>JBBDGP010000597.1:2925000-3525000 GCA_037952835.1 Lithobates septentrionalis
CAGGTCAAATTTTAATGGCAAAGTATCATTGAATTATGCATATTGAAATTTTAAAAAATTGCAAATGAGCCATTTTTAAGTAATTTGTGGTTTTACATGATGTTCACCCCACACCTTTATCTCTTGTGTAAAGTATGATGACTGGGAATTAAAGCTTAAGATATAAGGATAAGACTTGAAGAGGTCATTTGCCGTCAGAAGTTGTAAGATCTTTCTATTCTGTGGTCTACTAGAATCAAATGCAGTGCTCTAAACACAAGTGGAATTGCTCTACATTTAACATATTGTTTTAATACTCTTATCAGATTAACAATATGCTTGATATTTGAAAAATCTTACTGCAAATTTAGTAATTAGTCTACAGAATGCAACTGACATTTAGACCCTCCTGTCTTGTGGCATAGATGCTAGATCAATGTTTCTCAACCTTTTGTCTGTCAAGGCACCCTTTAAAGCTCTGCACATTCTTGAGTCACCCCATTCTAAAATGTAAAAAACTTTAAGTGTAAGTAAACCCAATGTCATCCTTTCTAAACTACTGCCATAGGGGTTATCTATAAGGATATGCATTCCTCCTGCATGTATCTTTACCTGTCAAATGTCTCCCCTCTGTCTGTTATGAGACCCGAAAAAATGCATATTCTGTGGGTGGGTCTGTTGTCTGGAGGTCGGTGGGTTCTGTGTATTTCTAACATTGAAACTTCTGCTATGATCTCTAACATCCAGTGAAAAGACAGGAAAGTAACCACATGACTTCAGCATGCCAAAGCATGCTGAGGTGTGGAACAGCCAATCCTTGCAGAGCTGCTGAAGATAATGCCTGTGTCTTAGGCTGTCACTCACAGCAAGGGGGCGTATTTGACAAAGTTTTTGTCAGTTTGTCAAGATTTTTCTCACTGAACAATAAAAGAGGATTGCTCAGAGATGGATTAACTCTGTGTGGCAAGACTGGGCTCAAATGATAGGAAATCTTATACTCTACAGTATGATAAAAAAAAAATTTGGGTTTACATCCACTTTAACAAATGGTTTTACATAACGCAGCAACATCCACACATGTAGGGCATTCAACGTTCAAGGTGATTTATTCTTCCAATGGAAATACACTTTTGCACACTTGTACTGACTAATATACCATTGGTTCTCTTCTCCCTCAGTTTCTCTCATACCACTAATGTGACCCCAGTGCTGACGGAGAGGGGCAGGGTAGGGCTAAACAAGGATGTTGTGCAGGCACAAGACATCCTCCTCCTCAACCTTTTGACACCATTAGTTTTTTTGTTTTATGCGTTTTGCATACAGTTTTCATGCATTTTGCGTTTTTACATTTTTTTTTTTATCCCTTTAGACCCACTGTAAACGCGCTGTACAATGCTGGTTGCTAAGGAGTGGGCCCAGAAGCCGGCTGCCGCATCCTTAACAACCGATGAATCATCAGCTGTCAGCGGCGTTTCCCGCTGACAACTGTTTGTAATAAAAAAATATTGCCGGAAAAAAATAAAAACGTGAAAAAAATGGTGTGGAGTCCCCCCTTCAGGTCCATCCCAGGTCTAGTATGGATTTGGAAGGGACCCCCCCCAGACTGAAATTTTTAAAAAAATGGCGTGGGTTCCCCCCTAAAATCCATACCAGACCCTTATCCGAGCACGCAGCCCGACAGGTCAGGAAAGGGAGGGGATGAGCGAGCGCGCCCACCCCCCCTGAACCAGGCCACAGGCCCGTAACATGTGGGAATGGGTGCTTTGGGGCATGGTTTTTGACACGTTCTTTATTAAAAATGAAAAATGTCCCCTGTTGTAGCTCCAACGTGTCTTCATTCTCCAGTACTGATGTCTTCTTCCTCCAGTAGTTTCTTGTCCCTCTGGTGCCGTCTTCTCCTTTTTGGTGCTGTCTTCTTCCTCACCGCGCGCTTACCTGCTAAAAAAAAAAAAAGGTCTTCTTCTAACACTCTTCCTCCATTGTTTTGTCTCCTGCTGTCTGCCTTTTTCTTATTTAGCCATGTGGCGTGGCCATCCGATGACGTCGCCCAAACAAACGCCCCTTGTGATGTCATGTGTCGTCACAAGGGGAGGGTACTCCTGGTGATTTCATCGAAAGGCCATGCTCCATGGCTGTATAAGAAGAGGCAGACAGCGGGAGATGACACAGTGGAGGAAGACCACGTTAGAAGAAGATCAGCTTTTTTTGGGGAAGAAGGCACGCTGGAACTACGATGGGGGACATTTTTAATTTTTAATAAAGGACTTGTCAAAAATTGTCTCCTTGGTTTATTTTAACATTTATTTATTTTAACTTCACTGCATTTTTGGGTGAATGGGTAGGTCTACAATGTACCCCATACGCATTCACATGGGGTGGGGGGGGGATCCAGGGGCTTCCAGATTCTGATAAGCCACCTGCTAGCAGACCCCCCCCCCCCCCAACCACCAGCCAGGGTTGTGGGGAAGAGGCACTTGCCTTCCAGATTCCAATAAGCCCCCTGCCCGCAGACTCCCACAACCAATGGCCAGGGTTGTGGGGAAGAAACCCTAGTCCCTATCAACATGGCCCAAAGCACCCATCCCCACATGTTGAGGGCATGTGGCCTGGTATGGTTCAGGAGGGGGGGCTGCTCGCTCGTTCCCTCCCTTTCCTGACCTGCTGGGCTGCATGCTCGAATAAGGGTCTGGTATGGATTTTGGGGGGCCCTAGCACCATTAAAAAAAAAATTTCAGCGTGGGGGGAGTCCCCTCCGAATCCATACTAGACCTGAAGGGCCTGGTATGGACCTGGGGGGACCCCATGCCCTTTTTTTTTATTTTTACTGCAAAATGCAAAAAACACATCAAAAATCGCATCACAAACACAACACTTGCATTTCTGGTGCGATTCTATTAAAGTCTATTACACACAAAATGCGGGAAAAATGTCCCCGATCCTTTCCAAAACGCACCAGCTGATAAATGCATAGATGTGAACGTGTACCATAGGAAACCATGTTAACCATGACTGTAGTTAATAATGCATTTTATGTGGCACATATTTTGTGCCAGAACCATTTAGACCAGGGGTCTCAAACTCAAATTGCCTGAGGGCCACATGACAAGTTTTCATATCCCATGGGGGGCCGCATGCAAACTTTTAAAACTTCAAAAGCAATAAACTATACCAGCATTAATATACTATACTATACCCAGCACTGGTGTCAGCAAACGCATTATTAACCCAGCACTGGTGTCAGCAAACGCATTATTAACCCCCAGCATTACCCCTCCCACACTGCACAAATAGCCCCACACTCCATAAAATACCCCACACACTCCATAATTACCCCCACACTACACAATTACCCTCCACACTGCATAAAATACCCCCCACACTGCACAAATTTCTACCCCAGTCACCCTACTAAGGACTTTGCCTCAGTGTGATGCTCACTCACCTCTCCTGGCAGTCAGGATCATCTGCCTCCCGAGTCCTCTCCTCCTGGCTTCCATACAGGCCTAGTGACAGGGGACCCAGAGAACACAATCTCCCGCCCTGAGGTGGCAGCAGGACCCTGGTTTGGGGCTCTGGCACCTCCCCCTCTGCGGTGCCTGGGTGCAGTTCAAAAAGACGTCCTGGATAGAGGTCGACCGATATGAGTTTTTCTCTGGCCGATGCCGATATTTAGAAATCGGGGCGGCCGATGGCCGATATATGATGCCGATTTTTGTGGCCGATATTTTAGGCCGATTTAAAAAAAAAAAAAAACCTCACCCACTCCACTCCTCCCTGCTTGCTCCTGTCACTCTACCACACACTTGATGTCCTCAGTACAGATGGCACTGGTTGGCTGTGGCAGGTGGCACTGGTTGGCTTAGGCAGGTGGCACTGGCAGGTGGCACTGGCCTGTGGCAGGTGGCACTGATTGGCATTGACAGATGGCACTGATTGGCAATGGCACTGGCAGGTGGCACTTATTGGCAGTGGCACTGGTTGGCACTCGAAGGTGGCACTGGCAGGCATTGGCAAGTGGCACTGGTTTGGAACTGGCAGGTGGCACTGGTTTGGAACTGGCAGGTGGCACTATTGGCACTGGCAGGTGACACTGATTGGCGTGGCACTGGCAGGTGGCACTGATTGGCGTGGCACTGGCAGGTGGCGGCAGGTGGCACTGGTTGGCACTGGCAGGTGGCACTGATTGGCGTGGCACTGTCAGGTGGCGGAAGGTGGCACTGGTTGGCACTGGCAGGTGGCATTGATTGGCAGAGGCACTGGTTGGCGGTGGCACTAGCAGGCACTGGTTGGCGGTGGCAGGTGGTACTGGTTGGAGGTGGCAGGTGGCACTGGCAGACTGGTTGGCACTGGCAGGTGGCACTGATTGGCGGTGGCACTGGCAGCTGGCACTGACAGATGGCACTGGCAGGTGGCACTGGCAGGTTTCACACTGACCGGAGTGTAACTGTGTGTGAAACTGACAAGGAGCTGTCCACACTCAGCGCTTGATGCTTGTGTGAAGCTGACACGTAGCATAGAGGAGAGAGACAGAGGGATCTGTCAGAATTGAGGTTGATGTCGGGGTGGGCGGGACCCGGCCGGGGTGGGCGGGATCAGCAGCTGTCAAACACCAGCCAATGATTGGGCTGCTTAAGAAAAGGGGCGGGCCACATATACGTAGCGGCCCGCCCAGATCCCATTGGCTGGTGTTTGATATTGGCCGGGTCCCGCCCACCCCGGCTGGGTCCCGCCCACCCCCGACATCAACCTCAAATCTGACAGATCCCTCTGTCTCTCTCCTCCTGTTACATGTCAGTTTCACACAAGCATCAAGCGCTGAGTGTGGAGAAGGGAGGAGGAACGGCGGCCAGTGCTATATATCGGCCTAATGGCCAAATATCGGTCGACCTCTAGTACTGGATCGGCCCTGCCTGCGGGCCATTTTTAACCGGTCCGCGGGCCGCAAATGGCCCGCGGGCCGGTACTTTGAGACCCCTGATTTAGACCTTATGCTACTGAGCACTTCCCTTTTTAAAGTCATGCCCTTGAACACATCTTGAAGTACCTTTTTTTAAAAAAGAGGTCCTTTTGTTGCTCTTGATTTTTTTTTTTTTTAAATAGAGCATTATCTTTACAACTTTTGTTGTGCAGGCTTCCCCTATAAAGATACACCAATGTGACTTAAGCCCCGTATACACTGGCCGAATATTGGCCAGTTCAACAGAAACCTGCCTACATTCAGCCCGTGTGTACACCAGCCTTTCCCACAGAAGCCAGCCAAATGGGCATGCTGGATAACCAGCATCCAATCAGTGCTGGCAGCCAATGGCTGCAAATGCTGACTGATGTGTTCTGGAGGGGGGCAGTCTCCCTGTCAGAACACCATCGCTCAGCGGGGAGATCGCTGTACTAACATTGGATAAGTTAGTGCAGTAAGCTTTTCCCAAGCGCCTCTGTTTTTGTTTGTTCAGCCTGCAGGGTTGAACGAACAAAACCGATAGCGTGTACCAGGCATTACAGTACAGAAGCAATACAGAGAGCAGTTTGAGGCAGCCAGTCTGTGGGGACGAAACATCTTGTCCTTGTGAGTGAGAATGGGGCAAAAGGGATGTTATTGCAATAGCGAATAAATACATTTAACGGAAGATACAACATAACAAAACCCTACCAGCTCCAGCAGTTATGGTAATAGTATTTTACATCCATTTGATCATTGTCAGTTAAATATTTTTACCCTTGAGAATAAACAATACGTATTGGAAATCTGAACATTGGGTTGATCCATTAGCTAGAGTATCTTTTAACACAAATAACCTCCCAGAAAAGTGAGATGTTTAGCAACTTATTTAGCAAACTGTTTGCAGTGCTTGTCCTTGTTATTTAATATGTTTGCTTTTATAGAACCTTTTATTTAACTGAGCCTCTTTGACACCTGTGACGTTACTACCTTTCTTCAATAATAGAATGTTTATTTGTGTAGTTCAGCTATAGATTTTACTAGCTCCTCTTTTGTAAAGTCAATTTTTTTTCAGCATCCTCAGTATTCCAGCTTTTAATTTTTGGATAGAGAGTGGAGGGGTTAGAACCCCTCTCAAATTTTTATTGCTGCCTGTTTCTACATTTAAAAAACATTTTGATTTAGTTCCTGCATGATTGACGTAGTGGGTAAATCTTCCCTCTGCCCATCTGTTGGATGTCCAACATAAGGTTGGGAGAAATCCCTTCAATGGGAACATGAGCAGCAAAAGAAACGATTATTTCAAGTAGAATGAACAAGGTTTAAGCCCTCTCTCTGTTTTTTTGCCATTTGTGTGACCATAAGGGAGATTTCCCCTAAAATCTTGTGATGAGTGTCAGGACAGGAAGTGAAGTTCCCTTGCAAAAAAATAGATTCTAAAATTTGACAGAAATCTCCTCAACGGGGAGACCAAGAGATTTGTATTTCTACTATTTATTGACTAAAGCTCCATTCACACTTGTGCCATTTCAAAGGCGACTTGATTTGCACGGAATTGCATGACAATGGAAATCACATTGTTTTCAATGGTGCTTGTTCACATCAATGCAACTCGGCACAACGCGATTTTGCAAAAGATTTCTGTACTACTTTGGTGTGATATTCGTGCACATCATCACAGTAAAAATCGGATCGCAGCAATGTGAAGCTAGCCCAAGTGAACCATTCTCAAAATATTAGATTGCAGGATTGGAAATAATCATGAGTCTTTATCATTTAGATGAGACACAGGACAACAAAGACATCTCTTGAGTTCATGTATTTCTATATATTTGAAAAAGTCACAGAAAAATGTCTCCAATAATTACAGAAGCACTAAATCCTGACAAAGGTTTAGACCAGTGATGGCGAACCTTGGCACCCCAGATGTTTTGGAACTACATTTCCCATGATGCTCACCTACACCGCAGAGTGCATGAGCATCATGGGAAATGTAGTTCCAAAACATCTGGGGTGCCAAGGTTCGCCATCACTGGTTTAGACCTTTTTCCTACCCTGTCCAAAATTTAAAGGATAGCTATGGCTTTGGCTCAAGTTGTTCATTAACCGCTTCAGCCCCGGAAGATTTTACCCCCTTCCTGACCAGAGCACTTTTTGCAGTTCGGCGCTTTGTCGCTTTAACTGACAATTGCACGGTCGTGCGACGTTGCACCCAAACAAAATTGACGTCCTTTTTTTTCCCACAAATCGAGCTTTCTTTTGATGGTATTTGATCACCTCTGCAGTTTTTATTTTTTGCGCTATAAACAAAAAAGAGCGTCAATTTTGAAAAAAAACACTATTTTTTACTTTTTGCTATAATAAATATTCCCCAAAAATATATAAAAAAACTTTTTTTTTTCCCCCCCTCAGTTTAGGCAGATACATATTCTTCTACATATTTTTGATCAATCAATATACGCTTATTGCAAATTTTTTTTGTTTGCGCAAAAGTTATAGCATCTTCAAAAGAGGGGATAGTTTTATGGCATTTTTATTATTAATTTTTTTTTTTATTAATAATGGTGGCGATCTGCGATTTTATTATTATTTTTTTTTATTTTTTTTGGGACTGCGACATTATGGAGGACATATCGGACAATTTTGACACATTTTTGGGACCATTGGCATTTATACAGCGATCAGTGCTATAAAAATGCATTGATTACAGTAAAAATGTCACTGGCAGGGAAGGGGTTAACACTGGCGGCGATCAAGGGGTTACTTGTGTTCCCTAGTGTGTTCTAACTGAAGGGGGGAGGGGACTGTATAGGGGAGATGACAAATCGCTGTTTATACTCTGTATAAACAGACGATCAGTCTCTTCTCCCCTCAGAGAACCGGAAACTTTGTGTTTACACACACAGATCCCAGTTCTCCGTGTGTCAGCAGCGATCGCGGGAGCCCGGCGGTGATTGTGACCGTCGTGCACTCGCATTGGCTCCGGGAGGCAAGCAGCGGGCACGCACGCGTCCCTAGTGGCCACAGGGTGAAGCGATGTTGCATAACGTCGCTTCGCCCAGCCGTGCCATTCTGCCGCAGTGCAACTGCGGTGTCTGGTCAGCAAGTGGGTTTACCACTTCCCACCTGGCCTATAATAAAATTGCATCCTCCCCCTATCCCCCTCGGGCTGCTCTTTGGCATGATCTATCACCTTCTGTGTCCGCCAGACACTACGCGTGACAAATCCATGTACCAGGCCACTGCCGGTACCATGTGACCACTCACGGCAGATCACATGGCAATTAAACTCAACGACTAGTTTCCATTCATACCATTCATTGTATCCTATTGGGTTGATCTCTGTGATTGGTCACAGTGATTACATGGTACAGACCAGGCCAATAAAAGTTCATCTGTACGATGTGATAATCCGATCAGAAAAATAATTCAACTTCTGAGCCGCATCCCTGAACTTAATACATCACAACTAAATTAATCGTGTAGGAGTGGTACTTTTGAGGCACAGCATTTTTATTCTATTTTATTTATTTTAGTTGATCTCAATATTTGCAATGGTTGCGCATAATAGTCTTTACAGCTCAAAATCTATGAAGCTGTAAAGACTGTTCTGCGCAACCATTGCAAATATCGAGATCGACTGGTTTTGTACAATTGCATTTTATTGTAGTCTGTTGATGATGAACTGAATATTTGTCTAATTTTAAGTACATTTTGAATAAAATGTTATTTTCTACCTAAAAAATGCTGTGCCTCAAAAGCCCCCTCTAGATCCAGCGATGCTGCACGAGACACCCAGCTGGCTGGAACTCCCTGCCTTATTGGCTGAAACGGTGGCGTGGCGCTATTGGCTCCCACTGCTGTCAATCAAAGTCAGTCAGCCAATGAGGAGAGAAAGGGGGCATGGCCACTGTTCCATGTCTGAATGGACACAAGGAGCTGTGGGTCGGCTCGGGTGCCCCCATAGCAAGCTGCTTTCTGTAAGGGCACTCAACAGAAGGGAGGGACCAGGAGCACCGAAGAGGGGCCCCAGAAGAGGAGGATCTGGGCTGCTCTGTGCAAAACCACTGCACAGGGCAGGTAAGTATAAATAGACTTTACAATCACTTAAAGCAATCATAGTGTATAAGAAAAAAATATAATACAGATCACCTACCTACTAGTAATGTGTCTTTATGTTAACACTCCACTGTTATTGTCACAGTATGTAAACGAAAAAAAAAAAAAATGTTAAAAAACGAAAAAAGAAAATAGTTGTAATAAAAAAATGTAAACAAAATCTTTGGTGACCGTATTTAAAAAAAAAAAAAAAGAGATTTTGTTTACATTTTTTTTATTTACAGCTTTTTTTCTTTTTTAGTACTTTTTTTAAACAAAATTATTATTATTATTATTATTACTATAAATATAAATATATATATATATATATATATATATATATATATATATATATATATATATATATATATATATATATATATATATATATATATATATATATATATATATATATATATATATATATTTTTTAATACTGATACTAATAATTTTTTTCACTAGTCAGTGTCCCTGATCACTGCCACACCAGGTATATAATAATGCTGTACTGCACTAGTGACAGTATGTAGGAAAAAAAATATGTTGGAGGCTGGGTCCACACTTATGCATATTTGATGCGGGTTTCTCCGCATCCAATTCGCATAGCAGGAGATTGTGACCGGCTCTCTATGGAGCCGGTTCACACATCTCCGCAGCGGCTCCTGTGCAAATTGCACAGGAGACCTGTGCGTCTTTTGTTCCATTTCAGGTCTGAATTCAGCCAAAGGGATATGCACCGGACTTCTGCTGTGAGCTGTTGGGTGTTCTAGTGTGAACCCACCCTTAACCACTTGCTTACTGGGCACTTAAACCCCCCCCTGATAGGTGGCACTTGTGGGCACTGATAGGTGGCACTGTTAGGTGGCACTGTGGACACAGATGAGGCAGATGTGCCTCTTACACTTCGGGGCCGATGTCCCTCGCATCTGAGCCGGTGATTGGCTTTTTTTTTTCTACTCGTGCTATAAGCGTGAGTAGGAAAAAAAATGATTACCGATCTTTTGTTTACATCATGTGATCAGCTGTCATTGGCTGACAGCTGATCACGTGGTAAGGGGCCGGCCCCTTGCTTGGATCGGTGATCACCCAAGTCTCAGTGACTCGGTGATCACAGTGCGCTCGGGCGCGTGCACAGGGGAGGCCGTCATATGACGGCCTCCCAGGAATTCAGGTCCGCGCTGTGGCCGTCATTCGGCCATACCGCGGATGCCGAGTGGTTAAACTTTTTTCATGTTCCAAAAAATTGTGACAAAAATTTACAACTTCAAAAAACTTTGCATGCCTGTTAATAAATACCCTAAACTGTTTACTTTCCAAAAAGGGGTAATTTGGGAGGTATTTGTACTGTCCTGGCATTTTCAGGCCTCAAGAAATTAGATCATTCATTGTTTGTGGACTAAATATACACCGATTTGGTTTTAATTTTCACCAATGAAATGTAGCAGAATACATTTTGACCTAACTTTATGAAGAAAGATTGTTTATTTGCCACATTTTATAACTGAAACAAAGAGACAAAGTCCAGGTGAAAATCATAAAGCAAAAGATTGCCGCTCCAACCTCTCAAATCTGTAACAAGACACCCACCCTAGTAGAACTCACAGGTGTTGGATCTGCACAAGCTTGAGGAAAGAAAAGGATCCTGGACGGCCGCACACCATAGAAGGCATCTTAATTGATATATGAAAAAAGTAAAATCCAAATGCAGTCACTTCATGTACAGGGAAAAACAAAAAAAAAAGCTATTTTTCCCTGTACATGAAGTGACTGCATTTGGATTTTACTTTTTCATACCAATAAAGATGCCTTCTATGGTGTGCGGCCGTCCAGGATCCTTTTCTTTCCTGAAACAAAGAGAGCGCAATTTTTTTTTTTTTTACAAAATTTGTGGTCTTTGTAGTTGGCAAAAAATAAAGAAAATTCAGTGGTAATTTAAATATCACCAAAAGAAAGCTCTTTTTGTGTGAAAAAGATATAAAAATTTCATATGGGTACAGTGCTACATGACTGGGTAATTGTCATTCAAAGTGTGACAGCGCTGAAAATTGGCCTGGGCAGGAAAGGGGTGAAAGTGCCCGGTTTTGAAGTGGTTAAGGCATGCCCCACCCTCCTACTGTTTTTCTGGAGAGGATATAGAAAATACTTTAATACATGAGAGCCAGTGTATGGTTTTACAGTTATTAGTAGGCCCACAGTGTTTGTTTGTTTTCTTTTTTTTTTAACTAGATAATAAAGAAGTAAACCCTAATTTTTAATTAGTGGTTCAGACAACACTGACAGGAAGTCCTGCAGAATAATTAAAAACGGCTTGATCCTATTTATTTAATTTAGTTTATTACCTGCATCAATCATACAGCTGATTTGTTAACATTATGTACCTAGCTGGCTCTTAGCAAAGCAGTTAAGGACAGCATATCTTGTTCTAGAAATGTAGTTGTGCACAGAGCCTGGTGGCTAATAATAATGTGATTTCATTTTATAACTGAACCTGATGATTGGGTTTACTTATTATCATTCATTACTGTGCGCACTGCTTTCCGAGATGCGCATGCCAATGATCCCTGCTCATAATTAACTGTATGCATCTTTCTGCTTCTTCACTTTTAATGATCCTTTTTTTTTTATAACTGAATTGCCAGATCAATGACAAACTAGGCCAGACGTGATCATGAGAAAGTTTGTGAACCTTTTATCTAATAGGTCAAAGTTGTGTGTTTTTTCTTTTATTTTTTTCTTTTAAGCCTTTAGACCAGTGTTTTAATTGTCTTGGATTACTTATATACAAATACAGATTTAATACATTGTGCCTTCCTGACAGTTTGCAGAACGTGATAGGCTTTTTAATACAAAAGCTCTGCCTTTCCTGCACCCTTGAAAGAATGCTTAAAAGAGAACTCCACCTTCACGGGGAAAAAAAAATACACAGAATAAAAAATGTTTGTATATAATTTTGTTACTTAAGCCATACTGTAATTTGATGTCCTTAGGCCTCATGCACACGGATGTTTTTACAGCCGATTTTTTTGAGCGTTTTTTTGCAGCCTAAAAACGCCTGTCTATGTTAGTCTATGGCTTCATGCCCACCTAGGCGTTTTTGAGCTGCAAATGGCATAGGCGTTTTTAAGCTGTAAAAAAAAACCCAGGACCAGTGGGTTCTGAGAGATGTTTTTCAGCTGGAAAAACGCTCCAACGCTGATAAACGCTCAAAAACATCGCTTAAAAAACGTTTAACGTTTTTGATCCATTGGAAAAAAAAAACCCGCTAAAAACTGCTAAAAAAAACGCTAACGCGTAAAAACGTTGAACAAAGCTGAAAAAAGTTTAAAAAAATCACTGCAAAGCTACTGGCGTTTTCATAACGTTATTTTAACATCCCGTGTGCATGAGGCCTTAAAATTACTTTTTTCATTTCAGTCTTTAGCTGCTGTAATTTTCTGTAACATGCAAAAGGCAACCTGGAGGCCTCTGTACATCCCCAGAAAAGCCAATTCCTGCTTGTGTGTTTTTTCGAACGGATTTTCCCAGAAGTCTGCACTAAGATGCAAATCAAATTTTAGACATTCCCTGCAATAGAAATTTTAGCTATGTTGAGATGCACCCCAAGGGTTAAATACTTATTAAGGGTTTAATGCGGGTAGAGATTACACAATGCCTCTTCAATGCCAAACTGTCGCCGTCAAATGCCACCCCCCCCTCCCAAAGTGGGCCCACAGTGTAAACAAGCCCATGGGCCCACAGTGTAAACAAGCCCATGGGCCCACAGTGTAAACAAGCCCTTGGTCAAACCGCTTTTTCTTCAGAGAAGAAACAGATAGGAATCTGCAACAAAATTTGTTAAAGTCCTTGCAATGTAAATTCACCCAGAGGGTAATGTTTTTTCCCAACAAAAGTGGAGTTACCCTTTTTAATGGAACTGGTCTAACCTCATTTAGTTTATCTGATCCCTTTTTAGATTGAGTTTGCAAATGTTAGACCCCTTTCACACTGGGGTAGTATGGGTGTTAGCGGTAAAGCGCCGCTAGTTTTAGCGGGGCTTTACCGATGTTATATCGGTGTGCTTTTAACCCCCCAGAAGGGGTTAAAAAGGAGTTAAAAGCGCTCGCTTAGCGCTGCTTTTAAAGTGCTTTTACCGTGCTTTGAAAGCGGCGCCCATTCATTTCAAAGGGCAGGGGCATCTGTCATCTGTAGTAGCTGGAGAGTGCAAAGCCTGCTGTACACCAAAAAATTACTTCTGTTAAAACAGCAGCCTGAATGATAATCTAACAGATTCCTCCATCCATGCTATGCAGCATATGGATGAAGCAGTCTTACTGTGTCTATTGTCTACAGTAGAGCTGCCGCAGTCAGCACTTGTCAGAATACCTGAACAGTGGCTGCAGCTGCTGTTTGGCCAATAATTTTCCACCTGGCTACTTTTTCCAATTAAAGAATGCCAGGCGTTAGGTGGCTGTAGGAAACACCCACATAGCAAATTACAGCTGGTTCATCAGGAATCAACCAAAATTAGTAAAGTGTGTGTAAAGTGGTAGTATACGGTAGTTCCATTGTAATGTCAGTGGTTAATAAATTAAAGCAGTATTAAACCCAAAAGCAATTTCTAGGATGTGATGGCTGCATTTGTTTCTCTTAGCTTGCCTTCTACTGTTTTTATCAGGTGATCCAGCCACCAAGTTTTTGTTTTTTTTTCCAAGCTCTCCAGCAGAATATATCAGTGTTTTTTTTTTCATCAGGGGTCTCCAAACTTTCTAAAGCAAAGGGACAGTTTACTGTCCTTCAGACTTTAGGGTGGCTGAACTATGCCGGTGGAAAAAGAAATTCCCCAGTGTCAGTGGGAGTAAACAGTTCCTTATCCTTGGTGGTCAGTAGGAGTAAAATATGACAAAGCACGTGTGGATCATAGGAGGAGGGATAATGGCCCATCGTTGGTATTAGTTGGAGGAATTGCGTGCAATTATTGGCGTCAGTGGAAGGAATAGGGCCCTATCGTTAGTGTCAGTGCCCCAACTACTGGTGTCAGTGGAAGGAATGATGCCTCAACCTTGTTGATGGTGGGAGGAATAATGCCTCTTATCAGTGGGAGGCATAGTGACCAAAGGGCCGGGTTAAGGCAAGGAAAGGGCCACATCCAGCCTACAGGCTGCAGTTTGGAGACCACTGGTTTACATGAATCAGACCAGTCATTTAACACTGGTAAGGGTCATTAAAATGATCAGCTTTTATGTATTTGTGTTAAGTCTTTTATACGAAAAAGGAGAAAAAAAACTGTTTTGCTATAACTGATTATAAAGTCTCAGATGGAGTTTGGCTTCAGTTTGTTACTAACAATGCTGCGGTCTGCTAAGCCTTCTGTGGTAGTTCCTCCAGAGTTGTATCTCACTAATACAGGAGATGTGTTACTGGCCAGATCACCAGGTAAAAACAGAAGGGATAAAAGCCTAAAAACAGAAAACTAATGCAGCCACCACATCTAATGATTGTTAAACTGCAATATGTAATATTATATTTTTGGTTTTGGCTTTAATACCGCTTTCATGAATTGCTGCATGTTGGAAATGGGGTGTAGTGGCTTGTTCTGTAGAAATGTATGTTGCAGGCTGCCACTTGAGAGCTGACAATTCTTTTTATTTACTGATTACTTGCTAAGAGAAGGAGCCCCATCTCTGCAAATAGCAATGGGTCCAGGTGAGATTATAGAACAAGCGGTGAGTTGGTATTTTTGAAGCATATCTCTCATAAATCATATGCTTTTTTGTTAGGTAGGCTTCTAATCATAAATACATTTTTATGTCACAAAGTTCATGGGTCACCTTCATATAACCATTGTGTGGGCCATATCATGCTGCTTTCTCATGATAGATTGTTCATAAGTATGTATTATGTCCGCTGACTTATGATGTCACTGGTTCTTAGAGAAATGACAATCTGTATTCACAGAACAAAGCTGTTATCTGCTCTCATAATGTGTGCCCAACAAAAATGACTTTACCTGCTTCACATCTTCCAACCATTTATTTTTATTTTTTCTGAACAAAGCTGTTCTTAAGGAGAAGTCCAGCCTGAGCTTGTTTTGCTGGGTTTCTCCTATGGGTCACAGGAGTGCAATTCACGTTGGACTCCTGTGACCCGTTTTCAGCAGAGAGCGGTCTGAAGTTCACTGTCTGCTGACGTCACAGGATCAGTCCTGTATATACTGTATGCCAGCATTCTGTAGACCAATAAGTGCATCCCCCATAGCAGTGAGTAAAACGTGTTTTTTTTTTTTCCATCTCATACTGTTCTATCCTCCTAGATATACGCTATTCTTCTTATAAATTGTGACAGGGAGGTGGAGTTCTACTTTAAACTAGATATATTGTGAAAACTGTGGTCATAGAATGTAAGAATAAAAATCACAGCTTGGATCAGCTTTCTAAATGTGACAGCTCTTATGTGAAAGCAGGAGGCCAGTCCTATTTTATATTCAGAATTACCACCCTCTGCTTAATTTTCTTCCACAGTGTGTCTGCCCACAATTTATTTAAAAAGATGCGAATGAAAAGAATGACTTCCATAAAGCTTTTATTCAGTATCCACTATATTGCACTCAAGATTTCTGTACTCCCAGCTTTTTCTACATGCTTTTAATGTGGAAATAGGGAGGAAAATATTTTGATATATAACGGAGGTGGGCGAATTCCATGGACTTATCTGAAGTGCTAGAATATTTTGGTTTCTTTCGAAAATGATTAAAAGCTTGCCACTGCTTACTGTCATATTTAGGGCTGCAACTAACGATTATTGTCATAATCGATTAGTTGGCCGATTTATTGTTTCAATTAATCGATTAATCGGTTAAAAACCTTAAAAAAAGTGTAGTGTATAATTTAGTTAATATGTAAAGTTTTAAAAAAAGGCAATTTATTCTTAAATATCTCTATGCAGTGGTAAATATAAATAACCAACTATATGGTTAGGGAGCAAAATATCTAATCCACTCTGAGAATAACAGACAGAAGAGATATTCTGTACATACTATTAGAGGAGAGATATGCTGTACATACTATTAAAAGGAGAGATATACTGTATATACTATTAGAGGGGATATACTGTATATACTATTAGAGGAGAGATATACTGTATATACTATTAGAGGAGATATACTGTATATACTATTAAAGGGTGAATCTGGTAAATATCATCAGACTCAGAGATCTATTTTTTATTTAAAAAAAATAAACCATGTCTTTCCCGACAAATGACAAAAAATGTCATTTTAAGTACGTTCGTTCGATTTTCGAATCGTTAGTGGGGTCAAATCGAATTGTCAAAAGATCTGCGGGAAAAGGTAGTTGAACTGTATAAAACAGGAAAGGGATATAAAAAGATATCCAAGGAATTGAGAATGCCAATCAGCAGTGTTCAAACTCTAATCAAGAAGTGGAAAATGAGGGGTTCTGTTGAAACCAAACCACGGTCAGGTAGACCAACTAAAATGTATTTATTTATTTTATTTATTTACAGTAGAGATTATTTGCTCTCTTTGTACTATAAAGGGCTCGTTTTAGTTTTTTTGAACCCAATATGTTACTGGCCGATTAATCGATTTATGAAAATAGTAATCGATTAATTTCATAATCGATTAGTTGACGATTAATCGATTAGTTGTTTCAGCCCTAGTCATATTTCTTTGGCAGTCTTATGCTTCTCTTGTTAATTGATCTGATATTTATGGAGTACCAAGACAGACAGACTGCTTTAGATACCTCTGTTGGAGAAAAGAGCAACTTTTGCTTTGGACATTTATTATTATTATACAGGGTTTATATAGCGCCAACACTTTACGCAGCACTTTACAATATAAAAGGGAGACAATATAAAAGGGAGACAGTTATAATACAATAAAATACAAGAGGATTAAGTGGGCCCAGCTCAGAAGAGCTTACAATCTAATAGGGTGGGGCAGGGTTGTACAAAAGGTTGTAACTGTGGGGAGTGAGCTGATGGAAGTGGTAAATGATTAGTTGTAGACTTGATAGGCTTTGCCGAAGAGAAGAGTTTTCAGGGATCGCCTGAAGGTAGCAAGAGTAGGGGATAGATTGACAAGTTGAGGTAGCGAGTTCCAGAGGATGGGAGAGGCTCTGGAGAAATCTTGGAGAAAAGCATGGGAGGAGGAGACTACAGAGCTTGAGAGTAGGAGGTCTTGACAAGAGTGGAGAGGACGATTTGGGTGATATTTGGAGACAAGATTGGTGATGTAGCTCAGGGCAGAGTTGTGAATGGCTTTGTATGTTGTGGTTAGTATTTTGAATTTAATTTGCTGGGTGATTGGGAGCTAGTGTAGGGATTGGAGGAGAGGGTTGGCAGACACTGAGTGGTTGGTAAGGTGTATAAGTCTGGCAGCAGCATTCATGATAGACTGAAGAGGGGATAGCCTATGTAGAGGCAGGCCAATGAGAAGGGAGTTGCAATAGTCAAGGCGAGAGATAACAAGGGAGTGAATGAGGAGCTTGGTGGTGATTTGTTAAAAAGGGGCGACTTTTAGAGATGTTACGGAGGTTAATTCTACAAACTTTTGACAACGATTGGACTTGAGGCTGAAATGACAAGTCAGAGTCTAGGATTACACCTAGTACCCTGACGTGAGGGGAGGGACTGATGGTTGCAATGTTTATTTTGATGGAAAAGTCACGGAGGGGGGCACAGGCGGAGGGAATATTAAAGCGGAGTTCCGCCCTAAAGTGGAACTTCCGCTCATCGGATTCCTCCCCCCCCCTCCGGTGTCACAATTGGCACCTTTCAGGGGGGAGGGGGGTGCAGATACCTGTATAATACAGGTATCTGCACCCACTTCCGGGTATAGCTAGCCGCAGACCGCCCGCCCACCCCCTTGTGTTGTGGGAAATACACAGTTCCCACAACACAAGGGGGACCAGTGTAGACGCACAGCGCGACTCGCGCATGCGCAGTAGGGAACCGGGTAGTGAAGCTGCAACGATTCACTTCCTGATTCCCTCAGTGAGAATGGCGGCGGCAGCACCCGAGGATCGAGGGACGGTTCGGTCTCAGGTGCCGACATCGCTGGACCCCGGGACAGGTAAGTGTCCTTATTTTAAAAGTCAGCAGCTGCAGTATTTGCAGCTGCTGACATCTAAAAAAAAATGTTTTCGCGAAACTCCGCTTTTAATAGCTCCAGTTTTAGAGAGATTTAGTTTAAGGAAGCGGTGCAACATCCATGCTGATATGTCAGTTAGTAAGTTAGTAATGCGAGAGGAGACTGAAGGAGTGAGGTGAGGAGTAGAAGGATAGATTTGGGTGTCATTGGTGTATAGGTGGTATTGGAAGCCGTGGGCGGTTATCAAGTGACCAAGGAAGGAGGTGTAGATAGAGAACAGAAGGGGTCCAAGAACAGAGCCTTGGGGGACCCCCACAGAAAGGGGCAATAGAGAGGAGGTGACAGAGTTGTAGGTAACACTGAAGGAGCGCTGTGATAGGTAGGCAGAGAACCAGGATAGAGCAGAACCTTGGAGGCCAAGAGAATGGAGTTTATTGTGAAGGTGCGGGTGGTCAACAGTGTCAAAGGCTGCAGAGAGGCAGAGTAGTAGGAGTATGGAGTACTAGCTGTTGGTTTTAGCGGTTAGTAAATCGTTGGTGAGTTTTAGTAAGGCAGTTTCCATGGAGTGCTGTGAGTGAAAGCCAGACTGTAAGGGGTCAAGAAGGTTATTTTCACTGAGGTAGGACCTAAGAAGGTTGTAGACTAAGCGTTCAAGAAGTTTAGAGGTGAATGGGAGCAATGAGATGGGTCTTAAGTTGTTCAGGTTGCTGGGGTCCAGTGAGGGCTTTTTAACTATGGGAGTGATCTGCGCATGTTTTAGAAGGGAGGGGACATTTTAACTGATATTGCATAGCTTGCTTCCACTTATGTACAGGGTACAAGCATGATATAAGTGTACATGTTCATTTGAGGCCTCACGCACACTGGAAGTTTTTGGGCGTTTTTACAGCAGCTGTTTTTGGCTTCAGACGTACTTTTTTTTTTTTTTTTATACAGTCAATAAACTCCCCATCATGTTATCCTATGTGTCGATGCACACACAGGCTGCTATTAGCAGTTTTTGGCTGGGCATTTTTAGTCTTTACAAAAACCCCAAAACCTAGTGGGTCCTTAGAGGTGTTTTTCAGCTGTAAAAATGCTCTAATGTGAAAAAACGCTGATAAACGCTAAAAAACGCGGCTCACCAGCATTTTTTAACGGTTTTGATCCATAAAAAAAAAACGCTAGCACGGAAAAACGCTAAAAAACGTTATTGCAAAAATGTTAAAAAACATTGAAAAACTCAGTGCAAGCTACTGGTGTTTTTATAACGTTGTTTTATTGTCCAGTGTGCATGAGGCCTGAGAATGGGAAGGACGTAATATCATTTGACAATCACCTTCTTTACTAATAAGGACACAAACGGCAATAAAAATCTCCAATCTGTCAGCAGTCAGTGCCACGCTGACTCCTATTGCATCAAACATGTGATGGATGGTGCCATGTAAATGCAAGGAAAGATAATAGCTTGTGCTCCAGAGACTAAGAAAAGGACATTTAATGTAGTTCCATAGAGACCACTATTGAACTAGAGTACGTTTCCCTCTCTTATTGGGTATTCTCATTCCTTAGAGGAACACGACTAAGAGTCTCCCCATTTCCTACTACTATTACTGCGTGTGCCACCATTTGGATGATTCTGCGCCCTTCCTGTCTTGGGAAATAAGGAAAAATCGACTAAAATATGTGAAAATCCAAATCTATGTTTCAGTTTGTTTAGCATCATATCTCACTGTATACCACTTTTTTCTTCTTTTTTTTTTTTTTTTTAAAGGGGTTGTAAACCCTCATGGTTTTTCACCTTAATGCATTAAGGTGAAAAACCTGTAGTGCTCCAGCCCCCCGTTTTACTTACCTGAACGCTGTCTTTCGCCGGCCGGGAACAAGCACACCAGCTCTAGCTGGTGTCTCATGTCCTGATTGGATAGATTGATAGCAGCGCAGCCATTGGCTCCCGCTGCTGTCAATCAAATCCAATGACGCGAGGGGGTTGGGCCGAGTCCTGCTTTCTATGTGAATACACGCAAAAGCAGGACTTGGGTGTGCACATGCACGGGTGTCCACCCAGGCGAGTGCTTCTGCAACGTGGACATCCGATGCGGGGAAGAGCTACCAGCGTCGCTGGGGGACCCCAGAAGAGGTAGATCAGGGCCACTCTGTGCAAAACGAACTGCACAGTAGATGTAAGTATGACATGTTTGTAATTAAAAATAAAAACAAAAAAAAAGGGTTTACAACCCCTTTAAGCAAATACTTTTTAGGTGAATACAGTATGTTGAAAGATGTCTTGCCTGGAGATCTTGCCAGTACCAACATTTTTTGTTGCAGGCTGACAACACTTAGCAGTTGTCAGCCTCCTGTATGTGCTTCTTTAGTTGTCTGTCAGCCTGCTTATCAGGTCTGCAGGAGGCATGCATAGGCCTGAAAGTCATCCGTTAAGAAGCATTAACAGGAGACCAATGCCGCGTACACACGAGCGGAATTTCCGTCAGAAAAATCTTGGATGGTTTTTCCGACGGAATTCCACTCAAGCTTGCCTTGCATACACACGGTCACACAAAAGTTCTCTGAACTTTCGACCATCAAGAACGCGGTGACGTACAACACTACGATGAGCCGAGAAAATGAAGTTCAATGCTTCCGAGCATGCATCAAGTTGTTTACGAGCATGCGTGATTTTTTGCGTGTCCGAATTGCATACAGACGAACACATTTTCGGATAGGAACTTTTTCCGTCCAAAAAATAGAGAGCATGCTCTCAATCTTTTGCTGGATGGAATTCCGCCAGCAAAAGACCGATGGAGTATACACACGACATTTTCCGACAAAGAGCTCTCATCGGAGTTTTGCTGGTGGCATTTCCGATCCTGTGTACGTGGCATAAGGGTTCTTTACACTTCAAAATGTGGAATTGAACACATTTTTAAAGCACTCTGAATGCTA
Organism: Lithobates septentrionalis; assembly: GCA_037952835.1. Lineage (NCBI taxonomy): Eukaryota > Metazoa > Chordata > Amphibia > Anura > Ranidae > Lithobates > Lithobates septentrionalis. Next base: position 2,946,027 of record JBBDGP010000597.1, read on the forward strand.
ACCAAAGCATCTGTCACTAAATAAAATGGTTACCTTACAGTCCTGTTCACACGCTGTGTTCACTGTGCTTCAAAAATATACCCCTTGTTACTTTCTTGGTATTTCAAAGTGTCTCCAAAGCCTCCATAGACATCTATGACATTGCTCGCTTATAGCACCTGGAACATTTGAGAGGCTTTTATTCAGTGTTTGCGTTGTTTTGGAGGTATTGCAGGTATGAGAGATCCCAGGATGCACTGGGGAAACCAACATGTGAACCAGAAAGATGTGATCAGCAGTCCCTTTCCGTTCATATTTATATAGTCTGGATGTGTCTGGTGCAGACATCACATCTTGTGTGCAGCGTAGAACAAGGGTATTAATGAGCTCGGGATCTGCTAAGTGAGGGTATCACTAAATAGGTCCCTTTAAAACAAATAGAAATTCAACACACACACACATGGGATTTTCCAAGGTTCATTAAAGCTTCAAAGAAGCATTGCTGAAGTATCACAGAAGCATCAAAAACATATCATGTGTTAAAGGCGATGCAAGTGTAAATGAGCCCTAACAGCACTGCTGTAATTGCAAGGCAGCGACTTGGCGTTCTTAGTCTGAAACAGTAATTGTTATTACTGGCAGTGTCTCTGGGTGAGAAATGTTGCAATATTTTCATTAAAAAAATCTTTTGCCTAAAAAAGCTTTTATATAGTGATGCATGATGTCATGCATGCTGATAAATAGATTTAGGGTTTACATATACCTTATTGGCTATAGGAACAGCAACAAAAACCTGACAGCAGGTTCTAAAACAAAACAAAAAAAGATTTTGCTAAGCTGTGCTTTTAATGGATAAATGTGCTTCCCCTCATTGGGGCCCTGCTGCATTCATTTACCTTGCTCTTCAATGTGTGTGAGGAGCAGGGCCTGACCTTACTGACTGTTTTTTAGAAGAGATGGTGGCTGCTAGTCAAGGACACTCAATGAGTCTCCGATGAGCCGTGTAGGCAAGTATATGCTTTTCTAGATTTCCAGCAGGAGGGTATTTGGGGCCCTTTAACCACTTGCTTACTGGGCACTTAAACCCCCCTCCTGCCCAGACCAATTTTGAGCTTCCAGCGCTGTCGCACTTTGAATGACAATTGCGCGGTCATACAACACTGTACCCAAATGAAATTTTTATCATTTTTTTCCCACAAATAGAGCTTTCTTTTGGTGGTATTTAATCACAGCTGGGGTTTTTATTTTTTGCTAAACAAACAAAAAAAGATGGAAAATTTTGAAAAAAAAAAAAATCATGTTTAATAGTTTGTTATAAAATTTTGCAAACAGGTAATTTTTCTCCTTCATTGATATGCACTGATGAGGCGGCACTGGTGGGCACTGATAGGCTGCACTGATGGGCACGGATAGGCACAGATAAGGCGGCACTGATAGGCACAGTTAAGGCGGCACTGATAGGCACAGTTAAGGCGGCACTGATAGGCACAGTTAAGGCGGCACTGATGGGGACAGTTAAGGCGGTACTGATGGGCACAGATAAGGCGGCACTGATGGCCACAGATGGGCGGCACGGATAGGTGGCACAGATAGGTGGCACTGATAGGTGGCACTGATAGGTGGCACTGATAGGTGGCACTGATGGGGGGGCACTGATGGGGGGCACTGATGGGTGGCACTGATGGGCAGTGATGGGTGGCACTGATGGGCAGTGATGGGTGGCACTGATGGGCACTTATGGGCACTGGTAGGTGACACTGATGGGCACTGATAGGTTGCACTGATGTGGGTGCTGATGGGTGGCACTAATGTGGGTGCTGATGGGTGGCACTGATGTGGGTGCTGATGGGTGGCACTGTGGGCACTGATGGGTGGCACTGTGGGCACTGATGGGTGGCACTGTGGGCACTGATGGGTGGCGCTGATTGATGGCACTGTGGGCACTGATGGGTTAATATGGTGGGCACTGGTAGGCAGCACTGCTGCCTATTGCTTCTTGTTGTAAGATCGCCGTGATCGGGACTGATGTCCCGATCACGGCCGCCGGTGATCGGGTTTTTTTTTCCTCCTCACGCTGTCAGCGCGAGGAGGAAAAATAGCCGATTACCGGCTCTGTTTACATCACATGATCAGCTGTCATTGGCTGACAGCTGATCATGTGGTAAGGGGTTGGGACCAACCCCTTACTCTGATCTGTGATCAGGCGAGTCTCATAGACTCGCTGATCACCGAGCGCGCCGCGCGCGCCCTGCAGGGGGCGCGCAGGCCGCTCGTGCACGGGACGACGTCAATGGACGTAGTCCCGGCAATTCAGATCCGCGCTGTTGCCGTCATTTGGCAATGGCCCGGATCTGAAGCAGTTAATGGGCATTCCCCAGGTGCTTTAGACTTTCTCCTCCATGTAACAAAATGTCCAATACCTGACTCCCACTAACCCCTCATGAAAGCATCAGAACTGTGTCCTGCTGTTTACCTTGCTGAACACACAGAACATTATTTCAGACTACAAAAGATGCAATATTCGATTTCCCCATATGATTTGTATGAAGGTAAAACATTAAATTACGGCTTCTGATCTCTGAATTACAGCTTCTAAAATCTGCGAGCTGCTGGTTGGGTAGCAGATTTCCATTAGAACCGGCTCTGCCCTTCAAAGAAAGAAGGAAACGCTTGATTATCTATGATTTCTACTTGGTGAGTAAGGGGTAGGAGGAGATAATGAGAGACACGGCGGACTTGATGCATGAAAGGTTATAACTTTCTGTGTTTGTATTTGTCATGTTTTTTTAGCACATTTGTTTTTCTTTACTTTATGCTTAGTACTCTACAAGCTTTTTATGCATAACATTTTCTGACCTAATATTTCGTGTTTTCAGATTCTGTTTCTTTATGCATAAAGGTTTACACATACAAGTTTGCTGTGCAGTTTATTTGATCAGGTGAAGGGAAGCGTAATTTCACGTAGAACATGGGTGAGAACATGTCCTAGGTGAGAGAGGTGAATAGTATTTTTTTAGTTTAGGTGAAAACAGAGCTGTTTAATTAAATATTTAAGAACTTCAAATATTCCATACAAGGATGAAGCTTCTGGGATATTTAGGGAGCTTAAAACAATGGATGGTTTATTGTAGGGTATTTCTTGAGATGTAATGGCTGCCAATATATATTTATTTTCTGGTGCCGCTGGAGATTTTTAGAACCTCCTAACAATATCTTAATTTCATTTTATGCAGTAAATGATATTGGACTTTACGTTGCTTCTGGCATTTTCTTCTTGACTGATGCTCACCCAGAGATGGGTTTTTAATGGGTTGTAATAAGTTTTATCAGGAAGACATTTTCCATCTCAGCAAGCAAGATTTTATTATTTTTTTTTTCCATATGTTGCTTTAGTGTTACCTTAGGGGTAGAGATGGAGGGTGAGGTGTGGAGTTTGAATGAGACTTTTTAGTATTAGTAGCACTGACACCAGCCGGGCTCCTGTTTAGGCTTCTTTCCCACAGGTTAAAGCTGTGGTGACTATGCAAATAATACTTTGCATTACTTGGGGGGCCATGGCAGGAGTTTAGATAAGCACAGAAATTACATGATGTGCTAGCACAACCAATATTCAGGCATATGATATTTGGATGCTGCTTCCTGGCTGTCCAAATTACATGCTAAAATTTGTTTGCATTGCCTTTCAACTTACAAGTGGCCAAACATTATATAAAAAGATACTGTAGTCATTACATTAAATGTATCCTTAAAATGGACCAGTCTCTGATTTGAAAATGAGGGGGGAAAGAAACCCTAAGGGCCCACTCCCAGTAGAAACTGTATGTGAATCGCACGGGAACATGCAGCACGGCCCTTGGTGATTCACATGCAGTTCTGTGCAGTGCGATTACCTTTATTATCCCCTCCCCTCGTTCATTTTAAATAAGTTGAAATCACAGCGCACTGCACCAAAAGTAGTCCATGAACTACTTTTGGAAATGCATTGCAACCAGATCTCATTGTACATTTGTACCATGCCATCCGGTGTGGGCAAACGCATTGTGTTTGCAACCTGTGTTTGGGGTGCTGTTAACTTTGCGCTGACACCCGCTGCAGATTTCAAGGGCAGTGTGATTTGTTTTTTTTTTTTCAAATAACAATTTTTATTAAGCATAAAGACATATATATGCATAGAACAATAGTGTCGCTTATAATTAAGTGCAATTGGTAGACAGTCCATCCAATAAACATTGAGCTTCTGATGATAGTCATCCAGACACAGTAGCGGCATAATACATTCCATATCATCTAAGGCTGTCAACCAGCAAGTAACATCATTGGACTGAATATGTTTTAGCATTTTACAGAAAGAAAGAAGATAAAGAAGGAAAGAAGTAAAGAGGGATGAGAGTGGGAAAGGGAGATGGGGGGGGGGGGGTCTGGCCGCAGGCCTAGGGCGGGTCCTCCCGCCTGTGCCATTCCTCCCAGACCATGTCATGAGCCTCCAATCTGTTTTGTATCCTGGCTGTCATTTTCTCCATTAGCTCTATGTCCTTTATTCTGGTATAGAGGTCTGTTTGGGAGGGTGGAATCTGTTTCTTCCAATAGAGGGCTACCAGGCATCTCGCTGCTGTGAGAACATGACCTAGCAGTTTCTTGGAGTGTCGGGATATACGTAACCCAGACACACCAAGAAGAAACAGTTGCGGGACTTTGGGGACCTGGACGCCCAGTAGGCGATTCAACAATAATTGCGTTTCCGTCCAGAAAGGAGCTATTTTGGGACATGACCAGTAGATGTGATATAAGGTCCCCCTGTCCTTCATGCACCGCCAACATCTATCCGAACTAGATGGGAAAATGGTGTGGAGGACATCAGGCGTCATATACCAGAAGAAAAGAACTTTGTAGGCATTCTCTTTGTACAGTGTGCATAATGAGCTTTTAGCCGCCTGGGTCCAAATCGTCTTCCAGGTAGATTCCGGGATCTCCTCCCCAAGAACCTCTCCCAGCGGGTCATGTACGGATGTTTGCCATGGTCTGTAAAGTTATAAGAGTTCAGTATCCGATAAATATCGGATATTAGCCCGCGCCTGGTCGAGCCTTCCAACATCAGTCCCTCAAAGGGCGATGGGGCCGAGAACTGTAGGTTCGGGGCGATTGATTGAGCGTAGTGCCTAATCTGCAAGTATCCATAGAACACTTGCCTCGGTAAATCAAACTTTTTCTGGAGTTCCGTGAAGGACAACAATCTGCGCGTGCATGGGTGCACCAAATGACCGAAGTGGAACAGATTCCTCGTCGCCCACGGATAAGACATCTGGTGAGTAAGACCTGCAGGCAGCTTGGGGTTGTAGAGGAATGATGTGAGGAGTGAGCTTTCTGAGCGTAGCTTATAAAGCCGTGATAATTTACGCCAGAGTGTACTAATGTGGAGCATGGGGCCCAAAAGTTGAGTGGACCCCACCTTCACCTCCGCATTCCACAGCATGCTGTTTGGATGGATTGGGGCCATCCATAGTTTTTCTATTTCTGTCCACTTATTATATGAGCGTTGGGTGAACCAAGAGGCCAGGGTTCGCAATTGGGTGGCTTGGTAGTATTTAGTTAGGTCAGGGAATGATAATCCGCCGTCTGATCGCGCCGCTGTCATGACTGATTGTGAGATTCTGTGTCTTTTGTAATTCCAAACAAATCGTGTTAAATCCGCTTGGAGTTTTTTCAGCTCCGCTAGTGGTATTGGGATGGGGAGAGTTTGGAATAAATACAGTAGCTTCGGCAAGATAACCATCTTAACAGAAGCTATCCTCCCTAGCAGGGAGATATGATGAGCCTTCCATTTTAGTAGAAGGTCCCTTATGGTTTTAAAGAGAGGAGGGTAATTGGCTCGGTATAGGGTGGAATAAGAGGGAGTTATCTGTACTCCCAGATATTTCAGTGATGATGTCTTCCAATGGTAGGGGAAACAGTGTTGTAAATGTTGAGTCTCCTGTGTTGGAATATTGATGGGTAGGGCTTCTGATTTAGCTGCATTTATCTTGTACCCCGAGAGGGATCTATATAAGTCAAGTTCGGCGTGCAAGTTGGGGAGTGATATTCTGGGCTGGGTTAGGGTGAGAATAATATCATCAGCAAACAAGGCTAATTTAAATTCCCTATCTTTCAACGGGATGCCGTGAATATTCGGATTTTTTCGAATGGACGCCACCGGAGGCTCGACACACAGCGCAAAAAGTAACGGTGAGAGTGGACACCCCTGGCGGGTTCCATTCGCGATTGGAAAGGCCTGTGATAGGGCAAAGGGAGTTTTTACTTGAGATGAAGGGTTAGTGTACAGATGTCTGATAGCTTGGAGAAATGGGCCCTGAAATCCCATGCAGTTCAACGTGGCGAAGAGGAAGGACCAGCCAAGGCGGTCGAAAGCTTTTTCTGCGTCTAAACCAAGAACTAACGCCTGCAGCTTATTCCTGTTCGCCACGTCTATCAGGTCAATAATTCGTCTCGTGTTATCCCCCGCCTGACGTAGGGGGACGAATCCCACCTGATCATTGTGTATTAGCGAGGGAAGTATCAGGTTCAGTCGCATTGAGAGAAGTTTAGTAAAGATTTTTAAATCAGAGTTTACGAGTGCGATTGGCCTGTAGCTGGCACATACAGAAGGATCCTTGTCAGGTTTGGGAATCAACGTGAGGAACGACCTCTGCATATCAGTGGGAATGGAGGTTTTCTGAAAGAAGGCGTTAAACATCCTACACATATAGGGCAGTAGAATCGGGAGGAATGCCTTATAGTACTCATAAGGAAGGCTGTCTGGGCCAGGGGATTTATGAGAAGGCAGGGTTTTGATAGTGGCCGTTAGCTCTTCCTCTGTAATTGGAGCATTAAGTGACATTAGGTCCGTCTTCTGTATTTTGGGGAGTCCACTTTCCTCCAGGTATTGTCTCATACGGTCTTTTATGTCAGGAGGGGGCGGATCTCGGGGAATTTCAGGATTATTATATAGGGTTGTGTAAAATTCTCCAAAGGTCCGGGCTAGGGCAGTGTGATTTGAATGCATCGTTTTCTGCACAGCATTCTGTTGTGATTGTGCCCTTAAAGAAATGAGAGAGAAATGTTACTAATGCAAGGTTTAACAGTTTAAATACTTTTGCCTCCGTCAAATGTTGCCCTGATCCTGAGAAATGTAGTCTAATGGGAAATCCATATTTTCAGGAATATTCATCTCCTCAGTTCTTAGCTCTTACTGGTTACTTCTGACGACTTTCACGTTACAGCAGTGGCATGGAGGTCAGCAGGATGATGTGGGAGACCTATGGGATCAACACTTCCAGAAGTGTTGGTTTGCCTGTAGACCTAGAGTAAGATATTTCAGGATCAGAGCTGAGTTTGATAATATGGAAGCTAAAAAAGTTGTTTTACAGTTATGTGTTTGCATACCAATGTTGCTATGTTAACAAGGTGACTTTAATTGACTTCAATACCAGGCACTTTCACCCCCTTCTTGCCCAGGCCAATTTTCAGCTTTTAGTGCTGTTGCACTCTGCTGACAAACAACACTATACCCATATGACATATTTATATATTTTTTTAGACCGAGCTTTCTTTTGGTGGTATTTAATCACAACTTGTTTTCTTATTGTTTGCTAAACAAACAAAAAAAAGACTGAACATTTTGAAAAAAATAATAATACCCCCTGATCACATGGGGAGCTGTGATTGGCCCTTTACGTCGAACTGTGATCAGCTCTGTCCAACTGACATGGCGATCACAGAGTGCCCTCAGGGCACGCAGGGGGCGGGGTTCTGGGAGTACATCAATAGACACCTTCCCAGAACTGGATGACCACACAGTAGCTTTCTTTTGGTCATAAAGTGGTTAATGCTCATCTGTCTCACAGCACCACCCATTCTCAGGTCTGTAATAATGTTGTGCCAGAAGCACAAACTAAATCCTCACAATAAATTTTCAAACGCAAAAGAAAAAGCATAAAGAAAAGCAAAGTGGTGGTGGTTAAGATCCACAGCTGACAACATCAAACGACCAGCCAGAGAGGAGAGCTAGGTATAGGATGAATCCTAAAAGGGGGAAGTTACACAGGGGAGATGAAGATCCGCAGCTCCTGGTGAATTCAGATCCAAGGGAGATCCAGAGGCTTACAGGAAAACAAAGGTGCCAAGGCGCTGGATCAGTAAAAAAGCGCCAAAGTTTATTAAATACAAATGTTCCAGATTTACATTTGGGAAAAGGAAGAGCAGCACCAAGGTAGAGAGTGATCAACCACAGCACAGCAGCACAGACCGACAGACGGATCGATGAGCCGAGTCATAGAGAGTTGTGATGCCCAGAAATCAAACCGTAAACTGCATCTGTACCAGCCTCCCTCTAACACTCAAAACTGCAAGAGAGCAAAAATCCAAGCAATGGATTGCGGAGGCAGGCGAGCATTCATGTGTCTGGTCTACAGGGCTGCTGTGTCTGGCAGCAGGGAATGGGCTACTATTGCTGCTACTGCCCTGCACTCTCTCTACTCCTTTCAAGCTGCAGGACTGTATTCAGCCACAGAGAGAGCTTGAGTTCTCTGTTCTCTGCTCTGCCCCTCCGGCGCTCACTGGAGAGCCAAACCCGGGAGGGGGCAGGGGAGGCTGTCTCAGGCTTTCAGCTGCGTACTGAGAGGCTGAGCAAGCTGCCAATCAGACATGTGGGTGCATCCTGACATTTTCAGGTTCTCTCCAGAGCCTAAAACGGCTATGATTCTGGATCACAGGATAGCAAAAGTAATTGCACTCCTGGGATCCAGAAGAGAAGTATGGAAAAACAAGTTTTGGCCATACTTTTTCTTTTAACACTTTGTGGAGCTGGAATAAGCATGCAGATTGAGATATCTGACTTTATCTTGCTGTCGCTTACTGCAAGCTTCTTCCTGGATGTTAGGACACATGCTCCATGTGTTGCTATATTTGAGGAGGCAGAACTAAAGTTGCCATCATCTTTCTTATCTTGGAAAATTTGTTGATAGAAATAAACTTCTTTTTCTTCATTTTTTCTTTTTGTGGGGCATTGAAATTTACATGGGCCAAAAAAGCTTGAAGCTTGTAGCTCAAAAGAAGCTCATGTAGTTTTTTTTTTTTTTTTCTGAGCTAAAAGCGTCATATGACGCTCAGGTCTGAACAGGCACAGCTGAAAACCTTAAAGAAGAACTCCAGCTTTTCCTCCCCAAACAACAGATGCATTGTGCATGTAAATAAATCACAACCTCAGTGTCAGTTTGTGTGTAACTTTCCTCCTTTATCTGTATACAGCAGGTTTCTGTGTCTGTGATGTCACTCCTTCTCCTGGCTGAATTTCAAAGTTCTTTGACTTTCTGTTTCCTTCCTTTTCCAGTCATCTCCCATGATCCTTTGAGCCTCTGTAGCATCAGGGCAGGCTATGGGAGTCACTTGTACCAGTTCTGGGAGTTGATGTGGGTAAGTCCCAGGGTTACTCTGGGTGTTTCTGAGGCTTCATGTGGGTGGTGAAAGGTGTACATGTGTCATACCGCCTCCTGTGTCATTTCTGCCTTGCAGCATGCCAAAGAATAATGGCTGCAAGATTACAGAGGAAGGGCTATGGGAGGTTATTATGAAGGTGTTTCCTTCATATGTAAATTAATCACTTCACAGAGAGCAGGGCTCAGGGAGCGCGAGATCTGAGAGGTGGGACTCCCCCTTTTTACACTGGTCTGCATATTTAAGGGTTAAATCCTAATTGTGATCCATTCAATTCTGCCCAGCAGCAGTACAGCTAGCTTTTAGAACAGGCTGTGTGTATAAAGGGGTTTCCTTCTTAAAGAGGAACTGCAGTCTGCAAACATAATTTGTAATAAAAACATATTTGCCATTCTGAAGCTTCCCTCCAACCACTTTGCATATTCTTTTATATATACTGTGATTCTTTACTTGCCAAATAAGCTGCAGAAATCTCCCTCCACTGAGTCTGGTTGCAACCTTTTTAACTGGGGAGCTGAAGCTGTTGTCCACTTTTTGGATTTTGCAGAGGCACACCTCCAGCTCTGCAGCTCTCATTGGCCCTTTTATGACTCATCCCCCCTCCCTTCCTGGCAAACTCTCATGAGTGAGAGAGCTGTGCATGTCATCATAAGCCTAGGCTAATGACCAGACAAGGAATAGAAAGTGGACTGTATAAGGTATTTACTGGCGTAAAAAACAAATATTTTACTACCCAAAGTTAAAACAATAAGGGCAGAGGATTTTATAGATGGAAAGATGAAAAAATGACTGAAGGTCCACTTTAAATAATGCTGGGATCTGTGAGATGGGACTTGGGTAATTTGTACTCCTCCTGTAGGTGTGACTGGGTGGGATTGCATGTTAATTAGGATGTATTGAGTCCCACCCACCATCAGAGCTGTGAAGGAAGTTACATCATTTGCAGAGCCTGAAAGACTACAGAGGGGAGTGTTATAAACTCTACCTGCTGCAGGAAGGGGCTGTGGAAGGGACAGAGTCTATCAGCAGGATATACAGAGTGTCACATGGTACAAAGCCACAACAAAACCCAGAATATCAGGGGATCTGCAGACAACAGAGCAGCATGGTACAGAGGTATGATCTATGCTGGGACTGATCATTCCATTCATTTCTAGTGAAAAAAGGTGGAATTCAGCTTTAAGATTTTCGATGATGAATCTTTTGGATCTTTAATCTACAAAATCTCAGGTGCGAATAGGGTCTTCGATTCTGCTTATGTGTACTTCTCTTGATGTCTGTAAATACTAGGTTGTACTGAACATAATTGCAATAAAATTTTTGCTGTATATTGCCTGGTACACAAGGGCCGAATATCGACCGGTTCAATGGAAACTGACCAACATTTGGCAATGTGTACACCAACCTGTCCAACAGTAGCCAGCCGAACGGGCATGCTAGAAAAACAGCATCCGATCGATATCTGCTCAGCGCTGCAAGCCAATGTCTGGTGTGTTCTGCCAGGGCAAGGGCGGGGGGGTGGGGCAGTGCCCCTATCACAACACAATAGCTCAGCGGGGAGATCTCTATACAAACATTGGATAGTTAGTATAGCAATCTCCTCTTTTTTTTTTTTTTTTTTGCTGGGTTGAATGAAAAAAACTGATAACGTGTATTAGGCATAAGAGAACTTTCATAATACTTATCCTGTGGTGCCCTTATGTTTCACTCTGTGTTTAATGAGCAAATAGACTGCTGGTGTAGTTATACTCTTAACCACTTCATTACCCGCCCATAGTCATATGACGTCCACAGATGGGATCTCCCATCCTGGGTGGGCGTCATATGACGTCCTGGGATTCCCGGCCGCCTAGGGGGCGCGCGCGCGCCGCCGGGAGCGCGCGCGCGTGCCCGCCGCGTTGCTCGGGACCCGGTGCGTGTGCCCGGCGGCCGCGATGTCCGCCGGGCACCCGCGATTGCCGGTTAACCGGACCGGCATGTGGATCTGTGTGTGTAAACACACAGATCCACAGCCTGTCAGCTCTGAGGAGAGCGATCTGTGTTCCCAGAACGGAGGAACACTGATCGGTCTCCTCCCCTTGAGTGTCCCCTCCCCCTACAGTTAGTAATCACTCCCTAGGAAACATATTAACCCCTCCCCGCCCCCTAGTGGTTAACCCCTTCACTGCCTGTCACATTTACACAGTAATCAATGCAATTTTATAGCATTGATCGCTGTATAAATGTGAATGGTCCCAAAAATGTGTCAAAAGTGTCCGATGTGTCCGCCATAATGTCGCAGTCACGAAAAAAAATCGCGATCGGTGCTAAAAAAATAAATAAATATATATTTTTTTAAAACGCCATAAATCTATCCCGTATTTTGTAGGCGCTATAACTTTTGCGCAAACCAATCAATATACGCTTATTGCGATTTTTTTTTACCAAAAATATGTAGAAGAATACGTATCGGCCAAAACTGAGGAAAAAATTTGTTTTTTTTAAAAAAAAATGGGATATTTATTATAGCAAAAAGTAAAAAATATTGTGTTTTTTTCAAAATTGTCGCTCTTCTTTTGTTTATAACGCAAAAAATAAAAACCGCAGAGGCGATCAAATACCACCAAAAGAAAGCTCTATTTGTGGGGAAAAAAGGACGTCAATTTTTTTTGGGTACAACGTTGCACGACCGCGCAATTGACGTTTAAAGTGCGACAGCGCTGAAAACTAAAAATTGGCCTGGGAAGGAAGGGGGTGAAATTGCCCTGTATTGAACCGGTTAAAGTTAAATGTACAAAGCGGAAGTATCTAGAAGTACATTTAATATATTGCAGTCTAAATAGATACTGTATAATGAGAATAGTACGTAGTTGGTTATCTTTTGTCTATCCTCTTCATTGCTAACACTTAAGAAGCAATGTTCTGTGTAAATATTGTCAACTAGAAACACTGGCCATAATCCATTTACTGCTCTGTATGAAAGGCAATTTAAACAATGCTTTACCTAAAACGGAAGAAAAGTAATATCACATATTTGTAAAAGTTCCAGGCGCTTCTAAAAGCTTGGTAAAGCTCAATCTAGGTCACTGAAAATGATATGCAGTCAGATAATCATACTTACAATTTCTCTAGTCATAGTCCTGCCTCCGCTTTCCTGTTGGAACAAGGCACACAAGTCTTTGTGAGGTCACTTGTAATAAAGGTGTGATGGTTGTTTTGCTATTCCATCCTTTTCGCTGAAAGAAAAAGCTATTTTAAAGCAATAATCTGTATTAACCAATGTTATAAAGCACGTCTAAACCCAAAAACCGCATTCGTTTTCTGTTTTTAGTTTGCTATGAAGGAGCAACAGGGACAGCAGCACTGTTTGTAGAGAGTAGGGACTTTACAAAAGTGACTAATAAATAAAGCCTAATTCCAGCTATCACTTTTTAAGCAGTTACATAAACATTTGTTCCCTTTTTGAGATGAAGGTTTTGCAGAAATGAATAAAAGATGACTATTGTAAGCACCCCTGTCAGTGATAAATGGTTTGTCCCAAAGTTTTAGCATCCAGCTTTACCTTTACTGTACAGCTTGGTCTGTTAAAGGAAGTTGAAAAATAACCGTAGGAGCAACAGGTAGAAAATTAAGTTACAGGGGGCTCAGAAAAACCGTGTTAATGCTCGTGAAAGACTACATCACATATGTCAATTTGGATTTTGCCTTTAGTACCACATTAAGCCATTTCCTAAACATACAGTAGGTGACTGACTGTGTAGCAAACCCATATTTGCTTATAGAGAGATTCAGTTGGGAGCCCATTAGAATGGACTACCTCTGTCCATGAGGGGAGGGTTTTGTTAAGTATGGGTGGCATGAGGGAATGCTGGGCCTAATATTGATATAGAATTTGGGGCCTAAAGTGCATGTAGTGTACACTATGGCTGTGCTGAAATGGAAGTACAGTTTTGTGGCGTGTTCAAATAGCCATAACCTTTTTAGTCTCTCAATTCTAAACAGATGATGTCTAATTCTCTTCCCTAGATCAGCAGTTGCACCCTGGTGTGGTGTCAGGGGTGTTAGGATTGGGAACAATCTTTGGCACCCTGGGTGACGCAAAGGAAAGAAAAGATGAATGGTGCCACATCATACTGAAAAGTGAATGTGGCCTTTAGCGGTTAATAGAACGTCAGCCGATTATTTATTATGTTTAAAAGCCATACACTTATTAGAACTAACACTTTGTCTGAGCCTACCTAAAAGAAATAACTTCACTGAATTAGTTGTAAAATTGGCAAAGACCCTGTTTCCCTGAAAATAAGCCCTACCCCCCCAAATAAGCCCTACCCTGTTTCCCCGAAAATAAGCCCTACCCTGAAAATAAGACCTACAAGGACTTTAACTAGGGCTTATTTGGGGGGTAGGGCTTATATTGCAGCCATCACAGACAATCACGCTAGGTCTTATTTTCGGGGAAACAGGGTAGCACCTATTGGGATAATGGAGTTTTTACAACATAGCGCGTAGAATGTAGTTGTAAGAGGTAAGTAACATACAACATAGCATATAGAGAAAGGAATTTACGAAGACCGGAGCAACCAGATTCTGGAGCATCTGTGCATAGTAACCAATCGGCTTCTAGATTTTATTTTTAAAGCTTAACTGAACAAGCTGAAGTTAAAAGCTGGTTGATATCTGCACAGCATGGACTTGGGGTCCATGCACACTGGCTTAAAAAATGCTGATTCTACAGGACTTTTGCGTTTTCCATGTAGAAGCATCTCACTGTTATCCTGTGTCCATGCACATTATGACGTTTTTAGATGAATATTTTAAAGAAGAAATCAATTTTTCTACACACTTTTTCATAGTTCGTTTGGGCCAAGCTGACCCAAACAAACTATGAACCTCACTAACCTAGGCCGCTGGATGTGCAGTATAAAATGTGTATGTAGCTGCGGCTGCATACAGCATACTGCACTGTGTTCTGGGTGCGAGCTGAGACCTTCCTGTCTTATATGCGGAACACGGAAGAGTCTACCGCAGCGGCGCTCAGCTCCTCAGAGCAAGCAATGTATTCTAGCAGTGAATACAAAGCTTCCTCTGAGGCGGAGAGGTTGCCTGATAATGTCGTAACCTCTGACTCAGCCAATCAATGGAAACTTTATATTTATTACTAGAATACATTGCTTGCTCTGAGCAGCTGCGCGCCGCTGCGGTAGACTATTCTGTGTTCCAGCTATGAGACGGGAAGGTCTCGGCTCACACCCAGAACACAGAGCTGTATGATATATGTGGCCTCAGCTACATACAATTCATACCACGAATCCAGCGGCCTCACATGTTAGTGAGGGACATAGTTCCTTTGGGCCACCTTGGCCCAAACAAACTGTAAAGTGTGTGTAAAAATTTAGTTTTTCTTTTAGGCTCAGCGGTTGAAAGCGGGGGGAAAAAAAAAACACTTCTGGTATGCATTTTTGATTAAAGTTTTCTGGAAATGCATGCATGCCAAAACGTGTACAAAAATGCTTTATATGAGCATTTTTTTATTTTTTTTTTCTGCCAAGGGGCGTCTGTGCTCAGGGGCAGTACCTCTGTCCATGCTCTCTCCCTCCTCACAGGGACGATTTCTAACAGTGGGAGCCATGGGCTCCTGCTGCTGTCAATCAAATCTTTTGATGGGGAGGCTGGGTTGAGCCGCACTGTCTTTGTCATTAGAGGCAGACAGCGTGGCTTGGGATTGCGCCTGTAGGTGTGCCACAATACGTAGCGTCCTCCTATGGTGGCACACTGAGAAGAGAAGGAGCCAGGAGTGCAGGCAGAGGACTTGAGAAGAGGAGGTTCGGGACTTTATCACTTTAAGAAGCTTGAAGGTTCTTTTTTTGAAATCACTGATTGGCTTTATTCTAAGCAGAGTGTAATATAATGCATGTTCCTCTAAATCTGAATAATTTATCAAAATAATGCAGTGTATTAAAGTAGGTGAAGTTGTTAGGTTTGAACTTGACTTTCTGTGTATACAGGTGTATAGATGCACTCCACAAATTGGTCCCAATGTGTGGAGCAGCAAGAGGCTTCTCGGGAGACCATTGTAACTGCAGAACAATGATTTAAAAGAAGTTATATTTAGGTATGCTGCTATGCTTCATGGTACGGAAATAACCTCTGAGAAAAGTGCCTGATGTTCTTGTTACACTGAAAACAGGGATTCTGGCTTAACTGTAATTCAGTTTTAAAGGATAACTCTACCTATGTTACCTTTTGGAAGTTGCAGTTGAAGTTTATATGCATTCTTGTATGTTTTTGATACTGTTTAAAAAAAATAAAAAAGATACATAATAGAACCATAACTCCTGTGTTTTCAGTGAATGTGATTTTAATTAATAAGACCACTGAAAAAACAAATATTGCTGATCCGCAGCTGCCACTAACACTTTCTTCTAACGTGGGCAAGGCAATGGGCCGCATTAATAGGTCCATGTTTTAAAGGGACGCATCCTTTATTCCCTGGAGCCATTATTCCACTAAGGGAGACCCTAGTGGACAGGAAGCCTAGATGTGTCCGATCTGAGAAGTTGGAATACCTCGGTGGTGTATATACATGATATTTACTATCAGTTTCGGCCCAGGTTCACACTGAGCTGCGGGAATGAATCTGTGCGAGTTCAGCTGAACCCGCACGATTTCATTCCCGCATGTCAGTCCCGATTTCGGCGGTGAGTTCACAAACATCTGTGCAGGTTTCTACACAGATGTCAATAGAAATCGCACCCTGAAATCACAAAAAGTAGTACAGAAACTAGGACGGTGCAATTGCCGCCAATTTGACATGTCAAAACGCACCAATGTGAACCAGGGCTAAAGGTGAGAGTTCTGTGGGCACTGAGGTGACACGGATTGCTTATACAGTTCAGATTTTCACTAGGTATGGGGATTTACTAACTCTGAAGATAAATCACTGTTATTGATCTCAACAAGTTTGCGAATTTAAAGAGAGACTGTTGATTTTTGACATTTATATTATGATTTTAAGAAATATGGCTATGATCAATATATGAGCATGTATTTGTTAATTATTGGTGTTTTGTTTATTTAAAGAGATAAATGCAGCTAAGGCTTCTAATCTTTGGACTAAATGCCTGTAAAATTTTTTAGTAATAATCATTGCATAACTTTAAAAATATAAGTAAAAAGAGGGAGCTCTTACCTGCTCTTTGTAACAATATTGCATAGGAATGCCACTTTCTCCCTTTTCCTATAGTCCCCACTTGTGCTGTAGGCTTTTCCCCAGTTTTGGGTAGTGCCTGTGGCAAATTGAGTACTAAGGAGGCACTTGTGCATGCACGCTTTCGTTGCGACCCAAGTCCATAGACTTACACAGTAGGGGTCGACTGCTCAGCCATTATAACAAGTAGCGGAGGGGACGTCCCCTAGGTGCCATCCGGCGCTCAGCCCGGGTCTCCCCTCCCACCCGTAGGCCTGAGCGACCAGCCAGCACGTGTTCCAGCTGGCCAGAGACCCTAACAATGCTGATTGCTTTCTTCGGTTCTCGGATCTAGTAACCCGGAAGCGGTGTCATGACATCACTTCCGGATTAATCTCATCCTAAAGGTGCCAGTATTAAAAAAATAGAAAGTATTAAAAACCACAGATATTGGCATTTTGAATACTTTTAAGTGCAGTGGAGGGGTTTGGGGTCTTATAGACCCCAGATTCCTCCATAAAGAGTACCTCTTACTGCCTATTGCTGTCACAAGGGATGTTTACATTCCTTGTGACAGCAATAAAATTGATAAAAAAAGAGTAAAATGACAGTGTAAAAATAAAAACTTTAAATCTACAGAATATCAGCACCTGATATTGGCTATTGTCCTTAAAGGCAGCCGAAAAATCGGTATCACTATCGGCACTGAAAAAAACGCTATCAGTCGACCCCCTAATACACCACATCGGAAAGCCATGCCTCCTCTTCCTCCTCACTGGAGTTTGAATTCCTGTGAAAGCTGGAAGTGAGGGGAGTGACGCTGGAGCTGGTGACAGTGAAATGGAGCCAAGTAAGTGTTTGCGGATGGGGAGGGGGGGTGGTAAAGGTAGTGGAGCATTTTTTAACTTTAAAGTGTTACTAAACCCAGGACCCTGCACTCACTATATGTGGTTTTCCACAGAACACAGTACATGGAAATGCAATTATTTTAGTAAATTTAAACTACTAATTACCTTTTCTCATCACAAGTATACAGCAGTCTTGTGACTTCTATTAGCGCTTGGCTGAGCACTGCTTAAAGCTTGTATGAGGAGTTTTCATTCTCTTATGGCTGTCCTATAAGGCTGCATGACCCCTGTCTTTCTGTCTTGACAGTGCTGATTGGCCCTGTGTCGATCACATGCACCCTCCAAAAAAACTCTCTAGCAATACACCTCAAACTGAGTGCATCCAAGGATCTATTCTATCAGCAGATGGATTGGGGACTGTGACATAAGGGAAGGATCAGAGAAGATAGGATCAAACAGCCGTTTTACACAATGCGAATGAATAACTCCTTAGGTTCCACAATGAGTAAAACAAGCATGCTTTACTGCATATACAAAGGGTCAGTACTACTTTGTTGCCCAGTTGCTTACACCTCTGATTCAAGATTAACAAAAACTACCTTATGTACTGGGAAATATATGTATTTAAAGTTGGACTGTAATGAACCTTTGGTTGAATCTGGAAATTGGTTATCTTTGAAAAAGGCCAATTTGGCCTTGCATGTGGCCTTACCTTATGATGCATTGCTGCTAGGGAACTGAATTATAATTTGGATGGTGGTGGGGGTTGGGGGCTTGTGAGAAAGCACCGTTGTATACAGTCCCAGTGCCATTTAGTGATTACTAATATCCAGCCATAGCCATATATTTTCCGCTTTTATAATTTCATGTGATCGCAAATGGTTTTGCTTTATCAGCTTTGCTATTAACATGGGTTAATTAATGATCAGATTTGTCCTAAAATAACTTCATATGCTGATTTACAGGTGCTTTAAAAGAATTCAGTGTTTTGCCCATGTATGGTGAAAAAAATGTTCACTTTAATGCTGGATATCTCACATTCTATTCCCTTTTAATTAGTAGCAGATGCTAAGAGAAGTACTGTGTAGGCTCAAAATTTTGACTGGAGCTTACACAGGGTTGGGGATTCTCTTGTGTTCTCATGTGGCATTGTCGTTTGGCAAAAGGGAAACAAGGGAGCAGTTGCAGGGGCATGTATGGAAGTAAATTCAATACTTTGTCCTGCATGGGCAAAGCACTTAGGCCGGCCGTACATGGTTTGAATCTCATCCGGTTCAGCAGGAACTGGCGGAGATTTGAACTATTAATGGGCAGGCTGAATTGATCGATCAACTTTGGTACAACCAGCTTGCCGGATTATCTTGCGATTATCGCTAGCGGCTGCTTTTACTCACTTTCGAGATTATTTATTGAGAAAGCTGGACGCAGAGGATATTCTGATGCATATCTTGTGAAGGCTGAGTTCATCCTTCAATATTCGGGCCCAAGTAACCCCTATGCTTGTTTTTTCATCCATTGTTTAGGGGCGTGTTAATGATCAATGGGCCTGCAGTGAATATAAACAGGCCAAAATGTTTACCTGCCTCACTTCTTTTTTTATTCACACCACAAGGCAGTGCATGTTTTCTTTATTACATATGTTGCAGCACTTTGAGAGTCAGTTGAGTTTTTTTTTTTTTGGCCATATAAGCTTGTCTGGATGCTAAGTGTCTGGTGAATGAATGGCACTGCACTATAATACATGCTACAGAGCACATTGTTGTAGTGCATGTTAATGTGCTTAATAATGTAGATTAGTGCTAGCTCCAATGCACACACTTAAATATAAAGAGGCCATTAGAGCTCTCTCAGTAGGTGGCTGACAGAAGAAGCAACTGAAATCAATGAATGAAATGGTGTGTCCCAAACACTGCATGCAACTTTCAGGAAGGTGCTGGATGACACTAACTCTAATGCACAGTACACACGGTCGGATTTTCCATTGGAAAATGTTCGATGGGAGCTTTTTGACGGAAATTCCGACCGTGTGTAGGCTCCATTTTCCTTGGAATTTCGGTCACACAAAATTTGAGATCTGGATCTCAAATTTTCAGACGACAAAATCCGTTCTCGTATATTCCGATCATGTGTACACAATTCCGACGCACACTCACGTTCCACCCATGCTCGGAATCAAGCAGAAGAGTAGCACTGGCAATTGAACTTCATTCGTGTTGTATGTCACCGCGTTCTTGACGTTCGGAATTTCCGACAAGATTTGTGTGACCGTGTATGCAAGACAAGTTTGAGCCAACATCCGTCAGAAAAAAAACATGGATTTTGTTGTCGGAAAATCCTATCGTGTGTACAGGGCATAACTGTTCGGCTCAGTACACCCTGTCATACCCAGTGGTTGGGGGCATTTGATGGGTGTTTAGCATGCATTTTAGGCACTCTCCTTTAGAAGAACTTTTTTTCTTTTCCTCTGCAGTGTATTTGAAAAGAGACTCTCTTACCTAGAATAAAGTGTTTAGATATGCAGCGGTTTTTCAATATAGAAGTATGCTTTTCAACTTTTTTTTTTTTTTTTTAGATTTTTATTTAGTCTGTCATTGCCTGTATTTTACAATTTAAGAGGTAACAATGAAGTGAGACCTCCATTTAATTAATGCCAACTTCATTGACTTTATGGATATGTGAAATAGGTATAATAGAAGTTCTTATGTGATTAAAGTGACTGTAAACCCATGAAAAAAAAAATCCTGCAAGACAAAGGCATAATGAGCTAGTATGCATAGCACACACTGCTGTGGCCAGCGACACTTATTTCCAGGTATCAGGGCTCCAGCGCTGTGATTGGCCTGAGCCACAATGACGTCACTCCCGCGCATACACATGGAATCCGCTGGTAACAGCACAGCAGCTAAAGAAACGGCACGAGCAAGCCGTTTGTTGAGTGCGCATGTGCCAATGTTGTCGGCACATACTGATACAGTGAATATCTCCTAAACGGTGCAAGTTTAGTAGATATTCACGGTACCTACAGGTAAGCCTTTTTTATAAGCTTACCTGTAGGTAAGTTATGTGTAAGGGTTTACAACCACTTTAAACCAAGAAAATATATACAAAAATGATAAGCATTGGGACATTTATTGCTGTTTTAAAAAGTACTTGTTTAGAAACCATAGCAATAAACCTAGATGGGCCTGCTATGTAAAATAAGCAGTTGCTGACATGACACATTAAAGTGGAACTTTACCCATTAAAAACTTGCTAAAAGAAAATAGGCTACGTAACTGGACTTCCTTGCCTCTCAGAAACTAGGCTACGTACCTGGACTTCCTTGCCTCTCAATTAAGGATGAGCTCAGGCGTGTTCACAACCCACACGTGCAGAGTTTGCCAGGAAATCGGCACTACACATTGCTAATCGCAGACAGTGAGACATTTTCCTGATCCGTGGCTGCAGAGATCGAGAAATGTCTCACTGCCTGTTATTAGCGCTGTGCAGTGCCAACTTCCTGGCAGGCTCTGCATGCGTGGGTTGCGAACACGCCTGAGCTCATCCTTACTCAGTCTGATGGACTGTGTGAATATTTTAAAAATTATATATTTACCAAAATTTTTATATGTTTTTCAGGCATCCCCAGTTTTCTTGCCAAAGAAACTTTTCAAAAATCTCTATTCTGACCACCTTTCTCTGGCAGGGGGCACACCCATGTATTGCAAAAAATCTCTCCAAGCTGCAAAATACGAAGGCGGGTTGGCCTGCCCAAACCTTTGGAACTATTTTTTGGCATCACAACTTAATTTGTCTATGATTGGTCCCGTGAGTCCTCGAATTCCTCCACCTATTTACTATCTGCATTTTATGGTTGTAAAGCCTCTGTTGTGGATGCAGGTCTACGATTGCACGCTGCTCATGCAGCTCTCCAATAGATATCAGCTGACTGGCTTGGCACAAGGGGGGTAAAGTGTTAACACAAACAATGGGAGTGTCTCCATACGCCCACTTGGGTCACCCAGACTCTTTGTGGTGGACTCGACTTGGGGTCACCCATGCCTCTCACATTTTTGTTAATAACATTTTTGTTTCCTTTGAGGATTTGAGGGCTCGGACTGGAATGACTAACAAATTCTTTTTCAAATATCTATTGCGTCATGCCGTTCAGGCTGGCTACTTGCTATAAACTTCCTTATTTTAGTCCGGTCGTACATCATCACGTACGAATCCGTCGGACTTTGGTGTGATCGTGTGTAGCCAAGTCCGTTCGTTCGGAAGTCCGCCAAAAGTCTGTCGGAAAGACCGTCGGACCTTTGATGCCGAAAAGTCTGCCCGTGTGTACACGGCATTAGAATTGCCACTAGAGGTGCTACTGTCCATATCCCGATATCAGTAAACTGTTTACTCATGTTTTACTTTGGCTGGGTGCAACCCCTTTCAACTTGCTCAGAAGAAATGGGAGGAAATGATGACTGGGCTGTCCGAGGAGGGGTGGGAGGAGGTCTCCGAGTAGAGCTGCACAATTAATCGTTAAAAAATCGTGATCTCGATTCACCTCCCCTGACGACCTCTCCTGCTGAGTTTGCCGATTCTTTCATATAAACAAGTGGAGAGATTATCTGTTCACTCAGCTGTCAAAAGAAAACATCCAGGCAGTCTGCCAAGTTTAGAACTTGAAACATTGTATCTAACTTCCTTCTTAGATCAAAGGGATAAACTTCTCTGTGTAAACAAATAACCTGGGCAATCTGCCAAGCTTTAAACGACGTGTAAATGCAGGAACTTTAACCACTAAGGCCCCTTTCACACGAGGCGGGCTCCGTTTCTACGGATCCCGCCTCGGTCCGCCGGCTCAGCGGGAGATCTCTCCGTTGATCTCCGCTGAGCCGGCGGATGACAGGTCCCTCTCTGCTCACTGAGCGGGGAGGGGCGTGTCAGGCGCCGCTGCCGCCTATGGAGGGATCGGACGAAAACGGACAGCGTGTCCGTTTTCGTCAGATCTCCCCCGATCCGATCTGCCAGCGACGGACCTGGACGTAGGGCCATCCGTCTGCTCTTCAGCGGATCGGACCGGGTCGGATGTCAGCGGACATGTCTCCGCTGACATCCGACGCTCCATAGACTAACATGGAGCGCCCGTTCAGGTCCGCCGTCAAAACTGACAGGCGGACCTGAACGGTCCGATCGTGTGAAAGGGGCCTTAAAGTCTAAATCTTTTTCTGACACTTCTTTCTTAAGTTAAAATCGAGACCCTAGGGAATAAAATGGCAATTGCTGCAATATTTTATGTCACACTGTATTTGCCCGGCGGTCTTTCAAATGCAATTTTTTGGGGAAAAATACACTTCAATAAATAAAAAAACCCGAAACAGTAAAGTTAGCACAATTTTTTTGTTTTAATGTGAAAGATGATGTTACGCCGCGAGAATCGTGAGAGAATCGTGATCTATCCTCTAAGCAAAAAAATTGTGATTCTCATTTTAGCCAGAATCGTGCAGCTCTACCTCAGAAGTCTGTTTCCAGGATCTTATTGGTTCTAACGATCATTTTATACAATTTAAGATTATACACCAGCTGCACTATACTCCTAATGATACGTACACACGATCAGAAATTCTGTCAGAAAAAACTTGGATGGTTTTTCCGACGGAAGCAGCATAGGTATCATGGTGTTGGTGAAAGGGGGGATGATTTTGGTTGCAGTCCTAGGCTTCGTGAAATGTGGGAACAACAAAATGAAATTCATAGATTTTGCACTTTAATAAGAAAATTGACTTGTCCTACTTCCTTTATTAGCAGAAGTACTGGTTCTTTGTCATAATTCTTGTTTTCACATAGCTAATTTGCATAAGGGTAGCCCCTCTCCTTCAGCCATTATGTAATCAGTATTCATTAAGTTTACCTGTGTAAATTGGCATTTCTTAAACCATTCCATGTCAAGGGCAGCAAAAACATTATTAATCATTTTAATGACCACCAGGCTTTGTTTGACAACTTAAATTTGCATGCAATAAATTAAAAATAAATACCTGTCCTATTCCCTGAGCACAACCATGATTTCCTAGAATGGGTTTGTACAAAGGAGTGTTTTTTCGTTTTTAGTATTTGATAGCTGTTGATTTTTTATGTGTACAGTTCTACTGCCGGTTGCTGACAGTCCAGTGCAAAATGTATGTCAGAAAAGCGATTTATGTTAAAGCGGTAGTAAACTGCAGCCAAAAAAAACAAAAACCCTGCAGGACAATGGCATAATGTGTTAGTATGCATCGCATACTAACACATTATGACATGCTTACCTTAGAATGAAGCCCTCCAGTGGCGAGCTGTCACTGCTGACAGGACTTCCATCTTCACCTGGTCCGTCTTCCGGGTGATCCCGCCGTCTGATTGGCCGAGCCATGATGACGTCACTCCCGGGCATGAGTGCGGGAGCCGTGGCTGCAGCACGGAGCTCCAGTCACGCCACTGGTTGCATCCCGTGTGAATATCTCCTAAACAGTGCAAGTTCAGGAGATATTCACTGTACCTACAGGTAAGCCTTATAGGCTTACCTGTAGGTACAAGTTTAAGAAAATACTTTACTACCACTTTAAGTTAGTTTTCCAGAAATCACCAATGCTTGGCTCCAAGCAAATATGAAAGACAAATTATAGTAGCTCTGTATTGAGGTTTAGGTATGCCAGTTTTTACAAAGTTGCTGATGTCTTTTCTGTTAGCTGAAATCTTCCTCCATCAATGCTGCCATCACCACTACCACCGTAATCTTCTGTTGTGGCGGCCGTAGAATGGAGGAAGCAGTGAAAGGCACTCATAAAGACCCATTCCGCCCAGCTCCGCATGTTTTATAAAAGCCGTGCTACAGCTTCTATGAATGGAGAAGCAAGGTGGGAAGGGTGGGCATAGTCGGGCTTTTGATGAGTGCTTGTCACTGCACCTTCTATTCTATTAACCTTCAAACTGAATGCTTTCTCTGTCGTGCCTAAATTATATTTTATAGAGAAGTATGGCCACAGGCTTTTTTTCACCATACTTCTCTTCTGGGTTACAAAAGTGCACTAAAGTCCGCTGTCGGCTAATGTCACAGAGCCACTTCAGGCTCTGGAAGGATCCTGACCATATTGTTGGGATCCACCCAGCTGCCATACTGACAGCTGGCTCCGGCTTTGAGCACACCACTGTAAGCCAAAGCCAACTTGTGCCCACCTCATTACCAGCCTGCCACAACAGTAAGTGCTGAAGGGGGTTGACCGAGAACTAAGCGATCGGCGGTCATGTGATCATTCAGTTCTCGGGCTTAGAGCTGGCGGGAGAGCTGCAGCATCACACCAATACTGCAGCGCGGAGGTGAGTATGTATGTGTTTTATTTTGTTTTTCTTTGTGATGGAACACAACAGGTGTCAACAGACTTTGGGCTTCTGTTGATGGAATCGATTTGATGTGCGTCTGATATCGCAAAGTATTTACTGCCTGGTTCATTGGACCCACTTCAAATAGGTGTTGCATTCCCATAGACTTGTATGGAAAATCAAAAGCTTTTTAACACACGTTCTTTAACCACTAGGCGTCCGCGCTATAGCCGAAAGACGGCTACAGCGCGGACTCCAATTGCCGGGAGGGCGTCCCTGGACGGCCTCCTGTTTACTTCCGCATTGCGCGCTCCCGCGAGCGCGCATCGCGGAAGTTTTGTGCTGGCCGTGTCCCTCGGACACAGCCAGTCACAGATCACCGTAAACGGCCAATGACAGCGGCCGTTTACGGTGCGATCGGCGGTGCCAATGAGAGAGGATCTCATATGTAAACATATGAGATCATCTCTCATCGCCGGCTCTCCCTCCTCACACAGAGACAGCGTGTGAGGAGGGAGAGCGGAACCGCTGCGGCGGTGAGTGTAAAAGAAAAAAAAAAAGGTGTCCCGCTGTTAACAGTCCCTGCCATCTGCCCTGTCATCTGCCCCTGTCATCTGCCCCTGCCATCTGCCCTGTCATCTGCCCTGTCATCTGCCCCTGTCATCTGCCCCTGTCATCTGCCCCTGCCATCTGCCCCTGCCATCTGCCTTGTCATCTGCCCCTGCCATCTGCCCCTGCCATCTGTCCCTGCCATCTGTCCCCACTGCCACGTATAAGTGCCATCTGTCATCAGTGCCACATAGTGCCATCTGTCATCAGTGCCACATAGTGCCATCTGTCATCAGTGCCACATAGTGCCATCTGTCATCAGTGCCATCTGTCATCAGTGCCACCTGTCAGTGTCACGTGCCATCTGTCATCAGTGTCACGTGTCATCAGTGCCACGTATTAGTGCCACCTGTCATCAGTGTCATCAGTGCCACGTATCAGTGCCACCTGTCATCAGTGTCATCAGTGCCACATATTAGTGCCATCTGTCATCAGTGCCACGTATTAGTGCCATCTGTCATCGCCACGTATTAGTGCCATCTGTCATCAGTGCCATGTATTAGTGCCATCTTTCATCAGTGCCACGTGTCATCAGTGCCACATATCAGTGCCATTTGTCATCAGCGCCACATGTCATCAGTGCCACATATTAGTGCCATGTGTCATCAGTGCCACATATTAGTGCCATCTGTCAGTGCCACGTATTAGTGCCATCTGTCAGTGCCACGTATTAGTGCCATCTGTCATCAGTGCCATGTATTAGTGCCATCTGTCATCAGTGCCACGTCAGTGCCACGTATCAGTGCCATCTGTCATCAGTGCCACATCAGTGCCACGTATCAGTGCCATTTGTCATCAGTGCCACGTCAGTGTCACGTGTCATTGTCCTGGTGCTCCAGGGCCTTCAAAAGTGTAATAGGTAGTCAACAAATTAGATGTGTAATTTATGCTCCTAGAACACGTGACAGCGCTCCCTGCATGTTGGGTCTCTGTATGTGGCCAGGCTGTGAAAAAGTCCCACACATGTGGTATCCCCATACTCAGGAGGAGTAGCAGAATGTATTTTGGGGCGTTATTTGTGGTATATACATGCCATGTGAGAGAAATAACCTATTACAATGACAATTTTGTGGGGAAAAAAAAAAAATCTTCATTTTGCAAAGAATTGTGGGAAAAAATGACAACATCAAAAACCTCACCATGCATCTTACTAAATACCTTGGATTGTCTACTTTCAAAAAAGGGGTCATTTGGGGGGTATTTGTACTTTCCTGACTTGTTCGGGTCACAAGAAATGAGATAGGCCACCAGTACTTCAGGTGTGATCAATTTTTTATGATTTGCACCATAACTTGTAGACTCTCTAACTTTCACAAAGACCAAATAATATCCACTAATTTGGGTTATTTTTACCAAAGATATGTAGCATTATAAATTGTGGCCAAAATTTATGAAGAAAAATTACTAATTTGCAAAATTTTATCACAGAAACTAAGAAAAATGCGTTTTTTTTCAAAATTTTCGGTCTTTTTTCATTTATAGCGCAAAAAATAAAAAACCCAGAGGTGATCAAATACCACCAAAAGAAAGCTCTATTTGTATGAAAAAAAGGACAAAAAATTCATTTGGGTACAGTATTACATGACTGAGTAATTGTCATTCAAAGTGTGAGAGCGCTGAAAGCTGAAAATTGGTCTGGTCACGAGGGGGGTTTAAGTGCCCAGTTGTCAAGTGTTAAGACAGTTGTTACTGGAATAAGAAATCCCACTAGGGTTTCCTTCTATTCCTCTTCTAGTTATAACTCAGAATTGTCCCCCTCATTTTACTTCTTGAGGACAGCGCTTACCAGGACAAATAGAGAGAGTAAATCTTCTGGCAAGGGTTTGAATGCCTCACTTTTCTATCCAAAGTAAAAAAAAAAAAAAAAAAAAAAAATGACATTCACTTTAAATTAATGGAAAACGGTGTTACTTTGATTATGAAGAATGAAAAAAATGAAATTTTATTCTTTTTTAATTAATGGGCTCAACAAAAGACCTGATTTGTCATTTGAGAATTAATACTTATTTATAATGTTGTACTGAGAATTTCATGAGGTTGTCTCCTTTGGTAAACATCTCGACAGAAAACCATTTTATTCGCTGCACATTTAGTGCCTCAGCCTTTTGCTTTCATACAGCGACCATAAGCAGTAAAAGGTTAATGTTTTAAATCTAACAAGAAGATACTCCCCTAATGGATAGCCACAGACATTTTCTCTTGGTCCTAAATATTAATAGTGTGCCGTCTGTTTTAGTTTGTGGGACCGAGGACACTGCGGGACATCTGAGTAAACCTGGCAGTTGCCTGCAAGTCTCTGACATTCTAAGTGGCTAAACACAATTTGTAACTTGCTTTTAGCTAATTGATGTGATAGAGACAGTAGGGGTTTAATGCAAGAAACACTCTGGTGCTTTATATCCTGTCCCTACAGTCAAATGCCAACAAAGGTCTAGATTAAAATTTCATTCTTCATGAAAAAAGATTAAAACTGATCATTGAATATATTTCTGCAAGTGTCACAAGTTAGAATTATGTTTTTTTTTTTTTTTTAGTTCTATTGCTTTTACTTGTCTGTAGTTTCTGGTTTTGATTACACCTTTTTTTTTTGTCCTTCTTCGCTTAGAGAAAATTTATGATTTTTTTTTTTATAACGTTATTGCTGTGGTATATTTATTAAAACATCAAATTGCTTCTGAACGTATTCTTTATGGAAATCATAATTTATTTGATCACCTTGACTGAGGCCAACTAAGTGCTCTTAATATCTTCCAGGACTTTTTCAATAGAATTTGGCTGTTGCAATTCCTTGGCTGTACCCTCATTGCAGCTATAGTGATTAAAGCCAATGTAGCTGGACATCATTACTGAGTTTGTAATTTTAAATAATGTTAGTTTAGGATTATGCTCTAATTGTAATAATTTCATTTTCTTTATTTTGAAGGTGGCAAATGAACAGTGTTCTATTACCTGTGTATTTAATATTTAGGGCACAGATGACAAAGACTGGGCAGCTTCTCTGAGCTGAGGGTCCTCCACATGCTGTTGGCTGAAGAGGTTTGCAAAACAATGCAAAATAATGTAAAAGCAGAACTAAAGGCACAAATGCTTACCTATCCTGCAATGGTACAACATGCGTAATGTCCCTCGCTAGTGACAGGCAGTCTCTGGCCTTTTCCACAGTGCCAGTCGGTTGTTTTTGTTAGTGATGTGGGGTAATGTAATTCCCACGTATCAGCAGGGAG
The DNA here is from genome assembly GCA_037952835.1 of Lithobates septentrionalis. Taxonomy (NCBI): domain Eukaryota; kingdom Metazoa; phylum Chordata; class Amphibia; order Anura; family Ranidae; genus Lithobates; species Lithobates septentrionalis. Next base: position 2,974,646 of record JBBDGP010000597.1, read on the forward strand.
CATTCCTCCTAGAATACTGTCACTGTACTGGAAATGTAAATGGAGCGGAGTATGTCTGGTCATGTCATATGCATATACATTCTGCAGAGGATTGCAAACAGGCAGGTAGGTTTGTTTTATTACAGAAGAGACATAACATGTCAAGCTTTTGAGCATTCATTCCTAGTTTATTCTGGCCACTGAAATGAATGAGCGCTCAAGCACTAAACGCGCCAAAATGTTCCTTTCCTGAATGCACAAGTGATGGGATTTTCTTTCTGCCTCTAAATGCCTATGTGTGCATGGACATGTAAGCTAATATGGGGGTGTTTAGAGGTAGGAAAAAAGTCAAATGCCATTAAAAGCAGCATTTTTGATGCCCATTTTGCATGAGGGGGCCCAAGTGTTGTGCATGTTTGGATGTTTCATATATGTGTTATGGCACATTTCTGTTTTTGTATAAAAATCATTCCCATGCTAAGGCAGCTAATATTAAACCTCAATTTAAAAACGTAAAAGAACAAATAACTACAGGTAAAATAATAGGTGGGTGGGGATCAAGGAGGGGTATTATATGCTCAAGTTTTGGCTTAATGTTGGACTAAGACCCCTTTCACACTGGGGCGGTTTGCAGGCGGTATTGCGCTAAAAATACCGCCTGCAAACCGCCCCTAAACAGCCTTCGCTGTTTGTTCAGTGTGAAAGCCGAGGGCTTTCACACTGAAGCGGTGCGCTGACAGGACGGTGAAAAAAGTCCTGCAAACCGCTTCTTTGGAGCGGGGAAGGAGCGGTGTATTCACCACTCCTTCCCCACTCCTGCCCATTGAAATCAATGGGACAGCGCAGCTATACCGCGGCAATACCGCGGCTATAGCTGCGCTGTACGAGGGATTTTAACCCTTTTTCGACCGCCAGCGGGGGGTAAAACCGCACCGCTAGCGGCCGAATACAGCTGCAAGAACTACGGTACAGCAGCGCTAAAAATAGCGCTGTTGTACCGCCGACGCCCCCACCGCCCCAGTGTGAAAGGGGCCTTAAGCAGAGAATGTTTGTCATGGCCAATGGATTTCTAATCCAAGCTTGCTTGTTCAGAGAATGTTGGGATATTCACCAACCAGCTATAAGTTTATGACCACCCACCTAATATTGAGAAGGCCCCCTTGTGCCACCAAACCATCCTCTTCTGCAGCTAAAGCAACCCTGACCCATCGAGGCATGGACACAACTAGACCATTGAAGGTATGCTATGGTAACTGACACAAAGCTGTCAGTAGCAGATCCTGTAACTTCTGTAAGTTGTGAGGTAGGACCTCCATGGATAGGACTTTGCAGCACATCCCTCAGATGCTCAATTGGACTGAAATCTGGAGACTTTGAACACCAAGGCAAATACCTAGAACCTGTTGTGTTTCTCAAACCATTACTTAAACATTTTCCATGAAGCAGTATACTTGGTCAGCAACAATGCTTAGGTAGGTGTTACGTGTTAAAGTAACATCTATATGAACGGCAGGACCAAGGTTTCCAGCAGAACATTTTCCAAAGTATCATATTGCCTCTTCTAGATTGCCTTTTTCTTATGGTGCATCCTGGTGCAACCGTTTCCTCAGCTAAGGAATGGACACGCACCTGCCTATCCACATGATTTCAAAAAATGAAAAACTAGAATAATCAGACCAGGCCATCTTCATTCTTCAATAGCTCTTTGGTCCAGTTCTGATGCTCATGTGCCATTGTAGGCACTTTTGATCTTGGACAGCATGGGCACCCTGACAAGTCTGCAGCCCCATACACAACAAACTGTGATGCCCATTTTTTCTGCTTTCAACGCGTCAACTTCGAGGGCAACATGTTTACTTGCTGCTTAATATATGCCACAGACTTTCAGATGCCATTCTAATAAGATAATCAATGTTAATCACTTAACCTGTCAGTGGTTATACCATTATGACTGATTGGTGTATGAATCTGTTAGTAGGCATCTTTTTAGCTGTAGATCAGGTTGAATTTTAGAGGAAAACCACATAGAAATTCATAAAAATTCTGCCGTTTCACAGAATTTTGTTCACAGCTGAAAGTATGTGAGATAAATGAGCAATTGCCATTTTAGCTACTTCAGCAATATTGTGTGCTTTTATTGATTAGCGCACTCTTATATACAGTATACTGACCTTTTACAGTTGGCTTTCACAGCGAGAGGTTGTTACATTCAATGTACTCCATTGATTGATAGCGCTTTACAGTTTTCGAGGCAAAATTGTAGGTTTTAAAAAATTGAAAGTAAATGCAACTGTTAAGGCCTTGGTAATCTTTCTAAAGCAAAATATGTAAAAACTTTTTAAAAGATATTTGACTAGTTTTACTCTCCAACTCCACATGTATACACTGATTTCTAAACCTCTTCCCGCCTGGCCCCTGATCCCCACTTAAGGCGCCTTTCACATTTGTACGACTTGTCCTTGAGGCTGCAAAGTCGCATGACAAGTCGTTCCCCATGTTTTTCAATGACAGCCATTTATATTAGTACGACTTCAAGTCGTGTCAACTTCAAAGTAGTCCCTGCACTACTTTGGTCCGACTTTGATGCGAGTTGAGGTCCATAGACCTCAAGTCTCCCTGAAATCGTGTCACAATCGCGGCCAAAGTCGCGGTAGTGTGAAAGGGGCCTATGTGGGTCTTTAAACCAATCACTTGACCACTGTGATTGAAAACAGGTCCCATTTACTCCTAATTATTGTTAGTCTACAAGCTGTTTGCAATGACTTGTAAATGTGAGGGAGCAGGCAGTGTGTGTGTGTGCTCTTAGCACAGAAACCTCAGCCATCCATGGATGTGTTAAAGCCTAACCTCCTTTTCTGCCACACATATGCGTTACGTGGGTGGTAAGAGGTTAGTGTCACTAAACCTACATCATAAAAAAACGATCAATAAACTCTATATTACATGCTGTTCATACTCTGGTCAATATGAGATTTGTTTCCTGTGTTCTGCAAAAATCCTGGTTGATCCTTCTGCTCAATATCTACCCCTTCTCTTCATGTCCCCAATTCAGCTAGGGATTTTTCAGCTGTGGTGGCAGCTCTGCACATGCTCAGTTTTCAGTGAGTTTCTATGCTGAGCATTTCCTCCCCATCACATCTGAGCAGCCAATGTGACTATAGAGTCATACATGTGGTTGTATACAAAGTGCTAAATGACAGCCCACTCCCTCCCTCCTCCTCAATGCCAAATAACCAGCTAATAACAATGGAGGAGGGATATTGCATGTAGATTAAGCTTATTCTAAGACACGGGCTGGAGGGACGTGACACAGCCTGTGACCATGTTGTTATTTCCACAAAATAATAAAGATTTGATTTCAAATGTATGTTTGTTTGCCAATTTAAAAGGGTTTATTGATATTGTTTTTAGAGCTAGTCCACACCTCATGCGTTCCAGTGCTTTTTCTTTCTGCATCCAAAACGCATAGAAAGTAGGTTACATAACAACTTGAAGAAAAATAATGTTCTTTAGCGAGGAACATCCATTCCACATTAATAATTATGCTACCAAAATGAGTGTGTACTGTAAATTGCCTCCAGCATTGCTCCTGTTTCATTTTGCTGAAGCCTCATAAAGCAGAACTAAACCCATCGATCGAACAGTTTCAAAAAACAGTTACATTCCTGGAATGCCGGGAATGCTAACTGTCACATTTGTTTGTGTCCTCAACAAAACTATCAAACCATCAAATGGCTGGTGTCCTAACTGATCACATGTGCAGCACTATGGCTGTTGCAGATCAAACTGAAGCAGCTTCCTTGGCTGTAAAGGATAGGAGGGTTAAATTCTGTTTTAAGGCTGTCAGAAGATCGACTTCTACAAATTCAGCAGTTCCTAAAAATGGAGAGCAACTCAACATGTGCGGAGCAGGGTCAGACAGTGTATTACTGAACTTTTAACAGTCTAGACACTTATTTTTAATGTTTTAGATAACTACACCAGCAAAATGGGCCAGCCTGAAGTGATCTAGCAGGACTTGATTTTCTGACTAAAGTTCCACTTTAAGTGGGATTTCAGTTATAGGTAGACCCCGTTTTTCTTGCTGCAATATTTGGTTAATTGTCTGTAATACCAGTTCCAAATCTAACAGGCATTGGAAGAACCGTTCACAATTGCCATAGCAGGTGTGTGGATCAAGGAATTCAAGAACATATAAGAGTCTGAAACAATAAATGAAAATGTCAGGTGGTTTAATGATCTACTACAAATAAAAATGACAGGGGTGCATAGAATAGAAGTCTGGCTGAACACAATTACAAAGCCCTTGGCAAGTAGGACATATGGCATATATGTGTTTCAGCTGTGTATTTAAATGTCTTTCTGCAGTTCAGCTTTTAGGAAAATATAAAAGTGTCCTATAACTAATGTTTTTGTTGAAAGTGAATTTGTCACAGGTGAGGCAAGATCATTATATTTCAGGAGCTAAAAAAATTCATCTAAGAGTGCTAATAACGGGCTTCATGTGGTGCTTGCTCTTAGACAGGAATTGTACTGCTCAAAGGTGAAAATGGCTGGCCTTTTTCTTTAAAGAAGAAATTGCATATTAAATTGAAAGATTAAGGTTGGATTCACACAGTTCAATTGTGCACACAGCGTTCATGGTAATGCACACGTGTAGATGTGATTGGACCCATATAGTTTCCCTTTGCCTTTCACACAAAACTGCAGTCCATTCATGTGAACCAGATCAATAGTAAAGAATGGGACTTGTGCTTGAAATCCTTTTTCATGCAGCAAAAATGTGACTGGAACCTTAAAGTTGAGTTGGGTTTACAGCAAAAACCCAAAAGCAGAAGGGGACCCCATTTTCTTGCTGCCCACTTGTATTTGTACTGCGTCCCTTGTTCTGAAAGGAAGTTAAAGTTTGGGCATGCTTGGTATGCAAATAACAACTTTGGTTTCAAGTTGGAGCTTTGGTTGGCCTCCCAGCATCCTGTAAAGTAATGCATATACAGTATCTTAAAGAGCTATAGAGTGGCTTGTGCATTGGATTGGTTAATGCATAGAGTCAAAGATATCTGCCTTGGGCCTCAAGTCTATATTTTGTTTGTTGAGGTTTAGAGACTTTTTTGATGCTCTGGAGAAGATTAAAAAAGTTGCATGCAAGTTGCATGCCTAGTATGTATGATGCATGCATGTTCTTAGCCCCAAAGTGCATAACTTTACATTTATCAACATTAAAGTGGTTGTAAACCCTTACAGACCACTTTTACCTACAGGTAAGTCCAGATTACGGCTTACCTGTAGGTGCAAGAAATAACTCCTAAACCTACATGGTTTAGGAGATATTTCCAGAAGACAGGCCCAATGTCTACGGCGCATGCGCACTGAGTGTGCCGTTTCTAACGGCGATCATGCTGTTAGTGGCGGCACCAGCACGCATGCACGGGAGTGACGTCATCATGGCTCTGGCCAATCACAGCGCCAGAGCCGCGATACCAGGAAAGAAGATGGACGCTTCCTGGAAGAGGGGACAGCCGTGACATCACAGGCTCCTGTGTCGGGTAAGTGACACATAATGGGCTACTATGTGATGCATAGTATCCCATTATGCTTTACCTTTGCAGGGAAACCAAGAGGAAGTAAACCCATTAGGGTTTACTTCCTCTTTAAATCATTTACCACATAGTTGCCCAATTAAACCGTGCATTGAGGAGGGCTTGTAAGTTGGAGAAGTTATTCCACTAGTTTGTTGTCATCTGCAAAGACTGAAATGGTACTTTTAATTCCAGACCTTATATCATTTATAAATATATTAAAAAGTAAGGGTCCCAGCACCGAACCCTGGGGTACACCACTAATAGCCTTAGACCATTCAGAGTAAGAATCATTAACCACTGTTCTCTGAATTTGGTCTTTTAGCCAGTTTTCTATCCCTTCACTAGCGTTGCACCGACACTAGTATGGGTATCGGTGTCGATACCGAGTATTTGCACAAGTATTGGTACTCGTGCAAATGCACGATACCTGAAACCGATACTTTCAGGCTTGGTTCTTTGAGCTGTCAGTGGGGATGAACAAATGTTCCTCGGTTTAACCCCTTATTATCCCTTAACTTACTCTAATCAGCCTTAATTAACTTCCTATTCTCCATTTAATTATTTTCCTGCTTTTTTTTTTTTTTTTGTTCACATCTGTTTTATAAACAACTGAAACTTTCTTTTGTTTGCTTTGTTAATATATATGCATGAAAATATTCACTAACTTATAAAGGTAGGTAACTCCTGCGCTGTCAAGATAAAGGTGAAGATAGGGGGCTAAATACACTTCAGCAAGCACCTGATTAACTGATCCTAAGCAGAAAAAATATATATAAATATATACGTGATGGCTTTGCGCTGTGTGTGGTATACAAATGTGTATCAACTCAATATACAAAATATATAAAATACCATGTGATGGAAAAAAAAAATCTAGAACCAAATATATGAAATCTATATAACAAAATGTGACATCGAACGAATAAGTGAACAAATAAATAAACGGTGTGATACAGTCCAACATGCACCACTGGGTGTGCAATAAAGCTGGATAAAACCAAAATAGTCCGGTAGTGAGAGTGATAAAACAAGAAACAAATTCCACTGTAATGCCCTGTACACACGATAGGATTTTCCGATGGAAAATGTGTGATAGGACCTTGTTGTCGGAAATTCCGACTGTGTGTTTTCCATAGGAATTTCCGACACACAAAGTTTGAGAGCTTGCTATAAAATTTTCCGACAACAAAATCCGTTGTCGGAATTTCCGATCGTGTGTACACAAATCCAACACACAAAGTGCCACGCATGCTCAGAATAAATTAAGAGACAAAAGCTATTGGTTACTGCCCCGTTTATAGTCCTGATGTAGGTGTTTTACGTCACCGCGTTCAGAACGATCGGATTTTCTGACAACTTTGTGTGACCGTGTGTATGCAAGACAAGTTTGAGCCAACATCCGTTGGAAAAAATCCATGGATTTTGTTGTCAGAATGTCCGATCAATGTCCGACCGTGTGTACATTGCATAACAGTCTGAAATAATGTTCCACACAAATAGTGAATCCCTCCACCATGAGCAATCAGTGGATCGGTGCCCAGCTAATCTTCTAATGGTGGCACCTCTGTGTGCACAAGCCTCTCACCTTACTGCCGTATATGGTATACGGCATAGAAGGAATTATAGGTGATCTTCGAACGTCCTTTTGATCAACTCCATGGAACTTAAACGATTGTGGTCTTAGTATGTGGGGTTTAGATAAAAAAAAAAAAAAAAAAAAAAAAGACAGTCCATAGCGTAATTCCATATGAGGTAGTTTGTGGTGACACAAATAATAAATTAACTCCCTTATTATATCTAATAGCTGGCATCAATCCATGAGCGCCGAGTTCGTATCCTTCTGCCCAGATTTTGTAGTTAGATGTTAAAGTCCCTCTGTTAATATCCTCAGTATGCAGGGGGAGTTTTAGACACAAAGAAAGGAAATGCCCATAGTGTAATCCTGTGTAACAAGGTTTATTAAACACAAGCAGTGTAAAAGCAAACACTCAAGTTTAAAAGCAGTAAAATAGCAGCAATCCACAAGCATCACGCTCGTATGTACAGCCAGTTCCTGGTAAACCTATTGCTCCAATCCTGACGCGTATCATCACATCACATGACCTGACGTATCGTCACATCACATGATCCTCTGATGAAGTCATGTTTATTTGTGTGGAACATTATTTCAGACTGTTATGCCCCGTACACACGGTCGGACATTGATCGGACATTCCGACAACAAAATCCATGGATTTTTTCCGACGGAAGTTAGCTCAAACTTGTCTTGCATACACACGGTCACACAAAGTTGTTGGAAAATCCGATCATTCTGAACGCGGTGATGTAAAACACGTCCGTTGGGACTATAAACGGGGCAGTAGCCAATACCTTTCATCTCTTTATTTATTCTGAGCATGCGTGGCACTTTGTGCATCTGATTTGTGTACACACGATCGGAAATTCCGACAACGGATTTTGTTGTCGGAAAATTTTATAGCCTGCTCTCAAACTTTGTGTGTCGGTAAATCCGATGGAAAATGTGTGATGGAGCCAACACACGGTCGGAATTTCCGACAACAAGGTCCTATCACACATTTTCCATCGGAAAATCCGACCGTGTGTACGGGGCATAACTGGAAATTGTTTCTTGTTTTATCACTCTCACTACCGGACTATTTTGGTTTTATCCAGCTTTTTTGCACACTCAGTGGTGCATGTTGGACTGTTTATTTGTTTGTTCACTTATTCGTTCAATGTCACATTTTGTTATATAGATTTCATATATTTGTTTTTTTTCCCATCACATGGTATTTTATATATTGAATTGATAAACATTTGTATACCACACACAGTGCAACACCATCACTTATACATTTATATATTAACATATATTTACACATTTCACATTAAAAAAAGCGCAAAATTAAAAAACAAAATCAATTTATTTAATTTGTAAATGACTTTTCAATGCTTTGTACCATTGCTGACAGCTGAAGTGTAAACAAAACAATTGCGGTAGGTATTGGTAATTGGTATCGGCGACTCCAATACCATTATTATTTTTTTTTATATTAATTGTCATATAGTTGCTTTGATAATGCAGTGGTTAAAATTTTTTTATATATACACTACCGTTCAAAAGTTTGGGGTCACATTGAAATGTCCTTATTTTCGAAGGAAAAGCACTGTACTTTTAAATGAAGCTAACTTTAAACTAGTCCTAACTTTAAACAAATATACTCTATACATTGCTAATGTGGTAAATGACTATTCTAACTGCAAATGTCTAGTTTTTGGTGCAATATCTACATAGGTGTATAGAGGCCCATTTCCAGCAACTATCACTCCAGTGTTCTAATGGTACAATGTGTTTGCTCATTGGCTCAGAAGGCTAATTGATGATTAGCAAACCCTTGTGCAATCATGTTCACACATCTAAAAACAGTCTAGCTCCTTCCAGAAGCTACAAAACGGACCTTCCTGTGAGCAGATTGAGTTTCTGGAGCATCACATTTGTGGGGTCAATTAAACGCTCAAAATGGCCAGGAAAAGAGAACTTTCATCTGAAACTCGACAGTCTATTCTTGTTCTTAGAAATGAAGGCTATTCCATGCGAGAAATTGCAAAGAAATTGAAGATTTCCTACAACGGTGTGTACTACTCCCTTCAGAGGACAGCACAAACAGGCTCTAACCAGAGTAGAAAAAGAAGTGGGAGGCCGCGTTGCACAACTAAGCAAGAAGATAAGCACATTAGAGTCTCTAGTTTGAGAAACAGACGCCTCACAGGTCCCCAACTGGCATCTTCATTAAATAGTACCCGCAAAACACCAGTGTCAACATCTACAGTGAAGAGGCGGCTGCGGGATTTTGGGCTTCAGGGCAGAGTGGCAAAGAAAAAGCCATATCTGAGACTGGCCAATAAAAGAAAAAGATTAAGATGGGCAAAAGAACACAGACATTGGACAGAGGAAGACTGGAAAAAAGTGTTGTGGACGGATGCCAACGGTGTGCAATGCTGTAATTGCTGCAAAAGGAGGATTCTTTGATGAAAGCAAAGTTTGATGTAAAAACAATGTTATTTCAAATACAAATCATTATTTCTAACCTTGTCAATGTCTTGACTCTATTTTCTATTCATTTCACAACGTATGGTGGTGAATAAGTGTGACTTTTCATGGAAAACACAAAATTGTTTGGGTGACCCCAAACTTTTGAACGGTAGTGTATATATAAAAAATGTGTGTGTAAATATATGGTTGGCCTCTCCTCAAACAGCTGTAATCGGAAACATACAATACAGGAGAGCTGAAGTGTATAGCTTTATAGTTCTCTTTTGCACTCAGTTAATTGTCCTTAGTGAGTGCCAGTTGTCAGTAACCCTCGGCTCCTAGTTCTTAACTTGTACTTAAGACTTTTGAATACTTATGTGGTCATAGAAGTGTGATATCCACACTTTAGAAGCCAAATCGGTAGTTTAGTTCTACAATTGCTATCTTGTTCAGATCCTTCTGTCTGCTTTGAGCTTTGTAAGTGTTCCTTTTGTTCTGTTTTTTTTCACAGAACGAAGTTTTTGTAAGATCTTCAAGACTGCAGGTCACTATGCCAGCAGAATGTTATGCTTAGAACTTGCGCTATATAAAACATAATTGTTAAGGGAGGGGCAGAATCTTGGGAGACTGGCTGCCCGACTTTTTCTTGCAGAGCGCACAGAATGGTGTATATTTCATCTATTTTTTTCTGGGAGTGGATCTGCTAGTTTAACATTAGAAACCGTATTGTGTTGCAACACTGTTTGTTACTGCACAAGTAATTCAAAGGGCTGCCGAAATCCTAGTTGCCATGTTGTGATATGGCAAGATATTCAAAAGCCCAGTCTGCCTGTGGGAAATTTGCTTATTTCTGAAACCTATCTGGTGTCTTAATTTCTGTGTAACTCCCTCTCCTTTTCCTTTCCATTCAATGTTACAAAGTACAGCTCAAAACTTTTATTCAAGTGGTAAAGAAGGATTGGCTCATCGCTGGAGTAAGCAGTCAGATAAGTGACCAATAAGCATGGGAATGACCTATGTCAGACACAGAGATCGCCATGTTTGCCATGATTATGGTGATCCTTTTTGGACGAATGGTCTGACTGGTAAAAGACCTGAGGTTGGCCACCGCTTTAGCAGCAATTCACTGAAGCAACAGCAACCAGAGAGTCTCTATCTCTACAATCTGCTAATGACTACCACTTTAAGAATACAGCAGCCAGGAATTTGCCATCACATAAAAACCACTATATCCAGGCAATAAAGACCACCATGGACAGACTAATGAAGTGGTCATCACAATATTAGCACTTGAGGAAGGCAATAGGCACCATCCATTTAAATTACATGTTCCCTAGCTTTCTGGCATTTTGCATTTAAAAATAACAAACAAAATGACATTTTGAGACTTTGTATACATATTTCAAACATTTCCAACTATAAAGGCACTATAAGAAAATCAGGCGAACGTGGTAACGTTTAGTGAATTGACCTTTATTGTATTTGATTTGCTCATTCAGCTTAACCACTTGCCGCCCTCCATATAGCAAAATGATGGCAGCAAAGTGGTTGCAATAGCCTGACTGGACATCATATGACGTCGCCAGGATATCGAGACGCTGTGCGCCCCCCGGGGGCGCGCATCATGGCGATCGTTGTGTTGTGTCAGTCTGACACACTGCGAAACCAATCTAGGTAAAGAGTCTCTGACGGAGACTCTTTACCACGGGATCAGCCGTGTCCAATCACAGCTAATCACAGTGTAAATAGGAAGAGCAAGAAATAAAAAGAGAAAAGGGCGCACCAGCCATGTGCATTATCTTTTGTAAAACATTTATTGAATAAAATGATAAAGGAAATTAATCACAAGCAGTAGTAAAATCGGGTGCCGTAAACCTCGAGCATCAACTAACAGCAAGTGGCTGAGCTCTGATGAAGAAGGGACGAGCCCTTCGAAACGCGTTAGCGGGCAGTGTTATATGTTCCTCTAAAGACCTTTTTGGAAGGCTTCGCTCATCATTTTAACCACTTGCTGTTAGTTGATGCTCGAGGTTTACGGCACCTGATTTTACTACTGCTTGTGAGTAATTTCCTTTATCATTTTATTCAATAAATGTTTTACAAAAGATAATGCACATGGCTGGTGCGCCCTTTTCTCTTTTTATTTCTTTGTCTGCTAGGATTCCCCATCTTTGAGGGCAGCAAGGCCTGTGTCTTCTTCCTTTCATCTATCTGGTCGACCACTTGTGCGCAGGAGTCATTTTCTGTTTTTGTATCGGTAAATAGGAAGAGCCATTGATTGGCTTTTCCTCACTTGCATCTGTCAGACGCGAGTAGAGGAGAGCTGATCGCCTGCTCCTCTGACAGGTGGGGTCTGTGCTGATTGCTTATCAGCGCAGCCCTCTGAGGAGGCCCACACTGGACCACCAGGGTAGCCACCAGGACCACCAGGGATGCCCACCACTAGTCACCATCAGGTATGCCACCCATGGCCGCCAGTGATAACTATCAGTGCCCACAATGGATGCCTGCCAATCAGTGATGCCCATCAGTACCATCCATTAGTGTACATCAGTGCCCATCCGTGCTACCTATCAGTGCTGCCTATGTGTACCTATCAGTGTCCCATCAGTGTGACCTCATCGGTGCCCATCAGTGCCGCCTTATCGGTGCCCGTCAGTGTAGCCTCATCAGTGAAGGAGAAAACTTACTTATTTTCAAGTTACAAGTTTTGTAATGGAAACAAAAAAAACTTTTTTTTTTCAAAAATTTTTTTTTTAAATTTGTTTAGCAGAAAATAAAAATCCCAGAGGTTCTCAAATACCACCAAAATAAAGCTCTATTTGTATTTGTGGGAAGAAAATGATAAAAATGTAGTTTGGGTACAGTGTTGTATGACCGCGCAATTGTCATTCAAAGTGCGACAACGCTGAAAGCTGAAAATTGGTCTGGGCAGGAAAGTGTATAAGTGCCCTCTATTGAAGTGGTTAACGGCATAGGGGGAATTAATAAAATGTGTCTGAGACAAATTCTGTATCAGCTGGTACCCTTGCTAATAGCAGTCAATCAGCATCTGTCTTTTATGTTTCTCTAGAAAATGAAAATTTCAAACTGGCTGTGCTTCACTTGATGCAAAGTTGTGAAAACCTTTGTCAACGACACTTTTAGTAATCCCCCTCATCTTGTTTGTCAACAGCAGTGATGGACCTGTTCTTCACATGCTTTTACATATGAATGCAATCATTTGATCATAATATAAAGGTCCATATTCAGGCTTTTGCAAACATACGATGACCATGTTTAGTCTCCTATTTGTGCTTCTGCGTTGTAACCCTGCATTGTCACACAAGCTTTCATTGAAATGGCTTTTTTTATAAAGGAAACCCTGACATGCCACGCAAGCATTGTTGGAATGCATTTGTGTAGACAAGAAGTGCTGCGAAGAGTTAAGCGGTGCTGAGATTTAACAAAAGATGATGGGGAAAAAAAAGACAATTGTATATGATAGACGGATTTTTTTTATAGCAAGCTAAATGTAATTCAGTTAGGGATTATGTCTACTATAAACTGATTTAAGATCCGCTAGGTGGTTGTTGAACAGTAAGAATCAGTTTGACGTGTTTTCTTTCTCTCTCATGTCATTTTCGCACACATGCATATTGAAGAGGACAGGTCACATTTCCATTTTACGAGTCGTAACTGATATGCATACGGAGAGTATTGGTAGGTTAAGGTCAGCTTAGTGGTTTAAAGGAAAACTTACTGAGAAAATGGTATTGGCTTCAACTTCTAATATATTTGTCACAGCATGATATTTGTTTGGCTATCATTCTGATCAAGTAACTTTATTGCTTTCAGAGTTGCTTATCCAGATCAAAAATACATATGGAGATTGAAGAACAAGAAAGTATAGTTGGGACTTCATGAGTGCCAAATAAACACCTCTCTGAGTGAATATCGCTACACATAAAAATGAAAAGGTTTTTATTACAAATCTGATAAAGACATACTAGGGGTAATACCCCTTAAAAACATGAATATACCCACACGTTTAGTTCAGACCAAGAAAAACAGCCCTGAAGGCAGAGTTTCCCTCCTGCATGTCTAATATGCACATAAATAATCATAGCACAACTTATAAGTTGCAGTACACATTGTATATATCACATATCGAAGCAGGAGGTGACTAGGTCCAATGCGTTTTGCCTATAATGGCTTCTTTAGGGGTTCAGGGGATATATGGTTTGAGCAGAATTAGTGTGAGAGCAGGAGAAAGCAGCAATATCAGGTGAGTTGCACATTACGCTTCCTCCGACCCAGTCAGAGATGCTGGAAGGTGTACAGATGCAGAGTTATTAAGTCAAAAAGGGGGAAGCCCCACCCCCAAGCCATGACAACAACCCCAGGAACAAGGAACGAATACTGAGGACCTTAGAGTGGTTAATTGAAAGCCACAGAGGAAAGATAATAACACTCCTATATGTTTCCGCAGCAAATGCACAGCAAGTCCCCCAGTGGATAACCAGGAAAACCGAAAACCACGAGGGCTGGAGATGCGTCCCTCCATGAGGTGAGCTACATGAAGGCACGCACCTTCGGCCCTCGTGGTATTGTGGGAACCCATTAGTGACTTTCCTTCAGCTACGTATTTCACTTTGGGATTCCTGGTTATCCACTAGGGGGTTTGCTGTGCATGTGCTGCAGAAACATATAGGAGTGTTATCTTTCCTCTGTGGCTCTGATTTAACCACTCAACGGTCCTCGATATTCGTTCCTTGTTCTTGGGGTTGATGTCGTGGCTTTGAGGTGGGGTTCCCCCTCTTTGACTTGATTCGTCTTCTGCATCTGTACACCTTCCAGCATCTCTGACTGTGTCGGAGGAAATAACTCGCTTGATATTGCTGATTTCTCCTGCCCTCACACCAATTCTGTTCAAACCACATATCCCCTGAAGCCCTGAAGATGCCATTATAGGTAAAATGCGTCGGACTGAGTTACCTCCTGCTTCAATATGTGATATATACAATGTGTACTGCAACGTATAAGTTGTGCTATGATTATTTATGTGCATGTTGGACATGTAGGAGGGAAGCTCTACCTTCAGGGCTGTTTTTCTTTCTTTTCACAGCACTGTATGGCCCCTTTCACACTGGGGCGGTTTGCAGGCGTTATTGCGCTAAAAATACCACCTGCAAACCGACCCAAAACAGCCGCTACTGTTTGTTCAGTGTGAAAGCCCGAGGGCTTTCACACTGAAGCGGTGCGCTGGCAGGAGAAGAAAAAAACTCCTGCAAGCCGCATCTTTGGAGCGGTGTATTCACTGCCCCTTCACCGCTCCTGCCCATTGAAATCAATGGGACAGCACGGCTATACCGCGGCTATAGCCGCGCTATGCGAGCGGTTTTAACCCTTTTTCGACCACCAGCGGGGGTTAAAACAGCACCGCTAGCGGCCGAATACCGCCGCAAAAACGACGGTAAAGCAGCGCTAAAAATAGCGCTGTTTTACCGCCGACGCCCCCACCGCCCCAGTGTGAAAGCAGCCTATATGTTGTTCTTCAATTACTAAAGGAATGTGCTGCTGATTTTTCAGCCAAACTCATTTTTTTAATTAAATCAATGCATATGGAGATCTTTTAATTCACTTTGACTTGTTGAATGATTGTTGCAGTTCAGTGCCTCCAAATGCATTGAAGCTGGGGACCGTGAGGCAATTAGCATTTTTATTGAGAAATCGGCTATTGCAGCCCACCGTTTTTGTTTGAGTGACAACAAACTCTGATTTAAAAAAAATATATTCAATTCAAGTGTGTTTTCTTGACTCAAAAAGTAACTTCCATTGCTCTCAGCCACCTCCATATCTCCAAATCCCTTTTTCACTGCTGTGATCCAATTTCTTGTTAGAGGGTGGCAGAGTTTGTTCTCCTTGGTCTCACTGTATATCGGAGCATAAACACCTTCTCTTTTTCACTCTTGAGATGGATTATGGGTTTTGTAGTGTGCATAGAGTAGTGCACGTGACCACAACTAATGTGCACTACGCATTTAAAACAAACAGAAGTAAGGAGGAAAGAAAAGGTTCAGGAGCTTGCAGAGGATGTTACAAGGAGGCAGAAAAATAGTAAGAAGTGATTTATTGAAAAATAGGCTATAGGGCCATTAAAGCTCATCTTTAGTTTTTTTGTTTTTTTTAATAATTACTGTGTTATACTTACCTGCTCTGTGCCTCTCCCCCCTTGCCAAGTGTCGCCCTATTGCAAGCCGCTTGCTATGGGTTCACTCATGCCTACTTGCTTCCGAGCCACCTCTGTGTGTCCGTAAGATGCACAGAATGTGGCTCGGCCCCGCTCCCTCCTCACTGGCTGTGGTTGACAGCAGTGGGAGCCAATGGCTCCTGTTGCTGTGTCTTAGCCAATGAGGAGGGAGAGACCCTGGAGAGTTGCCACTCTAATGCCAATCGCTGGGTCAAGATGGGGCTCAGGTAAGTATTAGTGGGGCTAGGGGGGAAGCTGTCCACAGAATGTTTTTTACCTTCTTGCATAGAATACTTGAGGGTAAAAACCATCAGCTTATACAACCGTTTTAAGTACAGAATGTTTATGGATTGTATGGATGAGTGGTGCAGCGCTAATCCTAAGTAAAAATACTCAGATGGTATATAATGGGGTCAAAATGAACATAGCGAAGTGTATAGGAATGTTAGTGAGCAATAAATAAAAGTAAAAAACCAAATAAATGAATATCACTAACCAGTGAATGCAATAAGCTAATAAATAATGTGTTTAAAATCTTGAATCTCTGAGGTAAAACACTAATAAACCGTGGATAACAAAAACCAGTGTATAAAATATTAAATAGATGTGATACAACTTGATTTCAATGCATATAAAATACAAAAAGTGACAATGTGCAGTGTGTAAACACTGTGCGTGTTAAACTTGGCTACACTTCAAAGTCCATGCAGTGTTTGGTATTCAAACCTATATAAAGTGCAGAAAATGTGCCAAAAAAAAAAACTCTCTATGGTGCATGAAATGATATCCCAAAAAATAAAATCTATATATATAAACAATATTAACACGAAAAGAATGTCTTTTTAGATAAGGTGAACTCTGTGACAATGATGTGCTGGCATGCGCATGTAGCAGTTAAAGTGCCAAGTGACTTGAAAATTCGTGCTTCTTCGTGTGCAAACACTTCAGTAGGTAATGGCCCCTTACCTCACAGCAATGGGGCAACAGCATATGACCAAAGGGCTTTTAAACTCGTCCTCCTAGGGGCTCCTACGCGTCCCTGACCGTCCTCACAGTTATGGGGCAGCAGCGTATGACCAAGGGCTCTTTGACTCGTCCACCTTTGAGTTCCTGCAGATCCCTCATTGACCCAGAATTGGGTCCCCTCCGGTGCGGTACAGGAATGTATAAAAGATATTGAAGTGGAGAAAGAGCCCAATAGTGTAATTCCGTTTCAGCAGTAGGATTTTATTAGGTAAAAAACGGGTACTCACATTTAGTAATTAAGAAAAAAACGATTGTATCCGACGAGCGGCGAACTCGTCTGCTTCTCACTGTGTGTACAGCCTATCCCGTCCCTACGCGTGACGTCACACCACACGTGACTTCTTCAGGGGATGAATATAGGCTAGAATAGTGTCCTTAAATAGTTTAGTATTGGCCGGCTATGGGCGGCCATTTTCTCGGAGTTTACATGTATTAGTATACGGCGGCCATTTTCCTAGAGATTTGTTGTATAGTTCAAGTTCCGCTGTGTGGAGGATATCTGCTGACTTATATTGGCCAATAGAGGCTGTCTGCTGTTTTAGTATCATTTGTGCTGTCAGCAGAGGGAGACACATATATTGTCTCTAAGTAAAGCGAGGTGGATGTACGAATTGCGGGTGAAACTGATAACAATTGGATCAGTTGTTTGCATCCGCCTTGGTTTCATAGAAAAAGGCAGAGCTTGTAAACAATTATATAATATTCGAAACGAAGGAAGGGAGAAGCTGGAGACACTAGTGGCATACTAAATATACATATTGAGTAAGAATTAAAACAAGCGTATTGCAAAATACTAATCTGTATATAAAACCAATATATATAAAATCAATCTTACATAAAATATACCAATAATGTTTTATTACCAAGAGGACTATACTTTATTTAAATATATATAAGTACTGTATCTAAAAGTTAAAAAATCAAATTAATTAAATTATTAAAAGGTGTAATGAATGGCCTAGGCCAGTGGATATTAAAAAATTAAATAGAGGAGAGACAGCTCCTACAAGGACTTGTAGTTACTTCCAGATAGTCCTATAATATAATGAAATGGTTTCTTT
Organism: Lithobates septentrionalis; assembly: GCA_037952835.1. Classification (NCBI taxonomy): domain Eukaryota; kingdom Metazoa; phylum Chordata; class Amphibia; order Anura; family Ranidae; genus Lithobates; species Lithobates septentrionalis. The sequence continues at coordinate 2,992,559 of JBBDGP010000597.1, forward strand.
CCATGTAAGAGGTGTTTTGCCTGCCTCAGGACCAAACGACCAAACCAGAAAGTTTTTAATTTTACTTCTACCAGCACTGGCGAAAGCCATGAAATCAAAGATTTCATTTGTTGTAACACGGAAGGGGCAGTATACGTACTCGAATGTAGTTGCGGCCTTCAGTACGTAGGCCGCACAAAAAGACCCCTGAGAGTCCGGATTAAGGAACATGTCAAAAATATCCTTAACGGTTATGACAAACACTGTGTATCAAAACATTTCCTCATCTGTCATAACAAAGACCCCACTCATTTGACCTTTTGGGGTATTACCCCATACATTAAGCACTGGCGGGGGGGCCACAAGGTGAGAGCTCTAAGTAAATTGGAATCCAAATGGATCTTTACCTTGGACACTTTTTGGCCCCGTGGCCTTAACATAGAATTTGACCTTAATTGTTTCCTGAGTGATTTTTAGAATGAGAATTTTCTTAAAACATAGAGGTTTTTAACACAATCAGATTGACTTTTAGCTATTTATCAGTCGGCCCACCTGGTACCCTCTAAGTACCCAAACCAAACTTGGTGAGGCCACTTATTTTAGCCATACTCCCAATGGCGGGGGATTTTTAGTTAGACTACAAGAGTCCCCCCCCCCCCTCCCCCCCCCCCCCCTCTCTATATCTCCCGTCGGCTTCACATACAACTACTTTCCTCCTCATTATATTATAGGACTATCTGGAAGTAACTACAAGTCCTTGTAGGAGCTGTCTCTCCTCTATTTAATTTTTTAATATCCACTGGCCTAGGCCATTCATTACACCTTTTAATAATTTAATTAATTTGATTTTTTAACTTTTAGATACAGTACTTATATATATTTAAATAAAGTATAGTCCTCTTGGTAATAAAACATTATTGGTATATTTTATGTAAGATTGATTTTATATATATTGGTTTTATATACAGATTAGTATTTTGCAATACGCTTGTTTTAATTCTTACTCAATATGTATATTTAGTATGCCACTAGTGTCTCCAGCTTCTCCCTTCCTTCGTTTCGAATATTATATAATTGTTTACAAGCTCTGCCTTTTTCTATGAAACCAAGGCGGATGCAAACAACTGATCCAATTGTTATCAGTTTCACCTGCAATTCGTACATCCACCTCGCTTTACTTAGAGACAATATATGTGTCTCCCTCTGCTGACAGCACAAATGATACTAAAACAGCAGACAGCCTCTATTGGCCAATATAAGTCAGCAGATATCCTCCACACAGCGGAACTTGAACTATACAACAAATCTCTAGGAAAATGGCCGCCATATACTAATACATGTAAACTCCGAGAAAATGGCCGCCCATAGCCGGCCAATACTAAACTATTTAAGGACACTATTCTAGCCTATATTCATCCCCTGAAGAAGTCACGTGTGGTGTGACGTCACGCGTAGGGACGGGATAGGCTGTACACACAGTGAGAAGCAGACGAGTTCGCCGCTCGTCGGATACAATCGTTTTTTTCTTAATTACTAAATGTGAGTACCCGTTTTTTACCTAATAAAATCCTACTGCTGAAACGGAATTACACTATTGGGCTCTTTCTCCACTTCAATATCTTTTATACATTCCTGTACCGCACCGGAGGGGACCCAATTCTGGGTCAATGAGGGATCTGCAGGAACTCAAAGGTGGACGAGTCAAAGAGCCCTTGGTCATACGCTGCTGCCCCATAACTGTGAGGACGGTCAGGGACGCGTAGGAGCCCCTAGGAGGACGAGTTTAAAAGCCCTTTGGTCATATGCTGTTGCCCCATTGCTGTGAGGTAAGGGGCCATTACCTACTGAAGTGTTTGCACACGAAGAAGCACGAATTTTCAAGTCACTTGGCACTTTAACTGCTACATGCGCATGCCAGCACATCATTGTCACAGAGTTCACCTTATCTAAAAAGACATTCTTTTCGTGTTAATATTGTTTATATATATAGATTTTATTTTTTGGGATATCATTTCATGCACCATAGAGAGTTTTTTTTTTTTTTTTTTTTTTGGCACATTTTCTGCACTTTATATAGGTTTGAATACCAAACACTGCATGGACTTTGAAGTGTAGCCAAGTTTAACACGCACAGTGTTTACACACTGCACATTGTCACTTTTTGTATTTTATATGCATTGAAATCAAGTTGTATCACATCTATTTAATATTTTATACACTGGTTTTTGTTATCCACGGTTTATTAGTGTTTTACCTCAGAGATTCAAGATTTTAAACACATTATTTATTAGCTTATTGCATTCACTGGTTAGTGATATTCATTTATTTGGTTTTTTACTTTTATTTATTGCTCACTAACATTCCTATACACTTCGCTATGTTCATTTTGACCCCATTATATACCATCTGAGTATTTTTACTTAGGATTAGCGCTGCACCACTCATCCATACAATCAATTTTAAGGTCAGGTGTTCACCCGTACAGGTGCATGCAGCTTTTCCTCCTCTAGCCGTTTCCATACTTGATAGCGCAGGAATATCTCTGACAATCTAATGTTTATGGATTATTTTTTTAAAATTGAGGATTTTATTTAGTTTTACTTTAATACAGGTTTCCTTTAAAACCACAGTGGCCCTTAATTTATTAGTGGGTCAGAAAGAGTTACTCCAGACAGCCTGGGGGTTAATTTACTAAAACTGGAGAGTGCAAAATCTGGTGCAGCTCTGCAAAGAAACCAATCAACTTCATGTTTTTTTATTTTTATTTTTTTTTGGTCAAAGCTTAAAGCGGGGTTCCCATAAAAAAAAAAAAAAAAAAAAAAAAATTAAAAGTCAGCAGCTTCAAATACTGCAGCTGCTGACTTTTAATTGGACACTTACCTGTCCCAGGGTCCAGCAATGCGGGGGATCGAAGCCCAGCTAGTCCCCCCTCCACTCGGCGGCGCCGGCATTCTAACTGTGGGCGCCCGGCTGTGGCTTCACAGCCGGGCGCCCACTGTGCATGCGCGAGCCACGCTGCGTGCTGTCACTGGCCCCGCAATCATCTGGGACCAGTCACGTGTCCCAGATGATTGACAAGAGGGAGGGAAGAGAGGCGATCTCCCTTCCTGCACCAAGGGAAGTGACGTCAGGAGCCCAGGCACCGAAGGAGGCAGACTACGAGGGACCCCCTAGCAACAGGCATTTAGAGGTCAGTAAAAAAAAAAAAAAAATTTCTCCAAATGTTTTCTTTTTTTATTTTTTTTTTAAACACGTTACTAATTTTTTTTTTTTTTTTTTTAGTTGGAACTCCACTTTAATTGAACAAGCTGAAGTTAGAAGCTGATTGGCTACAATATAGAGCTGCACCAGTTTTAGTAAATCCAACTCCCTGTGTTTGCCTATAGCAGCAAATGAAATAAAATCAGGTAGCTGTAAAGGAATCGTGGAGTCTTCCTGTTGACTGAAGCCGAAGCTGTGGTTTATGGGGAGAAATTCAGAATACCGGTCAGACTTCTCTTATAGGAGAATCCCTTTGGGATTATTAAAGTATTTAGAATCGGATTATAGATAGCGTCTAAAAGTGGTTCTAAAGACAGAAGGTTTTTTTTTTTATCTTGATGCATTCTATGCATTAGGATAAACTTTCTGCAAGACCCCCCAATACCTTGGCCCCATCTGGATCCAGCGATGTTGCATGAGAGTCTTGGCTCTCGAGGACTCCCCTGCTCATTGACTGAGACAGCAGTGGGGCGCTATTGTCTCCCGCTGCTGTTAATCAAAGTCCGTGATCCAATGAGGAGAGAGGGGGCAGTGCCGAGCTGCGGCTCCTATCTGAATGGACACACAGAGCAGCGTCTTGGCTCGGGTCCCCCATAGTAAGCTGCTTGTTGTGGGGGCACTCGGCAGGAGGGAGGGACCAGGAGAGATGGGGAGGGACTGAGAAGAGGAGGATCTGGGCTGCTCTGTACAGAGCAGGTTAGTATAACATGTTTATTTTTAAATGAAAAAAAAAAAGACTTTAGTATCATTTGAAGCCATAATTGAATGGTCTTTGATAACATTTTTAGGTTTTATACAGAGGTGTATGTAGCTCTTGGCCTGCTTTGAGATAATCTGATACTCTTTATTATTGTCACTATAGAAAAACTAAAATGAGTTGTTCTAATTGTATTGATGATTTGTTCCATGTTTTTTCATATTAAGAGCCCAATGTTTTTCCTTGTAGTTATCCATCAGTGCCCATGAACCAGTGTGTACTTGCATCACCTACTGCATCACAGTTGTAATTACAGATGCTAGATGACATGTAATCTTCTTCAGCAAATGTGTTAGCACTGTTCCTTATTTTTCAAATCCTTGTAACATCCGAGACCCTGCAGGTTAATAATCGCTCCTGATGTCCACTATGTTTTGGCTTCAGAAAGCTGCTTTTTTGGCTTTCCATTTCTCGTTGTTTTGTACAAGATGAACAAACCATCCAGACTGAATGTTAAAATTCTGAAATTGCTTCTCACAGTTATCTATCTAAAACACATTACTGTCCCTGGTACCTGCAGCAGCATGATCTGACAATAAAAAAAAAAATTCCCCAGTATTAAAAATGTATGTATCTGCAAACTATTCAAATACATATAGCTGCAGGATTTATGTGCCACTGCTCAAGCGAGTTACGCTTAGGAAAATAAATATTTTCCATTCAGTAGTGCAGGACACAGCAGTTTCAGCAGAATGGCTTAAGCTCTCCGAGTCTGTAATGTGTAATAGTCAAGTGAAATACTGGGATCCTTTTACAATAAATGCAGTGGACATTCGGTTTGTGAATATGCTTGAAGCATTGTCAGCCATTCAGATTAGTTTGCTTTATGTTTCTCTATGTGGATTGAAACAAGACCAGCGTTTCTTGTGTAGGAAAAAAAAAACACACCCAAATTTACAAAGGCTAGGAAAAAAAAAATCAAATAAAAAAACAAGGCAGTCTGTTTTGGGTTTCTTGGTAGCTGCAGGGAATGAATAGAACATCAATCCAAGATACATTCAGTAAATCTTCTAATAAGTTTGTGTTCTTGTTGACAGGATCCAATATTGTGTTGTACTACATATACACCTACTGTTACTGTCACCTAGTTGTTTTTGTACGTTGAAGATATTTCCTAGTGACATTTTGTGTCTGTCTTTTTATTTTTTATGTGTTGTTTTTAAAAACTTGACATTTCATTCTTTCTGTTCTGAAAGTTATCAAGTACTTGATTTTGCCTTTCGTTATGTTCTGATAGAAGTGGTGCCTGGCGGATCATATTAGTAAAACGTGTGCTTTAATTGCTCTTTGAGTACATGGATATTGATCCACTGGCTAATGCGTGTAATTTTGTGAGCCAGACATCCCTACCAGACATGGAAAGTAAATTTATGTACGATCAGGGTAGGAAGAGGACCCAGAGCTTGATGTAATCAAATGAAGAAGAAGAAAGTACAATACTATAATAATAAATAACATTACACGCACGCTGGGGGGCACCTTAGAGAAGCAAGGAGGCACTTGTAAAGGCAGCATGAAGCCCAAGGTTGGACTCCAAGACCACTTATAGTAAATATTTCTTAGAATATTTCGTTCATAAAAGTTGTATAGGATATTCACATGCTCGTGTGTTGCTTTGATCGCTGTACTCAGATCACCATAGCTACTGGTATTAAAGCGGACCTTCGGTCATTTTTTTCAACTTTCCATCTATTAAATTCTCTGCCTTTTATTGTTTTAACTTTGGATAACACCACTACCATACAGCCCACTACCTATTCCTTGTCTGGTCATTAGCCTAGGCGTATGACATCATACACAGCTTTTTCTCTCTCACTCTCGTGAGAGTTCGCCAGGAAGGGAGGGGGGGGTGAGTCATAAGAGGACCAATGAGAGCTGCAGGGCTGGAGGTGTGCCTCTGTAAAATCCAGGAAGTGAACAGGCAGCAGCTTCAGCTGCCCACAGTTAAAATGGTTGCAACCAGACTCAGTGAAGGGAGATTTCTGCAGCATATTTGGCAAGTACAGAATCACGGTATACATCAAATAATCTGCAAAGTGGTTGGAGGGAAGCTTTAGAATGGCAAAGATGCTTTTATTACAAATTATGTGAGTAGACTGCAGGTCCTCTTTAACCACTTGCCTACTGGGCATTTTTACCTCCTTCCTGTCGAGGACAGCTTTCAGCGCTGTCGCACTTTCAATAACAATTGCGCAGTCATGCAATGCACTACCCAAACAATATTTTCATAATTTTTTTAAACAGATATGGCTTTCTTTTGGTGGTATTTAATCATTGCTGTTTTTTTTTTCCCCTAAATTAAAAAATACCAACAATTAAGAAACTTTTTATAACAGAAACTAAAAAAAAAAAAAAATTTTGTAAATAATTTTTCTCCTTCACTGATGAGCCTGCATTGATAGGCTGCCCTGATGAGATGGCACCGATGAGGTAGCACTGACTGGCTTCACTGCTGGGCACTGATTGGCATCACTGCTGGGCACTGATTATCTGTGCAGATTTCCCCTGTGAGAAGATGCCGCTGATCGGTTCTCCTCTCGTGCTGTCAGTGTGAGAAAAGGAATGCCGATAACCGACGTTTCCTTGTTTTCCATGTGATCAGCTGTGATTGGATCGGATTGGTAAAGAGCCTCCTCATCGGCTCTTTACCGAGATCAGTGATGCGGCGTATCCCTGAGACAGAGCACATCACCGATCGCCACTCTGCACACCCATGCGTGTGTGCAACTGCGGCGAGAGTAAGATGACGTCTTATGACGTCCCAAAACAAGAGTGCTGTCGTCCACCCGTTATTTGTCAACACGGCGGGCAGGAGGTGGTTAAACTAAGGTGCGACGTTGTCACATTACACTGTGCTGCTGTACAGTGACATGCTATCCTCTCCAGTGGGCTAGCTGCAAAAAAATACAGCATGCCTGCATTTTATCGCAGATCATCATTTTCTGTGTAAGGAAAGGGATGGTCGGCACTCAGAATGACATCCAAAAAACAGTATTCCTTTATTGAAAAGACATGTACAACGCTGTAAAAACAGCCTGGATGTTAGTCCTAAGTTATGGACTAAAGTCCAGGCTGTTTTTACATCATTATACAGGTCTTTTCAGTAAAGGAATAGTGTTTTTTTGGATGTCATCCTGAGTGCCGACCATCCCTTTCCTAATTCTGGTACATTAGAGGTGTTGGCAGCCTGGAGGTCTGTTATGTGGGAAGGTTGTAGCACCAACACATCTGTTTCCTTACAGTTTTCTGTGTGTCCTAGGGGTGACTTCTGTTTTTCCAGTGTGGAAGAATGCCCTGAGAAGGGATAACTCGCAGGACAGGGAAAGAAGGGGATATCCTTAATGAGACACAGATGACCAAGAAAAAAAATAAAACTGATAGCAGTTTTAACCCTCCTGATATTCTATTCAGACCTTTAGGCCTCTTTCACAATTGTGCGACTTTGACGCAACTTGAAGCTATGCCTGTGTAATCTTGAGGCCTATGAACTTCAAGTCGCATTAAAATCGGACCAAAGTAGTGCAGGGACTACTTTGAAGTGGCACAGATATGAACGGTACTCATTGGAAATCATTGGGTACGACTTGTCATGTGACTTTACAGTCCCAAGTTGCAGGACAAGTCACACAGGCGTGAAAGGGGCCTTAGATATACTTTAATAATATGAGTGATTGAACCACAAGTGTTGAAGCAGTAGAAGCTTAAAACAAAAAGACAATTGTTTGTCTATTATGTCAAGACTGTAGCTAACACATATACGGGATGTAATTTTTGTTTTTTTTTATATCTATTTTTAAAGGTCCATGCCAAAAGGCTTATGCCAATGGCATCAGTTTGACAATAGTTTGAGATCTTCTGAGATCATTCAGATTTCATTGACTGGTATGTTTTTAAAGTGATTTGTACAGCCTCCTTTTTTCCTATAAAAATACTAATGCATAGAATGCATTATGATGAAAAAAACCTGCTTTTACAACCACTTCAACGTGTCGTTGACCTCTTGACCAGACCTGAGTTTGTCCTGCTTCAAGGGGTTATGCATTCCCATAGACTTGTAGGGGAGTAGAAAACACATTTGAAGCCATTCCCACAGGCCCCTATTCTGGCTATAAATATAACGATATAGAAGTCCCAGTCGAAGAACTGATTTGTTTCAGTCTTGTATCTGAAAGCTTAATTTAATCAAATACAAGAAAGATTTACCTAATTGGATTTTCTGCCGGGACTGATACAAACATATGTTGTAAAGCTCTGCGCAAACTATTGGCGCTATATAAATCCTGTATAATAATCATGAACCCAAAAACAAAAATTTTCTATATTGTAGTTTAACAATCCTCATAATTTTAACCTCTTGCCGACCAGCCCGCCGTCATTATACTGCGGCAGGTCGGCACAATCCCACGAACAGTCGTAGCTATATGTCGGTCCCTTTTAAGCAGGATAGCAGGTTCACAGCGGGGGTGCCGATGCTCGTTACTGGCAGTCGTGATGACCACTGGCCACGAGCGATTGCGGGCACGAGAGACAGAATGGGGACGTGTGTGTGTGTGTGTGTGTGTGTAAACACACATCCCAGTTCTGTGAGGAGAGAGATATCATGAGTTCCTACGAGCGAGGAACCACGATCTGTCATCTCCTATAGTCAGTCCCCTCTCCCTACAGTTTGAACACACACATAGGGAACACAGTTAACCCCTTGATTGCCCCCTAGTGTTAACCCCTTCCCTGCCAGTGACATTTATACAGTAATCAGTGCATTTTTATAGCACTGATCGCTGTATAATTGTCAATCAACCCAAAAATGTGTCAAAAGTGTCCGATGCGTCCGCTATAATGTCGCAGTCTTGCTAAAAATCGCAGATCGCCGCTATTACTAGTAAAAAAAAAATAATAAAAATGCCATAAATCTATCCTCTATTTTGTAGACGTTACAACTTTTGCGCAAACCAATCAATATACGCTTTTTGCGATTTTTATTACCAAAATATGTTGAAGAATACATGTTGGCCTAAACCGAGGAAAAAATTTGCTTTTATAAAAAAAAAATGGGGATCTTTATTACAGAAAAAAAGTACAAAATATTGTGTTTCTTTCAAAATTGTGGCTCTTTTTTTGTTTATAGTGCAAAAAAAAAAAAAAACCGCAGAGATGATCAAATACCACTAAAGGAAAGCTCTACTTGTGGGGAAAAAAAGGACGTCCATATTGTTTGGGTACAGCGTCGCACGACTGCGCAGTTGTCAGTTAAAGCGACGCAGTGGCGTATCGCAAAAAATGGCCTGGTCATTGAGCAGCCAATTCTTCTGGGGCTGAAGTGGTTAAAACGATATTAAAAGCAAGTTCTTCTTTTTTTTTAAAATAACAAACATGTTATACTTACCTGCTCTGTTGCAGTGGTTTTGCACAGAGCAGCCCAGATCTTCCTCTTCTCGGGTCCCTCGCTGGCACTCCAGGGACTTCCCTCCTTCCGAGTGCCCCCAGAGCAAACCATTTACTATGGGGGCCCCTGAGCAGGCTCGATCTCAAGCCACTGCTCTGTGTGTCCATTCACACACAGAGTTGTGGTTTGGCCCTGCCCCTTTCTCTCCTCATCGGCTCACTGGCTGTAATTGACAGAGCAGAGGCTCTCGTGCACATTGCTGGATCTAGATTGGGCTCAGGTAAGTATTGGGGGGGCTGGGGGGAAGCTGCACACAGGTTTTTTTTTTTTTTTTATCTTCATGCATAGAATGCATGAAAGTAAAAAAAATTTGAGCCTTTAGAACAACTTTTAATTTTTTTTTCTTAAATTTTCACCTGGTGATTCTGCTAGGAACACACTTCCTGTCCTAGGCTGCCAAAACTCAATCTACTATATTAGGACAACAGAAAAATGGACAGGGCTACAGAACCCACTCTCCCCGTCTTCTCCACAGCATAAGTAGGAGGGCTTCTGTAGTCCTCAGAGCTAATAGAGAGCATTGTCACTCATAAGACTGAAGCACATCCAGAGAGCACAGGAAGAAATCAACTGACAAGATTTCTGCCAAATAAAACAACTCTTCCAATGATATATGTACTGGACCAAAGGAAGGAGGTTTGTTTAAAGCTGAACTCCATAAAATCTGCAAAATGCACAGATGGAATATACTGTATGTCAGAGCTGTTTTATTGAGGATTTGTAATCTATCTAGTTTTCAGATTTACACCACTATTCCACACAGCACAAATCCGTCTGCCAGGGCAGGACATCAGAGTTTTCTCTGTTACAGTTAAGTAACAATAAGTAACATAAAGGCCCCGTTCACACTTGAGTGTTTTGTAGCTCGGAACTCTAAAACGCCCAACAAGCAAAACCCCATTGTTTTCAACAGCCCTTCTTCACATCTGAGCATCCTGTCGCTTGTAGCAAAACACCTGTTGCTCTAAAAAGTACATGAGCTACTTTTAAGGAAGAATTGAGCATTTTGTCCTCATGAACTTTGATGAAAACGCTTGAAAAGCACAACATGAGCTTTTTTTCTAGTGGTTTTTCAAGGGTTTTGTTGCATGTTTTCTGCTCCCTTTTCAGCAGCACGCCACACCTTTTAGTTGAAAGGTGCCAGAAAAAATGCCTTACAAAAGCTACAAAAACATGTTGTTCTGCTCCAAAAAACACAAAAAAATGATTGAAAACATGACGCTTAGGTGTGAATTTTAGCCTCATAGGTCTCTGCCCTCCCCCAGCCTGTGACTGGACAGTGAAAGGAAAAGCAGCGGATTGATGAGCTCATCTCTAGGCCACTCTGCTTTCTCCTCCTATCGGCATGTGAGCACCGCAGTGCACTTTTTTGGCTTTCCCAGTCTGCTTTGCTATGTGGGAACTGGTAAATTCAGGTACTTAACCACTTCCCGCCCGCCCACATCATATGACGTCCTGGGCTTTGAGCGGGTATATCTGAATGATGCCTGTAGTTACAGATATCATTCAGATATTGCCGGTTTCAGCCGGCGAACCTCTACACCATAGGAACAATCATAGCGGCCGTTCCGCCGCTCTATCGTTCCTATGGGAGGCGAGAGGGGACGCCCCCCCCCTCCCGCCGCCCTCCGGTGCTTGTTCCTACTCACCGCTACCATCGGTGAGGCGGAGAGAAGATCCGCCGGCGCCTGATGTAGATCATAGAGCTTTCCGGCGAGCCAGATTTCCGGCGAGTCGTTATGACGTCACGCCCGACCTCTCCATTCAAAAAAAACGGCGCCGCTTCGGCTGGGAAGCGGTGATCGTTTTATTTATTTTTTTTTATTTCAGGCTTTCGAGCCTAGTGGTGAGATATGGGGTCTTATTGACCCCATATCTCACTATTAAGAGGACCTGTCATGTCATATTCCTATTACAAGGGATGTTTGCATTCCTTGTAATAGGAATAAAAGTGATCTTTTTTTTTTTTCAAAAAAGTGTCAAAATAAAAAAAATAAAATTTAACAATAAAAAAAAAAAAAATTTTTTTTTAAAGCGCCGCTGTCCCCGTGTGCTCGCACGCAGAAGCGAACGCATACCTAAGTCCCGCCCACATATGAAAACGGTGTTCAAACCATACATGTGAGGTATTGCCGCGAACGTTGGAGCGAGAGCAATCATTTTGTCCCTAGACATCCTCTGTAACTCAAAACATGTAACCAGTAAAAAAATTTCAAGCGTCGCCTATGGGGATTTTTAAGTACCGAACATTGGCGCCATTCCACGAGTGTGTGCAATTTTGAAGCGTGACATGTTAGGTATCTATTTACTCGGCGTAGCTTCATCTTTCACAATATGTAAAAACATTGGGTTAACTTTACTATTTTTTTTTTTTTTTTTAAACACAAAACTGTTTTTCCACCAAAAAAAACGCGTTCGAAAAATTCCTGTGCAAATACTGTGTGAGATAAAAAGTTGCAACAACCGCCATTGTATTCTCTAGGGTCTTTGCTTAAAAAAAGATATATAATGTTTGGGGGTTCTATGTAATTTTCTAGCAAAAAAAAAAGATGATTTTTACATGTAGGAGAGAAAAGTCAGAATTGGCCTGGTAGGGAAGTGGTTAAACTACTCACATTTATTGATGTATTAATGAAAAACAGAGCTGCAATAATTGATTTCATCTATGTCTGGTTGGAGTATCAATATCCGCTTTGCTTCTTTGTTTGCCTAAAGCACTGTGCATCATAAAGCACTTCCTGTCTGCATGCATTGCTTGCGGACTTCATTCCATTTCTCAGACAGGGTTTCTGGTGGGTTTTTAACAGTAAATGTTTATTATAAATTCAAACAGCCACTTGTGGCCATTGCGCCAGAGTGACTGCACAGGAGCACAGGTAGTAGACGCGGGCAGTGTGTTGTCACTCTTCAACAGGAAGTGCTTGAAAGACCTTCATGGCAGGATCACCAGGTATTTTATGAAAGCTGCGAATCAAAAATATTGAAAAAGACTTGTATGAGATTTTAGAAATTGGTGTTAAATATACTTTACTGTGGATCAATGTTGTGACAGCTGTTGTGCTTTGGGATATATATATATATATATATATATATATATATATATATATATATATATATATATATATATATATATATATATATATATATATATATATATATATAAATATATATTTTTATATATTTATATATATATATACATATATATATATATATATATATATATATATATTCTGAAGAATAAATGGCTTACTTCTCCTCTGAAGTGCTTCTTACTAATAAGAAAATTCGTATTCCAATGTTCTTGGTAAAGAATGTTTATGTTGTAATATAAAATGTTTGGAGATCATACATCACAGTAGATGCCGAGGATTATTTTCTCTTTAGTAAATATAACTATATAAATGTATAAGTGTAGTGTTCCACATATCTTCAGCATAATAGCTTCTACACAGCTGGAATGTCTGCACAGAAGCTTCCTTAGTTTTATACTGTTTGTAAAGTCTCAATTTCTATCTAATAAAAAACCCCTTTTCTTTGTTCGCTTAGATTTGTAGATAAAGCTGAAAGTCATGTAGATGTGTCTGTACTTCAATAATATTGTACAGGTGAACTCGAAGGTAAATTTGCAACCACAAAGCACAGTCCATCTCATTAAAACTTAGGTATGAAGTTTTTGATACACTTAGGAGACTTGAGTTCTATAAAACCATATTCCCTGGGTTTCAGGTTGAAGTACTGGAATGGTATTTTGTGACAAGGGTGACATCTTGTGGCTCCTTTTGAGAAGTGAACCAGTTTCTGTTCAGCAGTAAACCTCCGTAGAAGGTGATTAATTTCAACCAGAACAAAGCAAACAAAATAAAACCCATCTCTCTGGTCAAACTAATCATATTAGGCTTATCTATAAAAATGATAAAGGCACTGTTTTTTTTTTTTTTTTTTTTTTTTTACAAGAACCCATAACAATCCTGAGTTAGTTTTTCTGTTGCAGTGTCAGGGGATTAAAGAAAGGATATTGTTGCTGTGAACAACAAGAGCAGTTCCTTTAGACAGAAATATTATTAGGCCCCAGTCTTATTCTGATTTATCGTCTTATGTATCTGGGCATAGCATAGTAAATAGCACTCTTTTTTTTATTTTTGTATTTATTTATTTTTTACCATGTTGTCAGCAAAATAGAAGGTTTGTTGGTTGTTGCTTCCATGTCTATGCCAACATCTAAAGGCATTAAGGGGTCTCTATCTATATAGAAAATCACTGTGCCGATGTACTAAAATATTAGTATGGGTATTAAGGTGCTGCTTTTTAGACCTTTGCACTGAATATGACATTTGATGGATCTTCGTAGGTTCAAGATGGTTAGCGCAGTATTAGTAAAAAAAAATCTGGTATTTTACAGGAGTGTGTAGATTTTTTATATTCACTGTAAAGCGTACTTTTTTTTTTTTTTTTTTTTTAACAATGTTCATGGTGTTTAATGCTCCACCTTGGGCAATGTAGGATTCCTTTCCCACTCCCTCTAACCCAAAGATTTTTTTTTTTTCCTACTTGGTAAAGCAGCATACACTCGCCCAAGTATCCTGTCCAGGCCCCTTGTTGCTGCTGCTGTCTGGGTGTGGGGAGCCACTGTTCCCCAACAGTCCCCTTTCATCACTCCTCTTCTGGATTCTGACAGGGGCGGCCCCTCCATTAAGGGCGAACAAGCGCCGCCTTGAATCACCTGATTAGAACCAGAGGCTCTAATAGGCTTCAAAATAGGGTGGGCTTGGGGCGTAAGCACTGCAAACCGAGCCCACCCAGGTGTGTTACAATATCAAATATTAATTCGCTTTTGTAACACTGATCCTCCTCCCGGCCAATCAGGAAGCGGGTCTTGAGACCATCACCAGATTGGCTGAAAGGACAGGCGATCCTATTGGATGCCTAGGAGGAGGGGAGGAGACGCACGGCAGATGGCGGAGAAGACACAGGAGCCGCTGCCCGATACCTGCCACCTAGATGGGGTAAGTGCCAAACCGACCAGCAGACCTCGAGCCAGGGGGGGGGGGGTTTGAGGTGCCACCAGCCGCCTGGGGGGGGGTTATTGGTTGTTTGCCGCCAGCCGCCACTGATCCTGAGAGGCTTATGTTGCTGTACAGCCAATACATTCTGCTGTTGATTTACTAAAACTGCAGAGTGCAAAATCTGGTGCAGCTCTGCATAGAAACCAATCAGCTTCCTGTTGTTTTTTTGCTTTTTTACCAAAACTTTATTGAACAAGCTGAAGTTAGAAGCTGATTGGCTACCATGTACAGCTGCACCAGATTTTGCACTAGCCAGTTTTAGTAGATAAACCCCATTGTGTCTACCTGAAGATGGAGCCTGCTGGAAATAAACAGACTAGTGGAGCAGACTTGGGACTGCATAGTCACCTGGCCATGGCTTTAGGTAAGTAAAAAGTGCATTTTTTTAATACAGCCATTAGTGATGGGGGTGAAAGGGAAATTGTCTCTGTCACTGAGATGGGCTTTAAATTTGAAGAAATATATTGATGCTTTGCTTGGAATTACTTGTGTGGCTTTCCTGTTTCTTTTCTTTTTTTATGTGAAATAAATTGACAGTGGCTGCTCCTTATAAAAGATGCTGTTTTGTCTTTTTCACTGGCAGATTCTAGACTGTTCCAACAGTGCCACCCAGTGTCTAAACCTTTAATTACATAGCTTTAATGACTGCACAGCGTTGTGTGATACAGTTATCCTGAGTGCTGCCAGAGTGTTACAAATCTTTGCATAGATTGATGTTGAATTCATTTGTATGTATATGAGGAAGGCTTTCTCATTTCAAATCGATCACCTTTTGCACTGCTGCATTGTATTACAAGCACATTTACAGCAATGCGTAGTATTTTATACATAGGCTGTAAATCAAGATACAAATGATTGCAGAAAAAATGGCCTGATTAATGTGACTGGACATATTTACAGTACCCACTTGAATCTGGGAGATCATTTTTGGTAAAAAATAGATAGAATTTCTGCAATAAAGGAGCTAAAATATTCTAAACCTTTTATATCTGAGCATGAATGCATTTTACAGAAATTGCTGGCGCTCATTTGGTTACATAATAACATCAATATTGGAAATATCTTACACATATGGAGCCGTCATCCTGCGTTAATTCTTGTCCCCCTGTTTTAGAACAGGCTTAATTTGTTTTGGTTTTCTGGATAGGAGTTTCTCCCATGCAAGAGGTGAAGTCAAGCGTATGCATAATGTATATGTGCAGAGATAAGACAAATATCAGTTATATGCCAATATTATGGAGGAGGCAGTTAGACAAACATACTCCATAAATCATAAGGCAGTTAAAGTGGTTGAGATCAAAGTATGGTGGTCTGAGATGAGAGGACAGTAGCCTATAGCATCTTATTTAATACCATCATATGTTTGACTTCACTAAACTGCTGAAAGCCCAAACCTAGGTGCTGCTATCAACTGCCTCATTGCTTGTTGCACTTTTTCTCATTCTATAATTCTATACCTACGTTGGTTATATCTACATCCATTAAATGGGCTTTGAAGTTTTACCTGTGGCTTTATCTGTTCCCCTAAAGAACTTATTGATAATTAAAACAAACAAAAAAACAACGCAGCTGCTGGTGAAGCAAACAGAATATGTTCTGCCTTAAAGAGGAGTTCCACCCAGGGGGGCCGTCAAAAAAAAAAAAAAGTCAGCTACAAATACTGCAGCTGCTGACTTTTAATTGGACACTTACCTGTCCCTGGGTCCAGCGATGCGGGGGATCGAAGCCCCGCTCGCCCCCCCCCCCCCTCCGCTCGTCGTCGCCGGCATTTCAACTGTGGGCGCCGGGCTGTGGCTTCACAGCCTGGCACCCACTGTGCATGCGCGAGCGGCGCCGAGCGCCGTGATTGGCCGCTCAATCACCTGGGACCTGTAATGGGTCCCAGATGATTGACAGGAGGGAGGGAGCAGAGCGGAGCCCTTCCTGTGCCGAGGGGGAAGTGATGTCACCAGCCCAGGCAAGGGAACAGGCAGACTACGAGGGCCCACCTAGCAACAGGCATTTAGAGGTAAGTGAAAAAAAAAAAAAAAATATCCAAATGTTTTTTTTTGTTTTTTTTTTAGAATTTTTCCAGGTATTTTTGTTTTTTGGGTGGAACCCCACTTTAAGCCTAGTACACATGGGCTGAATGCTAGGTGGCATTGGCCGGTTCAATAAAAAACAGTCATTTGGCCCATGTGTATGGCAGCTGGTCCGACAGAAGCCGGGCCGTTCGTTTGGCTTCTGTTATTATTTTTCTACAGAATTTATAGAGCGCCAACAGTTTACGTAGCACTTTACAACTTGAGGGTAGACAGTACAAATACAATACACATTAATACAGTAGGAATCAGAGGGCCCTGCTCCTTAGAGCTTACAATCTAAGGTTGGGTGTGTATGCTGGAAAACCAGCAGCCGACCAGCTCCTGATCAGAGCGCTGACCGGAGTGTTCTGGCGGGAGGGCTGTCTCCACTGTCAGAATACAATAGGACTGCAGGGGAGATCGCTGTAGTAACAAAATCGGATTGTTAGTACAGCAGCTCTGACAGGAGCTATCTTTTTTTTCTTTTTTTTTTCCAACTCCGCTTGCTGGGTTGAACGAAAAATAACTAATGATGTGTATTAGGCTTTAGTTTGTAATTACATTTGTAACCCATTAACACTAGCTTCACACCTATTGCCGCGTACACACGGTCGGACTTTTCGTCTACAAAAGTCAGACAGCCTGTCCGACAGACTTCCGGCAGACTTTCGGCGGACTTGCGGCAGACTTTCTAACGAACGGACTTGCCTACACACGACCACACAAAAGTCTGACGGATTCGTACGTGATGACGTACACCGGACTAAAATAAGGAAGTTCATAGCCAGTAGCCAATAGGTGCCCTAGCGTGGCTTTTTGTCCGTCGGACTAGCACACAGACGAGCGGATTTCGGGGTCCGTCGTAGTTACGAAGTAAAGTTTTAAAGCATGTTTCAAATCTAAAGTACGTCGGATTTGAGGCTAAAAAAGTACGTTGAAAGTCCGGAGAAGCCCACACACGATCGGATTACCAGCCAGCTTTAGTCCGTCAGCGTCCGTTGGACTTTTGTAGACGAAAAGTACGACCGTGTGTACGCGGCATTAGTGTTCTGACAATGCAATACCACAACTCGTGGCACTTTGTGGGATGTGGTTCCATCCATTTAGAATGGAACCCTAATTCACAGGTAGAGCATCCTGCAATGTAGCAGTGAACCACAACACATGTCAGTGCATTTTGGTTACCTGTTAGGCTGGCCATACATTATACAATTTTTTCCTTTAGATTTACCAAAGCCATATAATATGAGGTCAAACCTAATCAACACAATCAATTAGTATGCAGTCAGGTAGGCACCTGTACTACATAGTTGACGATAAGGGAAATTGAATAAAAAATTTGTATAATGTATGGCCAGCTTTAGAGATGGATTTATGAGCCTGAACACATAGTTGTGAAATCAGTGGTAATCATTCATTCCTAACAGCAGGTAACTGCTGCATGCGCATTTACATGTAGACATCTGACATGCAGTCAGCTTGTCATTAATACACATGAGCACTGCGGTCCCATCTGAACATGATGGACACCTGTGATTCCGGCTGCAGGAATCCAATTTGGAAATTCGCAGGCTGGCCCTAATCGCCTTTAGGAATGAAACCTTAGTCGCTCAACAGAGTTTCTAATAAACCTTATACCCGACTTTGCTTCTTCGGATGTCGCATGCAACTGTTATAGATTGGGTCAGGGAGATGTGCAGCATGAAATAGAACTGTGAGCAGAGGGATGTACAGCACAAAAAGATGTTCAGCAACCTGCATTTTTACGTTTTCGCCCACAAAAGGTGTTTTTTTTTTTTTCAAAATTTTGTAGTAGTTAAATCTAGGTTGATTAAACAAATAGGATATTATGAAATGGCAAGCCTTTAAAACGGTTAATTACATCCAGTTAATTATTTTACCAGTTAGGTGAAACATCGCTCTCCCAATCATCATTGATTATTTTTAATCCTCATGCTGCTAGCATTAGTAAATCAAGAGAAAAGTATATTATATTGTTTTAATTTTTTTTTTTTGCATTTCTTTAGTTACTGCCTGGTTTCTTGCCTAGCCAAATTATGTCATACATCCCAGGAGTCTTCAGGAGAGGAGGAGGGGTTTTCTCAGCTAAGCACACCCTCCTGCATGCATGCTTGAGCTAAGGGCAGATGGATTCCAGGAAGTAAATGCTACATAAATCATTTGCCATTACTCCAAATGGCCGTGACTAGAAATGCTAGAGGGTTGTTTTTCAAAGTTATTTGTCAACAAAATAAAGCATGGAGACATGGATTAATGGATGTGGGAGTTTGCTTTAAATACTAAAAATGTATTAAAAGCAGAGCTCCATGCTCCTTCAGAAAAAAAATAAATGTCAGCAGCTTCAAATACTGTAGCTGCTGACGTTTATTATTAGAACACTTACCTGTCCTGGAATGCAGCTGTGTCTTCACCCCAGCCGATTTTTCAATTGGCTCTTGGGTGCTGCCGCTGCCATTTCTTGTAAGGGAAGCTGGCAGTGAAGTCTTGCCACTTCACAGCCAGCTTTCTCCTGCACATGCGCAGAGTGTACTGCACTTTGTGAATGGCCCGGCGGCGGGGGAAGGAGAATGGGGTCGGAACTTCTGGGGGACTTTGCCACAGCCTTGACAGCTGGAAAGATGTTGTTGTTCTATAGATCATCTCCTACATTAGTGGAACTAAACTCTATATTTTTTAGCATTCAAAGCAAACTTACCCATCCATCCATGTCTCTATGCTTCATTTTGTTAAAAATCATTTTGAAGAAAGCCCCCTGCCATTTTAGCCTTAGCCATTTTATGTAAGAGCAATTTTTTTTTTTTATGTAGCATTTACTTCCTGGGATCCATCTACCCTTAGCTTGGGCAGGTGAGTGTGCTTCGCAGAGAAAGCCCCTTCTCCAGATGAAAGAAAAAAAATGCCCTTAAAGATTAATGGGATATTTGACGTCTATTTATTTAGCGTAAGGATTTAAAATAGATAATATTGATTGAGAGAGTTTAGTTCTGCTTTAAAGAGGAAGTAAACTCTCCCACTCTGATGCTTCTTTTCACTTAGTCCATTATAATAAGTAATTATCAAACTATAGCCACTAATCCAGCCCAAATCGCATATTACTTACTGTTTAAAGAAACTTTAAAAAACTTGTTTCCAGGGGCTAGGCAGCGCCATTTTAAGTATTGTTTTCTGGGTCCACAGTGGAGTGTATTTCCACCCTTACATTAAGCACTTCCTGTACTGTTAACCAAGCCTCCTTTTCAATCCAACATTTCTATGGCAACCCTGCGTCCCTGCTAATAGCTGACTTGTTTTATTTCATAGTATTTACTTGTGCCGATAATCTAGCCTGTGTCAGTCTTATCAGCTTCAGCTGATAAGGCTGAGCAATGCTGTCCCGATGCCCTGGTTTACATTCCATGTGATGTCACATGGTCACATGGGATGTAGGAGGAAGCTCTGAGTGATTATGGAGTCTCCTGGGATTGCGGTGGTGTGCCGTAGGAAGTACTGATAATAGATAGATAAGTACACAGAGTGTGCTGTAAATCAGGGGAGATCTGGGCATGCTCAGCGACGTCATTCTAAAGAACATAAAGGGTTACAACAATATTAAGCAGGTAAGGAGATATCTACAAGCAGTGTTCATTAGGGTTTTTTTATGCTGATTTACATGGGATAAAGTTGTGGGGGAGAGTTTACAACCACTTTAACACTTATTATAGTGTTACTAAACCCAGGACCTTGCATTCTCTATATCTGGTTTCTTACAGTACACAGAACATGGAAATGCATTAGTTTTAGTAAATATAAACTGCTAAATACCTTTTCTCATTAGCAGTATATAGCAGTCTTGTGACTTCTATTAGTGTCCAAGCTTGTAGGTGGAGTTTTCTGACTGTCCTATGAGACTGCAGACCCCTGCCCCTCTCTCTGGACGGTGTTGATTGGCCCTGTGCTGATCACACGCACCCTCCCAGGAAAAAAAAACTCTAGCAATACACAACAAACTGAGCATGTGCAGAGTGACTCCATAGACTCTGTGTTATCAGGAAATTATTAGGAGTCGGTGGAAGAAGGGGAGAATCAGAGAAGACAGGATCAAACAGCCTTTTTACACAATGCGCAGGATTAACCCCTTGTGTTCCACAGTGAGTATAACAAGCATGCTTTACTGCATATACAGACTGATTTTACGGTTGTGGGTTTAGTAACACTTTAAGGCATTGATTGGAAAGTTTGTATATGCTGTACGTATTGAGGGCACACAGAAACAATAAACACCAAGGGGGGGGGGGGGGTGTTAGAAAACAGTTCTTGTACCGCAGTAAAGGGTTGCATAATATAATACAGGTGAGCATCTGTCCTTCCTTGTGTCCCGTGGATTGACAATAGAACTGCGTGGACCGTCTGAGTTTACTATAGCACAAACCTTTCCTCTTTTCTTTACTGCATTTTAAGTGGAAAAAAAAATGAATGGTATCAGAGTAATGAAGTCACGCAGGTCATAAAGCAACCAGCTAGATGTATTCATATTTTATATGCCCTGAGTGGTTATTATGGACCTTCTCTGTATACAGCATCCCTACTGTTTCTGTGTATGTATTTTCCTATACATAAAATAGTTTATATAACCATTAGTTTCCCATCAAGAAGCAGCAGGTTTTTGCAGTGACAATTGCATGTTAACCTCATGATTAGTAGTATTTATCAGTGCCGTTCTCATGCTGTCAAGTACTGTAAATAAGTGGGGGCACTATTTACAGGTTGCCAGGCTGTGTGTTTATTCTAGCTTCTTTTTTTTTTTTGTCATCTTTATTTAAATATGTAAAGATGATATTTTGGGTAATGCAGTGAATTAAGTTCTCTTATTTCCCCTGGTAATTCTACAAATGCCTATCTCCAGTGTGCCTGCAAAATGTAATCTCACCAGATGTGGTTAATTTCATGAATCATTCATATGTATTAAACTTTATTAACGGTTTGTAACTCTCCTGAACTTTAAATGATTTATTCATGGCGAAAAAAAAAAAAAAATGAAAATAGTTTTTCTCCCATTAAATAGAGAAATGTGATATTGACTAATAGAAAAGTCATTTAAATGCTTCCTGGCCTCAGGTATTCACATACTGATAAAAAGAACAAATTTGTTTAAAAAAATCCTACTTATCTGTGAATAGGCTCAATACGTGCAGTGCATGGAGTTTGTCTGATTGATTGGATGTAGCACTAAGTGCTCACTCTTGCAGGTTTCTTTTAAATAATGGATGAAACTTTTATTGGCTCTGTTAAATTTGGAGAAACCTGTGAAGCAAGTGGAAGTTTTGCAACTT
Organism: Lithobates septentrionalis; assembly: GCA_037952835.1. Classification (NCBI taxonomy): domain Eukaryota; kingdom Metazoa; phylum Chordata; class Amphibia; order Anura; family Ranidae; genus Lithobates; species Lithobates septentrionalis. The sequence continues at coordinate 3,014,455 of JBBDGP010000597.1, forward strand.
AATCGAGTTGTGCTCCATGGGCCTCTCGGGTTTTTTTTTTTTTTTTTTTTTAGTTCTCTGGGAAGATTTTAGTTTATGATGGATGTAACCGCCTATTCAAGTTCAAGCCTAACTTTAATGATCATTTAATCCTGAAGGTTTTTGAGAGATCTATTGGTGCTGCAAGGATTTTTTATAGCCATATTCTATGGTGATGAAATATAGAACCTTGCAAATATTGGCTTTATGCTGAGATCTTAGAATGGTGATAAAAAATAAACCTGAAACCATTCTAACCTTTTAAAGTAGAAATAGACCTATGTAAAAAAATAAATATATAGGATCTTTTAGCTATAATGTGCTATTATACACAGCATATTGGCACATTATAGCAAATAAACTGGCAAGTGATCCCCTCCAGCGCTCCAGTCTGTTATTGTCTTCCTTCTGAGTTCAGACTTTTTAGCCATTTGATTGGCTGAGCTGTGATGATGTCACTCCCATGCATGCGCACAAGACGTTGGTACATCACAGAGAAGTGCAGTCATTTTATTCTTAGTTGCACGTATGCAGCTCAGCGAAACACAAATGCTGGCAAGTAGGGAAAAGGGTTTTTACTTTTGAGGTTTAATTTCTTTTTAACAAACAAATATTGCACTGCCTTAGCCTCTGTTTAGATCTATAGATAGCCTTGTTGTTGCACATGTGGTCATTTATGACACCAATAATCTGAGAGGTTGAACGTTCAGGTCTCAACACTGGCAGCTGTGACGTTTATTACCAGAGGCATGCCTTGAATGTAAGCAGTGAATATGTCAGTTTAAAGTGTTACTAAACCCTCAACAGTAAAATCAGTTTGTATATGCAGTAAAGCATGTTTGTGTTATACTCACCGTGGAACCTAAGGGGTTAATCCTCCACATTGTGTAAAAAGGCTGTTTGATACGGTCTTCTTTGATCCTCCCCAGTCCATCTCCTGACGGCACAGAGCCTTTGGAGTCACTCTGTACATGCTCAGTTTGGTGTGTATTACTATAGTTTTTTTTTTTTTTTTTTTTCTTGCATGGGTGCATGTCCAGACAGAAGGTCAGGTGTCATGCAGCATCATAGGACAGTCAGAGTAGAATGAAAACTCCTCCTACAAGCTTAACCAGACACTAATAGAAGTCACAATATTGCTTATACTGCTGACAAGAAAAGGTATTTAGCAGTTTATATTTACTAAAATAATTGTATTTCCATGTTCTGTGTACTGTGGAAGACCAGATATAGTAAATGCAGGGTCCTGGGTTTATTAACACTTTAGTTCCACTTTAAAGTGGAATTAAACTCTTCTATACTTTACTGCTAAGGTAGCTGCCATCTTAGCCTCCATTTGATCTGCAGTTGGTCAGGGTGCTGCACATGTGAGCAGTTGTGTCAGCAGCCATTTAATGGCTTAACAGCTCCGTTGAGGGCAAAAGCAAATGTGACCGTTATCATTGACGGCATGCATTAAATCTGTTTGGGAAATTGTTTAAATTGATGGCAAGTGTCCTGAATAATAAAAGTCAGCAGCTACAAATACTGTAGCTGCTGACTTTTATTATTCGGACCCTTGCCTGTCCTGGAATCAAGCGATGTCAGCACCCCAGCTGATGTTTCCTTCTGCTCTCGGGTGGTCCCACTGCCATTTTCTGTAAGGGAAACTGGCAGTGAAGCCTTGTAGCTTCACAGCTGGTTCCCTACTGTGCATGCACAAATTGCACTGCGCTTTGTGAATGGCCTTGTGGAGGGGGCAAACTTCCAGGGGACCTTGCTGCAGCCAAGTCTACTGGAAGTGAGGACAGGTACCTGTCAAAAACAGGTGCCTGTCCCCCTCCCCAAAAGGTGCCAAGTGTGGCACCGGAGGAGGGGGGGGTAAGAAGCAGATAAGCAGAGCTTCCACTTTTGGGTGGAACTCCGCTTAAGTTGTACCTGTTTATCTGCAGCCATCTGTCTTGCACATCCATTCAAAGTGCAGAATTTACACAGGATTTCTCAGCCCTGAAAAGCAAGGGGTGACGTTCTGAAGTTACACTCTGCAGAGCTCAGTGACTGCTTGTTGGAGGGAAGGGACACAGCACACAGGAACAGCTGAGGCTGTCAGTCAGCTGGAGGTCCCTTCCCTATTACTTTTTAACTTTGCTGTCAGCAAAACTTGTCAGAAGTGACTCATGCTGATAACAGAGGAACGAAGCAGCGGATAGAAATGAAATGTAGTGCTCTGAATTGAGATATGTACACACTATAGATGGATGTGCTTTGTTCGTATTTCATGTCTCCAGTTTAAAAACACTTTACGTTTTTAATGTAGTTGCGCTGGGTTTGATCCCCAACCATGTTTTTGTGTGTGACAGCCAAGGCTCTGTACTGAAATTCTTGTTCTTTCTGGAATTTCCTTTTCATATACTGTATGTGACGCTCAAAATGAGGGAGATAACATTAATAATAGAACTCCCATATTTCTATGGGAGTTAGAGCACGATTCCGGCTAAAATGAGAATCACGATTTTTTTGCTTAGAAGATAGATCACGATTCTCTCACGATTCTCGCGTCATCATCTTTCACATTAAAACAAAAAAATTGTGCTAACTTTACTGTTTCGTTTTTTTTTTTTCTTTATTCATTGAAGTGTATTTTTTCCCAAAAAATTGCATTTGAAAGACCGCTGGGCAAATACACAGTGTGACATAAAATATTGCAGCAATTGCCATTTTATTCCCTAGGGTCTCTGCTAAAATATATATAATGTTTGGGGGTTCCAAGTAATTTTCTAGAAAAAAATATTGATTTTAACTTAAGAAAGAAGTGTCAGAAAAAGATTTAGACTTTAAGTGGTTAAACTTCCTGCATTTACATTATTATTATTATTATTTATTTACAAAAAAGTTCCATCCCTTTGATCTAAGAAGGAAGCTTGGTTACAATGTTTCAAGTTAAAGACTTGGCAGACTGCCCAATGCTTTCTTTTGACAGCTGAGTGAGCAGATAAAGTCTCTCCACTTGTTTATGTGAAAGAATCGGCAACCTCTGCAGTAGAGATCCTCAGGGGAGGTGAATCAAGATCACGATTTTTAAACGATTAATTGTGCAGCTCTAATGGGAGTACATAATATAGTTAAATACTGAGTAAGTGGATTCTTACTTAAAATACATGGAAATATGTTTGGGCTATTGATGTTCTCCAGGCGTTCTCACTGCTGATGTTGTTCCATAGACCCATTCTCTGCAGAAAAATAAAAATACAGAGAACCTAAAAGTAGCTTCATTTGAGTCTCGCACGTTCCCCCTCCCAGACACTACAGTTCACACTGGGAGGGGTCCAGCGGTGCTGCCAATCCATAAAGCAGTGGGTATGTATAGGTGTGGTAAGGTGCTGGTAGACAAGCTACAGGTTTGTGAATGAGCAGTGGCAATACTAATAGCCACATCCCCTGCAAAATGTCTTCATCCTTTTGTAGTGCCAGCAGTCATAGTCTACATGAATTCAGGAGCAGTGAAGCATCATTGCCACACTATCACAGGAAACTGCATCAGGTGGACGTTACTGACAGGATCCACAGATATTTGTTGGATGTTTCAGAGGGACTAAGAGAATGCCATAGGGGGTAATCCACAACAGCCACTACATTACAACACAATGGCTGCCATGAGTTCTGTTGGAATTGCCGCAGTGCTGATGCACCGATATTGGCGCATCGCACTTTTCTATTTCTTTTTTTATGGACTTTATTGAAATGTCACAGAGACATTTCACTAAGTTCAATTGTTGGCTGCGTGGTGCAAGGCAGTGCATTGCCTCGCACTACATTGCCCTACAAAAAAAGTATTGGAAGCAGTACTTTTTTTCAGCGAACACCAGCATAACGCAGCGATGTTACCGGGAACACCGGAGATCAGACATTTTGCCTCGTCATGCAAGTGGAACTGTACTGGACTGTTAATGAAGTCCCACCACATCTGGTGTGAATATACCAGTGCAGATGCGTTTATAATTGTTACAGCACATCATTTTTAATAGGAGACCATAGCCCTACTTTTATATACTGTTCTTTTCCAAAGAGGTCTAAAGCTGGCCATAAATGATATGATTTTCTTTTCTGCGAAGGAAATGGTTTGATTCCCCCATCAATGCGGGGAGCCGTCCCTCCTGGGAGAACACAGGGATTTTTGGTGGTGGCTATAATCGCATCCTAAAAATCCGACATGCTGGTTTTATCCAAGTCAGCCAATGGACTGACTTTGGTACAATCATCCTGCCCGTATATGGTTCGAATATTGGCTGGTTCCTTCCGAATTGACTGAGATTCCAATGGTCTATGGTCAGCCTAACTGGTTGGATAAGTTTAATCGATACAATGTTCTCACTCAAGCAGAGGTAAGCCGGGTCCGCTTATAAAGATATTCACAGGCTAATCGTCAAGCACTGAGAAGTGGTTTGGAATAAATAGATCATGTTCTGAGGGTCTGATCATATAAAAAATTCCAGACAAGTGTTTGCTTTCTCTTTTTGGGTTGTAAAAAGAAATTGTACAGTCCACATTTTTCCACAGAAATCTGCATTGTTTCTTAATGCTTTTGATCGAATATGTGATCCTAAAGTTTTGTGGATTATGGTCTATAAGAGCATTAACCAGGTATTGGCTCAGTGGACTTTGTTTAGGGAACAAGTTCTACTTGTCATCTCCTACAAATAATTTCATTTTATTCATTCGTCCTTTTTTAAAATGTAATTTTACACATTGCATGTTGTGTTTCTAAGTTATTTGTGTTGCAGATAAATTCTACCTGACAGTAATGGTGTTCTCCATTTCTAGAAATGGGACTTAATGGGCATGTAATATCTACAGTCTACATAGTGTAAATGCTACATAACCACGTAACCCATCACGTTAGCGCGGCGTGTTAAAAGCAATGTGCTTTTAGTGCATGATGAGCTGCACATGTGCCCTTTTATGTTTCTAATGATAGATTCATCAGTTATGTATTTCATTCCCGTATTCTCTTTTCGCTAAAATAATTGGTTTGATTGGCTCCCTAATGGGAAAATGAAAAATAAAGGCAAGCATGGTAAAGTTTAAAAACTGACTTCAACCTTGCATTCAGAAGTAATTCACTTCTGTAATTATATCATAATATTTTTTATTTTAAAGGCCGGAAGGGTAATCCATAGGTCACTGATGTGTTTAGATAGCGGCATTGACAGCTTCTTGGTGTTAAATCGCCTGTACTCTCGTAATTACTATTTTTCTTTTTGATCATACATAAACATTTTATACATGTTTAACTGGCAAGTCATAATAATATTTCATAATTTTACTTCAATTTATTATTTTGTCATAAAGATCTAGATCCTTTATTGTTATTTCCTTGTATTTTATAAAATGCCACTTTCTTTTACCTGGAGAACGGAGTGCATAAAGACATTTAGCCAATCAGCGATCATTTCTCTGACTGCTCTACATAGATGAAAGGTGACATTTAGCTGCTAAGAGTTGCACACAATTGTTGTGCACTTCATGTTGTTAAATTAGCTTGACAGTGATGGGCAATTATTAGAGTACCGTGTGACTAAAATCTTTTTATACAATAATAATATAAAGAGCTTGTTGTATAAAGTCTAATGCTAGGTAGGCGCATCACACATCATCTACAATAAGCAGTGAAAGCTGAGTCTGCTTCTAGTGGGTTGTTGTACATCAGTGTTTGGGGAGGGGGTGCGGAGCCAAACCCCCATCTGGCATATGTGTGCTCTGCTATCCACCGAGCTTGATCCACACTGAGCCCCGAGACCACTCATCCCCATCCTGACACTCAGACCAGAGGAGTCATCCCCATCCTGACACTCAGACCAGAGGAGTCATCCCCATCCTGACACTCAGACCAGAGGAGTCATCCCCATCCTGACACTCAGACCAGAGGAGTCATCCCCATCCTGACATTCAGACCAGAGGAGTCCTTGTCCATTTTGGTTTTGGATTTCAGGAAAGTGCATCCTAAAGTTTTGGTTTCGGCATCGGAATTTTAATTTCAGTGCACCACTAAGCTTAGGTTTACATTTGTGCGAACACAAATATCGCATGTGATTCGCACCCGCACTGTGGGGCCGATGACATGCAATGTTTGTGCAATGCGAGTTCAGCCATACAGTTGTATGGCGGAACTCACATTGGATTCGCACAAAAAAGGTGCAGGGACTTTATTTTTCCTCCTGCACTGGAATCGGATCATATGGGTGTTTTCACCCAATGCGATCCGATTCCTATGCGAGTTCGAACTGCAATCTGTGAACTGGTCTGAGAGTGTCATTAACATAGTTTTGACACCCACAGCGGTTCGCAGAGGGCAGTGTGAACTGCCTGCGGGAGAGATGCTATGCTGGAACCGGCGCTGTAATTGCGCCATTTCCCACATCGCATATGTGTGAACCTAGGCTTATAAACTGCACTTTGTCTTAACATTATCGGGTTGATTTACTAAAACTGCAGAGCGCAAAATCTGGTGCAGCTGTGCATGGTAACCAATCGGCTTTTACCTTCAATTGGTTCTAAAGCCTTAAGGTTTTTTACCTTAATGCATTCTATGCATTAGGGTGAAAAACCTTCTGTGCTGCAAAATTCCCCCCTCCCGCCCGCTCTGTGTCAATAGATGCATATAGGGCGGCTCAGGAGCAAGCACACACGGTGCTTTCCGAGGGGGCACTTGACAGGGGGAGGAGCCTGGAGCGTTGGCGGGGCACCCCAGAAGAAGGGAATTGGGTCTGCTCTGTGTAACACCATTACATAGAGCGGGAAAGTATAGCATGTTGGTTATTGTAATTTAAAATAAAAACACAAAGCTTTAATTTTGCTTTCAGCTTGTTCAAGTAAGCGTTGACAAAAAAAAAAAAATCTGGTTTCTATGCACTCCTGCGCCAGATTTTTCATTCTCCAGTTTTAATAAATCAACCCCTATGTGTTTTTTCCAATTCACCCTGTGAAAGAATGGTAATATGATGAGTTACCCTATACAGAATGAAAGGGGCAGGGGCAAGGCCTGACTAGTGCTGCTGAATACAAGCTGTTTCTAGCCGCCACTAGAGAGCGCTTTTTAAAGATGATAGAGTTGTTCTGTATTGACCTGAGTGAGCTACCGGGCCTCCCTGGACTGGAGCAAATGGTGTATATATTGAGGATTATAGGATGTAGTCAGAGCTAGAATACTGTAGGCTTTATTGCTGGAAATAGGGATGCTGTTCAGGAAAAGTAACTTTTTCTGGGGCAGCTGAGGCAAAGGTATTTGTGGTGTGAAAGCACTGGTATACTTTTGGTATACTTTACATAAAGCACATCTGACCCACTTCAATAGGATTGTCTACAATAGCCTTTCTCAACCTTTTTATCCTCGGGAACTCATAAAATAATGTTCAGGGCTCAGGGAGCCCCTGCAAAAAAAAAAAAAAAATAACTTAGAGTGATCATTTTTGTATTAAAAAAAAAAAATGATATGGCCTACCTAGAATATTTAACAACATGGGCAGATTCCGATTTTTTTTTTTTTTTACACCCTCCTGCTGTGTACAACAATATTTTTAGTTGTAGCTGTGAAACTAAATGAGTAATAAGAACATAACCAAACGGAGGCGCAGTAACAGTCATTCTACAAGAGAAGTATGTGAATACTCTTCTTTTTTTTTAAATCCTAATTACCCAGGTGGATGCAGCATCAGTCCAATGCTGCTTCTGTCCCCCGCTGGCTCTGACACTGAGAACTGAGCAATCAACCACTGCCAATCACTCGGTTCTCAGAGCTCACTGGAGCGCTGGGTGCGGAAGCAGGTGGCTGAGCCGGGTGGTGGTCTAGGTATTTGGACGGATCCCAACCATATGATCGTAATCTTGCCCCAGCCTGGACCGGCTCTGTGGCGTTAGCCGACAGCGGGCTTCAGCACTCCTGTGATCAACAGGAGAAGCACAGCCAAACGAGCTTTGGCTGCCGTTTTCCTTGAATGATATTATTTATTACAGGTATTTATATAGCAAATAAACACTGAAACTCTTTAGTGTTTGCAATTTTGAGGGTTCAGAACCTTATCAAAAGCAGCAGCCTATTATAATAATTTGAGGTTTATTTTCTATTCTAATTGTTTGCCCATAGGTTGATAGCACACAATTTAAAGCTATAAAATATAAATTTAGGTACTTTTATAGAGCCATCAATTTATGCATCACTTTACATCTACAGTATATATTATACATTCACATCAGTCCATGCCCTCAAGGAGCTTACAATCTAAGGTCCGTACCTCACATTTTATAAAATTCTTGGTGACCCCTAACATTAGTGGTTAATGTAGAAGTGCCCTTTGCATAGGTGGTTGGTGTAGATAAAAGATCAATCCAATTGCTCACTGCTCCAGGAACCCCTAGCAACTTCAGGAGAAACCAAAAAAGTTCTATGTGTTTATGAATGAAATCGTCTTGAATAAAAAAAAAAAGCACATTTGTGTAGCTGGTAATAACAAATTGCTTCATTATCTGTAGTAAAGGTGGTCACACCCGTATTGTTTTGGACATCATCATTTTTTCTTCTCTCAGGAGGCCATGTTTCTTCCTATCTCTACATGTAGATAAGAGCCGGTTAATGTGCCTGAGACCTTTTGTAATTCTGGGCTGCATTCACCTAAATGAGCTTTCAATGGCCATAGCACTCTGCTTTATCACAGGAGACACTGCTTGCAGACGGCAGGCGTCTAACATTACCACACACATTAGCTGGAGTTGACCGGGAAGGTTATTACCCAGTCCGTTAATTAGATAAAAATGTGCTATTAGCTTGTCAGCTTTTTAAAGTAAACATTATGCTGTTATATTTTTAGTTCAGAAAGGAAATAATTGGATTTGGCATGTTGCAAGTTTAGGCCCTTCTTTTGGGAGGATGGTAAATCAGTGTTTTTGCCTGATGTTCAAGTAAACAAGTGTTCTCAGGGGCTGCTCTTCTGCTCCGGCTCTCACAAGTGGGCCTCGCTGACACAGGGGAGCTGATTAGAAAGCTCCAGTCATTTCTTTAGCATTCTCTGGGAGGCCCAGTGCAGAGACATTCAGGGACCAACGCGGAGACCTGTGTTCTCCCACAGCCAGCATTTTCTTTGTGGATATAGTCAAGAGCATAGAAAGAAACTACCTAATGTATATTTCATCACTCTTTGCAGCTCACAATATCATTCGAATGACGGCCCTTTTTTTTCTTCTTTCTTTTAATTCAGCAGAGATGCATACTGTGTATCATTCACAACATGTGTAGGATAACATTTCAAACACGGAAGAGTTGAGCTGAAAACATTGAGAAGGTTGCATTGTTACCATATAACAAGATTTTGCCATTCGGGATTTGAATATACAGGTTTATGTGCACGCAGAAGAAAATGCAAAGTGTATATACAGTATAAACATTAGAATATCATTACCCCTGTACAAAGACCTGTGTACCCAGACCTCACATGCTTGTCACAGATAATACATCCTTCGCATTATAGGATTTCACATTTTTCTTGTTGTGTGTTTTTTTTTTTTAAGTGACATTGAGGCCGGGTTCACACCTATGCGAATTGGATGCGGGTTTCCCCGCATCTAATTCGCATAGCAAGAGAATGTAACTGGCTCCCATATCTCCGTTGCGGCTGTGGAGTGCACTGCACAGAAGCGCTGTGCGTCTTTGGCCGTTTCAGGGCCAATATCAGGCATAGATTCGGCCCTCATTCGTCCCTGAAACGGGGAACAGGGACGCACAGCGCTTCTGTGCGATCTGCAACGGGTTCCAGTGTGAACCGAGCCTAAAGGTTAATTTTTTTTTTTTTTAACAAGCATGTTATACTTATCTGCTCTGTGCAGTGGTTTTGCACAGAGCAACCCGATTCTTCTCTCGGGCGCTCCTGGCTCCCCCTCTATAGCAAGCCCTTTGCTCTGGGGGCACTAATGCGAGCTCATTCCCAACACCTGCTCCATGCGTCCATAAGACACGCACACTCCTCATCAGCTCACTGGGGGGTGTTGGACACAGAAGGTTTTTTACCTTCCTCCAAAGAATGCATGAAGGTAAAAAACCTTGAGCCTTTAACACCACTTTAAGCAAAATGACTTTAAAAAAGCTGTAATAACGTCAAAGACTTGTTAGAAAAGTGTTAGCTGGATTAGGTATTAGTCTTTTTTTGGCAAGACCAACCTGATGAACCTTTGTGTTTAAACAAAGCATACAGGAAACCATAGGAATTTTGCTTTCTTTAAAGTAGAAGTCCAGTTGAATACTAGCTAAGCTTATACCTTCTCCCACCCCCATTCTAAACCTTATACAAACTACCCTGTAAAAGACAGAAGTCTATACTTGCCTATTATGAGAGCGCTCCAGTCACACAATTGGCTTCCAGTGCCAGCTTCACTGTAGAGGAGGGACACCCGATAACCGAGAACAGGGTGCTGGGGAGATCGCGTGACCAGACCGGAGCCCCTTCAGAATAGGTATAGGGCTTGGAATGGGGGGTGTGAGCAGGTTTAAAGCAAAGTAAACTGCAACATTCAAAAGAAAAAAAAAATTCCCCTGCTAGGCAATGGCACACATTATGAAATACTACTTCCCTTTTTGGGTCCTTCAGTGGTGTGGTTTCGCCGCTGACGGGGCTTCCATCTTCAGTTGGTTTTCTGTCCAGATTCATGGTCTCTGGCAGCTTGAATGGCCAAGCCATGTTGATGTCATTACCGCACATGCGGAGGAGTCACAGTCGCGGCACATGCGCTGGTGACATCACTGACTGCCAAAACAGCGAATATCTTCTAAATAGTGCATGTTTAGTTGTTAATGTTACCTCTAGGTAAGCTTTATTTTGAGCTTACATGTAGGTAAAAAAAAAATCACAAAACTGACTTTACTAATGCTTTAAGCTTAGATAGTATTTTACTGGACTTCTACTTTAGGGGGTAATTAACACCAAGTCACCAAGCCATCTTCATGGATGAATGCAGGATCAATGGCAGGGTACATGCAGTAGAAAACAGTTGTGCCCTGTTCACACCATACATGCATGGTGGTTTGAAGGGCAGCACATCACGTTATCCCACTGTAGCACATTGCAACATGCTGTGGTGCATAGAGTTGAAAAAACAAGTAAATGGTGCCTTGTGTTGTAAAACACAAAGAACCACCTCTACACAACAGACACCTACCCGCCTGTGTATATTCCAGCATGCAGGTGGGTGTGAATGAGTTCTAATAATGCAATGCTTCCCATGCTTTTTACTACTTCATAATTTTGTTTGCAGATATCACCAGATAAGCCGAAACAAAACAGAGATGGTCTGTTCTTCTTTTTTCCTGAAAAAAAAAATACCGGCTTTATAATCGTATTCCTATTAGTACCATTGGGAATAAGTTTAATTTATACTGACTAGATATCCACCCCCCCCCCCCCCCCCCCCAGACTGCCCACCTAAAAGCTATACAGTCAGAGCGGGTTGTACACATGCTTTGCACGGCAATCTTGGTAACTTAAATGCCGCTTGATGAGTTGACAGGCGGCAAAGCCTGTCAAATTCTCCCATTCAAGTCAGTGGGGCCGAGCCACAACTACAAGCCCAACACTTGGCTCATGGTTGCAGCAAATCAGTTCAATAAAAAAATCGCTGTTCTGCAAAATAAATACATTTAAGGCATTTAGGACGTGACAGGATCACCTCCTGATTGGCTGAAGGCAGCTGCTCAGCTATATTCTGGAAAACAATCCACTTTCCAGAAGCTGCCCAAGTGTAAGTTCCTGAAAATCCCGCAGCACTGATTGCGCCACACATGTAATTATTGTGTTACATCCCCTGCCAGACTGATATTTTATGTTTAGAATGTTTCCTTTTCCATTACTCTCACAACCTCTCCAAATAACTTCTCTGTGTTCAGAACTCTGCTTGTGACCGAGCCGGGACAGATTTCTATACACCCTCCCGATATATCCATAAATCTGCTGCAAGTTTCGCTATTTGTCGCACTCTTATCGCAGGACAGATTTCTGAGTATCCACAACACCCTTTATGAATTCCAGGGGTTGTGTTTTTAATTTGTTTACAATTACGACAATAAGCTTGGACCATTGTGAAGGCATAATTAAATTTTATATGTGTGCAGGGCAACTAGCCCACACTTGTGCAATTTAGTTTTGGCCCCCAGGCAGTCGTATTGCAAAGGAACTGCTGCTGACAAGTTGTCCATGGTTGTGAATTGCACATCTCACACCAGAGAGCTGCAAAGTATAAACATTCTGCATGGAGCTGTTCTGGCACGTTCATATTATAATTACTTTGTATACTATTATTCTAGTTTTCGTTTATATAGAACTTTCGTGTTAAGGAGCATTGGGAGATGTCCTTGGTGTTCTTCACTGCTTTCCATGGTGAGATGGGCTATTTTTCAGCACTGTAGTCTGAACAACCCTGCTCATTGCTATATCTGTGACAAAATGAACATATCATTACTGCTAGAATAGACAGCAGGACATGTGCAGAGAACATTTTATTCTCTATAGAGTCGACTTCTGTCCTCCTTGATCACTGAGCACATATCACAGAAATAATGAATCGATGTAGGATATGTTCTGCTTTCATCTGTCTCTTCTTCAAATTTCTCTTTTGTCTAGTGACTGTGGAAACAGGGAATCTGCTCATGTTTAAAGAATAAATGCAGCATGTCCTACTGTCTGTTATATCGTTCATTTTAATTAAAAAGAGAATGGGTGAATGCCTGCTGTAGTCACGTTCCCTACAGAATCTTTAATAAGGATGTACAGAATATGGGCAGCTTTTGGTTTAGTTTTGTTCTATTCCATTCATTAAATGGAAGGACAGATCTAACTTCAGCAACATTTCAGGTCCATTGAACCCCAGTGGGTATGTTCCCAGCACCTTAAAGTGTATTTCCACTTTTGCAGGCAAGTTGGGGTAATATTTTATATTTGTTATGTGTTCCTATTTGCGTAGCATAACTTTAAAATACTATTTTAAAATTGCTGCTTATCTTTTCCACTTACTGAAATGCCTTACTTGCACACTGTTTGCCTTAACATAGGGGTAAAGAACTCAATGCTTGGGTGCTATATTATATAGTCTTACACTATGATGTGGGAGATGTTTAGCTCAGTGGTAGATGCTCTTCAATGAGTTTGCATCAGTCCAAACTGTGGATAACCACTTGCCGACCGGGCCAATTCTGACAATTTGGTCATGCATGTAAAAATTAGCATTCTTTTTGCTAGAAAATGACTTAGAATCCCAAACATTATATACAGTGTATATGTGTGTGTATGTGTATGTATGTATATATGTATGTGTATATATATATATATATATATATATATATATATATACTTTTTTTATTTTTTTAGGAGTGTCCCTAGAGAATAAACTAGTGGGTGTTGCTTAAAGCGGAGCGCCACCGAAATTTTTTTTTTTAAAAGTCAGCAGCTACAAATACTGCAGCTGCTGACTTTTAAAACATGGACACTTACCTGTCCAGGGCGCCCGCGATGTCGGCACCCGAGGCCGAAGCGTCTCTCCGTCCTCGGGTGCTGCCGCCTCCATCTTCGGTAAGGGAATCAGGAAGTGAAGCCGTGCGGCTTCACTTCCCGGTTCCCTACTGCGCATGCACGAGTCGCGCAGCGCAATACGGATGGTCCCTGCTGCCTCTGGGACCCGTGTGTTTCCCAGCAGGCAGCGGGGAGGGAGCAGGAAGTGGCGTAAATACCCGCAGATTCTGCGGCTATCTATGCCGGAAGTGGGTACAGATACCTGTAATATACAGGTATCTGTACCCCCCTCCCCCCTGAAAGGTGCCAACTGTGTCACCGGAGGGGGGGAGGAATCTAATGAGTGGAAGTTCCACTTTTGGGTGGAACTCCACTTTAATGTTAATGATAAATACTACTGTCTTGTGTTAGGACAAGCTGCAAAGATTACACGTGTCTTTCCAGGTCCCTTAAAGTGGCTGTAAATCTCAGTCATGGAATTTGAGCAGATCGCATATATCTGTAGTGTTTTCTTGTCTCTCTAAAGCTCTAAGTGCCATTTGTCTCTGCTGCTTCGTTCCTCTGTTATCAGCATGAATCTCTTCTGAGAAGTTCTCCGACACATGAGAAAACATGAGCTAAAAATTTGTGTTGGTGAGGGGAGATAAGCACGGATCTAGCTTATCTATTCAGAATACAGCTCTGCATGTTCCTTCGTTACTCCGCCGATGGGGAGGGGGGATGTCACTTTCCTCCAATCAGCTCTCACACATGCAGTCTCTCCGCACTCCCCTATGTGCTGCTGACAGATTAAGAAAGATTTTTAACACTATCTGCACATTTGAAAGGTTGGAGAAAGGGAAAGACTACAGATATACAAGTAAAACTTATGTAGAAGGATTTTTTTTCATCTCTGTGAGGCTGTTTACTGCACTGGGTATATGTGAGGGTTTACATCCACTTTAACCTGACTTAAAAAAGCTAAGTGCTTGTGTGCAAACAGAGCTTTCTATGAGTATGCAGCTACTGTTCTTTCCTGCACTGGTGCTTGAATCAGAGAGATCTGTAAGGACTCATTCACACTAGGTTTGGTGACTGGTGTTTTCCTATATTGGATCAACATCAGTCCCTGCAAGAGCAGACAGAAAACGATTGTTTTCTATTTTCTACATTCACACTGTAAAGAAGGCCCTGGGTGCTGAGTAGTACGGAGTGGAAAAATACATTCTCTATGCGTTTTTTTCCACAACTGACTGGAGCTCACCGAAAGGCTCAGTGTACTGTCAGTTTCCAAGCTGCACCACAAAGAAATTAATGAAAAGTCAGTTTAAGTTGTGGAAAAAAAAAAAGTACACTTTAAAGTGGAGTTCCACCCAAAAATGGAACTTTCACTTTTTGGATTCCTCCCCCCCTCCGGTGTCACATTTGGCACCTTTCAGGGGGAAGGAGGGAGCAGATACCTGTCTAATACAGGTATTTGCTCCCACTTCCTGGCATAGATCACCGCGGCGCTTGCGGTGACCTATGCCACTTCCGGCGCCTACTCTGTCCTGCTCCACCGCTGTATTCTGTGAGACACAGAATACAGCAGGGACCTGAGAGGACCCGCAGCGCGACTCGCAGCGCGACTCACGCATGCGCAGTAGGGAACCAGGAAGTGAAGCCGCACAGCTTCCTTATTCCCTTACAGAGGATGGCGGCAGCAGCAGCCGAAGGACGGACCGGCTTCAGCTGCCGAAATCGCGGGCTCCCTGGACAGGTAAGTGTCCATATATTAAAAGTCAGCAGCTGCAGTATTTTTTTTTCCAGCGAACCTCCGCTTTTAAATGCACATTGCACTGCCCCTTCACCTGACAGCTGCACCCACAGTAAAACCCTGTGTTTTGCCATGCAGGTCCATGTAAAGGGGAACTAAAGGTTACTTAAAGGATAGGTTCCCCATTTGGGAACGTATTACATGTTCACTAATTTTTAGGGTGGAACATGTAACATGTTGTCAATGCTCCAGCTGCTGCCTGATCCCCGCACTCCCTGTGACCGCAGTACAGGGAGAAAAACACTGCCCTAGATGATCACAATGCCAATACTGTTAAAGCTGAACTAGGAAGATATAAAAGTCACAAAAAATGCAGCTCTGTATTCATTAATTCATTTTTTTTTCTTTTAATGCAAGCAGTTGAGTACCTGAATTGGTATGGCAGAGCTCAGACTAGAAGAGGAAAATTTGACACATGTGGATAGGAGCAGAGCGCAAAGTTACAGAGCGAGGAGCTCATCAGTGTTTCTTCTCCTTTCACTGTTAAGTCATAGGCAGAAAGCGGGGCCAATGACATCCTAGGCTCAAAGAGAGTTGGTTGAATAATGCTGGCAGACATTCGGCCTATTCTACTAGATAGATTACTGTAAACTGTTTAAAGTAGAAAGAAAAGCTAAAGAATAAATATACTTTAAAATGTTGCCTCCCCATTGGCCCTCTTACATTTTAGCATAAATTGCAAGCTGTGGCTCCTCATTGTAATACAAAGGGCCAGCAACGGGGCTGAACCACCCGCAGCAGTGACGTCACCCTCCAGCATCCACTGCCCTGGCCATTGTTCTCTGCCACCAGCCACAGCAGCCGCACATTTACACTAAGGAGCCTGAGCTTTGTGGTCATTATTGTAATGTGGTATAAAATGTATTTAGCCTTTCCTTCTACAGTTAGGAGAAAAAGTCATTTTTTTGTTGGACTGAAGGGATAAGGATAGCTGATGGCATTAGCACCAACTATATGTAGTTTTTCTCCCCGAACAAACCAATGTTTACAGCATTTCTAGCAATATGATGGAAGATGTTCTTTCTATAAATCAGGCGCACTGTTGCTTTTTAGGAGAAAATAAACCCAACAGAGAATATTACCTTTCCGCTCGTGTGGCTTTTAGTAGGAAAGGCAGGTTGGAACATGCCCATATCAACACCATTGCTGACTATTTCTCTAGTCGTTCTCTAGTGGGATAGAACACGAGTCCTCCTATACTACCATGACTTTAAAGAGTAACACTTCATTGTCTACATCTGTGATTCCATTATGTAAAATATCTTTCTTGTATCTTTCTCTGTAGGGAAAAGCTGAGCCCTACTCTATTGTCAAGAAGTTAACCCTACTTGTGATCCCAATATAAACTGACACGCACATCACATTTTCATGCATTTTTTTTACAGTTGTGGTGTGAAATTGAATGCTAAGATTTTTTTTTTTTTATGCCGTTGTAGTAGAAGTATTTGTGACCAATTAGCAGAATTGCTAGTAAAGCTTCTGTCCGCACCTTGGGTATTAATGGTGTAAATGGTTTTCAGGCTGCACGGACTATGAATTTAATGTGTTACTGTGATAATGTAAATGTACACGGAGAACATTACACATCTTTGCTCACCTAACTATTATTGATATGTCGTTATGAGGATACACTGGCTTTATAAACTTTGTTGTTCTCATTTTCATAGTCTACAGCAAGGGAGGAAACAACACCGACCTCTTCTGTATAGTATTCAGGGTTGGCCAGGCATTAAAGTAGTATTAAATACTCTCATATCAAGTGGTATTGAAGTATTTTTTTTTTCTAGATCAAATACGAATAATATAACTTACATATATTTTATTATTTATTTTTTATTTCCTCTTCAGAGCTTCCTTTTTAAATGATCTCCCAGCCACGCTCCTCCATTGACTTACTGTGTTTGCCCCCTGTGCCACTGAGCGGAGTCCTTTCAGAGCCTCATCTACACACTTATTCCCACTTGGACTACAACTGTATGTGCGCACAGGCGGTGCAAGCAGGACACCGAGCCACCATCAAATACCACTGTGGAGGAGAAGAGGTGTGGCTTCCAATCTGTGTATCCCTCTCACGCTGCCTGTGTGCGCGCTCTGAATGACCAAAAACAAGTAGAAAATATGCTCCATATTTATTTATTATTGGTACTTCTATAGCACCATCAATTTATGCAGCTCTTTACCTTTTATATTGTACATTCACATCAGTCCCTGTTCTCAAGGAGCGTACAATCTAAGGTTCCTAACTCACATTCATACACACACATACTAGGGCCAATTTTGACAGGAGCCAATCGGCCTACCAACATGTCTTTGGAATGTGGGAGATAACCAGAGTACCTGGAGGAAACCCACACAAGCACAGGGAGAACGCAGACAGGTGGTGCCGTGGTTGGGATTCAAACTAATGACCCCAGTGCTACTCAATATGGAAGTGCTAACCACTTAGCCACTGTGCTGCCCATAGGTCCTGTCGGTACAAAAGCACACATTGACTGGCAGTATAGGAATGTGGCTTGTGGGCCATGTACGCAAATGCATCTAAGTTATATAAGTATTTTGATTTATGAAAAAAAAGTGATAGTAAGGGCCGGTTCTCACTAGTGCAATGTCTGACATCGGATGTGATTCGCACTGCAGTCACATGCGATCTCTGTGTGATGCGATTTCAGCCATACAGATAGTGTGGCTGAATTCGCATCGCATTTGGACCAAACTTGCACAGGACCCTTTTTTTTTGGTCCGCAGTAGCATTGGATCCAATTCCTGCCTGAATTTGCATTTTGCACTGTGATATGCAAACTAATTTGGGGGTGTCATAAACTTTCAATTGACACTCCCAGCAGTTCATATAGGGCAGTGTGAACTTCCGCCAGGAGACAGTATATTCGCAGGTTTCCCGCATCGCCGCAGTGTGAACCGAGCCTAAATACCACTTTCAGTGTTGCCCAGTACATCATTTGCTTGGTATGTGTGTACTTAGTGTGAGTGTGTGTTTACTGTAAAAGTAATTTGCAGAATTATTTGCTGTGCAAAACTGCACATTTGTTCTGTGTGAATGCTGGCAACATTTAATGTTACATGACTATTTTCTCTCTAGGTCCGAGGTTCTTCATTAAAGGAGAGGTACAGCCAAAGCTTGTTTGGCTGTACTTCTCCTGTGGATCGCAGAAGTGCAGTTTGTTCTGCACTCCTGTGGCCCGTTTCCAGCAGACAGCGGGCTGAAGCCTGCTGTCAGCTGACGTCACCGAGCTGGTCCAGGCTGGGGCAAGATCGCATCCATATAGTTGAGATCCACCCACAACCCTGGACTGGCACCTGGGCCAGAGCCTGAGCCAGCCACTCTCACCCCCCTCCACTGCCTAGTGCTCCAGTGAGCGTGGGGGTACAGGTACAGGTCCAAACACCTGGTGTTAGCGCTTCCATCATCACGGCACCATAGTTGGTATGGTGTCAGGATGATTTAAGCGCATTATTTCTATTATTACATTGTAATATAAAATTAATTAGTTCAACTCACCATAATTCAGAATCGGTGTCTGCAGAGTCCCTCCTTACATCAGCCGCCCCCAGCAGAGTACCTCCTTACGTCAGGTCCCCTCAGCAGAGTACCTCCTTACGTCAGGCGCCCCCAGCAGAGTATCTCCTTACGTCAGGCGCCCCCAGCAGAGTCCCTCCTTACGTCAGGCGCCCCCAGCAGAGTCCCTCCTTACGTCAGGCGCCCCCAGCAGAGTCCCTCCTTACGTCAGGCGCCCCCAGCAGAGTCCCTCCTTACGTCAGGCGCCCCCAGCAGAGTCCCTCCTTACGTCAGGCGCCCCCAGCAGAGTCCCTCCTTACGTCAGGCGCCCCCAGCAGAGTCCCTCCTTACGTCAGGCGCCCCTAGCAGAGTCCCTCCTTACGTCAGGCGCCCCTAGCAGAGTCCCTCCTTACGTCAGGCGCCCCTAGCAGAGTCCCTCCTTACGTCAGGCGCCCCTAGCAGAGTCCCTCCTTACGTCAGGCGCCCCTAGCAGAGTCCCTCCTTACGTCAGGCGCCCCTAGCAGAGTCCCTCCTTACGTCAGGCGCCCCTAGCAGAGTCCCTCCTTACGTCAGGCGCCCCTAGCAGAGTCCCTCCTTACGTCAGGCGCCCCTAGCAGAGTCCCTCCTTACGTCAGGCGCCCCTAGCAGAGTCCCTCCTTACGTCAGGCGCCCCTAGCAGAGTCCCTCCTTACGTCAGGCGCCCCTAGCAGAGTCCCTCCTTACGTCAGGCGCCCCTAGCAGAGTCCCTCCTTACGTCAGGCGCCCCTAGCAGAGTCCCTCCTTACGTCAGGCGCCCCTAGCAGAGTCCCTCCTTACGTCAGGCGCCCCTAGCAGAGTCCCTCCTTACGTCAGGCGCCCCTAGCAGAGTCCCTCCTTACGTCAGGCGCCCCTAGCAGAGTCCCTCCTTACGTCAGGCGCCCCTAGCAGAGTCCCTCCTTACGTCAGGCGCCCCTAGCAGAGTCCCTCCTTACGTCAGGCGCCCCTAGCAGAGTCCCTCCTTACGTCAGGCGCCCCTAGCAGAGTCCCTCCTTACGTCAGGCGCCCCTAGCAGAGTCCCTCCTTACGTCAGGCGCCCCTAGCAGAGTCCCTCCTTACGTCAGGCGCCCCTAGCAGAGTCCCTCCTTACGTCAGGCGCCCCTAGCAGAGTCCCTCCTTACGTCAGGCGCCCCTAGCAGAGTCCCTCCTTACGTCAGGCGCCCCTAGCAGAGTCCCTCCTTACGTCAGGCGCCCCTAGCAGAGTCCCTCCTTACGTCAGGCGCCCCTAGCAGAGTCCCTCCTTACGTCAGGCGCCCCTAGCAGAGTCCCTCCTTACGTCAGGCGCCCCTAGCAGAGTCCCTCCTTACGTCAGGCGCCCCTAGCAGAGTCCCTCCTTACGTCAGGCGCCCCTAGCAGAGTCCCTCCTTACGTCAGGCGCCCCTAGCAGAGTCCCTCCTTACGTCAGGCGCCCCTAGCAGAGTCCCTCCTTACGTCAGGCGCCCCTAGCAGAGTCCCTCCTTACGTCAGGCGCCCCTAGCAGAGTCCCTCCTTACGTCAGGCGCCCCTAGCAGAGTCCCTCCTTACGTCAGGCGCCCCTAGCAGAGTCCCTCCTTACGTCAGGCGCCCCTAGCAGAGTCCCTCCTTACGTCAGGCGCCCCTAGCAGAGTCCCTCCTTACGTCAGGCGCCCCTAGCAGAGTCCCTCCTTACGTCAGGCGCCCCTAGCAGAGTCCCTCCTTACGTCAGGCGCCCCTAGCAGAGTCCCTCCTTACGTCAGGCGCCCCTAGCAGAGTCCCTCCTTACGTCAGGCGCCCCTAGCAGAGTCCCTCCTTACGTCAGGCGCCCCCTAGCAGAGTCCCTCCTTACGTCAGGCGCCCCTAGCAGAGTCCCTCCTTACGTCAGGCGCCCCTAGCAGAGTCCCTCCTTACGTCAGGCGCCCCTAGCAGAGTCCCTCCTTACGTCAGGCGCCCCTAGCAGAGTCCCTCCTTACGTCAGGCGCCCCTAGCAGAGTCCCTCCTTACGTCAGGCGCCCCTAGCAGAGTCCCTCCTTACGTCAGGCGCCCCTAGCAGAGTCCCTCCTTACGTCAGGCGCCCCTAGCAGAGTCCCTCCTTACGTCAGGCGCCCCTAGCAGAGTCCCTCCTTACGTCAGGCGCCCCTAGCAGAGTCCCTCCTTACGTCAGGCGCCCCTAGCAGAGTCCCTCCTTACGTCAGGCGCCCCTAGCAGAGTCCCTCCTTACGTCAGGCGCCCCTAGCAGAGTCCCTCCTTACGTCAGGCGCCCCTAGCAGAGTCCCTCCTTACGTCAGGCGCCCCTAGCAGAGTCCCTCCTTACGTCAGGCGCCCCTAGCAGAGTCCCTCCTTACGTCAGGCGCCCCTAGCAGAGTCCCTCCTTACGTCAGGCGCCCCTAGCAGCGTCCCTCCTTACGTCAGGCGCCCCTAGCAGCGTCCCTCCTTACGTCAGGCGCCCCTAGCAGAGTCCCTCCTTACGTCAGGCGCCCCCCCACCCACTATAGTCCTCCCTCAGTACAGATCCCCCTCCCAAAGTGCAGACCTACCTCAGTGCGGACCCCCCTCCCTCAGTACAGACTCCCTCAGGATAAATCACAACCATCTCCATCAGTACAGACCCCCCAGAACAAACCGGCCCCCAGGACAACCCACTCCCCTCCATATGTGCAGACCCACCCCCCCTCTCATGCACTGGGCGGTGAGTGGAGGATTCAGTGTGCAGCCGCACAGAGGTTGCTTGCTCAGACTGTCACTCTCCGGGCGGCGCGCTTGTGACAGGAGGCAGCTGCAGTGAGACAGAGCAGAGTCTCACTCAGCTGAGGAACCAGGGCTCTCCATCACAGGAGACCAGCTCGTGGATGTGGAAGGGGAAGAACCAAGAGGCAGAGCCTGGGTGGCGATGGAGCTCCATTTCTATTGGCAGCTGCATTCATTGCCACCCGGGCTCCGCCCCTTGTTTCTTCATCATGAGCTGGACTTCGCTAAAATGGCGACGGAGACGGAATTAACCAGTGCCGGCCGTGGACCTCTAGAGACAGCGGTGGCAACAGTGGGGTAAAACCGGGAAAACGCATATTTCCTGGGAAACGGCAAGACCGGGACAAAGGTCTAAATCCTGGGAATGTCCTGGGAAATTCAGACAGTTGGCCACTTCAGTGGCACTTCAACAAACTTCTGGATAGGGGAAAGCATGCCCTGAGTCTCCCACATGCACTGTTTAGAAGGGACAGCATGGGCTCCAGCTGCTATTGGTCTTTGCAGGAAGGAGCAGGAGAAGAACTTGCCACCCAACTTTCTGTTTCTGTGGATTCCTGGTACACGCTGCAAGTTTAGTTAGAGGCTTAGTACTTCTTTCTCTGTTTAATTTTTTCAAAAAAAAGACTTCACACATTAAGGTCTCCACCGGAAACTAACCTTCTTTGACACGTTTCACCACTGCTGGCTTGCTCAAAAGCATAGGGGAAGTCCAAGTTTCAGTTTCAGGTGAAAACTGCTATTCCATGACTCCCAAGCTGCATACTAGTTTTGTTCTAAACTATTTTCCTGCTTTAAATGCATTAACCTTCACTGTGCATAACATTACATAGCAGCTTCTGCCGAAACCTTCTAAGATGAATGTTTTAATTTGACTTACAGCATATTACTTCACATATGGAGCTGAAGTGCTTTTCTGTGGCACCTCTTTGGTTGTGTTATGTATAAAAGTTCCAGTTGTAGAGCTTTGTACCCTGTTAGCCATCAGGTAATGCAGAACGTTTGGAGTTCAAGTGATACTCCTTTTTGGCTAACTTAAAGCGGAGTTTCGCCTATTTTTTTATTTTTATTTTTTTTAAGTCCGCAGCTAAAAATACTGCAGCTGCTGACTTTTAAAATAAGGACACTTACCTGTCCTGGGTGCCCACAATGTAGGCACCCGAAGCCGACCTGTCCCTTGGCTCTCGGGTGGAGGCACCGCCATCTTCGGTAAGGGAATCGGGAAGTGAAGCCTTGCGGCTTCACTTCCTGGTTCCCTACTGCGCATGTGCCACCCCACTGGGATGCTGTCTTCTGGGACCTGTGTGTCTCCCAAAAGACAGCGGGGGGGGGGGCGTAGAAGGTTCCGGAAGTGGCGTAGATACCCGTGGGTGGCTCAGCTATCTATGCCTGGAAGTGGAAGCAAAATACCTGTATTAGACAGGTATCTGCTCCCCCCTCCCCCCTGAAAGGTGCCAAATGTGACACCGGAGGGGGGGAGGATTCAGAAAAACGGAAGTTCAATTTTTGGGTGGAACTCCACTTTAAAGCGGATCTTCAGTTATTTTGTCATCTTTCCATCTATTAAATCTTCTGCCCTTGTTGTTTTAACTTTGGATAGTAAAATATTTTTTTCTCTGCCAGTAAATACCTTTTACAGCCCACTTCCTAGTTCTTGTCTGGTCATTAGCATAGGGTTATGGCGACATGCACACCTCTCTCTCTCACTCTTGTGAGATTTTGCTGGGAAGGGAGGGGGGGTGAGTCATAAGAGGGCCAATGAGAGCTGCAAAGCTGGAGGTGTGCCTCTGTGTGTCTGTTTAAATCCAGGAAGTGAACAGACAGCAGCTTCAGCTGCCCACAATGAGAGCTGCAATTAGTGGAGAGAGATTTCTGCAGCATATTTGACAAGTACAGAATCACAGTATATATAAAATAATATGCAAAGTGGTTGGAGGGAAGCTTCAGAATGGCAAAGATGTTTTTATTACAAATCATGTAAGTAGACTGCAGTTCCTCTTTAAAGCCGAACTTCAGAGAAGACTAAGATGCTCCCTTGCAGTGCAGGTGCAGCCCAACTACAAGGTCAACTGCTTGTTTTGGTCTAGGGGGTTGCAAAAAGCACTTTTACTTACCCGATCCTCTGCTACCAAAGGCTCCCTGCAGGCTGTAAGGCCCCTTTCACACTGGGGTGGTAGGGGGCATCGGCGGTAAAACAGCGCTATTTTTAGCGCTGTTTTACCGCGGTATTCGGCCGCTAGCGGTGCGGTTTTAACCCCCCGCTGGCGGCCGAAAAAGGGTTAAAACCACTCGTATAGCGCGGCTATAGCCGCGGTATTACCGCGGTATAGCCGCGTTTTCCCATTGATTTCAATGGGCAGGAGCGGTTTAGGAGCGGTGAATACACCGCTCCTTCACCGTTTCAAAGATGCGACTTGCAGGAGATTTTTTCTTCTCCTGCCAGCGCACCGCTTCAGTGTGAAAGCCCTCGGGCTTTCACAATGAACAAACAGCGGAGGCTGTTTAGGGGCGGTTTGCAGGCGCTATTTTTAGCGCAATAACGCCTGCAAACCGCCCCAGTGTGAAAGGGGCCTTAGACTGTTCACCAGAGCCTTTTCTCCTCTATACCCTTGCAGTCAGATGTCCTCTGATGTCATCCAGTTCAACGCAGAACCTATAGCCCTGCATTGGATGTGAGGATGAGGAGGGACAGTACACAGCCGGAGTATAGGGGGTAGAAGAGAGCACCGGCTGCTGGGGGAGTGGAGGATCGGGTAGGTAAAACTGTTCTGTTCTTGGGGGACCCCAGACCTGAATGAATATTTAACCTTTGCATTGTTGGGGCAACCCCACTGCAAAGGAAGATTTTTGTTCTCGCTGGAGAGGGGCTTTACCCCTTCCCACCCAGCCCCGGTATTCCTCTAACTGAGCTATTCTGCCGGAGGGGGGGGGGACTGCCTAATAGTGTGGCCACTCTGACTGGCTGTCACATGATCTGGAGCCGGTCATGGTGTGCGATCATTATTGGAGACCAGGAGCTGTCTCTCGGCACAGGTCCTTCTGCTGATCTTGGACACATAATGTGCGGCGTGTGTGTGAAATCTCACCCTCTTTGCCACTGCACATACTGTATGTTATGTGAGTGACAAGGTGTTCAAGCTGAACAGAGTGGATAAAAAATCAGTGATTCTTTTTGATTTAAATCTGATTTTTTTTATTTTTATCAAATGTATTTTAATAAAGTGCTTTTGGAGTGAAAATCTAAAGATATAGTTTTCTATTTAAGATACATTAACAATTTAGTTTATTCAGCATGAAATGGAGCTTCGTTATGTAGCATGAGGCTGTATATTCTGCAATATTTACATTTTTGGTAAACTCATTCAATGAATTCAAGCTCTGCAAGCTGAGATAACATAAACGGCATTGATGCATTCACACAATTTCACATTAACCATGAGACAAAAGTTCAGGAATATTCCTTTATCCCATTGTTTTGCAAATCTATGTACACTACAAACTGTATGATTGAATCAGTTTTACTAACCTAACCGCTTATTATTCTAAATAGGAAACCTTAATTTTGCTTGCAAATATTAAAGATTCCAACTACCAGCAAGAATAAATCCTTACATTTTAAAGAGCACCTTTCATTTCAGATCCATCATGGCAGTGCCTGTTAGCGGGCATCCACTCACCTGCTGCCGCCACGTCCCTCACCTTGTTGTGTCACTGCTGCATCACCAGCCGTCCCATTAAAGTGAAAGGGGCTGTCAGTGGATCAACAGTGGGTCAGAGGAGGAGCCAATGTGGTTCAGAGATGACAGTTACTCTTTAAAAATTATGATTTAAATTGAGTTGCTTTAAATCAAGCGTTTTTACTAGTGATTTAAATCGACTTGATTTAAATCAAATCCCCCCTGACTTAAGTTGTTAAAGATTCATCTCCGAAACTCTTTTCTCTGTGAAACATGAATGGTTGAAACAGCTGAGGTTCTGTGGTGTTCTCACAATATTTAAATCTTTCAAAGTTTGATGAAAACCTGAAAGTTGGAAGTTATTTGCTTATGCTAAAAAACATTTTAAAATGTAAATAAAGCCCCAAAGTGAGATTTAAATTGTATATTTAATTATTTTCATGTAATTATAGGCCTACTAGTGATGGATTCTTGTAGACGGGGGTTCTTTTATTACAAGATGTTGACAGCTATGTTTGTGCGTTATTTTATGGCATTTCAACTCTGTAACGTTTTAGTGACTGTGGCGTTCTGTGCAATGACTAAATATTGTAACTAAACACATTTAATGCTTGTTGAAAGCACTTTCCTTTCAAGTAGCAAACCATAATGCACACAGAACCCGAGGGCGGTCTATAGAGGCAAATTTTACTTCTTTTCTTACTTGATTTTTTTCTTTTTTTAATGACATGCTACAAATGACAGAAAAGCATACAGAATGAATGCAGTATACAGTATGTCACAAAAGTGACTACACCCCTCACATTTTTGTAAATATTTTATTCTATCTTTTCATGTGACAACACTGAAGAAATAACACTTTGCTACAATATAAAGTAGTGACTGTACAGCTTGTATAACAGTGTAAATTTGCTTTCCCCTCAAAATAATTCAACACACAGCCATTAATGTCTAAACTGCTGGCAACAAAAGTGAGTACACCCCTAAGTGAAAATGTCCAAATTGGGGCCAATTAGCCATTTTCTCTTCCCGGTGTCATGTGACTCCTTAGTGTTACAAGGTCTCAGGTATGAATGGGGAGCAGGGGTGTTAAATTTGGTGTTATTGCTCTCACCCTCTCATACTGGTCACTGGAAGTTCACCATGGCACCTCATGGCAAAGAACTCTCTGAGGATCTGAAAAAAAGAATTGTTGCTCTACATAGAGATGACCTAGGCTATAGGAAGATTGCCAAGACCCTGAAATTGAGCTGCAGGCCAAGACCATACAGCGGTTTACCAGGGCAGATTCCACTCAGAACAGGCCTCTCCATGGTCGACCAAAGAAGTTGAGTGCACATGCTCAGCGTCATAGCCAGAGGTTGTCTTTGGAAAACAGACATATGAGTGCTGCCAGCATTGCTGCAGAGGTTCAAGGGGTGGGGGGGGGTCAGCCTGTCAGTGCTCAGACCATACGCCGCACACTGCATAAAATTGGTCTGCATAGCTGTCATCCCAGAAGGAAGCCTCTTCTAAAGATAATGCACAAGAAAGCCCGCAAACAGATTGCTGAAGACAAGCAGACTAAGGACATGGATTACTGGAACCATGTTCTGTGGTCTGATGAGACCAAGATAAACTTATTTGGTTCAGATGGTGTCAAGCGTATGCGGCGGCAACCAGGTGAGAAGTATAAAGACAAGTGTGTCTTGCTTTTAGTCAAGCATGGGGGTGGGAGTGTCATGTTCTGGGGCTGCACGAGTGCTACCGGCACTGGGGAGCTACAGTTCATTGAGGAAACCATGAATGCCAACATGTACTGTTACGTAATGAAGCAGAGCATGATCCCCTCCCTTCAGAGACTGGACCGAATGGGCAGTATTCCAACATAACGACCCCAAACACTCCTCCAAGACGACCACTGCCTTGCTAAGTAAGCTAAGGGTAAAAGTGATAGACTGACAAGCATGTCTCCAAACCTAAACCCTATTGAGCATCTGTGGGGCATCCTCAAATGGAAGGTGGAGGAGTACAAGGTCTATAACATCCACCAGCTCTGTGATGTTGTCATGGAGGAGTGGAAGAGGACTCCAGTGGCAACCTGTGAAGCTCTGGTGAACTCCTTGTCCAAGAGGGTTAAGGTAGTGCTGGAAAATAATGGTGGCCATACAAAATATTGACATTTTCACTTAGGGGTGTACTCACTTTTGTTGCCAGCGGTTTAGACATTAATGGCTGTGTGTTGAGTTATTTTGAGGGGACAGCAAATGTTCATTGTTATACAAGCTGTGCGCTCACTACTTTACATTGTAGCAGAGTATCATTTCTTCAGTGTTGTCAAATGAAAAGATATAATAAAATATTTACAAAAATGTGAGGGGTGTACTCACGTTTGTGAGATACTGTATGTTTGGCCAACCAGTGTGTAGTAAAATATACAGTATTTTGAGCTTTTGTTTGTTTCTTTTACATGTTTCATGAAACAGTATGTTTGCAGTTCATTCAGCTTTGCTTTCTGTGTAACATGGTTCCTGATTTTATATATACATTCACTGGCCTCTTTATTAGATTAATGTATCTAGTACCCATAAATGAGTGCACGTGGTTCGTAATCATCCTAAAGTGTGCTTAGAAAAGCTTTCTCCACTCAATATAAGGACACCTTTGGGTTTACTGTCTGTATAGTTAAGTCTGGCAACCTCTTATAATATAAAGGTGGGCCCTCCCTTCAAAATGAATCCATTATGTTTAAACTGCTGTGACTGTAAATTTGTACTTCTTGCATCTATGCTTTTTTTTTTTTTCTTTGTACTTTTTGTCAAAAGCAGCTGAACTTCTTGACCATGTCTGTATTGGCTCAATCATTGCAGACAAACTAATGTTTTGGACCGCAGCCCATGGACTTTATAAAAATAAAAACTTTATGTATGCAAATTTAAAATCATAAAACCTGAATAAAATACAGAACAAAGTAGCATCTTGCACCATTATGTGGATTAGGGTGGTAGCCCCTATCCAGTATCACAGTGTCACTATCAAAGACAGACAGTCATACTCTAGTAAAATATTTATAACTAGGGTTGTCCACTTTTTTAGGACCGAGTACAAGTACCGATACTTTTTTTCAAGTACTCGCCGATACCGATTAGCGATACTTTTTTTAATGTCACGTGACAGTTTGTTTTTTTTTTTTTGAGGGGGGGGGGGGTGGTGGGGGTATAGTGAACGGTGTCTGTGTGTGTGTTTTTTGTTTTGTTTTTTTTCATTTACATTTATTATTTTTTACAATTTTTTTTTTTTTTTTTTTATTCTTTATTGCACTATGTGTGTGTTTTTTTTTTTTTTTTTTTAATCAGCCCTGTTGGGGGGCTTTGGTGAGATATCAGGGGTCTTAACAGACCTCTGATATCTCCCCCTTGAGACAGAGAAAGAGACCGAGGATAGAGATTCCCCAGTCCCTTTCTCTGCAGCCTCAGCTGCACTGAAAATGAATGGAGAGAAGACAGCGGCTCCTCTCCATTCATAAACTGACACATTGTAATCACAGGAGATTACAATGTTTCAGTTATGTGAATAGACAGAGTCAGCTGACTCTGTCCATTCACACAGCGGAGAGAGACGGCAGAACGGAGGGGACAGAGGAAGAGAGAGAGGGGACAGCGGAAAGCCGGAACGGATGGGCACAGCGGAGGGGGACAAAGGAACGCATGGGGACAGCGGAGGGGGACAGAGGAACGGATGGGGACAGCGGAGGGGGACAGAGCAAAGGAGGAGGACAGCGGGGGGGGGGGACAGAGGAACGGATGGGGACAGAGGAACGGATGGGCACAGCGGAGGGGGACAGAGCAAAGAAGGAGGACAGCGGGGGGGGGACAGAGGAACGGATGGGGACAGCGGAGGGGGACAGAGCAAAGAAGGAGGACAGCGGGGGGGACAATGCAATGGAGCAGGACAGCGGAGGGGGACAGAGGAACGGAGGGGGACTAAGGGGGATGAGGTGACAGCCAGCGCTGATCGCGTGTGCGGGAATTACAAGCACCGATCACCGCTGTGTCACTAAAGCAGCTGAAAGCCGCGGGGGGTGAAGCTTGTAACTCCCCCACACACCGATCACCGCTGACAGTCAAAGTATCGGCGGAAGCATCGGGAGCATTTGCCCGAGTACAAGTACTTGGGCAAATGCTTGGTATCGGTGCCGATACCGATACTAGTATCGGTATCGGGACAACCCTATTTATAACGGGGGGTGCCACCACCCATTCACATAAAGCTCAATATATTATGTGTATTTCCACTCCTGCAGGAGCAATACAGGTCCCCCTTGTATATATCTGTTTGTGCCCATATGGGGGTCCACCAAAAACACCATCACATAAGAACCACTAGTACAACTTCATCCAAGGATGTCTCCATTTATCTATCGCTTAGCCTGGGGTCTTCCACAGAGTCCACCCAAGGCCCCCAGGCTAAGCGATGGATGCATGGAGACCTCCTCAGATGAAGTTGTACTAGTGGTCCACCCTGCCTGTGCCCTAAAGTTCATGCTGCCATTTAAAAAAAAAAAAAGCCATCGGTAGGCTGGCTTCTTCCCTGTTCCCTTTGCCTGCATACAGTTTACATCTGTGCCAGATCTTGCTCATGCGCTGTATGAGATCTAAAGGCAGTTCTTTATTGTATATCTGTTCCCATTGGGTTAGCAACATGAGCGTCATGTTAGCCTACACATTTGTGAAACTATAGCAACTTGTAAACGGAAACAATTCTGCTTGAATCCGGAAGAGCCTTTTCCTTGGGATCTCATGGGATTTTGCAGTTTAGTGATATTTCCCCGGAAGACACTGCTTATATAATATATAATAGCCTTACCAGGGGGCACCTATGCAGCCAGGACAGAAATCACCAGTGCCTCAGCATATAGAGCTGCAATCACCAGGGAAGTTTCTGTTTAGGGGAAAGGTCCACTTTAATACAACGGCCACAGAGTGTATAACTCTAAAGTTAAATTGCCGAAATAAAATTCCCCTGTAAAATGAAGTTTAATTTAAACTAAGGCCCATGGGCACTCCTGTTTTGATACTATAGATTTTAACATAAGGTTTATAATTGGATTATGAATCCTTTTCGTCTCTTTAATTAAAGAACTGCAGCTTCATGGAAAAGCACTACATTTTTATATAGAGTGGAGGAGCTGAAATCGCAAAGTATAAGAGATATGTATACCTATTTTCCGTGCAATGAGAGAAAAATGAAAATGCAGTTTGTGTCTAACTTCTTAACATGTTTAAATGTCAGGTTTGCTCCTTTTCAGAGTTGTGATAAGAATATTTGGGGTTTTCTTAATTTGAAACTCCAGGCAAACCATCAAAATACATACAGTGCAGTCATAAAGTATTCAGACGCCCTTCAATTTTTTACTTTTGATATGTTGCAGCCTGATACTATAGCTCTTTTACAGTTCAGTACCCCATATTGTCACAGTGAAAACTGGATTTTAGAAATGTCTGATTTTTTTTTTTAAAAAAAAACCCCTGAAATTTCACATTGGCATAAGTATTCGGACCCTTTGCAACATCACTTGAAATTTAGCTCAGGTGCCTCCCATTTCTCTTGCTCATTGCTGAGATGTTTCTACACCTTGATTGGAGTCCACCTATGGTAAAGTAATTGAATGGGATGATTTGGAAAGGCATACACCTCTCTATAAAATGATTCACAGCTGCCATTGCATACTGTATCGGAGCAAAAGCCATGAGGGTCAAATGAACTGTCTGCAGAGCTCAGAGATAGGATTTTAGCAAGACACAGATCTAATGAAGGTTACAAAAAAGTTTTGCTGCACTTAAGGTTCCCAAGAGCACAGTGGCCTCCATAATTCTCAAGTGGAAGAAGTTTTGCACAACCAGGACTTTTCTAAGAGCTGGTCGCTCGGCCAAACGGAATAATCAAGAGAGAAGGACCTTAGTAAGAAAGGTGACCAAGGAACCGAAGGTCACTCTGACTGAGCCCCAGAGATCCTGTGTGGAGATGGGATAAAATTCCAGAAGGGCAACTATCACTGTAGCTCTCCACTGATCTGGGATCTATGTCAGAGTGGCTAGACAAAAGCTTCTCCTCGGTGCAAAACACACGAAAGCCTTCTTGGCGTTTGCAAAAAAAGCACCTGAAAGACTCTCGGACTGTGAATAAAAAGATTCTTTCTCTGATGAAACCAAAATTGAAACTGTTTGGCCTAAATTATAAATGGTATGTCCAGAGGAAACCAGGCACTGCTCATCTGCCAAATACCATCCCAACAGTGAAGCATGGTGGTGGTATCAGGGTTTGGGGGTGTTTTTCAGCAGCAGGGACTAGGAGACTAGTCCCTGCTGAAGAAAAACTGTAAAGAGCAAAGTACAGAGATATCCTCACTGATAACCTATTCCACAGCGCTCAGGACCTCGGACTGGGCCGAAGGTTTACATTCCAACATGAAAAAGATTCTAAGCACACTGCCAAGACAACACAGGAGTGGCTTAGGGACAACTCTGTGAATGTCCTAGAGTGGACCAGCCAGAGCCTTGACTTGAACCCTATTGAACATCTCTGGAGAGACTAGAAAATGTCTGTCCAACAGTCCCCATTCAACCTAACTGAACAAAAAGGATTTGCAAAGAAGAAGAAGAATGGCAGACAACCCCCCCCAATTTAGGTGTACAAAGTTTGTCACGTCATACCCAACAGACTAAAGACAGTAATTGCTGCGAAAGGTGCTTCAACAAAGTACTGAGTAAAGGGTCTGAATACTTAAGTACATGTGATATTTGAGTTTTTCTTTTTAATAAACTCCGATATTTCTAGAATTCTGTTTTCACTTTGTCGTTATGGGATACAGAGTGGAGGTGCAAAGATTGTGTGGAACTTATTTTACCTGAAACAAGATCTGTAATCCTGTTCAATCTAGAGATCCAGTCATTGTTCTCAGACGGCACAACCATGTTCTGCACATTCGGAGCACCTTGCTGTTCACAAGCGCAGTTTTGCAAGGAAGAATGGGCGAAAATCCCAGTGGTAAGATGTGGCAAGCTCATAGAGACTTATCCAAAGCGACTTGGAGCTGTGATAGCCGCAAAAGGTGGCTCTACAAAGTATTGACTTTAGGGGGGGTGAATAGTTATGCACATTGACTGTTTCTGTTATTTTGTCCTATTTGTTGTTTGCTTCACAATAAAAAAAAACATCTTCAAAAGTTGTGGGCATGTTCTGTAAATTAAATGATGCAAATCCTCAAACAATCCATGTTAGTTAATACCAGGTTGTGAGGCAACAAAACACGAAAAATGCTGGGGGGGGGGGGGGGGTGAATAATTTTGCATACTTTTTCACCAACTTAGACTGTTGTGTTCTGATCCATCACATATAATTCAGATTAAAAAAAAAAACATTGAACTAAAGCCTGTAATGTAACAAATTAGGTAAAAATCCAAGGGGGGTGAATACCTTTGCACTGTATATGTCCAGCTGAGGTACAGTAAGGTTACAGTGAAGAAGTTAGATCCTTGTATCATACCTTGTTATCTCTAGCCTCGAATATTGCAACTCCCTTCTTGTAGACCTATCTCTCCATAGACTATCACCTCTAAAGTCTATCATGAATGCTGCTGCCAGACTCCTCTACCTTACCAACAGCTCAGTGTCTGCCACCCCTCTCTGCCATTCCCTACACTGGCTCCCGATTGCCCAGCGAATTAAATTCAAAATACTAACCACAACATACAAAACCATTCACAACTCTGCCCTGAGCTACATCACCAATTTTGTCTTTAATCACTTAACCACTTCAGCCCCGGAAGATTTTACCCCCTTCCTGACCAGAGCACTTTTTACAATTCGGCACTGCGTCGCTTTAACTGCTAATTGCGCGGTCATGCAATACTGTACCCAAACGAAATTTGCGTCCTTTTCTTCCCACAAATAGAGCTTTCTTTTGATGGTATTTGATCACCTCTGCCGTTTTTATTTTTTGCGCTATAAACGGAAAAAGACCGAAAATTTTGAAAAAAATGATATTTTCTACTTTTTGTTATAAAAAAAATCCAATAAACTAAATTTTAGTCATACATTTAGGCCAAAATGTATTCGGCCACATGTCTTTGGTAAAAAAAATGTCAATAAGCGTATATTTATTGGTTTGCGCAAAAGTTATAGCGTCTACAAACTAGGGTACATTTTCTGGAATTTACACAGCTTTTAGTTTATGACTGCCTATGTCATTTCTTGAGGTGCTAAAATGGCAGGGCAGTACAAAACCCCCCCAAATGACCCCATTTTGGAAAGTAGGCACCCCAAGGAAATTGCTGAGAGGCATGTTGAACCCATTGAATATTTTTTTTTTGTCCCAAGTGATTGAATAATGACAAAAAAAAAAAAAATTTACAAAAAGTTGTCACTAAATGATATATTGCTCACACAGGCCATGGGCATATGTGGAATTGCACCCCAAAATACATTCAGCTGCTTCTCCTGAGTATGGGGATACCACATGTGTGGGACTTTTTGGGAGCCTAGCCGCGTACGGGGCCCCGAAAACCAAGCACCGCCTTCAGGATTTCTAAGGGCATAAATTTTTGATTTCACGCCTCACTACCTATCACAGTTTTGAAGGCCATAAAATGCCAAGATGGCACAAAACCCCCCCAAATGACCCCATTTTGGAAAGTAGACACCCCAAGCTATTTGCTGAGAGGCATGGTGAGTATTTTGCAGCTCTCATTTGTTTTTGAAAATGAAGAAAGACCAGAAAAAAAAATTTTTTTTTCTTTTTTCAATTTTCAAAACTTTGTGACAAAAAGTGAGGTCTGCAAAATACTCACTATACCTCTCAGCAAATAGCTTGGGGTGTCTACTTTCCAAAATGGGGTCATTTGGGGGGGTTTGTGCCACCTGGGCATTCCATGGCCTCCGAAACTGTGATAGGCAGTGAAGAGTGAAATCAAAAATTTACGCCCTTAGAAAGCCTGAAGGCGGTGCTTGGTTTTCGGGGTCCCGTGCGCGGCTAGGCTCCCAAAAAGTCCCACACATGTGGTATCCCCGTACTCAGGAGAAGCAGCAGAATGTATTTTGGGGTGTAATTTCACATATCCCCATGGCATGTTTGAGCAATATATCATTTAGTGACAACTTTGTGCAAAAAAAAAAAAAAAAATTTGTCTCTTTCCCGCAACTTGTGTCACAATATAAAATATTCCATGGACTCGACATGACTCTCAGCAAATAGCTTGGGGTGTCTACTTTCCAAAATGGGGTCATTTGGGGGGGTTTTGAACTGTCCTGGCATTTTATGCACAACATTTAGAAGCTTATGTCGCACATCACCCACTCTTCTAACCACTTGAAGACAAAACCCTTTCTGACACTTTTTGATTACGTGAAAAAATTATTTTTTTTTTGCAAGAAAATTACTTTGAACCCCCAAACATTATATATTTTTTTTAAAGCAAATGCCCTACAGATTAAAATGGTGAGTGTTTCATTTTTTTTTTTTTTCACACGATATTTGCGCAGCGATTTTTCAAACGCATTTTTTGTGGAAAAAACACACTTTTTTAAATTTTAATGCACTAAAACACACTATATTGCCCAAATGTTTGATGGAATAAAAAAGAGGATCTTAAGCCGAGTACATGGATACCAAACATGACATGCTTTAAAATTGCGCACAAACGTGCAGTGGCAACAAAATTAATACATTTTTAAAAGCCTTTAAAAGCCTTTACAGGTTACCACTTTAGATTTACAGAGGAGGTCTACTGCTAAAAATACTCCCCTCGATCTGACCTTCGCGGTGATACCTCACATACATGGTGCAATTGCTGTTTACATTTCACGCCAGACCAACGCTTGCGTTCGCCTTAGCGCGAGAGCAGGGGGGACAGGGGTGTTTTTTTTTTATTTTTTTTTCTTTATTATTTTTTTGCTTTTTTATCTTATTTTTAAACTGTTCCTTTCATTTTTTTTTAAAATCATTTTTATTGTTATCTCAGGGAATGTAAATATCCCCTATGATAGCAATAGGTAGTGACAGGTACTCTTTTTTTGAAAAAATTGGGGTCTATTAGACCCTAGATCTCTCCTCTGCCCTCAAAGCATCTGACCACACCAAGATCGATGTGATAAAATGCTTCCCCAATTTCCCAATGGCGCTGTTTACATCCGGCGAAATCTAAGTCATAAAATGCTCGTAGCTTCCGGTTTCTTAGGCCATAGAGATGTTTGGAGCCACTCTGGTCTCTGATCAGCTCTATGGTCAGCTGGCTGAATCACCGGCTGCTTTCTCAGGTTCCCTGTTGAGACAGGAGAGCCAGAGAAAAACACGGAAGATGGTGGGGGGGGGGCATTCCCTCCCACTGCTTGTAAAAGCAGTCTAGAGGCTAATTAGCCGCTAGGATTGCTTTTACATGAAAGCCGACCGCTGGCTGAAAAGAATGATACCAAGATGATACCTAAACCTGCAGGCATCATTCTGGTATAACCACTCAAAGTCGTGAATGGCGTACCTGAAGACAAAAAAATGGTTAACAATAAAGCACAGTAAACAGTAAAGTATAAAAAATTGCATACCTGAAAAGCAAACATGATAAAACATAATAACAATAAAACATTGCAGAATAGAACACAGTAAAAAAGAGCAGAACACCAGAGAGATAATAGAGAGAGAACAATAAAAACGACAACTATTTTTTTTATTTTTGTTTGTGTTTTTTTTGCAAACTTGTAACTTTTATAACTGTAACCGGTTCCAGGTTCGGGTCTCTCAAAATGCGATGGCATCTTGGGAGACCCTGTGAAAGTTTGCCTAGTCTGTGGAATGCTGTACCCTACGCTAATACGCAACTAGTGAATGGTAGCGTTCAAAACATTCACCAATGCAAAGACCAGGATTGTCAGGACAGGAGGGACAATAATAGCGGGTGTCACGCCTATATCCGCGCTTGCTGCAGACACGACATCTATTTTGGGGGGGTTTGTTGGGTAGGGGGGGTACTCGGGAGGACATAAAAATGCCTCTCATGCAGCCGACTGCATTTGGTTGGGGATGTGAATGGGGGGTAAGTACGGGCGCTGCAGAAGCGGTGGGTTCCCAATTAGGATTGGCGAATGCAGTAGGAAGGGCACTATGGGCACGACGGGCCTGTGTTTGTCTTTTTGGTGGCAGCGGGACACTACTTGTGCTTGCCACCTCACCAGCTTGAACTGCACTTATGGGACTCGCCACGTCACCAAGTGTTACTGCAGTGCTGGTTTGACTAGGACCGGGGTGTACTAGGCCGCTGGCGCTTGCCAGTTCACCAAAACGTTACCAAAAAAACTGTTAGCGATCGCAGGGATCAGGCCTGACTCTGCGAACGCTGCAGTTATGCGTTTAGTGTTTTGTAAGTGACAGTGATCGATCGATACTGCACTTGGGTGGGCTGGGCTGGGCCAGGCGGAGGGGCAAAACGCAGGTGCTAGCAGGTATCTGGGCTGATCCCGCTAACACTGCGTTTTTGGGAACCCTAAACTGCTGGGGACGCTAGTATAGATCTGATCGGATCAGATATTGATCCGTTCAGATACTATACCACTAAGGGAGTTGTACGGTGCGTGCGTGGGTGTTAGCGGTACTGGCGCTAACCTGACGCTGCCTGGGGCTGGTGCTTGCCAGTTCACCAAAACTCTACCAAAAAAACTGTTAGCGATCGCAGGGATCAGGCCTGACTCTGGGAACGCTGCAGTTATGCGTTTAGTGTTTTGTAAGTGTCGGTGATCGATCGATACTGCACTTGGGTGGGCTGGGCTGGGCTGGGCGGAGGGGCAAAATGCAGGTGCTAGCAGGTATCTGGGCTGATCCCGCTAACACTGCTTTTTTGGGAACCCTAAACTGCTGGGGACGCTAGTATAGATCTGATCGGATCAGATATTGATCCGTACAGATACTATACCACTAAGGGAGGCGTATGCTGCGTGCGTGGGTGTTAGCGGTACTGGCTCTAATCTGACGCTGCCTGGGGCGACGCATATCACCGCCGGGCGATCAGGGGGCTAAACCTTTATTCGGTAATGAACGGCGGGTGCCCTGACACTATAAAAAATAAACGAACTAACCAGCGTCACCCGTAACAGTTATACGGTGATCAGTGGTGAAAGGGTTAACTAGGGGGCCATCAAGGGGTTAAAACATTTATTAGATAGTATATGGGGGTCCCTGACGCTATAAAACACTGACGGCGAACCTAAATATTTACCTCCCTAACTAGCGTCACCAGCGACACTAATACAGCGATCAGAAAAATGATCGCTTAGCGACACTGGTGAGGGGGGTGATCAAGGGGTTAAAACTTTATTAGGGGGGGTTAGGGGGGTACCCTAGACCTACAGGGGGCTAACCCTAATTGTCCTACCACTTCTAACTGTCACAAACTGACACTATGCAGTAATCTGAAAAAAAAACCTGCTTGGTGTCAGTTTGTGACCGGGGGGGGGGGGGGGGGGTGATTGGGGGGGATCGGGGGGCGATCGGGGGTGTTTAGTGTGCCTGGCATGTTCTACTGTGTTGTGTAGTGTTGTGCACTCACTCACATGTCTTCTCTCCTCGGCACTGGAACGGAACTCCCGAGCCAAGGAGAGATGACATCACATCCTCTGCCTCTGTGTACTATACAGAGGCAGGGGATGTTTC
Source organism: Lithobates septentrionalis (assembly GCA_037952835.1). Taxonomy (NCBI): domain Eukaryota; kingdom Metazoa; phylum Chordata; class Amphibia; order Anura; family Ranidae; genus Lithobates; species Lithobates septentrionalis. Next base: position 3,052,388 of record JBBDGP010000597.1, read on the forward strand.
TCATTGGCTGGGAGCGATCGCGAGGGGGGGGCCACGATCGGATGGCCTCCCCCTCGTCTCTCAACTCTCCCAGCCAAATGCCGACCGCAGCTGGCACCGGGGGGGGGTCCGATCGGACCCCCCGCCCGCGGGAAGGCAATCACGTACCAGGTACGTGATTTTGCCTGCCCGTGCCATTCTGCTCACGTATATAGGCGTGAGGCGGTCGGCAAGTGGTTAAGGACCGAGCCCATTTAAGACACTTGTTGTTTACAAGTTAAAATCAGTATTTTTTGCTAAAAAATTACTTAGAACCCCCAAACATTTATATATAATTTTTTAGCAAAGACTATGGAGAATAAAATAGCGGTTGTTGCAATATTTTATGTCACACAGTATTTGCGCAGCGGTCTTTCAAACACAGTTTTTGGAGAAAAAAAATACACTTTTTTAATTAAAAAATAATAAAACGGTAAAGTTAACCCAATTTTTTTGTATGTTGTGAAAGAAGATGTTCTTATTTAATTTTGTTTTTTTTAACATTGTCCTTTTAAAAAAAACTAAAAAATCTGATCAATTTTATTGCTGTCACAAGGAATGTAAACATTTCTTGTGACAGTAATAGGTGATGGCAGGTACTCTTTATGAAGGTATCGGGGGTCTAAAAGACCACAAATCCCTCCTTTGCACTTCAAAGAATTCAGATCGGCAAAATCAGCGATTTTGAACACTAATTTTTTTTTAAATCGGAGCCACTAGCAGCTTAGTAAACTGGAAGTAACATCGTTATGTCTCTTCCGGAATTTTACTACAGAGACCCGATCGAAGCCGAATCCAGCTTTGTTCTGGTCACAGCCTAGCCAGCAGACGCACCGAATCGGATCGTGGATTGGGTCTCCCAGTGGGACGGGAAGAGTGGTGGACGGCAGCGGGAGGTGGGGGGACGTCCCCTCCCGCTGCCTGGGATCCCTGGATCCGTCAGGTGCCTGGACTGATGGCAGTCTCAGCCTCTAAGGCTCGATTCACACCTATGCATGTTGCTTTTGAGCGTTTTTGGAGGGTTTTTTTTCATGCTTGCCACGTTTTTGAGCCGCGTTTTTGCCGCGATTTTGCAGCGTTTTTGCCGCGATTTGCGTTTTTTTTTTTTTTTACAGTCTAAATAAAAATTTTAAAAAAATTATAAAAAAAAAAAAAAAAAAAGGCAAAAACGCATCAAAAACGCTGCAAAAACGGTGCACTTGCGTTTTTGATGCTTGTCCATTGAATTCTATTACATGCAAAACGCTGCATTTTGCATGAAAAAAAGTCCCTGACCCTTTCCAAAAATGCAGAGAAACAAAAAGGCATTGATGTGAACATGTTCCATAGGAACCCATGTTAAAAAATTCCCGTGCATTTCTGCAAAATGCATCAAAAAACGCGCTAGTGTGAATGGAGCCTTATCCTGGCCATACACTATACAGAAAATCGGCCGAACCCCTTTTCGAAAAACGAACGTTCGACCGTGACCGCAAACGATCGTGCCATCATATAATGACCGATAATCTGTTCAGTGGACATGAATAAATAATTTTGTGTTCGTTTTTTTACATATACCTAGTGCAGGCAGTTCGGACGGGAAACACATTAACCTTGCAATTTATCGTACGTTCGGCAGAAATTTTCCAAACATGCCGTTCGTTTTTTTCCCACAAAAACGTCACAAACGATTATCGCTTTGTACCCACTAACTTGCCGAAAAACTAACGAAGTGTCCATACGAACGATTTTTCGGCCGATTTTTCGTATAGTGTATGGCCAGCATTAGTCTCTCAGTGAGTCGCTGAGACAGCCACTCCCCGCCCCTCCACAGCTCAGCTCTCCAGTGAGAGTGGGGGGGCACTATATAACTCCTGTATAATAACACGTTTCCTGTGGATTACACACTAGTTGACTGCTCATCTTTGATGCACTTAATCAGGGGAGACAAATATTGTGGAAGGAAGCAGAACTTTTTACTTTGCCCCAAAATTATTTTATGGGACCAGTGGCATCTGTTGATTTTTGGAGTTTTTCTTTCTTCAAGTAATATTATTGTACTTTTAAACTACTGTCTACATCGTTTGTAAGAAATCTTGTGTTCGTGCTTAGATCTGTAGATTTGTCATTTTGGTTATAATATAAATGTATTCATTTTTTAAATTCTTGATAAAGTAGGTTTAGTGCATGTTCTTTTTGCTCTCGTTATTGAAAGCTCATTTCTCTCCCTGTACAATATATTTAGAGTGAATGTACTTGAACATTTGGAAGCCCATGAAGCAATACATAGTTGCATTTTAAGCTTTCATTTCGCTTCAAATCAAATATATTTTGTTGAGCTAAACCTTAAAAGGTATGCTTGTACTAGAATGAGAAATTGACTCTGAAAGAGGCTGCATATTTTTTTTTCATCAAACTTCATTTTTTAAGGGAACGTTAGGGTGAATTTAGTTAGATTTTACCTGTCCCTGTCCGTTTTTTTTCTAAACAAGGTTAAACTTACTTAGTAAAAGATTACATCCGCACTAGTGGATCCATTAAGGTGTCTTTTGCAGATGCCTAAATAGATACGACAACAACCCATAACAATTCTGAAACCTGCTGTAGATTACCTAAGAATTAGTACACAGTGCAAAATGGCTTTTTGAAAAATGTTAACTTACTATTTGCCTCCAACCCATAGGTTAAAGTGGTTGTAAGCCACTTCTATAAAATGCTCTCATCCCCTCTGTATTAGAACAATAAGTTCCCCAGTGTCTGTGTTATATCCTAAATATGCTTAACTGTACTGATAACACAGCGTCTTCCTGCGCTCAGGTGGCTCCTCTCTCCTGTCCTCTGCCTGGCTGACAGTTCCAGTGGGTGGGGCCGAGCACCGCCGCTGACTTCAGCCGGAGAGGAGAGACAGAGCTGAGGAGTCACATGATCACAGGAAGACACTGTATTATCGGTACAGATAAGCATATTATATAACACAGACACAGGGGAACTTATTGTTATAATACAGAGGGAATGAAAGCTTTTAATATTAAATATGAAAGCCGCAGCGAGGGAGGGGGGGTGCTGACACGAGCAGACAGAGAGGGTGGGGGGGGGGGAGAGGACACAGGAGACAGATAGCAGGCTGAGGCTGACAGAGGCACATACGCTGACAACGCTGTCAGGGTTTAGCAGGTATTTAACGCAAACATTAAAAAAACACTTTCACAATTGTTACCGCATGCTGTATTTTACTGCATTTTATTAGCCATTATTTAACTTTTAGAGAATTGACCCCAAAGGCATCTGTTGACTTCCCCTATACTACAAGCGAAGGGCGACATCACATGTAAAGGGACAGCACAATACTTTAAAGCTACTTGTATAAAAAGCTCTCATCCTCTCTGTAATAGATTAATAGGTCCCCCTGTGTCTGTGTTATATCATAAATATGCTTATCTGTACTGATAATACACCGTCTTCCTGCGATTAGTTGCCTCCTCTCTCCGGCTGACAGTTCCAGTGGGCGAGGCCGAGCACTGCCGCTGACGTCAGCTGGGGAAGAGAGGAGAGACAGAGCCCAGGAGTCACATGATCGCAGGAAGATGTTATCAATACAGATTAGCATATTTATGATAGAACACAGACACTGGGGAACTTCTTGTTCTAATACAGAGGGTATGGGAGCTTTTAATGTTAAGTATGACCGCAGCAGGAGTGAGGAGGGTGAGCGCTGACATGAGAGGACAGTCAGAGAGGGGAGGGCTGTGGCTGACAGAGGCACATACGCTGACAACTGTGTCAGGGCTCAGCAGCTCTGATATATTGGAGTCAGCGTACAGGGGGAGGGTATAGCAAGGCAGGATCAGACAGGTATTACAGGTGTTACAGGGGGCCAAATGGCACAGCACAAGCACTGTACTGTATGCTTTAAGGGAACAGGATCTTTTTTTTTTTTTGGGTTAACAAACGCTTTTATTGTCTATTCTACGATTCTGGGGATCCCTACATTATAGATTTTTGCTAGGTATTTGTATTAGACATACAGATTTTAATTTGGGCAACTTTGGCATCCTTTCAGAGTTGATGAGTAGTAGTAGTAGTAGTAGTAGTAGTAGTAGTAGTAGTAGTAGTAGTAGTAGTAGTATCTGAGCTCATTGCTAGCTAGTAGCAAATCAGGAAGATGACACACCCTAGTAATAATTTGTTCTCTGGCAGAAATCCTTAGGTGGTCAAAAAGGATTGAACTTAGCTCTAAATGTGGGTGTCATTGGGCTGTTTATAGCCACTGCAAGGCTTTAGTCACACAGCTTTTTGCCTTTGATGGGGTGTAAGCTTTTTGCTTATAGCAACTTAGCAATGCTTCAAGCAAGGTGAACTTAATGCACAGTTTCCCCAGCTATTTTGTGGGGCAGCTCAGGATGAACTGGCACCAGAGTGAAAGCACAAAAACCTAGTGCAAGGAGTGCCTAAGCCTATCTGCTTTGTCACTGTGACTATATGACTGGCATATGCATTCCTCCAGAAGTCAAGGACCACTAGTTTATTGAGACTTACTGAAGCTAATGGTGGGTATTTGGCAAGGATGTGTCCTTTGCCAATATAGTCTGTGTTAAAATGTCTACTTCAACATATTGGAATGTTTGGAGATATGCTATAACAACCATTAAAAAATATATATTTTTAGTAGCAGCAAGAAGATTTTTTTATTGCCATTTACTGGAACAAGGAAAGTGATGCAATATAGTGGGTAGCAGACTTTACGGGAACTTTGTCCCTTCCCCTATAGAACAGTGCTGGGTCCCTGAGTGGCCAAGCACCATTGCTGTCACCTTGATCGAAGGGTTGTGTGTTGCATACTCCCAAATACTCAGAAGTACAGATAATTTTCTTATCTCCTGGCAACCATGAGTGTCCCCAGAACTAAGATAAGCTGGTTATTTACTGAGGTTCAGTCGGTGATTAAACTGAACCTGTTGCTTTGCACTATGTGGTCAAAGCCCAGGCTCAGTGTAAGGAGACCTATTGACCGCATGGCTGGTCTATACATAGTTTTGTAAAGCTTTTCCTTCTAGTTTACTCGTTTTGAAGGAATTTCCAAAAGTTGTTTTTAGAACATTTCAGCGTGCTTGTCCTGAAGAATTTATACGATAGATATTCTGTACATAGCTGTAATGTGTCCGAGAGCTATCAATTTTTTAACAGCATGCTTTCTATCAGTAGCTTGTAATGAAATGTTCTTTATGTATCTTTTAACAGGTATCTTACTGAAGAAGGATTTGAAGCTTGTAGAGGTTCATCAGATAAAGTGAATAAAAGTGCTATTCTCCTTGTTGCTCTCAATGTAAGTTTATTTTCTGATTTAATAACCTAATTCTTTGATAAGTTGTAGCTCTGCTAAAGAACACCATTCTGGGTTTTCTGTCATGCCTGGAGTACAGATAAATTCACTGTAACTCCTTCTCTAGCACATTAAAGCATCATGTCTCAGAGCAGCCCTGCCTGCATCAAATGGTGATATTGACCCAATGGCTCTGTGTTCCAGCTTCTTAAAGAGCTTATAAGAATTCAACTTATGCAAAAAAAAAAAGAAGGTAAAAATAGATTATAAAATGCTCCTGGGTGGTATTATAGCCAAGAGCCTCTACCAGATTCTTGTCTGCATTGTGAAATAAAATGTCATTGGGGAGGGATGCAAGAATTTCCAACAGGACAGGAATCCACATTTTCAGTACCATGTAACTTTTCCAAGTCATCATACAAGCTGAAGTACCCCCTTGACAAACTGAAGTACTGGCCAGCCTTAGAGCTGGTGTGATAGCTAGGTGGCAGTTTTTTCCATTAGCAATGCATATAACACAGTGTTTTGGAAACGCTGTTATTAGAAGATAATCAGATTAGTTACTTGATATAAACTAGTAAAAGTAAGTTTGGCAGTCTGCTTTTCCTACTTTTTAGAATTCACATTTTATGAGCTCACGTCATTCAGAGTCTTGTCAGTTTCCCGTGTGTCGTGTGCCTTGAAAAATCCAGTATATCAGCGATGACTGTTCAAGATCTAAAACAGCAATATTCATAAACTCTTTAACTATTGTGTATGATCTGTTTCACAAGGTATAGTTCTCACTGTAATACTAGAATTTAGCAAAGTGTGTCCATAAATTCTAAAGGACATTAAAAGCAAAAAACAAAACAAAAACTTTTTTACTATTTTTCATATATTGAGGGAAAGTCTTCACCTTTCAGTTCTACTGCCACCTGTAGGGGGTTTGGACACTGGCAAACTAATTGTAGCCAGCCCAGGATAACCCCTTCTACTATTAGTTTTTTCCCCAGTCATCTTCCAGGACACTCCTTGAGAGATGGAGCGTTTCTCATTGCCACAGCAAACACATTGCCCATTCAGTTCAAAAGGCGGTCCCTCAGGAACATGGTCGGTAAATTGTGTTCCTTCCGCTGGAGGAGGTATGTTGCTGAGGGACCATTTTGTGTTTTGGGGGAGGCTCTGTCTCTCAGGGATTTCCTGGGAGGATGGAAGCAGCCTAAGGAGACTGGGTCTTACCGGCAGCTTGGGGCATTATCCCACCTCTCCCACTTCCTTGGCCACGGCTCTGTCCAGCTTGAGTGGAGCAGACATGCTCCCGCCTCCCTCCAGTACCTGGCGAGGGTCAGTGGTGGGTGACTACACTGGTGGGCCTGCGCAGGGGAATCGGGCAGCACCCGACTGGCAGCTCCATCATCTGGGCCACATCAGCAGAGATGCTGGGGGGTCTCCTGGCCACGCCATACATCTGCCGGGCCGAAGATGCTGAGCGTAATTTCTGGCCAAGTAAGGTCATCGCAGTGCCCTGAGACCTTCCGGGTCTCTGAGGGGCAGGGAGAAAGGGGAGGGCCAGGCTGCACACCTTATCCTAGCAAGCGTCCGTACAACCGGAGCAGTGGGGGACCATGGAGGCTTCTTCCCATGACACTCAGGGGGAATCGGGCACCAGCCAGGCACAGGTAGGCTGCTGGGCAGTACTGTAATGTACATTGCGTAATTGGTGGCTAGGGAACCCCTAGGTGGTGGGTCCTCACACCCCCAGATGGGGGTAAGCTAGTGGCTAAGTGCACAGTGGTGTAAAGCTGGGAACCTGATGGCTTATTCCCCCATCCATTCTGTTTTGCAGGCTAAAGTGGCATCAAGGGAGGATAGATCAAGCAGGGAGAAATGCCTTAACTGTGGCACTAAGCTATCTTCCAGTTACACCAAAGCCTTATGCAAACAATTCATTGCTAATCTGCTCAAATCTGAGGCAGGCTCCCTCATGGCCAAATTTCTCAACTCATTTAAGAACGAGGTAGCTTCCATGTTTAAATTTTTCAGGAAGTTTATTTCCGACGCAAGCACACCAACAGCCTCAAGTAGTTAGGCCACGGGTAGTTACATAGTAGGTGAGGTTGAAAAAGTCAATCAGGTCCAACCTATGTGTGTGATTATATGTCAGTGTTAAATTGTATATCCCTGTTGTGGTCATTCATTTGCTTATCTAATAGTTTTTTGAAGCAATCAATGCTCCCCGCTGAAACCACCACCTGTGGCAGGGAATTCCACATCCTTGGGACTCTTACAATAAAGAACCTTCTACACAGTTGAAGGTTAAGCCTCATTTCTTGTAATTTTAATGAGTGGCCACATGTCTTATTAAACTCCGTTCCGCGGAAAAGTTTTATCCATATTGTGGGGTCACCAGTATGGTATTTGTAATTTGAAATCATATCCCCTCTCAAGCATCTCTTCTCCAGAGAGAATACGTTCAGTGCTCGTAACCTTTCTTCATAACTAATATCCTCCAGTCCCTTTATTTGCTTTGTTGCCCTTCTCTGTACTCGCTCTATTTCCAGTACATTTTTCCTGAGGACTGGTGCCCAGAACTGGACAGCATACTCCAGGTGAGGCCGGACCAGAGTCTTGTAGAGCGGGAGAATTATCGATTTATCTCTTAAGTTAATCCCCTTTTTAATGCATGCCAATATTCGGTTTACTCTGTTAGCAGCAGCTTGGCATTGCATGCCATTGCTGAGCCTATCATCTACTAGGACCCCCAGGTCCTTTTCCATCCTTGATTCCCTCAGAGGTTCTCCTCCCAGTGAGTAGATTGCATCATATTTTTGCCACCCAAATGCATTATTTTACATTTTTCCACATTAAACCTCATTTGCCATGTAGTTGTCCACCCCATTAATTTGTTCAGATCTTCTTGCAAGGTTTGCACATCCTGCGGAGAAGTTATTGCCCGGCTTAGCTTAGTATCATCCGCAGATACAGAGATTGAACTGTTTACCCCATCCTCAAGGTCGTTTATGAACAAATTAAATAGGATTCGTCCCAGCACAGAACCCTGGGGGATCCCACTTTCCACCCCTGACCATTCCGAGTACTCCCCATTTATCACCATTCTCTGAACTCGCCCTTATAGCCAGTTTTCAGTCCATATACTCACCCTGTGGTCCGTGCCAACAGACCTAATTTTGTACAGTAAACGTTTATGGGGAACTGTGTCAAATGCTTTTGCAAAATCCAGATACACCACATCTATGGGCCTTCCCTTATCTAGATGGCAGCTCACCTCCTCATAGAAGATTAGTAGATTGGTTTGGCAAGAACGATTCTTCATGAATCCATGCTGATTACTGCTGATGATGCAGTTTTCATTACTAAAATCTTGTATATAGTCCTTTATCATCCCCTCCAAGAGCTTGATGTTAGGCTAACTGGTCTGTAATTCCCAGGGATGTATTTTGGCCCTTTTTAAAATATTGGTGCTACATTGGCTTTTCTCCAATCTGCTGGTACCATTCCATTCAGTAGACTGTCAGTAAAAATTAGTAACAATGGTCTGGTAATTTCTTGACTTCCCTAAGGACCCTCGGGTGCAAGCCATCTGGTCCCGGTGACTTATTAATGTTAAGTTTGTCAAATCTATTCCCAATTCTGTCCTCTGTTAGCCTTGAGGGTGCTACCTGTGATGTGTCATGAGGATACTGTTGTGTGATCTATACTGAAGCTAATTGACCTGCGATCGCTGTTTCCTAAATTGCCCCTTATTTCCACATCCTTGATCAGGTCTGTATTGTTGGTAATCAGTAGGTCTAGTAACGCTTTGTTTCTAGTTGGTGCGTCTACCGTTTGACCCATGAAATTGTCCTGTAAGACATTTAGAAACTGACGAGCCTTAGATGAATGGGTGGTTCCTTCCACCCAATCTATGTCTGGATAATTGAAATCCCCCATTATGATGGCACTTCCCATCCTTGCTGCGAATTGTGATAGGAGGTCTGTCTCCCCCTCCTCCCTTAGGTTAGGGGCCTATAGCATACTCCCAGTATTATTTTCCCCTTAGTTTCATCCCTTTGTAGCTCTACTCATAAGGATTCCACCTCCTCCCTAGCTTGCTTAGAGATGTCATCTCTCTCACATTAACTTGTACACTATTCTTGATATGCAGGCATACCCCTCCCACTTTTTTACCCTCTCTATCCCTGCGATAAAGGGAATACCCTTGAATGGTTGCCAGCCAATCATGAGAGCTGTTTGAACCAAGTCTCTGAAATTCCCACAAAATCGAAATCCTCTTCGTGCAACAGTATCTCTACTTCTCCTATCTTGTCCGCCAGGCTCCTGGCATTGGTGAACGTGCCACGTAGTTTAGACCGGCCACATACTATCCTCTTATTGGGTGTTGCCAAGATTGCAAATAGGACTTGTTACTATACTTCCCTTGGGTTTATGTGCTTTAGTCAACCTACCACTAATGCCCCCAATAGTACCCTCTGGAATATGTTCCGCGCTGACTATCTTTACCTCTGGACCCTTCCCCTGTCGCCTAGTTTAAAAGCCCCTCTAACTTTTTGGCCATCTTCACTCCCAGCAGACCTGCTCCTTCCTCATTTGGGTGCTGTCCGTCCCTTCTATAGAACTGGTGACCAACAGAAGTTGGCCCAGTTCTCCAGGAACCCAAACCTCTCCTTACTACACCAGCTCCCCAGCCACTTGTTTACTTCCCTAATCTCCCTCTGCCTTTCTCATGTGGCTCGAGGTACAGGTAGTATATCTGAGAATACTACCTTGGAGGTCCTTTTCCTCAATTTAGCTCCTAAGTCAATAAAAATTGTTCTTTAGGACACTCCAACTGCCTCTGACTTTGTCATTGGTGCCAACGTGCAACATGACAGCCGGTTCTTCCCCAGCCCCTCCCAGTAATCTGTCCACCAGATCTGTGATGTGCCGAACCCGAGCACCCAGTAGACAGCATTCAGTTTGGCGCACCAGAATCTGTCTTTCCTTTCCCTTTGCTTCCCCCTTACTCTCACTAGAGGAGTTCGTCCCCTGGTACCTAAGGGAGTCCCTCAGCTCCAGCAGTGCTGGTCCCTGACTGGTTTCCCCAATGTCACTCAATGGAGCGTACTTATTGGGATGTTCCAGCCCAGGATCGGCCTCCCTGGCACTTTATTCTCTAACCTTCCTGTCACCCATCTACTCTTTTCTAGTGCCTGCACCTCTTTGTCTCCACCTGCCTCTGTGCTGGCCCCTGCCGGCAACTGCCGGGTACGTTTCCGGCTCTCCTTTAGTATGGAGGGTCTTCTCAGTGCTGACAGTTGATTCTCTAGATTCAGAACCTGGGCTTCCAGGGAAACAATATATTTACATTTTGCACAACAGTATTCCCCTTCGATCAGATGATCAAGGAACGCATACATGCCGCAAGATGTACACCGAGTCTCATCTCCACACCTGCCAGGCATCGTACCAACTAGTATAATGAGGATTATACTCTGTCCAAATTAACCAACAACTAGCTTCCTGACACTAATACTCAACAATACACAGGTGCTCCCAACCCATGTGCACTCGCAGCCCACGTGCACTTGCAGCCCACATGCATTTGCAGTGCTCGTAGTGCAACGGTGAGTGTACCCTCTTCTCCCGTTCCTGCAATCTCTAATCTAGTCAAGCCCTTGGGGACTAGGGAGCAGAGCCCGACATCAGTCAGGCCGGCCTCTTCAGACTCCGATTCAAATAAGGAGGAAGAGCAGGCTGAGGCTAGCAAGTCTGCAAAATATAAGCTGTCCCTAGAGGAAGTGGATGGCCTTCTAGGTGCAATTTATGATACTCTGGAAATAAAGGAAGAAGAGGCTCAATTATTCAGACACAATATGATGCATCGGGGTCTGGGGAAAAAGAAATCAAGAGTTTTTCCAGTCCACGAGATCGTGGGAGATCTAATTTGTAAGCGGTGGTCGGAACCTGACAAAAAAGCCTTTTTCTCCAATTCCTTAAAGAGACGTTTCCCTTTTGATAAAAATCCAGAAGCCATTTGGAATAAGAATTCAAGTTAGGCGCACCCCTGTTCAAGGTGTCTAGTTGCATACAGACTTGGCGTTTAAGGACATGGGACACCTCAATGATCCTGTGGATAGGAGAACAGATGTAGTCCTGAAAAGGGCTTGGGACGCGTCCATGGGCAATGGGCAAAACCAGCATTGGCCACTACTTGTGTCGCCAGGAACTTCAAATTCTGGCTCTTACAGCTTCAAGAGCATTTGGTCACAGGTACCGCAAGAGAAGAAATACTAAAATCTTTTCCAGTGTTGTTCAAAGCTGTGGGATTCATAGCTGATGTATCAGCAGAATTGGTCAAGTTTTCAGCTAAGTCTGCTGCGCTGTCAGTAGCAGCCAGATCCGTTTGGATGAAGACATGGCCAGGAGACACATTTTCTAAAATGCGTCTGCAGCGTGCCTTTTTTTGGGGATCTACTATGTTGTCCTGATTTGGATGCTGCCCTCGAGAGAACAGCGAACAAAAAGACCTTTTCACCTTTCAATGCCGCAAATGTGACCCCCCACACGCTTGCCATCTGCCCGGAACTTACCCTGTCTCGGTGGGGCAGTGGGTGGCGGTGGTGAGCGGTATCCTCCTATTAGTCTTCTACCGTCCTTTCCCATCAGGCGTCCAATCACAGCGCCTGTCGTTTCAGCCAATCAGGTGGCTGGTAACAGACCCGAGCACCTGATTGGCAGAGAGGCGGTTCAGTGTTAGGACAGCAAATATTCGTTTGCTGTTCTAACATACCTGGATGAACTGCGAGCGCCAAGCATGGCGCTCACAGGTAACCTTTTTTGATGCCTATTAGAGCCTATGGCTCTAATCAGGTGCTTCAAAATCACCCCCCCCTCCCTGCTGCTGTAATTCAGGCACCCGAAAAGCGGCCAGGCGCCTTAATAGCGGGTGGCAGCGGCGGCCGTGGATAGATTCATGAAATGCATGAATCTAGCCAATGGTCATAGAGGGAGTGACTGGAGAGAAGGGTCGACGCCCGTGCACCCTTATGGATGCACCCCCACTGCAACTGATAGTCCGTTGGAATCCCTCATTAAGACCCAGTTTGTGCTGGAAGAACCCGCCTTTGCCCAAATCTGGCTTTGACTTTGATTTGTGAAACCATGGCAGAATGGTCAAAATCCCTCCTAAGAGCAGAGAGAGCATTCCCTAATAGCAAGGAAGGATCTGCTGACTCCATGGGAGCTACTCATCCAGAGCTAATGCCGCGTACACACGAGCGGACATTACGGCGGACTTTGCCCGGCGGACTGGATTTCGTCGGACAATTCGATGTGTGTGGGCTCCAGCGGACTTTGTTTTCTCAAAAGTTCGACGGAATTAGATTTGAAACTTGTTTTAAATTTATCCGTTGAAATCGAGTCCGGTCGAAAAGTCCGCCGTCTGTATGCTAGTTCGACGGACAAAAAGCCACGCTAGGGCAGCTATTGGCTACTGGCTATGAACTTCCTTGTTTTAGTCCGGTCGTACGTCATCACGTACGAATTCGACGGACTTTGGTGGATTGTGTGTAGGCAAGTCCGTTCATTCACAAAGTCCATCGGAAAGTACGTCGAAAAGTCCGCCGGGCAAAGTCCGCCGTAATGTCCGCTCGTGTGTACGCGGCATTAGTCTTTTCTCTTCTTTTGCTTCTTATACTCTAGGAATAGCTCTCTGGCGATCTTCCTTGCTATGGTTTAACCCAGGTGAATGCTCTTCGCTGTCCTAATAAGACTCCTTACTGGGCTCTATTGTATCTTTGGATCTTGGGAGCAAGGAGCAGCTCTAAAACTGTGACCATTCAAAGGCTGAAAGATTTTTTTTACCAAGTTTTTCCGTAGGGCTTTACCCCGAGGGTGTTTTTCCTTCCTTGCAAATAGATGGGAATTGAGCTTGGTGCTCATCTCTATCAAGTGCACTTATCCAATTTCACCATGCTCACTCCATGGAATTGAACCTTGGTCTCTGGTCAATCCCTGTGTCACTTCCTAATTTTAGGTGGGATGTCTTGCTTTTTTTCTGGTATCAGGCATTGTTTACCCATGCTAGGTGGGGATCTGGTTTCATTATCATGTACTTGTTACCAGGTGGGAGCTGCAGCCTTATCAGGTGCCAGCTTTGGGTGTTGGTCCTTGGGTGGCTCTTGAGCTGCAGGCAGTCACTACTCTCATTTGTTCCTGTTAGTGCATTTTTGCTGTTGCCTACCCCTCAGCGGGATCTTTTTTTTAAATTTCACTCTGTGTGCCTCAATGGAAAATAAAGAAAGAATCAGTTCTAAAAGCCCTTTATTGGAGTCCATTGAGCGACACAGGCCTCACCCCTCTGTGATTTTAATCACGCTTTTGATATGGCTTTGCTGCAAAACGAAGGCTTGGTGGTTGTAGGAGGGGCTATCCTGGGCTGGCCTACAGTGTGTTTGCCAATGTCCATTCCTCCTGTAGGTGACAGTATAACCAAAAGATAAACTCTTCCTAGGTCCCCCTCAATGAATTCCAAGAGTACAAAATTTTGCTGCACAGTACTAAGATATATTTTTTATCATTTTGCGTTTGTTTATTTTTTTGTTTTTTAATTAGTAGAAAAAAGATTTAGGACAATTAATTCTCTTCCTTTTTTAAATGTATGTAAATACAGGTTTACAGATAAAAGCAGTAATGGTACCTAATAACCCTTGTCCTATCGTACTTCATCTCCTATAGCGCTGGAATGATTCTCTGTTGGATACCAGATGCTTATGTTAATTATCACATGGCAGTTCAAATGATTTGTGATTCAGCTGAGCAATTGGCTTAATTCCGTGCTTTAGTGACTTCCAACCAGAACCGGGAAAACAAAACTATAACTCACAGCGACTGTCATATGTCATTTTCTCTCATTGCAGAATGTTTTGAAATGTTCGTTTCATTGTAAATTCTGTATATTTTATAGGGTTGATTTATTTTCTTTGAGATTGAATTGTACTACAATAGTGTGCATGGGTGTTTTATGAACTGTTCCTCTTCAGCCATGTAAAAGTTTGGGTTGTGCTCTGACACAGTCCTCTCTTCAGTAGCCTTACATTTATTTGACTTTGTGTAGGTGAAGGCAATTTGATCTGCTCAAAATGCACTTGGCATTTATTTTATTGTGTGTATGTGTGTTGATAGCCCCAGTTCAGTTTTATTTTGCTAAACTATTCAACTACTCTTTCTGTGTTCACCTCCAAAGCATAGGCACAAATTGAATAAAGCTGGCTATACACTAGTGGACTTTAATTCAAAATGTTTCATTTCAAGAATGTTTCGATTTTTTTACTTGTTATTGGGGTCAAATTGAAGTTTGTTTTCGAGTGTAGTGATGAGAAAATTTGAAGGAGCCGGATGGAAACTTTTTTTTTTTTTTTTTTTTTGAACCAATACATTTCTAACACTATGTAGTTTTCACTTAGAGTCATATGGACCCCAAGAATAAGTGTTTCACACATACAGTATTTTCCTAATAGTCACTGAGATGCAGAATATTTACAGGTTTTCCTCCTTTACTTCCAACAAAAACCAAAGAAATACTGTATATGTACCCCATTCTGCATTTCAAGTAACTATGTAATCCCAAAAAGTTGTATAATAAATTAGGATAAACTACAAAAGGTTAAAGCAATCAACACTTCTCCAAACTGTGGGGAAAAAAAGCTTTGAAATGTGTGTAAACCTTAAAATTAACTTATTTGCTTCCAATTGGTCTGTTTAAATATACCACTGAACGTGTTTTGTGATGTACGAGGGTTCTTCAAAAAGTTTCCACACTTTTTTTTTTAACTCTATTAAATATAAAAAAGTACGGAAACATTTTAAAGACTCCTTGTATATTTGATAAGTGAAAAAAATACCTGATTATTCTGCCAGAAATTTGTGAGCTGACAACCTCCTGTAGATGCTGCCTCCACTGACTGTTATCAGTTAGCATTGTTCCCAGTTATCTCTTTGGATTATAGAACTATTCCTTGTACTGCTATGTAGAAGAGGGGAGGGGTAGCTGTGCTGTAGTCTTGTCCTAGGGTAAAAATGCTGCTCCTTCTTAAGCCTTATGCACACTGGACGTTTTTACAGCTGCTGTTTTTGGCTTTAGACGATTTTTCTGTAGCCAGTAAACTCTCCAGCTGCGGTTTTTGGCATGAGTGTTTTATGGCTTTGAAAAAAAAAAAGCCCAGAACTAGTGGGTTTTGAGAGTAGTATTTCGGCTGTAAAAACGCTATAACTCTGAAAAAGTGACTATTCAGCATTTTTTTTTTCGTTTTTGAGCCACACACTTTTGTGGGAGTATAAAAACGCTACCGCTAAAAAAAATGCTACTGTAAAAACGCTGAAAAACTCATTCCACAGCGCATGCTACTGGCTTTTTTATAATGTCCAGTGTGCATGAGGCCTTACACCCAAGTAATGAAACCGTTTTAACTGGCAGGATCGCTTGGTAAAAAAAAAGGAAAACTAATGCTGCCACTGCATTTAAGGACTCATTTTCTGCTATATAATAACCACTTAAGGACCGAGCCTCTTTTTGAGATTTGTTATTTACAAGTTTTTTTTTTGCTAGATTATTACTTAGAACTCCACCTATTTTTGCGCAGTGGTCCTACAAGAACACTTTTGGAAAAAATACACTTTTTTGACTTACAAAAAATAAGACAACAGTAAAGTTAGTCCAATTTTGTTTTATATTGTGAAAGATGTTACTTAAAAAAAAATACTAAAAAAAACACTAAGTGACAGAGTCCTTTAAAATATTGCAGCAGGGCTCTTGTCATGTATTTAAAGATGGCAAGCTTCAATATAATGCTGTTCATATATGGAATATTGCGATGCGGTTCGGTAGTGCCATAAGGTAATTTTGATCGTGAAGAAAACACCTTACACCAAGCACCACGTGTGATGATCTTCCCTTTGGGGATGCACTCACCACATATGCAGAAATAATGCGCCTTAGATCTTATCACTGACCGTCCACCGCTCTGAAAGAACTCCCATCAGACTTATAGTCGTATCATGCAAGGATCCATGTGAAAAAAACAGATGGGCCACATAGCGTAATACTGTTGATAAGCATTTAATGAACCCCAATCATCCCCTTACAAAATAATAAATATACATGCTAGAAATCAAATACACTCAAGCAATGTAAAGTGCCTGTGCAAAAATCACCCAGTAGCCGGTAATGGTGAGGGGAACGTCTGTGTGGACAGCAGTTCAATCCTGCTTCATGATACCTTGGCTGTCCCTGACACGCACACGTCACTTCTGTTAAAATCAGAGATCACGTCGCTGACGCATTTCGTCACTTCCTGAGTTCACCCTATATATAAAAGGCCACATGGGCATTTTAAAGCATAGACAACATATGTACTATTCCAAGTAATGAATTGTTTGATGTCAAAACTCCTATTTATTAGCAGAAGAACTGAACGTTTCTAGTCCTCTGATTGGTCTTGAGACCTCTCTGCAGGCCTTACATCTTCTGCAAGAAAAGAAGCCATACACGGCGCAGGGCGGAGACATGGGTTTCATATAAAAAAAACAGCATCCACACCACTAGATCACACCCTCAGACAAGCTCAGGAAGTTTCTCGTTTTGATAGCTCACGAACTAGATTAGAGATCCTCCAATGTGGCTATAAATGCTCAACACCCCAAAATTCTAGACCTGTTGGGTTCTGGTTGTGTTTCAGTTTAAAATGAAGGGACACATTGTGGTCCTTGAACCCTATCTTGATATTGTGAGGGGTAGTGGTTTTACCGGAAGTGACGTGTGCGTGTCATGGACAGCCGAGGTATCAGGAAGTAGGATTGAACTGCTGTCCACACAGACGTTCCCCTCACCATTACCCGCTACCGGATGATTTTTGCACAGGCACTTTACATTGCTTGAGTGTATTTGATTTCTAATACGTATATTTTGTAAGGGGATAATTGGGGTTCGTTTAAATGCTTATCAACAGTATTACGCTATGTGGCCCATCTGTTTTTTCACATGGATCCTTGCATGATAAGATCTAAGGTGCATTCATTCTGCATATGTGGTGAGTGCATCCCCAAATGGGAGATCATCTCACGTTGTGAAGTGTTTGGTGGAAGGTGTTTTCTTCACGATCAAAATTACCTTATGGCACTACTGAACTGCATCGCAATATTCCATATATGAACAGTATTATATTGAAGCTTGCCATCTTTAAATACATGACAAGAATGCAATATTTTAAAGGACTCTGTCACTTAGAGTGTTTTTTAGTATTGTTTTTTTAAGTGTTTTTTTTTATATTTTTTTGAGCGGCTGCTGTTATTGTGATTTTATAATTAAGGTTATATTTTCATTTCATTTTTATGTTCTGACATTTTTATTACACAGTAACCTCAGAGGAGGTCTAGGGCTAGAATTATTGCTCTCGCTCTACCAATCGCAGCGATACCTCACATGTGTGGTTTGAACACCGTTTTTATATGTGTTCGCTTTTACACGCAAGCTCGGCAGGACGGGGCGTGTTTACATTTTTTTTAAAATTTATTTTACCTTTTTAGTTTTTATTTTTACACTGTTCTTTAAAAAAAAATGTGTCACTTTTATTCCTATTACAAGGAATGTTAAACATCCCTTGTAATAGAAAAAAAAAACATGACAGGACCTCTTAAATATGAGATCTGGGGTCAAAAAGACCTCAGATCTCATGTTTACACTAAAATGCAATTTAAAAAAAAAAAAAAGTCTTAAAAAAAAAAAGGCCCTTTAAGAGCTATGGGTGGAAGTGACGTTTTGACGTCGCTTCCGCTCTGCAATGGTATGGAGAGGGCCATCTTCCCCTCACTCGACCTAACACCAAGAAGGATCTGATCTCCTCCGCCGCAACCGACGGCTCCGGTAAGCAGCGGAGGGCACCGGAGCGCGAAGACCACTATTACCCGAAACCGGATCGCCGGCCGAAGGAGAGGATACCAGGGTTATGGCAGCTAGCTGCTGCCTTAACAAGGATATTCCTTTTCAAGGTTAGGACTTATATCGGCGGTCTGGAGGTGGTTAACCACTTTTGGACAGCCCACTGTGGATATATACGTCGCTACTTTGATATTAAATACCATTGTTATGGCAACAGATAGCTGCCATAACCCCGGTATTTTTATTCACGGCGGGCGGTCCGCTTTAGGAAAAAAGTGGTCTCCGCTGTAGATTCGCCACAAGATCACTTTTATCGGTGAGGGGGGGGATGCACCCCCCTCCTGCCACGTCCCGGTCATCTACGCTGCTTATTGGAGCTGTCGGTAGAGGCGGCAATGATCCAATCCTTTTCCCTATTGGACAGGAAGTAAATGAGGTGAGGGAATGATGGCCCCCACTCGACTCTGTGCCATTGGATTACAGAAGCGACGTCAAATGTCACTTCTGCCCAGCGGCCTTCAAGGGACAATTTTTTTTAATTGCCTTTAAGTGTATATGTAAGGTTTTGAGGTCTCACATTAAAGAGGTCCTGCCATGCTTTTTTTCTATTACAAGGGATGTTTACATTCTTTGCAATAGGAATAATGCCCTGTACACACGGTCTGAAAATGTGTGATAGGACCTTGTTGTCGGAAATTCCGACCATGTGTGGGCTCCATCACACATTTTCCATCGGAATTTCAGACACAGTTTGAGAGCAGGCTATAAAATTTTCCGACAACAAAATCCATTGTCGGAAATTCCAATCGTGTGTACACAAATCCGACGCATAAAGTGCAACGCATGCTCAGAATTTTTTAAGAGACGAAAGCTATTGGCTACTGCCCCGTTTATAGTCCCGACGTACGTGTTTTACGTCACCGCGTTCAGAACGATCGGATTTTCCGACAACTTTGTGTGACCGTGTGTATGCAAGACAAGTTTGAGCCAACATCCGTCGGAAAAAATCCATGGATTTTGTTGTCGGAATGTCCGATCAATGTCCGACCGTGTGTACATGGCATAAAAGTGATCAAATTTTTTATTTTTTTTTAAAGGGACAGTAAAACTAAAAAGTAAACTAACTTAAAAAAAACAAAAAAAATTTAAAGCGCCCCGTCCCTCTATGCTCGTGCGCAGAAGCGAACTCATACGTAAGTCACGCATGCATATGTTAATGGTGTTCAAACCACACATGTGAAAACGTCGCCTTTGGAGATTTTTAAGCGTCAAAGTTTTTCACCATTCCACGAGCGGGCGCAATTTTGAAGCATGACATGTTGGGTATCAATTTACTCAGCGTAAAATGATCTTTCACAATATAGAAACAAATTGGGCTAACTTTACTGCGCGCCTGCTTGGGTGCTCTCAGAGCAAGCTGCTTGCTCTGGGGGCTTCCAGCAGGAGGGAGGAGCCAGGAGTGTCGGCGTGGGACCCGAGAAGAGGAGTATTTGGGCTGCTCTATTCAAAACCACTGTAAAACATGTTTGTTATTTAAAAAAAGAAAACAAAAAACAAGGCTTTAATATCATTTTAATCCCTTGTCCTTCAGTTTAGGGCCCTTTTACACTGATGTGCTTTTGATGCTTTCGCATTGACTTACAATGGAAGGTTTCTTTTTGGTGTGCTTTTGGAAAGCTGCACCAAATATGCAGCATGCATAACTTTTTAAAGCACAGTGCACCTGCAGTGTGAACAGTTACATGGGATTTAATGGGAAATACTTTTCATGTGCTTGTAGCCCTGGAAAAGCACTTTGTTTCATCATAAGTGACGACTCAATGGCTAAAGAGAATTGCCACGTTACATTGAAGAGTTTCCAGCAGAAATGGCATCCATTGTGGGGACACAGTGATGAACGCCGCCCAAATGTCTGCGTCATTCATTCATTCACAGCTTCCTATGAATTAATTAGCTACAACTACCATCGGCCATTGCGGCTGACAGCTTGTAGTTCTCAATGAACTGCGGAGGCGCTGGTGAGCGTCTTCGTAGTTCATTGATTTTTCCTGCTGGTACGAGGTACGGGCAGACACTTATCTTGAGAGTCTGCAGGAGCTCTGCATTGCACCCATGATCTGTTGAGCTCTACGGGCTCTCTAGAAAATAAATAATAAATGCACATTATGTACCTGAAAAAAATAGGCATTTATTATTTTTTATGAAATAGTGAACTTATCCTTTTAATAGGATCCACCTGTGTGCTCCCCACTTAGGTTTTAATCATTGGAACCTAATTTGGAATATCTAAATGTTGGTTTGTGGCTATACATTGGTGGTAAATTTTGGGTTGTACTGGCTTTTTGTTTTTTCTGTGTGACATATCTGCATTTTCGTTAACTTACATTAGAGCTGCATGATTAATGGTTAAAGAATCATGATCACGATTCAACCCCCCTCACGATCTTAACACAGCATTTCCTCGATTCAATGCAGAGAGTTCTCTGCCCAAGCCGACAGCTGTCAAAAGAAAAACAGGTAGCCTGCCAAGTTTATCACAACATCTCAGGTGAGATGAAGAGAAACATTGTAGCAGTTCGTTATTTTAGATCAAAGGAATGAACTTCTGTCTGTAGATGAGGGCAGTTTAACCACTTAAAGACTAAACCTTTTTCTGACATTTGTTTACCAGTTAAAATCCGTGTTTTTTGCTAGAAAATTACTTTGAACTCCCAAACATTATATATATATTTTTAACAGAGCCCTAGAGAATAAAATTGTGATTGCCATGTTTTATGTCACACTGTATTTGCGCAGCGGTCTTTCAAACGCAATATTTTTGGAAAAAATACACTTTAATGAATTTTAAAAAACTAAACCGTAAAGTTAGCCAATTTTTTTTGTATAATGTGAAAGATGATCTTGTGCCTAGAGAATCATGATCTTTATTCTAAGCAAAAAAAAAAAAAACATGATTCTGATTTTAGCCAGAATCATGCAGCTCTAACTTACATTATAAAAATGTATATGCCTTGTCAACTTTATAGAGTGTATTTATGAAAAAAAGAAAAAAATCATATTCCTCCTGTGACACTGTGCATTTGTTCTGTGTAAATAGGGTCAAAAATAATAATTTAAGGGCTGTTTTCTCTCCAGGTTGAAGATTTTTATTCATACAGAGTAGTAGGCATTTGGAAAATACTGTATTATGGCTACTAGATATAGGTAGGTCATAGGATTTTAAGGAATAAATACTACTGTATAAAGCAGGGGTGCTCAACCTGCGGCCCAAGATGGCTATGAATGTGGCCCCAGCACAAAATCGCAAACATACCTTCTTTTTGGAATTTTTTGTAAAAATACATTTACACAGACATATGCAGTGAAAGAAACATTTAACCGTGTCTCTTTACTGGACTTATAGTTTTATTATCCCAAAGAAAAATATCCTGCTCTTCACAATCATGCCTTATTCATGTCATCAGTTTTTGGCTGCACTTATATTTGCGAGCAACTATTTTCCAGGATGAAAGCACACGAAGGGCAAACTTGGAACCAAAATATCTGATGAGCTCCTTGAGAAATTATTAGAGGAAGTAAAGCCTCTGAAAAAAATACACCCTGCAAGACAAAGGCATAATGAGCTAGTATGCATAGCATACTGGCTCATTATCAATTACTTACCTGAGATCAAAGCCCCCGCATCGGCCCTCGTTCGCCTCCTCCGACGCCGCCATCTATCCCGGAGTGACTTCCAGGTATTGCGGCTCTGGCGCTATGACTGGCCGGAGCTGCGATGACATCACTTCCGCGCATGCGCGCTGGTGCCTGCCACTAACTGCATGATCGCCGCTAGAAACGGCACGCTCAGTGCGCCTGCGCCCAATGTCTGCGGCGCATGCGCCGTAGACATCAGTGCTGCTTTTTCTGCGAATATCTCCTAAACCTTTTAGGTTTGGGAGATATTTCTTGCACCTACAGGTAAACCTTTAATCTAGGCTTACCTGTAGGTTAAAGTGGTTGTAATGGGTTTACAACCACTTTAAGAATGGCTACTATATCCATCGAATCAGATATTGATGTGTTTATCAAAAACAGTGTCAAATATTGCACTCGTTTTATGTTGCCCTCTTACTTTTATGATAAAAAATATTACAAAAATCAAGTTTTAATACTCAGATATGTACACTATCTCTATCAGTGATTTATTAACTTGTGATCAGCTTGCTATAAAGGAATGAGCCATGCAATGTTCCTATTTTTATATATTAAATGTTTGAGAAACATGTGATGCATATTATAATTTAAAAAAAATTAATAATAAAAAAACCCTACGAAAAATACATCCCATGTGAATATCTATAGCTTGGAGCTCTTGTGGTCCTAAGAGATCAATTAGAACATATCTTGGTTACTGCGTTTTATGCATATGATGGAGTAAATGTGCCTATTTACATATGTTTATTGCAGATTTATTTTCATATTGAATTCTCTTTCTATGTGATGCACCCTCAAAGCAAAATGCTACTATATATATTTTTTTCAATTGTATTTTTCAGACAGATCTTAGAACTATTGGAAAGAAATTTCTCCCTGGCGACATCAATGGAGGAAAAGTAGAGAAGGTAACGAGGGCCGGAGCTTTTTGTCAGTTACTTGTTTTCATTTTCCCCTTGTCATGACTGTGCTTTACTTCTGGGGAACAGCATCTTCGTTTTTCATCTTTTTTTTTTTTTAAATATTTTTTTATTTTCCTCCCTATAAAATCGAAATACTTTGTATGAGGTCATTCCTCCAGGGAGTTTATAAAACGGATTGTGTTAAAATTGCATGCCACTGCTTTTGACCTCTTCTGTGTCGTTTGTGTAGCAGCTTTCACTTGAACTGATTATGTTCTGCCTCCATCTCTTGTGTTTGTGCGTAGCTGATGGAAGATGCACACCAGTGTTTTATTAATGCTTCGGAGAGGTTTTAGTTTGTGAAGTAAATCAGACCTGACTGGCGGCGAGAGGTTTCAGCGTGTGCTGCAAGTTACCAGCTGTTTCTGTTTGTTTATTAGCGGGTGCTGCAGTGTTTGACTGGATTCGTGACAAGTGTACCATCTTCTTTAATTAGCAGAGGGGCAGGAGGGACTACTGAAGCAGGCCGCACTTGGTATATGCACAGCCGTGTTTAAACCAAGTTTTATAATGAAACAGATGCCATTTTGTAACGCAGTTCTCTTTTAAGGTAGCTGAGCTTCTTTCTCACTTTTCCATTTTATATGATTTTGTTTAATAGCCACCACGAGTTAGAGCTTTTAAAAGTCACACAGATATATTAAAACTGAGATTTTAATCACTGCAGTCTTCCCATGCATATCTTTGTACTTTGCTGCTTAGTTAAGTTAAATTCTCTCTTTTAGATTAGACACTTAAATCAACTTCTAGTGTAAAGTAAAACTAAAGCTTTAACCCCCCCCCCCCCCCTTTTTTTTTGCTAAGTCTTTCTAATGGCAAAAAGTCATGTTAAAGTTCATAACAGAGACAATCTTACTTTTTCATATGTGTTCTCTCCACATGCTGCATTTTTCAGTACTGGCTTTGGATGACAATAATGGCAATTTTGTAAGACATACTTTAGAAGCAACTGACTGCACTTAGGTGAACTATGCAATGCCACAATGGGTTGAAAAGGAGCTGGAGAAGTAGAATATACTTATCTGGGAATGCCAGTTGTTGACTAATTCCATTGCTACACAGTGCTGAACTACATGCCCAAGCAATACATACTCTTGTGGTGGTGTTGCGTTAATGTGCCCAGATGCCAATCTTATATAAAATCCAGTGGACACTTTATGGAGTCAAGGGGTGAAAGTCCACAGTGAGTAAATGGTATCCACTTAAAAGCAGCAATCATAAATTATGCTTACACTGGTTTTGGCAGTGTGCACTGGATGAAA
Source organism: Lithobates septentrionalis (assembly GCA_037952835.1). Lineage (NCBI taxonomy): Eukaryota > Metazoa > Chordata > Amphibia > Anura > Ranidae > Lithobates > Lithobates septentrionalis. The sequence goes on from JBBDGP010000597.1 coordinate 3,076,541, forward strand.
AGCATATCTGAACCACAGTGGGATTCTTGTCTGAGGTACGCTCACAGACTACCCAACCAGTGGGTATAATGTGGCAAGATCCATGCAAACAGTGGAGGAAGCTCAAGCCAGCAGGGATGCTAGAGCTGCTCTGTTGGACTGGAAGTGCATTACAGCTAACAGGAAGTCCTCAGGTGGCCATATTACCAGAGTCCATAGTGCCAATAAGCATACAGGGTCTCCAAGATGACGTTTTGAGGCCTTGCCTCTTTGTCAAATCATCTTTTGACAAAGAGGCAAGACCTCTAAATGAGGCCGAAATGTGCCAATATAAAGGATTATGGAAAGTAATGGTAGAGGGAGAGCATGATGATTTTTTTTTTTTTTGATATCTAGGTCTCATTTTGGATATTTCTCCATTTTCCAGTCCCGCACAACATAAAGTGAAAAAAAAAATCTTTCTTAATCGTACATCACAGGACACAGAGCCATAGGAATTACTATGTGGGTTATAGGCCACCTTCAGGTGATGGACACTGGCACACCCTAAGACAGGAAGTTGTCTCCCTATATAACCCCTCCGACTACTGGGAGTACCTCAGTTTTTTCGCCAGTGTCTAAGGTGGTCACGAGTAAAGATGTGCTGTGCTGAGCTCCACTAGAGCAATCCTTGCTGGGGCTAGCTATGCAACCGGATCCATTCAAACTGTCTTTTTAGGCTGAATTGATTGGTACCTGGGCCTCGTGCCGGAAGAAATGAGGTTTAGCCCATAATGCTTCTCTTTCTAGAGAGCTAGACCCCGGCATCCAGTGCTTTTGGTTTTTTCAGCCTTAAGTTTTTCTGGGGGGATGTTTTACGGGTCCAGGATTGTGGATCACCCGATTAAAATGGTCCCCAGTACCTGAAGGTTTTTTAACGGAACCCACCGTGAGGGGTGAAGATTGGGTCTGTTGGTTTTACCACAGAAAACCCTGCAGCGGGAAATTTAAGTGGAGATCTCTAAGGAATTTAAGTTTCTTATGAATTGTCGCCTTTAAAAAAGTAAATGTTGTCATGCCTAAAAATCACCACTGGGGACTGTATGGAGCATGTACCTTGTGATGCTTTCCTACGCTGTGTCACACTGTCTCAGTAGAAGCTGCAGATTCCTCCGACAGGCAGCCCCTGAACTCCAGTAAGGTTGGGGGGGGGGGGGTTTTCTTACAAAAAACAACCCCACCTGAAAAAAAGGCGCTCCCCCTCTCCCTGGATAGGGGGAGGCCAGAACGGTCGGCGATGCTGCTCCGTTTTTTACTGCCCCTGCACGGCGTTTGGATCCCCGGATTTCCTCCTCTCCACCCCCCCACACACAAGCCTATCCCGTCAGATCGGAGGACTGCCGCCGCGCGGGAAGGCACTCTTTTTGAAAAGAGAGGGGGCGCGATGTGAAGGAGGGGGCGGGGCCTAGCGCGGCATTAGCGCGTGACAATGCCCGGCGCAGGAGTAAAGTTTTAAGAGCTCCATTATTTGCTGCTGCAGCTGTTGGAGGGACACAAGAGCAAAAAGGGGCTTGTAAGAAGTTGGTGACCCAGGCATTCCCTTGGCATATTTACTAAAAGCATCAGGCTGAGCGTTAATAGCAGCGGCAGTTGCTGGACTATTGCTCAAGCATTGAATGCGATTTCTTCTGGTAGCACCTCTGCATTTGTGCATCGGGCTATGGCCAGAAGGGGGGGGGGGTAAAAACGCCCAAAAAAGGGCTCAAGAGGGACTCCTAAAATCATCTCTAAAATGGCATCCTCCCCTGAGAAATCTGAAGTGGCTGGTCAGAGCGAGCCATCAAGGACATCAGGTGTTGCAACTGTTTCCAACACTGCAGCCCCTGTCTATGTTACTAAAGAAATTTTTTCCTCAACCATATTAGGATTGGAGCAGAGGCTAGTGGCTTTAATCGCATCCCAGAGTGGGACTAAGTGCGATAGGACCCCTTCAGTTACCCGGGACCCTCAAACTGTGGAACCGGGGCGGGAGATGATGAGTATTTCTCAGGGGACCAGGAAGAGGCTGAGGACTCCTCTTCTGAGGGGTCAAATGTGGAAGGATCAGGTTCACAATCTGAAAGATTGTTGGTACAATCTCTTACTGAGATGGTCCCCTCCACATTTATGTTACCCTTAACTTAGTCGGTTGACAAGCCTACGTCTTGTTTGGGTTTGCTAAAGCCTCCCCAAGCTGTGCATGCCTTTCCTATCCATTCTTTTGCAGGAAAAGCTTGTGTATTCTGAGTGGGATCACCCAGATAAGCATTTTTATCCTCCTAAAAAATTTGCAACACTTTATCCTATGGAGGAAAAGTTTAACAAAAAATGGGAGATACCAGCAATTGATGCTGCTATATCCTCTGCGAATAGAAGTTTGACTTGTCCGGTAGACAATGCTCAAATGCTTAAGGATCCAATGGATAAGAAGTTGGAATTCCTATTAAAAAACACTTTTTCTCTGGCACGTTTAGTGACACAGCCTGCGCTGGCAGCAATTGGGGTGTGTCAATCCTTGAAAGACCAGTTTAAACAGGTGCTCAAGATTATTCCTGATCAGCAGGCCCAAGATTTGGCCGAGCTACCAGGGGCATTATGTTTTGCAATAGACGCTATGAGAGATTCTACTCTCCAGGCCTCATGCCTTATGCTTTGGCTGGTGCATATGCGTAGAATACTATGGTTGAAAAATTGGTCAGCCGAAGCGCCTTGCAAAAAGCTCCCGGCTAGCTTTCCTTTTCAAGGTGAACGGCTGTTTGGGGATGATCTGGATAAGTACATCTAAAGAATTTCTAATGGGAAAAGTACCCAAGGGGTAAATCTCATGGTCAATCCCGGGGACAAAAGTCCTGGGGAAGAAAATCTACAAAACAAAATATTAAAGCCTCCTTATGAAGGGGCGCCCCCGCTTGCTCGCGTGGGGGGAAGACCTCTGCAGTTCTCAAGAATCTGGCAGAAAGAGTGTCAAGACAAGTGGGTGGCTTCCTCAATTACTCTAGGGTACAAACTAGAGTTCTGAGAGTCCCCGTCTCCTCGTTTTCTCAGATCAAACGTCCTAGGGATCCAGAGAAAAAGAAGTCTGTCTTTCAAGCATTGGACCATCTTTTGTCTCAAAAGGTGATATCGATGGTCCCCATAGAAGAGCAGGGATTGGGGTTTTATTCAAACCTTTTCACTGTACCAAAACCAAATGGAGATATCAGACCTATTCTAGATCTCAAAGATCTAAACCGTTTTTTGAATATCCGCTCTTTTCGCATGGAGTCAATCCAATCAGTAGTCTTCATCCTACAAGGAGGAGAACTTCTGGCGTCAATCGACATCAAGGATGCATACCTCCATGTGCCGATTTTCCCTGCTCACCAGAAATATCTACGCTTCGAGGTAGAAAATCTTCATTTCCAGTTTGTAGCTCTGCCTTTCGGTCTAGCTACTGCACCTCGAGTGTTTACAAAGGTCCTGGCCCCCCCTCTAGCCAGATTAATGGCCCAGCGTATAACGATTCTAGCGCACCTAGAAGATTTGCTCTTGATAGACCAGTCGGTAGCCCGCTTAGACCAAAGTATGGTCACCACAGTCTACTACCTGGAATACCTAGGTTGGATTCTCAACCTAGAGAAATCTTCCTTAAAACCATCAAGGAGATTGGAATACCTGGGTCTGATCATAGATACAGTCCAGAAGAGGGTATTCTTGCCCCAGGCGTAGATCAGTGCCATAAGGGAGCTGATTCAAGTAGTCAAGGCAAAGAAGAATCCTTCTATTCGACTTTGCATGAGGTTGTTGGGAAAGATGATGGCTTCATTCAAAGTCGGTTCTTATGCTCAGTTTCATTCGATACTGCTACAAAACCGTATCCTATCGGCTTGAAATAAGAAGGTCCAAGCTTTAGATTTCCCAATGTGTTTGTCTCCAAAGGTGCGCCAGAGCCTCAGTTGGTGGGTGATAACCAAGAATCTGCAGAAGGGCAAATCCTTTCTCCCAATTACCTGGAAGGTGGTTACAACAGTTGCCAGCCTTTCGGGTTGGGGAGCAGTCCTTGAAGAGGCGACTGTCCAAGGGAAATGGTCCAGATCAGAAATGACCTTGCCCATCAATATTCTAGAGATTCGGGCAGCGGGCCTGGACGTTCAGGTTACGGAATTGTCCTGTCAGGATCCAATCCGACAATGCCACAGCAGTGGCCTATATCAATCACCAAGGGGGCACGAAAATTCCCCAGAGAGAGGTGAATCATATCCTAACTTGGGCAGAAAACAATGTACCTTGCCTATCGGCAGTCTTCATTCCAAGAATAGAGAATTGGCAGGCAGACTACTTGAACCGCCAGCAGTTGTTCCCTGGAGAATGGTCTCTTCACCCCGATATCTTCCTGACAATATGTCAAAGATGGGGGATTCTGGACGTAGATCTATTTGCGGCCAGGTTCAACAAGAAGATCGACAACTTTGTGTCAAGAACAAAAGATCCGCTAGCTTGCGGAACAGATGCCTTGGTATTCCCGTGGAATCAGTTTTCACTGATTTATGCATTCTCTCCTCTTCTGCTGCTTCTGCGACTTCTTCGCAGGATCAATCAGGAAGGAAAGTTGGTGATTCTTGTGGCCCAGGAGATCTTGGTTTGCAGAGATCATAAAGATGGCAGTAGGGGACCCATGGACCCTACCACCACGTCCAGACCTTCTTTCGCAAGGTCCGGTATTCCATCCTACATTACAAACGCTAAATTTAACGTTTTGGCTATTGAGACCCACATTCTGAAGAAGCGTGCGCTGTCAGGTTCAGTGGTATCTACCTTGGTTAATGCAAGGAAGCCGGCCTCCAGAATCATATATTCTAGAGTCTGGAAGGCATATCTGTCTCCTGGTGTGAATCCAGGGGTTGGCACACCAGGAAGTATGTCTTGGGTAGAATCCTTGACTTTCTGCAAATGGGAATCGAGATGAAGCTGGCCTTGAGTACTATCAAAGGTCCGGTCTCGGTCTTATCGGCGCTATTTCAGTGACCACTTGCCTCGCATTCTTTGGTTTGTAGCTTTATTCAGGGGATAACGCGGCTTAATCCTCCGATTAGGTCACCCCTGAATCCCTGGGACTTGAACTTGGTTCTGTCAGCATTACAGAAACAGCCTTTTGAGCCGATACAACATATTCCCTTGGTTCTTTTGACAAGGAAGCTATCTTTTCTGGTAGCCATATCTTCTTCGGGTATAAGAGTTTTCATAAGGATAAGGTAGTATTGCATCCTCATCCTAGCTTTCTATCGATGGTAGTGTCAATTTTTCATTTAAACCAGAATATTATTCTACCTTTATTTTTTCCAGAACCCGGTTCTACGGAAGAAAAGTCACTACATTCTCTTGATGTGTTGAGAGCAGTCAAAGTCTACTTAAAGGCGACTGCTCAGATTCGAAAAACGGATGTTTTGTTTGTATTGCCTGAAGGTCCTAAAAGAGGACAGGCAGCATCGAAATCTACTATTTCTAAATGGATTTGACAAGTAATTTTTCAAGCTTATGGTTTAAAGAGGAAGAATTCACCTTTTTCAAATCAAAGCGCACTCCACCAGGGCTATTAGTGCTTTGTGGGCAGTGCATCACCAAGCCTCCATGGCTCAAATCTGCAAGGCCTCAACTTGGTCTTCGGTCCATACATTTACCAGATTCTACCAGGTAGGTGTAAAAAATCATGAGGATATTGCCTTTGGGCGCAGTGTGCTGCGAGCTGCAGTATAAATCCTCTAATCTCGTGATGCCCTAATTTTGTTGTGTCTCCCTCCCTTCAGTTGGCATTGCTCTGGGACATCCCACATAGTAATTACTATGGCTCTGTGTCCCGTGATGTACGATTAAGAAAATAGGACTTTTATAACAGCTTACCTGTAAAATCCTTTTCTTTTAAGTACATCACGGGACACAGAGGTCCTTCCCTTCTTTCTAGTATGCACGTGTATTGCTTTGCTACAATACCGAGGTACCCCCAGTAGTGGGAGGGGTTATATAGGGAGACAACTTCCTGTCTTAGGGTGTGCCAGTGTCCATCACCTGAAGGTGGCCTATAACCCACATAGAAATTACTATGGCTCTGTGTCCCGTGATGTACTTCAAAGAAAAGGATTTTACAGGTAAGCTGTTATACAAATCCTATTTAGAAATTTTCCAAAATTTGAAGAAATGCTCTTACTAGATCAGTGGAACTGTTCTCCCTATTAGAACATGCCTTCTCTCCTACTATATTGGTGACAGCTGTAAAATTTTGGAGTTTTTGGTCCTAGTGACATTGATCTGGGGATCTGACCCCTCCACACCTTATTCAAATTCAAAAAAGGTTTAGACTGTAGATGTTCTTAGACAATATAGCAAAACAAACAAAAGTAAAAAAATAAGACTGTATTTCCCCTTTAGGAAATTCATGTGTATAATAAACAGTGTTTAGAGGCTGTACAAGAAAGTTATCTGTTTGAGGGATATCTACAAAGAGAAATCATATTTTTAGTTGTTAGACACCTATAGGTCTCATAGTATCCATTTTATAATCTTTTACAGCTATGTGGGGAATATTTTCTTTTTTAACTTTTAGTTTGATTTCACATTTTTTTTAGGTAAGATAGCGCATTATGCGGTTTGCACTTTATAGTCCAGCCATTCCTGCTTTTCTGTGAAAAATTCCCACCTATTGCTGTGCAAGAATAATTAATCACAATCTAGTGACACTGTCTTCAATTTACCTCCATGTGCTAACAGTGTTGTGTTCCACCTCACAGATCACAAGTCATCGGTTATTTTTTGCTCTTGATATTATGAAGATGTTCTCCTCTTAGAATCCGTACCTTTTGCCTTAGTGTGTTCAAAGAGGCTGGCTGCTTGGGAATTCTTCCTTTTCAAGCAGCTCGCTGCTTTGTTACCGGAGTGTCACATTTATTTATTTTTTCTTCGTAGGCCTTCATGTAAACTTTTCTTTTCCTCCTACAGCTCTCATTAATCAGTTTAACACACTGCATACATTTAACTATGTTATATTTTAAACTTAACTGTCCTGATTTGCATGGAAATTATTTTGTAGCTGTTTCATAAATGGCTAAAAGATACATACAGTTTTCAAGTTACAGTGAGGGAAAAAAGTATTTGATCCCCTGCTGATTTTTTGCATTTGCTCACTGACAAAGAAATTATCAGTCTATGGTTTTAATGGTAGGTTTATTTTAACAGTGAGAGACAGAATAACAAAAATATCCAGAAAAATACATTTCACAAAAGTTATACATTTTACTGAGTGAAAGAAGTATTTGACCCCTTCGCAAAAAAACATGACTTAGTACGTAGCAAAACCCTTGTTGAGAATCAGAGGTCAGACGTTTCTTGTAGTTGGCCAAAATGTCTGCACACATCTCAAGAGGGATTTTATCCCACTCCTCTTTGCAGATCCTTTCCTAGTCATTAAGGTTTTGAGGCTGACATTTGGCAACTTGAACCTTCAGCTCCCTCCACATATTTTCTATGGGATTATGGTCTGGAAACTGGCTAGGCCACTCCAGGACCTTAATGTGCTTATACGTGAGCCACTCCTTTGTTTCCTTGGCCATGTGTTTTGGGTCATTGTCATGCTGAAATACCCAACTTACGACCCATTTTCAATGCCGTGGCTGAGGGAAGAAGGTTCTCACCCAAGATTTAACTATTCATGGCCCCGTCCATCGTCCCTTTGATGCAGTGAAGTTGTCCTGTCCCCTAAACGGAAGAACACCCCCAAAGCATAATGTTTCTACCTCCATGTTTGACAGTGGGGATGGTGTTCTTGAGGTCATAGGCAGCATTCCTCCTCCAAACACGGTGAGTGGAGTTGATGCCCAAGAATTCGATTTTGGTCTCATCTGACCACACCACTTTCACCCAGTTCTCCTCTGAGTCATTCAGATTTTCATTAGCAAACTTCAGACAGGCCTGTATGTGTGCTTTCTTGAGCAGGGGAACCTTGCGGGTGCTGCAAGATTTCAGTCCTATACGGCGTAGTGTGTTACCAATTGTTTTCCTGGTGACTATGGTCCCAGCTGCCTTGAGATCATTGACAAGATTCTTTTATGTAGTTCTGGGCTGATTCCTCACCATTCTCATGATCAATGAAACTCCACAAGGTGAGATCTTGCATGGAGCCCCAGACCAAAGGAGATTGACAGTTATTTTGTGTTTCTTCCATTTGCGAAGAATAGCTGTTGTCACCCTCTCACCAAGCTGCTTGATGATGGTCTTGTAGCCTATAACAGCCTTGTGTAGGTCTACAATTTTGTCCCCGACATCCTTGGACAGCTCTTTGATCTTGGCCATGGTGGAGAGATTGGAATCTGATTTGATTGCTTCTGCGGACAGGTGTCTTTTATACAGGTAACAAGCTGAAATTAGGAGCACTCCCTTTAGGAGAGTGCTTCTAATCTCCGCTCGTTGCCTGTATAGAGGACACTTGGGAGCCAGAAATCTTGCTGATTTGTTAGGGGATCAAATGCATATTTCACACATTAAAATGCAAATCGATTTATAACTTTTTTGAAACGCGTTTTTCTGGATATTTGTGTTTTTCTGTCTCAGGTTTAAAATAAACCTACCATTACAATTATAGATTGATCATTTCCAGGGATAGGCACAGACCAAGGCTGTGGCAGACATTTTCCAAAGTACAGACCTTAGTGAAGAACACCAAGGTACATTTCAAACTGAAACCTTTAAAAAACACTTTGTCCACTCTCTGGCCTAGTTCCACAAGTACAAATAAGTGTAAAATAGATCCCCTTTAGAGCAGGCCAGGCCAGGCCAGGGTCCCCCATATAGTCCCCCCTTTAGAGCAGGCCATGGTCCCCCTTAGATCTCCCTTTAGAGCAGGACATGTCAGGTCCCCCATAGATCCCCTTTAGAGCATGCCAGGCCAGACTCCCCCTTTAGATCCCCCTTTAGATCCCCCCCGCCTGTTCTCCGGTTCTCCCGCGCTGGGTGGCCGTTGCACAGCACAATCCCTCCAACAGATCACTCCGCACACAGGACTCCACCACCACTCCACTTAATTGGGCGGTGCCGCGCTGGCCGGATCTACATCTCTACAGTACACAGTGACACGAGGGACTAATGCCACGCCATCATATCAGGGGTGAGGGAGGGACGATCTCAGTGAAACGTACAGAGAGCTGCGGCCGCGGACCCTGCTGGGGCTGCTCACGGACATCTCTGTCCGTGTGCGGACACCTTGCTGATCCCTGAACATTTCTTTGTCAGTGGGCAAACATGTAAAATCAGCAGGGGATCAAATACTTTTTTCCCCTTACTGTATATACAGGCTGAGTAGACTAGTTGATATGTGCTTGCTATAGCACTCCTAGATTGACTAGCAGTCCTAGATTGACTGCTTCTCCTGAGTACGGGGATACCTCATGTGTGAGACTTTTTGGGAGCCTAGTCGACCTACAGGACCCCGAAAACCAATCACCTCCTTCAGAATTTCTAAGGGTGTAAATTTTTGATTTCACTCCAATACCTATCACAGTTTTGAAGGCCATAAAATTCCAAGATAGCACAACCCCCCCCCCCCCAAATGACCCCATTTTGGAAAGTAGACACCCCAAGCCATTTGATTTGGCATGTTGAGTCCATGGAATATTTTATATCTTGCTACAAGTTGCGGGAAAATTATTTATTTATTTTTTTTAGCACAAAGTTGTCACTAAATGATCTATTGCTCAAACATGTACAGGACCCCGAAAACCAATCACCGCCTTCAGGCTTTCTAAGGGTGTAAAATGGTGATTTCCCTTCCTCACCTACCTATCACAGTTTCGGAGGCCATGAAATTACAAGATAGCACCCCCCCCACAAATGATCCTATTTTTGGAAAGAAGACACTTCAAGCTATTTGCTGAGAGGCATGTTGAGTCCATGGAATATTTTATATATTGCCACAAGTTTTGGGAAAATTACAGTTTTTTTGTTTTTTTTTTTTTACACAAAGTTGTCACTAAATGATATATTGTTCAAACATGGCATGGTTATATGTGGAATTTCACCCCAAAATACATTCTGCTGCTTCTCCCAAGTATGGGGATACCACATATGTGTGAGACTTTTTGGCAGTCTAACCACGTACAGCCTTCAGGCTTTCTAAGGTTGTACATTTTTGTTTTCACTCCTCACTGCCCATCACAGTTTCGGAGCCCATGAAATGCCCAGATAGCACAAAATCCCCCAAATGACCCCATTTTGGAAAGTAGACATCCCAAGCTATTTGCTGAGAGGCATGAGTATTTTGCAGATCTCGCTTTTTATCACAAAATTTAGATTTTTTCTTTTCTTTTCTTCATTTCCATAAATAAATGAGACCTGCAAAATAGTCACCATGCCTCTTAGCAAATACCTTGGGGTGTCTACTTTCCAAAATGGGGTCATTGGGGGGGGGGGGGGTTGTGCTATCTGGACATTTCAGGGCCTCCGTAACTGTCATGGGTAGTGAGGAGTAAAATCACAATTTTACGCCTTTAGAAAGCCTGAAGTTTGGATTTCGGGGGTCCTGTACACGGCTAGGCTCCAAAAAAGTCTCACACATGTGGTATCCCCGTACTCAGGAGAAGCAGCAGAATGTATTTTGGGGTGTAATTCCACATATAACCATGCCATGTTTGAACAATATATCATTCAGTGACAACTTTGTGTAAAAAAAAAAAAAAATATATATAAATTGTAATTTTCCCCAAACTTGTGGCAAAATATCAAATATTCTATGGACACAAAATGCCTCTCAGCAAAAAGCTTTAGAAAATTAGAACATTTTTTTTTTTTTTTTTTTTTAACTGAGCCTAAACTGAGGAAAAATGTTTTTTTTTTTTTTTTAATGGGATATTTATTATAGCAAAAAGTAAAAAACAATTGTGTTTTTCTCAAAATTGTCACTTTTTTTTGTTTATAGCGCGAAAAATAAAAACCGCAGAGGTGATCAAATACCACCAAAAGAAAGCTCTATTTGAGGGGGAAAAAATATCAAAATTTCATATGGGTACAGTGTTGCATCACCGCACAATTGTGATTCAAAGTATAACTGCTGAAATCTGAAAATTGGTCTGGGCAGGAAGGGGGTGAAAATGCCCTGTATTAAAGTGGTTAAACTGCTCCGTTCATTTTTTTTTTTTTTTAATCATTTTTATTCTCATCTCAGGGAATGTAAATATCCCTTATGATAGCAATAGGTAGTGACAGGTACTCTTTTTTTTTGAAAAAATTGGGGTCTATTAGACCCTAGATCTCTCCTTTGCCCTAAAAGCATCTGACCACACCAAGATCGGTGTGATAAAATGCTTTGCCTATTTCCCAATGGCGCTGCTTATATCCGGCGAAACCTAAGTCATGAAATGCTCATAGCTTCCAGTTTCTTAGGCCATAGAGATGATTAGAGCCGTTCTGGTCTCCGATCAGCTATATGGTCAGCTGGCGGAACAACTAGCTGCATTCTCGGGTAACCTGTTGGGACAGGAGAGCCAGAGAAAACCATGGAAGGTGGTGGTGGTGGGGGGGGGGGAACGTTCCCTCCCACTGCTTGTAAAAGCAGTCTAGAGGCTAATTAGCTACTAGGATTGCTTTTAAATGAAAGCCGACTGCTGGCTGAAAAGAATGATACCAAGATGATACCTAAACCTGCAGGCATCATTCTGGTATAACCACTCAAAGTCCAGTAACATACCAGTACGTTGCTGGTCCTGGTTGGGCATACATTTTAATGTTCTTTTTTTTCATGCTGCCTGTGGGCTAAATGAAAAAAAAGAGATTGATCGGTGGGTATGCCCACAATTAGAATACCGCCCTTCATCCACCCACTTCTAATGATGGGCATACATGCACCATTTTTTTTAAACTGTAGTGATGAAATCACCTCCTACAGCGCTGGAGTTGCTGATTTACGTATCATGGGAGCAAATTCTGTTGCTGTCAAGATAAATAAATCGGTGATGCAGCTGAATGGCGTACCTGCTAAGCAAATGATGGTTAACAATAAAACAAAGTAACATTACAGTATAACAGTAAGACATATACCATGCCTGCAAAGCAAATACAATAAAACCTTTTTTTAACGCAATCTGCCTAAAAAACATATGCTGAAGCATGGGGGCAATCCGCCCCTAATGTTAGGGGCAAATCGTCCCTCCACCCCGCCCCCATTCTTCGGCATATATGCTCTTTTATTTTTTTTTCAACTGTGATGGTGAAATCACCTTCCACAGCGCTGGAGTCGCTGATTTACGTATCGTGGGAGCAAACACTGTTGCTCCCACGATAAATCAGTGCTGCAGCTTAATGGTGTACCTGAAATGAAAAAAATGGTTAACACTAAAACACAGTAAAGTATAAAATAATTACATACCTGAAAAGCAAACATGAAAAACATAGTAATAATAAAACATTGCATTGTAGAATACAGTAAAAAAGAGCAGAACAATAGAGAGAGCAAGAGAGAGCAATAAAATGACAACTAACTTCAAGCAGGCTATCACCCGTGTCATTCTGCCGTCGTGAATCGGTGCGCGGTGGTTGTCAAGCGCTTAAGTTGGGTATTTTTACTGTATTGACAGCTGGTGGGGTGCTTAGAGTTGTGTTCAAATGTTTGCACACCCTGGTAGAAATTTTGACATTTTCGCATTTCATAATATTTTCATAATATTTGAAATGTGACCGATCGTGCCAAAAAAACTGTCTTTTATTTAAAGCACAACTCTGGGATACCACAACAATTCATCAATTAGTCAAGTGACTTATATAAAACACTAAACAGTTAATTGGCTAACACACTTACTGTTTGGGAGAAAAGTCAAGTAGAAAATTCACTTTAATCACTTTAATTCAAAAGAAAACCGCTTCAGCCAAGCAGAGGAGGAGGTGTAAATGCAGGGGAGACGTCACATCCTGCCCTCCCACTATTCACTTCACAAACTACAGTTCCCATCATGCCAAGTGAATTGTAGTGTGTGTGGATGGGTACACTGAGCCTGTGTGCTCAACCTCTTGTGCATTAAATCATGCCCCCATATTTTCTAGCCTTACAGCTCATTGACACAAAGCAGGACTAGATAAATAAAGCGTATTTTCGTCTTTTAGGTTTGCTGGTCTCAGAACACCAGCAGCTGTTTATTCACATGTGAATCATGACTTATTCCCCCCTGAAAAAGAGAAAAACTCCAGGGAATGCCGGCTTACTTCACTCAAACAGTGACAAGCTGAGTTGGAGCTGACAAAGTTCCCTCAAACCATTTAACCCCATACATGCTGGGCAACCACACAGGCAGGCAGGGGGTACAGATCTCACTAGTGACATTAAGAAGGCACTGTGACAGCCCAGACATCCGTGATTGGTTTCAAAGGATAAGTCCAGCCTAATACTAAAATCGCTACATCTATAGACATCCACTATCTATGACTAACCTCTCTAGCCCTGTAAAGAACAAATCAGTATACATACCTTTTCTGAAGCTGATGCGACCCGACCCTATGCTGAGCTGTCAGCTGCGAGTTCGCTGTGGAGACGGGTGCAGAGGAGGCAGCCAACAACAGAAGCCCCCCATAGTAACTGTATGGGTGACCCCACTTCCTATTCATTTCACAGCATTGTCGGCTGTGTCCTCACATTGACACATTGTCGGCTGTGTCCTCTGCAGAACCTCCACCGCTGGAGATCTGACTGGAGCGGCTTCAATAAAGGTATGTATACGGATTTCTTCTTTACAGGGTTAGATAGGTTAGTGTTAGATCGGGGATGTCTATAGATGTAGTGATTTTAGTATTGGGGTAGACTTCCACTTTAACTATCCCGATCATTGGAGACACACAGGGAAGAGATAAAGAGTTTTATGGTCTTTCTGTATAAGCAGAGGAGAAGGGTGAAGGAGCTGAGCTTCTGTACAGACTTAAAGGGTAACTCCACTTTTTTGGGGAAAAAAAAGCAAAAAATCCCCAAAAATGTAGCGTATACAGTTGCGACACAAGTCATATTGTAATTGAAGGTTATTTAAAATGACCTTTCCTTTTCAATCTGCAGCCACTGTAATTTTCTGAAAATGCAATAAAACTTGGCTACCTGGAGGTGTTCTGTACACAGAATGCCCCCCCAGAAACATAATTTCCCAGAAGTCTGCTCTAAGATACAAGTCAGATTTCAGGCATCCACTGCAACAAAAATGTAATTTTTTGTCAGATACTTCCAATAGGAAATTACATCTAAAGCCTAGGTTCACATTGGAGCGATTTGTCATGCGATTTGAGAGGTCAAATCGCATGACAAGTCGCAGCCGGAGGCAATTACACTGTTCTGATCGGTGCGACACCGATTTTGTGGCGCCGCACCGATTTGCAAAAGTAGTTCCTGCACTACTTTTGCCGATTTCAGGTGCGACTTCAATAGACATCTGTGCATGAAGCCATACAGATGTCCATCAAGTAGCACCTGAAATTGTGCGATTTCAAAGTAGCATCAGTGTGAACCAGGGCAAAGGGATGCAGGCAGCTTTCCTCAGAGCCCTGTAGGTGCACAGCTGATTGATAATTATAAAACCACTACCATTAGACTCACTTTCCCACATGGATACAGACAAACACACATGGATTTCTTCAGAATAACAAAAGGTAGCAATCTGCAACAAAGTTTGGTAAAATCCTTGTAATGTACATAGAGATCACCCAGAGGAGAATGTTTTTTTTCTCACAAAAGTGGAGTTACACTCAAACCCCATAGCTTCTGTGGCGGAAGCTGAGCCTGTGGCTAACACTTAACCCCTTAATTGCCAGACAGTTAAGTTAATCAGTGGGTGCTTTAAGTAGTACAAAGTAAAGGTGTCTGGCAATTGAGTGGTTAACTGTTAGCCATGGACTCAGCTCACTCCCCAGCAGCTATGGAGTTAAATCTCTACAGCCGCTCAGCTCCTTCCAGTTCTCTGCTTATTCAGAAAGACCATAAAACTCTTTACCTCTCCCTGTGTGTGCCCTGTGATTTGCATAGTTAATACCAATCAGTGATGTCTGGGCTGTCACAATGCCTTCTTAAAGTGGTTTTAAACCCTTACAGACCACTTTTTGCTACAGGTAAGCCTACAATAAGGCTTACCTGTAGCTACACCAGGATATCTCCTAAACTTGCACGGATTATCCCCTGTATTTGCATGTGCCGATGTCATTGGCACATGCGCAGTGAAGCAATGGCACGTATGTGCCGTTGCTTCAGTGAGTGTGCCATTACCGCGCGAATGCGTGGGAGTGATGTCATGGCGGCTCTGGCCAATCACAGAGCCGATGTCGTCTGCCGGTGCTGTGTACAGGCACCGCAGCGGGAGCTTCGATCTCAGGTGAGTATTACATAATGAGCTAGTATGCTATGCATACTAGCTCAATATGCCTTTGTCTCGCAGGTGTTATTTTTATTTTATTTTTTTTCAAAGAGGGTTTACAACCACTTTAATGTCACTAGTGAGGTTTGTAGCCTTGGCCTATCCGTGTTGACCAGCGTGTATGGGGTTAAATGGTTTGAGGGAACTTATCAGCTCCAACTCAGCTTGTGTTGGGAAGAGGGGCGCACTGCCTCTGTGGGGAGGTTCAGTCCGGGTATCTCAGACTTGCTGGTCCACCCGCTGCAACGAGCAGGAAATGCTGGTTGAACTAAACTACAGGAGTGGCGTAACAATGCAAGGGGGAATGCAAGGCACAGCAGCCACTGGTCTTGCAAACAGGAAACCACAGGGAATCAACCCCATTATTTAAACAATACACAGGCTGTTTCTCAAAAACTACAGAGGCAATTTAGAAGACGGACTACATATTCTACAAAGGTAGGAAAGCAGCATTAAAATGATGAAAACATTTTTTGCCCAGAGTTCTGCATTAAGGATAGTGATCATATGTATTATCACGTAGCTGTATGGCTTTTTTGTTTTTGTTTTATGTTTATTTAATCTTTTAATAAGGGGTTGTAAAGGTAAATTTTTTTTAAAAAAAATAAACATGTTATACTTACCTTCACTGTGCAGCTCGTTCTGCACAGAGTGGCCCCGAACCTGCTCTTCTGGGGTCCCTCGGCGGCTGTTTCAGCTCCTCCCCGCAAGCACTAACCACCTTAATGCGAGCTCCCTCGCATGGTGGTTAGTTCTTGCGGGCGCGCTCCCGTGATACAGCCGGCGGCTATAGCCGCTCACTGTATTACTCGGCCCCACCCCCCAGCGCGCCGCGTCATTGGATGTGATTGACAGCAGCGCGAGCCAATGGCTGCGCTGCTTCCAATCCATCCACTGTAGCCAATCAGCGGCCAGGCTGAGCGGAGGAATAGATGTCGGGAACGAGCAGCTGACTTTCGAGGCGTCAGGTAAGTAAAACAGGGGGGCTGGGGGCGGCGGTATTGTCAGAAGTTTTTTCACCTTAATGCATAGAATGCATTAAGGTGAAAAAATTTTTACCTTTACAACCCCTATATAAGTTGCAGACAATATAGGTTTGCAATACAAATGCAAATCGCAACTGAACAAAGGTATCCGGATTAGTACATCCACATTACGATGAGCAACAAACAATGTAGAACAGAATGAAAACAAGAAAAAACTTCAGTTTTAAACAGTGGTTACGAAAAAAACGATACCAAGAATAGTGTTTAAGCTTATAGGTTATCAGAAGCCACTGGACTACATTGAAAAAATAAGAAAAAAAAAATGGGTGTATACAACAATATTACTCATATAAGCTAAGGACACAATACCTGGGTTAGCAGGCAACACAATGGTGCTTGGGGAAACCCGCATCCAATTCGCAATTGTGTGAACCCAGCCTATGTTTTATAGCAGAAATTAAAAAATATTGTTTGTTTTTCAGAATTTTTTGTCTTTTTTTTTTTTTTTTTTTTTTTGGTTTATAGCGCAAAAAATAAAAAACCCAGCAGTGATCAAATACCACCAAAAGAAAGTTCTATTTGTGGGGAAAAAATTATATAAATTTCATTGTGTACAGCGTTGCATGACCGTGCAATTGTCAGTTAAACGCAGTGCCAAAAAGCAAAAAAAAAATGACCAAGTCATGAAGGGGGGGTAAATCTTCCAGAGGTCAAGTGGTGGTTAACCACTCAGAACTAGCACCTCCTTCCTGTCCAGGCCATTTTTCACTTTTCAGAGCTGTGATAGTTTTGCTGACAATTACTCCTGCCTAAAATACTACTCAAATGGATTTAAGACAGAGCGATCTGTTGGTGGTATTTAATAACCTCCTGAGTTTTTACTTTTTTGCTATATGAAGGAACAATACAGAACATTTTAGAAGACAGACAGTTTTTGTAAAAAACAAAAACATATCTAATAAAAGTGCTAGGAAAGTATAAAGACCTCCAAATACCCCAAGGTAATCTTATTTTTTTTAACAAACCACAGGATCTAAAATCAAAGCCCACCTATACTATTGATCCCACCACTGCGCCAAAGTAAATGAAATAAAAATTTGTATATACATATAGCTGCCACTTTAAATAAAATAGAGACACACTCACCAAAGTATAAACCTATAAACACACATATACACGCACACACGGTAAATAGTGGCGCTATAACAAACTAATTAACACATGCCAAAGAAAATTAATAGTGTTATGATATCACCCAGTGAACATTTGAGTTTCCTTTTGTTTCACACATATGGATTGTCTGTGAGTCACTATTGAAGATGGGAGATCTGTGCTGAATGTCATTTAACCCTAGAGGGGTTGATAACTTATTTGCCGAGCATGAGCATGGGGGGGAGGGTCCAGAGGTACAGATGGTCAACACTAGAGCTGGGCAATTTTCTAAAAAAAAAAAAAAAATCTGCAATTTTTTTAAAAAAAAGAACTCGATTCACGATTCAAAGTGAGTTTTTTTTTTATTGGACACCGCGCTGGTCCTGAGGAGCTGCGGGCAGAAGTTTGTAGGCGAGGCCGTGGCTTCGGCCTAGTCCGTGGTGTCCGGCCTCGCGGACTAGGCCAAAGCCGCGGCCTCGCCTAAAAAGCTCCTCAGGACCGGCGCGGTGTCAGCGCCGGTCCTGGTGGAAAAAAAAAAAAATTCTAAAAAAATCGATTTGCTTAAATTTTGAATCGATTTGACCTCTCAACTCGATTCAAGATTTAAATTGATTTTTTCCCCAGCCCTAGACAGCGGAGAAAATATTCCAGAGGGTAGTATTGGGGGCATTAGAGGTAGGTTGACCAAAGCACATAAACCCAAGGTAAGTATAGTAGCAAGTCCTAGTTACAATCTCGGAACACCCAATAAGAGGATAATATGCGACCGGTCTAAACTACGTGGCATGTTCACCAATACCAGGAGCCTGCCGGACAAGATGGGTGAACCAGAGATACTGTTGTACGAGGAGGATTTGGATTTTGTGGGAATTTCAGGTTCAACAGCTCTCATGATTGGCTGGCAAACATTCAAGGGTATACCCTTTACCGCAAGGATAGAGAGGGTAAGGGGAAAATAATGCTGGAAGTATGCTATAGGCCCCCTAACCTGAGGGACAACTTGGATTAGCAGCAAGGATGGGAAGTGTTATAATAATGGGGGATTTTAACTATCCAGACATAGACTGGGCGGAGGGAACCGTAGATTCATCTAAGGCAAGCCAGTTCCTTAATGTCTTGCAGGACAATTTTTTTTGGGTCAGATGGTAGATGCACAAACTAGAAATAAAGCGTTACTGGATCTACTGATTACCAACAATGCAGACCTGATCACGGATGTGAAAATACGGGGCAATTTAGGTAACGGCGATCACAGGTCAATTGGCTTTAATATAAATCACACAAATAGGAAACATAAGGGGAATACAAAGACACTAAATTTCAAAAGAGCCAACTTCCCTAAACTATGAGCCTTGCTAGAAGGCAAAAATTGGGATAAAATCTTAGGAACAAAGAACATGGAGGAGAGATGTGTTTGCTTTAGGAGCATATTAAATAAGGGCATTAGCCAATGCATCCCATTGGGTAATAAATTTAAAAGAGCAAACAAAAGTTCTGGATGGCTTAACTCCAATGTAAAAATGCATATAAAAGCAAAGGAAAAGGCCTTCAAAAAATACAAGGTTGAGGGATCATCATCAGCATTCAGACTTTATAGAGAATGCAACAAGAAATGTAAGGGTGCAATAAGGACGGCTAAGATAGAACATGAAAGACACATAGCGGAGGAGAGCAAAAAAAAAATCCCAAGAAATGCTTTACGTATGTAAACAGTAAAAAAGGGAGGACAGACCTTATTGGCCCCCATAAAGAATGAGGAAGGACATTTGGTTACAAAGGATGGGGAGATGGCAAAGGTATTGTATTTATTCTTCTCCTCAGTCTTCACAAGGGAATCAGGGGGCTTCAGTAACCAAAACTGCAGTGTTTATCCTCATGACACATCACAGGAAGCACCTCCATGGTTAACAGAGGACAGAATTACACTTAGACTTGGGAAACTTAACATTAATAAATCATCGGGACCAGATGGCTTGCACCCGAGGGTACTTGGGGAACTCGGTCAAGTAATTGCCAGACCATTGTTCCTAATTTTTGCTGACAGTCTACTGACTGGAATGGTACCAGCTGATTGGAGAAGAGCCAATGTAGCACCAATATTTAAAAAGGGCCCAAAATACATCCCTGAGAATTACAGACCAGTTAGCCTAACATCAATAGTATGTAAACTCTTGGAGGGGATGATAAGGGACTACATACAAGATTTTAGTAATGAGAACGGTATCATTAGCAGTAATCAACATGGATTCATAAAGAATCGTTCTTGCCAAACCAATCTATTAACCTTCTATGACGAGGTGAGTTGCCATCTAGATAAAGGAAGGCCCATAGACATGGTTTATTGGGACTTTGCAAAAGCATTTGACACAGTTTCCCATAAACGTTTACTGTACAAAATAAGGTCTGTTGGCATGGACCATAGGGTGAGTACATGGATTGAAAACTGGCTACAAGGGTGGGTTCAGAGGGTGGTGATAAATGGGGAGTACTCGGAATGGTCAGGGGTGGGTAGTGGGGTTCCCCAGGGTTCTGTGCTGGGACCAATCCTATTTAATTTGTTCATAAACGACTTGGAGGATGGGATAAACAGTTCAATCTCTGTATTTGCGGACGATACGAAGCTAAGCAGGGCAATAATTTCTCTGCAGGATGTGGAAACCTTGCAAAAGATCTGAACAAATGAATGGGGTGGGCAACTACATGGCAAATCAGGTTCAATGTAGAAAAATGTAAAATAATGCATTTGGGTGGCAAAAATATGAATGCAATCTATACACTAGGGGGTGAACCTCTGGGGGAATCTAGGATGCTGCTAACAAAGCAAACAGAATACAGTATTGGCATGCATTAAAAAGGGGATCAACTCCTAAGATAAGACGATAATTCTCCCGCTCTACAAGACTCTGGTCCGGCCGCACCTAGAGTATGTTGCCCAGTTCTGGGCACCAGTCCTCAGGAAGGATGTACTGGAAATGGAGCGCGTACAAAGAAGGGCAACAAAGCTAATAAAGGGTCTGGAGGATATTAGTTATGAAGGAAGGTTGCGAGCACTGAACTTATTCTCTCTGGAGAAGAGACGCTTGAGAGGGGATATGATTTCAATGTACAAATACTGTACTGGTGACCCCACAATAGGGATAAAACTTTTTTGCAGAAGTGAGTTTAACAAGACTCGTGGCCACTCATTAAAATTAGAAGAAAAGAGGCTTAACCTTAAACTACGCAGAGGGTTCTTTACTGTAAGAGCGGCAAGGATGTGGAATTCCCTTTCACAGGCGGTGGTCTCAGCGGGGAGCATCAATAGTTTCAAGAAACTATTAGATAAGCACCTGAACGACCGCAACATACAGAGATATACAATGTAATACTGACATATAATCACTCATAGTTTGGACTTGATTGACGTCTTTTTTCAACCTCACCTACTACTACCTACCTGCTCTCAAGCAAGACCAATTCATCATGTATACCTTTTCTGAACACTTTTATGTCCTGTTAGTTTGAGGACTAAGACCCTTTTCACACTCGGCGTTTTTCAGCCGCTTTAGCGTTAAAAAAAGTGCCTGAAAGAAGCCTCATCTGCAATCCCAATGTGAAAGCCCAAGTGCTTTTAGACTGAGGCGCTGCGCTGGCAGGGCGTCAAAAAAAGTCCTGCAAACAGCTTTTTTGCGGCGCTTTAGGAGCGGTGAATACACTGCTCCTAAAGCGCCCCTTCCCATTGAAATCAATGGGAAGCGCCTTGGCAGTTGCGCTTTTGTGGGTGCTTTTAACCCTTTATTCAGCCACTAGCGGGGGTTAAAAGCGCCCCGCTAGCGCTCGAAAAACGCTGGTAAAGCACCACTAGTTTAAGCGGCGCTTTACCAACGTTTTTCGGGCGCTGGCAGTGTGAAAGGGTTCTTAAAGCACTCAGGCTTTCACATTGGGATTGCAGATGAGGCTTCTTTCAGGCGCTCTACAGGCGCATTTTTTTAAAACGCTAAAGCGCCTGAAAAACACCCCAGTGTGAAAGGGGTCTTATTTTCACTGGACTTTATTCACTTATTGTTCACTGCGTGATATTATAACACTATTAATTTGCCTTGGCACATGTTAATTAGTTTGTTATAGCTCCACTATTTACTATGTATGTGTGTGTATGTATGTGTGTGTATGTGTGTGTGTGTATATATATATATATATATATATATATATATATATATATATATATATATATATATATATATATATAATAATATTTATACTTTGGTTGATGCGTTGAATATTATTTTTTGCTGCAATTTTTTGAAAAAGAGAAACATGTACTTGTCTCAGTTAAGAGCACTATGGGGTTGATTTACTAAAGGCAAATCCACTTTCCACTACAAGTCCACTTGGAAGTGCAGTCGCTGTAGATCTAAGGGGGGCATGCAAGGAAAATAAAAAGCAGCATTTTTGCTTGTACATGATTAGATGATCGAAATCAGCAGAGCTTCCCCTCATTTCAGCTCTTCCCCTCAGATCTACAGCGACTGCACTTCCAAGTGCACTTGTAGTACAAAGTGGATTTGCCTTTAGTAAATCAACCCCTAAGTGTCATTTCTGATGGCGGTTCCTCTGTTATCAGTATGAATCACTTCTGACAAGTTTTCCTGACACCAAGAGAAAAAAAAGTGACAGGGGAGGGATCTCCAGCACACTGCCTGTGATTGACAGCCTCAGCTCTGTCCCTGTTTGCTGTGTGAAGGGTGGTGTGTCCCTTCCCTCCAATAAGCTCTGAACGCTCTCCTCACTGAGCTCTGCAGTGTGAAATTTCATCTCTCCGCCCTCTGTTTTCTGACAGCTCAGCTTTATGATTTCTGGACTTTGAAGGGCTGTAGAGAAGAGAAGACTGCAGATAGACAAGTACAATTTATGGGGGAGGATTTGTTTAATCTCTTAGTATCACCCAAAGACAGTCACTTCACTAGATATATAAGGCCCCTTTTCACATGCGCAGACCGTTCAGATTCACCTGTCAGTTTTTTCAGGCAGATCTGCACGGTCGCTCCATACATCTCTATGGAACAACGGATGTCAGCGGTGACATGTCCACTGACATCCAATCCGCCCCGACCCAATCCGCTCCGCAAAATCCAGACAGATTGATGTCCTATTTTCCATCCGCCTGGTGGATCGGATGAAAACGGACAGGCGGTCCGTAATCATCCAATCCCCCCATAGAGGAGAGCGGTTTCTCTGACAGGTCCGTCCCTGAACAGTTTGGCTCAGCGGGGATCAGTGGAGCGATCCCTGCTGAGCAAGCGGATGGCTAAATATGGATCCGCAGGTCTGAAAGGGGCTTTAAGGGTTTACAACCACATAAAGTGACATCATTAATCTTCCATTAATTAATGAAATAAAGTTTCTGGGAAAATAAAATGGCATTCTGTGCGATAGTTGGATGTCAAGGATAATCCCACCTAATACAATAAATCAACCCAAAACAACCCCACAATTACACATGGCCCTTTTAACCCCCCCCCCCCCCCCCCAACATGCACGCACACACACCTACCTACAATCACCTGTGATTGCTCTTTTCTCCACTCCTCTGCTGCAGCTAGAAGGGTTTATGAATGGATGCATTTAATCGTTCAATCAGTAAAGCATTTAAAATGATAAAATGAGTGATCATATCCAGGAACATTTCAGATTGATTGAGACTGGGCTAGGACCTTTATGATTTATTAGTCATACCCAAGTGATAGAAAAACTATTAAATTAATGTGACTAAAATTTGTGAATACAGCCCAACAAAGGGGAAATAGAGAGAGAAACAATTGGCTACAAGAAGACACAGACAGATGTTACAGGCCCATTAGAACTAAATGATGGGAATAACTATTTTTTTTTGTGTGTAATTACAATTCCCCATAGGTGGATGTAAATAGGGGAAACTGTTATATGAAACGTCAGCCACCTTGAATAGTATAGTGAAACCATTTGATACAGTGGAGCTGCTATATACAGTACATGTATATAAATAACCGTTGGACAACAGTTATCTCTTTACTTGGACATTGTACTGATGAACATTAGTATACCTGACTCAAATTACTTTTTGCATGTATTTACATGTACGCATAAAATAAATTCTAGCTCCCAGAATGCAATTCTAATCATTTCAAATTACCCATATAGGTGCAAATGAGCATATTTGTGTGCATGTGCGCATAAAACACTGACTGGCAAAACAGATTTGTACAGGCACATTGAAAACCATGGCCTGCATTTACATTGGTAAAAAAAAAAAAAAAACACCTGTGTGCCAAAAGACTTTGTATTTTTAGGCAGCAGTGTGCAAGAGGCCTAAGCATACCTCCCAAATGTCTGAAATGATAGACACCTTCTAGCACATAGTACAGTGGGGAAAATAATTATTTGATCCCCTGCAGATTTTGTAAGTTTGCTCACTTACAAAGAAATGAAGGGTCTATAATTTTTATCATAGGTGTATTTTAAATGATAGAGACAGAATATCAACCAAAAACCCAGAAAAAAAACCTAATACAAATGTTATAAATTGAGTTACATTTGAGTGGGTAAAATAATTATTTGATCCCCTACCAACCAACAATAGTTCTGGCTCCCACAGACTGGCTACAGTATGTGCTCATGTGGTACACATATTAGTCCTGTCAATTCAAGAAGGTGCTCCTAATGTCAACTCATTATGTGTATAAAAGGCACCTGTCCACAGAATCTCTTTCTTCCATTCAAACCTACCATCATGAGCAAGACCAAAGAGCTGTCAAAGGAGGTCAGGGACAAGATTGTAGACCTGCTGAAGACTGGAATAGGCTACAAGACCAACAGCAAGAAGCTTGGTGAGAAGGAGACAACTGTTGGAGTGATTTTTCGCAAATGGAAGAAATACAAAATAGCCATCAATCGCCCTCAGTCTGGTGCTCCATGGCAGGATTTTGCCTCATGGGCTAAGGATGATCATGATAAAAGTGAGGGATCAGCCCAGAACTACATGGGAGGAGCTTGTGAATGATCTCAAGGCAGTTGGGACCTCAGTCATCAAATCATTGGTAAAACAATCCGCCACCATGGATTGTGAAATCTGGCAGCGCCCCCCTCAAGAAGGCACATGTACAGGCCCGTCTGAGGCTTGCCAATGAACATCTAAATGATTCAGAGAAGGATTGGGCGAAAGTGCTGTGGTCAGATGAGATCAAAATTAAGCTCTTTAGCTATAACTCGACTCGCCATGTTTAGAGGAAGAAAAATGCTGACTATGACCCTAAGAACACCATACCTACAATCAAGCACGGAGGTGGAAACATTATGCTTTGGGACTGTTTCTCTGCTAAAGGTACAGGTCGACTTTGCCACATTGAGGTGCCAATTGTTAGGGCCATGTATTATAAAATCTTGAATGAGAACTATCAGAACACTGAAAATGGGTCGTTGATGCATCTTCCAGCATGACAATGGCCCAAAACATCCAGCCAAGGCAATAAAAGAGTGGTTCAAGAATAAGCACATTAAGGTCATGGAGTGGCCTAGCCATTCTCTAGACCTTAATCCTATCCAGAATTTATGGAGGGAGATAAACTGTGAGTTGCCAAGAGACAGCCAAAAAACCTTGAGGATTTCGAGAAGATCTGTAAAGAAGAGTGGACCAAAATCCCTCCTGAGATGTGTGCAAACCTGGTAACCAACTACAAGAAACACCTTACCTCCTGTGCTTGCCAACAAGGTTTTCTCCACCAAGTACTAACTCATGTTTTGCTTGGGGATCAAATACTTATTTACTCACTGAACTGCAACTCAATTTATAACATTTGTATTGTGTGTTTTTAAAAAAAAAATCTAGACCCTTCATTGCTTTGTAAGTGGGCAAACTTAACAACATCTGCAGGGAATTTAAATAATTATGTTCCCCTCTATATGTAGGCAAACTACAGGTCCCTGGTTACACTGACCACAAAGATCTAATATGCAAAAAATTATTGGCTAATCCATAGTGCTTTTTTGAACTTTTATTTTTCCTTTTTACATTGGCTTTTTAAAATAACAAATGCAGTAATATGGAAGTTGGATAAAAAGATTAGTGCAGCATAACACTTTTGGTTGTAAACCAGTAGATTTGTCTAGGAATTTACACATCATACCGAAAAGAGGGACAACTTTGTTTTTAAGAAGGACAGTCCTCCAAATGAAGAACAGTTTGGAGCTATGCTTTAAGGAGTTAGCAGACATTCCTTATGATTAAATAGGTGTGGCCCAAGTATAGAGTGTTCAAATGCCCATTGACACTGCCCGCTCACTAAACTGAGTGATTTATTGTGCGGGTAGCTGTCTGGTTAGGCTGCAGTGAGCAGCCACGAGGTAGGTAGTGTGTGATGCGTGTTTTACCATATCACGCAGTTCCCTTTTTTTTTTTTTGGCAGCTTCATTTGTGCTGCTGTGCTGTATGTGATGCCATCCTGTGTGAGTCATTTGAATGCACTGCTGTACCTGCAGGAAATGCCTGAAAAGGTCCCTGCACATTTTAAAAAATGCAGCCACAGGGATGCAAGGAAATCGTATGGTGTTTTTTGTACCATGTGATTTCTGGCACCTGAACACCAAGGATCATCAAAAGTTTTGGAGCCACACAAGACCGCTTTGTCAGCCATGGGATGTTGCATGCCTCATGAAGAGTTCTATGAGTTGCACTATGAGTCGCTGATCACTGCCATTACTTGTATAGTGTCTGTGCAGATCAGTATCTTGATCTTGATCATGATCAGATCGATACTAGTGTCCCCAAAAATGTAGTGTTGGCAGGAACAGCCCCGATCACTGCCAGCACTTGCACCATGTAGCAGTATACATTTTGGCCTAAATTTATGAAGAAATTTGATTTTATTTAATGTTTTATAACGTAAAGAAAATGATGTTTTTTTTTTGTTTTTGTTTTTAGCATTTTGTTCCTCTTATTTAACCACCTGACATCCACGCTATGGCCGAATGATGGCCACAGCGCGGACCTGCATTCCCGGGAGGCGCGCTGTGATCACCGAGTCACTGAGACTCGGCTGATCACCGATCCGAGTAAGGGGCCGGTCCCGGCCCCTTACCATGTGATCAGCTGTCAGCCAATGACAGCTGATCACATAATGTAAACAAAAGATCGGTAATCGTTTTTTTTTTTACTCACGCTGACAGCGTGAGTAGAAAAAAAAGCCGATCACCGGCTGGGATGGAAGAGGCACATCTGCCTCATCAGTGCCACCTACTAGTGCCAATTAAAAGAGCCCACAGTGCCACCTAACAGTGCCCACAGTGCCACCTAACAGTGCCCACAGTGCCACCTAACAGTGCCCACAGTGCCACCTAACAGTGCCCACAAGTGCCACCTATCAATGCCCACTTGTAGTGCCAATCAATGCCACCTGGCAGTGCTGCCCATCACTGCCACCCATCAGTGCCCATCACTGCCACCCATCAGTGCCCATCACTGCCGCCTATCAGTGCCCATCACTGCCGCCTCATCAGCGTTCATCAATGAAGGAGAAAAATGACCTGTTTAAAATTTTTTATAAAAAAATAATTTTTTTTTTTGTAAAAAATTAAGTTTTTTACATTTTTTTTTTAACAAAAAGTAAAAACTGCAGAGGTGATAAAATACCACCAAAAGAAAGCTCTATTTGTGGTGAAAAAATGGTAAAAATTTAGTTTGGGTACAGTGTTGTATGACCGCGCAACCACCAAAAGAAAGCTCTATTTGTGTGAAGAAAAACTTTGCTGAATAACAAAAAATGCTTCTGTCATGAAGAGGGTAAAACCTTCCGGAGGTCAAATGGTCAATTCAGTATCTGTTTATTTTAAATTGTGTGCTTTGTTAAAGCTGCAAAAATCAGCAACTAAATCAGTAAATATGTGACTGTGACAGACTTAGCTGGGACAGAGGCTTTTGGAGGGGACTGAATGCTAGCCTCTTGCCTACCGATTATGGGCCCTGGCATTTGGGGGAACGGTGCTTGTTATGATAAATACAAGAGGAGCAGCGCTGTGATAAAGAGGTTCTATATGATAAAACCAGAACAAAAAATGTGAAATATTAAGCCCAAAATTGGGATAGGCTCCAAGTTCATAAAAGTACATAAACAGCTGGACCGTCCTATTCAAAAACCAAACATGGATGGTGGATAAAAGAAGCGTAGATAGGTGGAAATCAATGAGTCCTTCACCGCACCACTGTGATAAAGTAAAAATGCGCGCTTACCAAACGGCAAGCTTGGAAGAGCTTGCGACCTTAACCCGGTCGGGGCCTTTCAGGGTGGAACCATCAAGGAGAAGCACGCCACCTTAGCTTGGATTAAGCACGCTGTTCTTCCAATTAACACTCTCTATGTGGAGATGTGACCCCTGGCTAGGGCTAAACCTCGGGAGAGGTATACCGAAGAAAGAAGGAAAGCGACATAGCGTAATCCTGCTTTCACTTTTTATTAAAAACAAAAGAATTGCACTTACATGTGGAAGGATAAACAACAAACATATGAGCCGGCCGGCTAGGAAGCGAACGCCCGTCCTGTAGACTGTAGACGGTAGATGCAGCACGTCAGCACGCCCGACGTACGTTTCGTCACACTCTGACGTCGTCTGGGGCCGGTGCTTGTTATGAGCTGTATGCCTGGGGACCCTGGAGGTGGTGTAACTTTAGATTCAGGTCCATGTCCCCCAAGACACACAGACTCTGGGGACCCTGGATATGCCATTGTGACGGGAGTCACTAATATGGGCACAAGGTGAATGAGAACCCCCACTATGATCTGTGCTAGTCAGACTCAATGCTGTATATATAATGTGTGCTGTCTCATTATGTTGTGTACTATTTGCTGTAAAGGTTGGGGTGTGACTGTATTCTATTGTTTATTGTGGCTGTCTGCCTCAAATATTATGGAATGTCTAAGTGTCTTGCTTGGAGGAAAGAGGGAGGGGGGATTCCTACAGCAGCCCCCCTGTTAAGACTGTTTACTGATGAGAAGTTAAACACACCTGACCTATGTGTCCATTGTCATTGGACAGTTTAACCCGCCCTGTTTTCCAAGGGTGGGGGGGAAGTGTTTTGAAGTGGGATCTGTATAACATGTGTTTGAATAAAGATTCATTCCTGCTTGAACCTCAAGACAGAGCCTTGTCTCGTACTTGGGGGAGAATTATTTGTATGGGTTCCTTGTTCGGCTGATTGAAGTGTTCAGTAGCTGCCTTTGTGTTTGGGTATGGAATGTCCTAAACTACTTTAACCCCTTTCATACTCGGGGGGTCGTTACAGTGACTTATACTAAAAACCAAGGCTGGCTTGAAAGGCATGTGTTGTAGTCGCATGTTTTACTGCAGTGTATGGTACCAGACTATCCACACCATGGTGCATGCCAATACTAGTTTTTTCATGAATAGCACCCCAACTCACATTGTCAGTGAACCTTAATGCATGTGAGTGCCAGTGCACCACTGTGCACAAATAGGAACCACCTGTGCATTGTGATGTGCTGCATAGAAAAAAAAGCTTCTTTCTCTCAAAGCCAACACTCTAAAGTTGAAGTCAGGGAGACAACCCACAGTAAGAATCTCCATTTTTAGGCCTCATGGCAACCTCCTTTGTGGATGCACCACTGGCCCAATTTCATTCCAGACCTCTCCAACACAATATCTTGTCAACCTGGAACAAGTATGGAATAACTGGAAAGTGATGACAATAGAAGTCGGTCTTTCAGGCTGGGGAGGATTGTTCCAGTCCCTCACAGCTCAGAGAATATAGTCACTTGTAGAAGTCAAGTTCCCCATCAACATCCTGGAGCTCAGAGAAGTTGGAATGGTTCTAAAACATTGGACCCCCCTTCTACGAGGATACCCAATGAAGTCTGTTGGTAGCCAGGACCAAGGATCGATTGGCACTGGCCTTGTATGCTTTAATAATTGCCTGGTCTCAGTTCAGGCTAATCTACGCCTCCCTAGCTGGTAAGTATGGTGGGAAATGTTTTGGTTGTTAGTAATCAATGCATTCTCCCCCATGCAAATTCTGGTTTGTCTGCTAAAAAAGATAGAGAAAAGCTGTCGCTCTCATTACACCAAACTGGCCCAGGAAAGCCTGGTACACAGGCATACTCAGAATAATAGCAGAGGACCACTGGCCTCTTCCTAACACACCAGATTTGCTGTCTCAGGGACTTCTATTCTTCCCTTCTTCTCAGCTCCTGGCTTTAACAGCATGGCCGTTGAAGCCCAGGTCTTAAAAGAAGAGGGGTCTCTAAACCTTGCATTTCCAGGAAGATCTACCTGGAAATCCCTTTTGCCTGGTGTGCACAAAGGCACTTCAATCTCAGAGGTTACACTTTGCCTCAAATTCTGGCCTTCTTAGGTCTGAAACAGAACTTGGCCTTAAGCAATCTAAAAGGACAAGGGTTTGGCCTTGTCCATATTTAAAAAAAAAAAAACCCTGGCTTCAACCCTTCTTGTAAAAAAAAAAAAAAAAAAATTCTTCAAGGTCTTTCTCCCATTAACCCTGTGCTGCCTTGCGATCTTAACTTGGTTCTATATGCCCTGAAGTAAAAAATCTTAGATCTAATGAGGAATATTCCCTTACTCTGTAGATAGCGTCTCCTGCAAAGTAGGCTTTTTGGTTGTTATCATGTCTGTAAGATGTGTCTCAGAGTTGGAAGCTCTTTTGTAAGGAGCAGTTCCTCGTTCTTCACAAAGACCAGGTTCTTTTACGCCCAAGACCATTGTTTTTTCCATAGGCGGTACCAGTATTCTACTACCACCATCGTCCTACCATCATTACGTCTTGATTCAAAAGCATCCAAAGGAACTTCAGAGTTATTAGAGTTTATCTCTAAGCTTCAGCTTTAACCACTTTGCATCCAGGCCAATTCTAACACTTCGCTCCTACATGTAAAAATCAACCTTTTTTTTTTTTGCTAGAAAATTACTACTTAGAACCCCCAAACATTATATGTATTTTTTTTAGCAGAGGACCTATAGAATAAAATGATGGGTGCTAAAAAAAAAATTGTCAGACAGTATTTGCACAGTGGTTTTTTCACAATTTTTGGGGAAAAAAATACACTTTAATGAATTAAAAAAACAAAAAACACAATATTTTCCCCATTTTTTATATAATAATGTAAAAGATGATGTTACGCCGAGTAAATCGATACCTAACACGTCACGCTTTAAAATTGCGTCTGCCCATGGGATGGCTGCAAACTACGGTGCTCAAAATTCTCAATAGGCAACTTTTTAAACGTCTTTACAGGTTACCAGTTTGAAGTTACACAGGAGGTCTGGTGCTAGCATTATTGCTCTCGCTCTGAAATTGCGACAATGCCTCACGTGTGTTGTGATCACCGTTGTGAACAACATCCCTTGTGACAGCATGGGCCGTGACTGGTCCCCCAAATATCTCCTCTGGCCTCCAATGCAGCCGATCAGACACAGATCGGCTGTTTTCCTGGCTGCTAATGGCCACGTAAACAAAGGGACTGAACCGAAAGTGACGGCATGCTCATCACTCCCAGTTTCCAGAGATCACAGAGAGAGAGGAACAATGTCACTTCCTCTCTCCCTGTTCCATGCAGCCATCGCCGCTGGTTGCACCGCTCCAGGGCTCCGCGATCGGACGGTAGAGCCTGGAAAAGTCGGCGGTGGGTGGGACCCCCTTCCACCACTTGTGTGGAAGTGATTGAGTGGCTATTTAGCCACTGGCATCACTTCTGCTAGAAAAGGAATCGCCGGCTGAAAAATTTCATCCCGAGACGATGCCTGTAGATGCAGGCACCATACCGGTAAAACCACTGCAACCCGAGGACGTCTATGGATGTCCTACAGATGGGAAGTAGTTAGACAGAACTGGGTTCTTGCAGTGGTACTCTGAAGCTGGGTCTATTGTACCCATAATGTTGTGGGCCTGTTGGCACAGTATGTTTACCTAGTTGTTTCCCACCCTTCTCATTTATTGCTTGGAAATGTCCCAGGGCCTATAATACTTTGTGTCCTGTACTGTACTATTAAGATGAGAGGAATTTTGACTTTTTTGAACTGTTATTTCTATATATTGGAGTGCAGTACAAGACCCAGGGCAGACACCTTTCAGTTACTTGGTTACTCTGCATTGCTTGCTACAAAACTGAGGACTCACAGAATTAGGTAGGGTTAAAGGGGAGGCACCATGGGGGTGTGTCCTTGAGAGCTTTGTCAGTGTCCAGTCTGCTGAAGGTGAAAACCTATAACCCAGATTCTATGGATACTAACTTTGCCCATGTTTTGTGCTCTCCAAGATAAAATTAATTTTTTTTTTTTTTTACTGCGCAGAAAGCTACAGACAAACTCCTGCCCTTCAACCAGCCTGCTGCCTTCATATTTCATATTGCAGGCATGTCCAAATTCCGGCCCACGGGCCAATTGCGGCCTGCGTTCCGGTTTTGAACGGCCTGCCTGGTTATTTGGACATGTATATCTTTTGTGGCCCCCAAGGATCTCCCTGCGCCAGGGCCACAAAAGATATATATGCTGGCTGCCTTGGAGGGGACAGGGAGGAGGCGGGAAGAGTGCCGTACACACAGGAAAATTTCCTGTTTGCACGGCAGCCTCTGTAATAGGAAGTTCGTCTCCTGCGCTGCCATTGGACGACTGAATACAGTCAGGGCCCATTGCTCAAGCCAGTTCTTCTGCTACCTCTGTCTCCAGAAGTCCTAGAAATGAATTGTCATTGCTAGAACCAATATGATTCCCCAACTTGTTATTGTTAGTGCAATTTATTTCTGAGAAGACTGAACAGAAGTAATTGTTTAAATGGTTTGCTACATCCAGATCTCCCTCAACATAAGCGTTGTGCCCAGTTTTCATTTTAGTGATCCCAGTGTATGTTTTCCTTTTATCAGTAATGTACCTAAGAAAGGAGATAAAACCTTTTTAATAGATTGAGCAATTTTCTCCTCTTTCTGTTTTTTTTTTCTATTTATTTTGCTTTTTGAATTAATGTTGGTGTTATGCTATTTTTGACATATATGACAACTCCACCTCCTCTCTTCCCTACTCTGTCCTTCCTGTATAGGGTATACCCTGGTATTGTCATTTCCCACTCCTCCTCCTCCTTTCCAATCCTTGAACCATGTTTCTATAATTGCAACAAGGTCCAAGTTGTCCCTAGACATAAGAGCTGTCACCTCAGAAAGATTGTTGCCTAAACTGCGGGCATTAGTGCATATAACATGACAAACACTGCTATCTACTGCTTTATTTATGCCACCATACACTTTAACTGAAGAGACCACCCCATCAGCTCAGTCCTTAGCAACACAAATCCTCACATTTGTTTAACCTGCTGGGGACAGAAATGCTGCTCATCAATTACATCTCTGCCCCCATTTCTCAGTTTAAATGCATTTCCAAAAAACTTCTAAATTCCATACGATGAAGCTCAGTGTCGTTGTGTGAGGGATGCAGACCATCTCTCTTATACAGCTCAATGTCAGACCACCAGATAGCATCGCGACTAGCATAACAAAAACCTTCAGCCTTGCACCAATCCTTTAACCAAACATTGAACTTCGCTATACAAAGTATTTTCTCTTGTTGTCTCTTCATGTACATATAGCCTACTTTGACCGCGGGCCGCAGGAAAAATTGGAAAAAGTCGCACCGAGATTGTACCGTGTTTTGCATCCTGTGGTCATAATCCTGAACGTGATTCTTCAGGAGAGGGATGTTGAAGCTTCCCTGAACTCAGGTAAAAGCCTATGTGTACATGGACACAGGCTTTTATGGGGTTGAGTTTAGGAGTTTTGGCAAAAAACGCCAAGAGCTCCTAAACTTAAGTTTAGGAGCTGTAGCGTACATGAAGCCTAAGGCTCTACACCTCCAAGAATCAGTAAAATGTCCAGTGGGGATCACGTGTGTGCTGTCAGCTTCTGCTTGGAGGTCTGCACAGAGTCATGACTGCTGAAGCTGAGAGGTGCCACTACAGTTTGCATTAACGGACATCCGAAGTGTCACATGTGATTAGTAGGGTTGTCCCGATACCGATACTAGTATCGGTATCGGCACCGATACCGAGCATTTGCCCAAGTACTTGTACTCGGGCAAATGCTCCCGATGCTTCCCCCGATACCTGGAAGACAGCTGTGATCGGCGCGTGGGGGAGTTACAAGATTCTCCCCCAGCGGCTTTCAGCTGCTTTAGTGACATACAGCGGTGATCGGTCACCGCTGTATGTCACTGCATCCTCCTCCATGCCCCCTCCGTTCCTCTGTCTCCCTCCGCTGTCCCCCTCCGTTCCTCTCTCCTTTTCTGTCCCCCTCCGCTGTCCCCTCCGTTCCTCTCTCTTTCCCTGTGCCTCTCCGCTGTCCCCTCCGTTCCTCTCTCTTTCCCTGTGCCTCTCCGCTGTCCCCTCCGTTCCTCTCTCTTTCCCTGTGCCTCTCCGCTGTCCCCTCCGTTCCTCTCTCTTTCCCTGTGCCTCTCCGCTGTCCCCTCCGTTCCTCTCTCTTTCCCTGTGCCTCTCCGCTGTCCCCTCCGTTCCTCTCTTTTTCCCTGTGCCTCTCCGCTGTCCCCTCCGTTCCTCTCTCCTCTGTGTCTCTCCGCTGTCCCCTCCGCTCCTCTCTCCTTCTCTGTGTCTCTCCGCTGTCCCCTCCGTTCCTCTCTCCTTCTCTGTGTCTCTCTGCTGTCCCCTCCGTTCCTCTCTCCTTCTCTGTGTCTCTCCGCTGTCCCCTCCGTTCCTCTCTCTTTCCCTGTGCCTCTCCGCTGTCCCCTCCGTTCCTCTCTCCTTCTCTGTCTCCCTCCGTTCTCCCCCTCCGTTCCGCCGTCCCCCTCCTCCTTCCTTTGTGAATGGACAGAGTCAGCTGACTCTGTCCATTCACATAACTGAAACATTGTAATCTCCTGTGATTACGATGTGTCAGTTTATGAAAGGAGAGGAGCCGCTGTCTTCTCTCCATTCATTCTCAGTGCAGCTGAGGCTGCAGAGAAAGGCACTGGGGGATCTCTATCCTCTGTCTCTTTCTCTGTCTCAAGGGGGAGATATCAGAGGTCTGTTAAGACCCCTGATATCTCACCAAAGCCCCCCAACAGGGCTGATTAAAAAAACAAACAAAAAACACATATTGCAATAAAGAATAAAAAAAAATTATTGTAAAAAATAAAAATTGTAAATTAAAAAAAAAAAAAAACACACACACATACACCGTTCACCCCCTTTCAGCCCCCCCCCCCCCCCCAAAAAAAAGGACTGTTAAAAAAAAACAAAAAAAAACACTGTCACGTGACATAAAAAAAAAGTATCGGTATTCGGTATCGGCGAGTACTTGAAAAAAAGTATTGGTACTTGTACTCGGTTCTAAAAAAGTGGTATCGGGACAACCCTAGTGATTAGAGACAGATTAGTGACCCTAGGCACAAGCTATTCAGGGTGACTTATCTGCCCCTAATTGCATGCAACACCTCAGATGTTAACCCCCGGCAAATGTTTTAACTGATTCTTGGTGGTGTACAGCCTTGATCTGCCATGTGAATGAGGCTAAAATGAAAACATTAGCAAATAGACATTGTGCATTATACTTTTATGGACCACTTAGTGTAATAAGAGCTTTGAACAAACTTTACTGGTGGGCAGTAGTAATGAATCCCACTCAGCCTTTGTTGGGGAGCTACTTAGATGTGCCACGAGAACTACTATTCTGCACCAGTCAGAAAACCTTTCCACAGAATCCTTATCAGTTAACATAGGTCTAAGCTCTGATGCAGGGACAGAGCCCTAAAGCAAGGTATTTACTTCCTACTAGTGGCATGTAAAGTTTTTTTGCTTGGCATAGAGTATAAAGGCATTTGTAATTTGTAATGGAGTAGTGGTTCTTGTGGAGCATCTATCATGTTCCAAGTGGCTACCACTGGGGCAGGCATTGACTGAGATTAGCTGTGCTCTGCTTTGCTACCAATCTTTCCAAAAGCATTGTTTGTGATTGTTTAAGGCAAGGGACTTGAACGATCACAAACATTGACTGTGGAGGGCATTGTATGGGAAATGCATTTATTTATATTTATTCCATATCCTTTAAAAACGAATAACAAATGCATATCGTAGGCAACAATCCATTTAAAAACGCAAAAAGCAAACCACATACCAATGTATGCTAACACTTTGATAACATCCAGAACGTTCCAGAATTAAGTATTGTAAGTAGTGCATTATTTCCCACATAATTGTATACACCTCATTATTTGATTTGTGTAATCCAGATCATTTATTTAAATCCTTCTTTTGATTTGGAATCTTAGAAAATGTAGTGCATTCAGTACAGACATTCTGATTTTCGGCCACTAGATGGCGGCATGAGCCCAGAATTTACCTTACCATGTTATCCGACATACTGAATATGTGAAGTTAGAGCAGAGGCTAAATTAGTACTTCTCCAATCCTGAAATGCGCATTGCAGAATTCGCCTACTTTAGATTGATTAGTGTGACTCTTAATGCTGTCACAGCTGCGGTAGCACCTGAAATCTGTATGTAGTGATTTTTAGAAATTACAGCTTGCCAGTTTAGTACACAACCAAATGAATATGTTGTATTGCATTGAATAAAAAGAACAGGGTCAGCTGAAGTCAAGTGTTTAGAGATTTAAAGTGAATTTCAACTTTTGGTACCTAAGCATTGGCATCACAGATGTTCAAACAACTACTTTTTCTAAACTGCCATTTTATCATCTTGATAATACTTTGAAGTTCTTGCTCATAACTGCATCAGTGCACAGCTCTATCATAATGTTCATTATTCAGTGATAAAAAAATGTTAGTAAAGAGTTTAATGGGTTTCATGTATATTAAGTTTATACTATATAGTCTATATATTATATATATATATATATATATATATATATATATATATATCTATATATATATATATATATAGATATATATCTATATATCTATATATATATATATATATATATATATATAGATATATATATATCTATATATATATATATATATATATATATATAGATATTTATACTATATATTCTGCTTGAACCAACAAACTACTAGAGAACAAAGGGGTACCTCCTGAAACATAGAATGGGATATTCAGAATTGTAATTATTTTGAATGAAACTAATATAAGCCCAGACCCCTTTATACAACAATACACTAAACTTGTGATAATGAGAATTAAATGGGTTTAGATATTTTCAGATTAATGGTGGCCATACACTATACGAAAAATCTGCTGAAACCCATTTGCGAAAAAAAGAACATTTGGTCATGAGAGCAAACAATAGTGCCATCATGTAATGACCGATAAATCGTTCAGTGGACATAAATGAATCCATTTTTTTTTTTTTTTTTTTTACATATACCTAGTGCAAACAGTTCGAACGGGAAACACATTAACCTTTTAATTTATCATTCGTTTGGCAGAAAATTTTCAAACTTGTCCTTCGTTTTTTCGGCTCAAAAAAATCCCAACGATTATCGATTTTGTGCACATTAACTGGCCAAAAAACGAATTAACTGTCTAATGTAATAAGAATATTCCTGCGCTACCCAATTGGAAAAAGAAAAGAAAACAGGAACTCAGAAAAATAGTAAAAACGCACGTATGCGACTGGACAGCTGCATTCACCGAAGCAAGGGTCAGACATAAGCCCAAAATCAAACTGAGGTATAGGGGGGGGGGAGGTGCTGCGCTAACCAGAAGAAAGCTGTAAATCTGTCTTTGGTCAATTAATATAATGACATAAAATCGCATAATAAATTGCAAAAATCGCATAAATAAGTGTTGACACTAAAAAACTTTCAAGTCTTAATAATCAGCATCATGTATATGTGAAAAAAGTGCATAAAAAATCCTTTTCAATTAGTATATACTAAATGACAAAAAAAATCGCATGTTAAATCGCATAAATAAGTGTTGACACTAAAAACTTCTAAATCTAGATAATTATGTGTTGGTGCACAAAGGGACATAAACACTACTTCATGTGAATAATTCTAAATAAAAATACATAGAATAAATTAGAAATAACCATCAAAAACATAACCTTATAAATGGTGCAAAACGTACAAAGTGCCAGTGCTTAAAGGTGATCTAGATATCGCAAATAAAACACATCAATCCAACGCAATATGGATAATAAACAATATAAATAAATGTCCCAATAATAGTGATATAAAATATATTGTGCTGGCCTGCGAAACAAATGACCAATGACATGCCAGTAAGTGCAGCAAACTTAAAGTGCCAGTGTAAAAGTCATTGAAGGTGCAAAAGCAAGTTCTGGTGTATTCAACAAAACAACAGTGGGGTGTCTGGGATGCAATTCACTCAGTGTCCTCTTCGTGCATAAAAACACTAATGTAAGCAGTGGCCCCTTACCTAGCGGTGCTAGGTCAACCGCATGAATTGTAGCTAAAATGCCAGGTCCTGAGCCTCAATCGCGTCCCTATAACCACGCTTACTGGTGTTGGGTTATCCTAATGGCAGCTGATTACAAGTGGCTAGGGTCCTATCAGGGGTCCTGGACCAGCGCGGATCCTAGCTCAGCCTCCACATCTCAGGTATGTATGTACAGGAATATGCAGGACAAAGGTACTTGATAGTGAAGTATGTATTAACCAGGTAATGCTTTATTAAAAATCTTTAAGTAGATGTACTCACATAAAAACAATGCAGAGCAAACCTCTCTCCTACGAGCAGCGAACTCGTTCTGTGTCTAGCAATGTGAAACAGCCTATTCTGTCCCTACGCGTGTCATCACCGATCACGTGACTTCAGGGGATGAGCAAAATAGGCTTATTGTGGTCTTAAATAGTCTCTCCCATAGTGATTAATGGGCGGCCATTTTCTCGTAGCCACGCTGGCCATTACTAGTTCTCACATGGGCGTGGCCATTTTGTAGGTTAGAAACGACTACCTGATCATAACAAAGCTAATAACTAGGTGTCTGATGGGCGCGGCCATTTTATAGGTTAGAGAAGACTTTATACTCATACCAAGGCAAATACATACCGAATTGGCTGTATGTTTATGTAACGATATATTGCGTTGCTCATAAATATGGCTTAATGATATACAGAGGGGCTAATTGGCCAGAGACGGACGCATAGGTGGGCATATATTAAAAAAGAGAGAGATCCCGCTGTATTGGAAGCTAAAAAATGCCACATGGTCGGAGGCCACCACTAAAAGTGCATACATGGAAATTTTAATTCGTAAAATATATTGAAAGGTAATAAAAAGGCTAAAAATAAATTATTTAATGAAATATGATTAAAATATATGCGGGGTTACGGTGCAAATAGCTGGAATATCCAGTAAAATTCAAATTAAAATAGCCGCGGAGGGATGATGGAATGGGCTATTTCATATCATGTATACTCGTATAAATATCACATGGAATACCTACAATCTCAACTACAGTGCAATCATAAGGAAAGGGAGGGAAGGTAAACCGGGGGGGGGGAGAGGTGGTGGGGGGAGAGGGGAAAGGGAGAGGGGGGACGGGGGAAGGGAGGGGGAAAAGGAGGGGGGAGACGTAAAGATGTAATGGAAGGAGGGGGGGGTAGCGAATAAATCTATAATGATAAATCACAACATGTACTAATAATAACAATATCCAAGGGCATAAGAAGAGAGAGAGGGAGGGCCAAAGCATATTCTTAAAATACTGGTGAGAGAAAAAAAGAGAGCTGGTAATGTACACTCCTATTAAAAATCGCTTAAAAAGCAGTTCAAATCAAATTCGATGTTCAAACCTCTGGGTGCAAAAGTATCTAGGGTGAAAATCCACTTAGATTCGAGCTGGCTGAGGGTCCTAACCTTATGTCCCCCCCGCCAGTGTCTGACATATGGTTCAATTCCCCAAAATTTTAATTGTGTGGGGTCTTTGTTGTGACACAGCAGGAAGTGTTTAGAAACACTATGTTTGTCATACCCATTCAAAATATTCTTCACGTGTTCTTTGATCCTAACTCGGAGGGGTCTTTTTGTGCGGCCTGTATACTGTAGGCCACAACTGCATTCTAGGGCGTATACCGCTCCTTCCGTGTTACAACAGATAAATTCTTTTATTTCATATGTCTCCCCTGTACTAGTCGACGTAAAGTGGGACTTCTTCTCATTGGGGCACCTAGTTCTCAAACATGCAAAGCACCTTTTGCAAGGGAAGAAACCATTCCGGGTAAAGAAGGAGATTACTTTCTTTGGTGGATCAATTATGTTTTTCACAATTTTGTCTCTAAGGGTAGGTGCTTTCTTGTAAATGAACCTGGGATTGGGGGGTAACTTATCCTGTAATTCCTTATCTGCCAGAAGTATATGCCAGTGTCTCTTGATAATCTTCTCAATTCTCTTGTGTTGGGCGTTGAAGTCCAAGATTATCGGTGCTACCGCTAATGTCGTTTCATTTCTGGTTTTATCTCTGATTAATTCTTTTCGGTCCATTTCCTTGACTTCCAGTATTTTGTCTCTTATGAATTGTTGGTCGTAGCCTTTCTTGGCGAATCTCTGCGCAATCAGTTCTGCTTGTTCTAGATAAATATTAAGGTGGGTATAGTTCCGTCTTACCCTCATAAGTTGACCTTTAGGGACATTAAACAGCCAATTCCTGTGGTGGCAGCTTTCAATAGGGAGATAACTGTTCCTGTCCACCGTTTTAAAGTGCATGCGTGACCATAGTATACCGTTTTCTTGTATGATGTCTAAATCTAAAAATGTCACTTTTTCATCACTGGCCTCCCAAGATAATTTAATATTTCTATCATTGATGTTAAGGTTTTCCAAAAAACTGGTGAGCTGATCCAGTTCACCTTTCCAGAGTATAAAGACATCATCGATATATCTCTTGTAAATGGCTAGATCGGTGGGCCTGTCTCTAAAAACATTCTGTTCCTCCCACTGGGCCATGAAGAGGCCTGCCACGCTTGGGGCAAATTTAGCTCCCATCGCTACTCCTGTGTGTTGATAGTAGTAATTCTTGTCATACCAGAAATAGATGTTCTTGAGGCAGAAGTCTAAGCATTTCACTATGAACTTCCTTTGGACGCATGGTAGCTTGGTGTATGACCTAAGGCCCCATTTTGCGGCTTTGCATGCTTGATGGTGAGGTATCACTGTATATAGGGATGAAACATCCGCGGTAGCCATAATCCATGGACCTATATAACAAAAAATTCCGCGCTAGAAACATATAAAAATGAGCAGCAGTAAACAGTGCGACAACACCAATCAGAACAAGGAAAATTATAAACTGCGCTAAACAAAAAATCTTATGTTTGGAGTAAAGTGGTAGTATAACCTAACAACAGCAAATATTGATAAGATTATAAGAAACAATATAAAGTCCAAATCTTCAAAAAATGGTAGGATGTTCAGCTTAAATGTAGGTAACAATCCAAATGAGCTGTGATTGCTCTTACCAGAACTTCAGTGATATGAGCGGATGGCATAAAGCCCTGCCAGTGCCTTTGGGATAATAGACCAGTCAGCACCGTCCGTTTTCAAATTAAAATCCCCTCAATGGATGCAGGAGAAAAAACAAACAGAAGAAAACTGGCCATAGTGTAGTATGTTAAAAGCTAGGCATGGACAAACAGACATACCAAACACCCTGGTGAGCACATAAGAACAACCAAAAAGGAAAGGGGAGGGAAGTGAAAAAACCCCACCACCGTGGCTGTAGATTGTGCTTACCGACTCACGGTGATAAGCAGGCTCTATAGTAAGCTAGGAGATGATCAGTAGTTAGCGAGGAACAAGCTCCAATAACTTGGCACATGCGGCTCCTCTTATCCCTTCACTGGACCTGTTTCTTTTGGGACATCTTCTAGTATTTGCAACATCTGCTTGGTGTCTCTGAGGTAAGCCTCTGTGTTCTGGACCGCTGGCTGTAGGAAATAATCTATATATTGCCCGATTCTCGATGTCAGTGAGTCTATCCCATTTACAATCGGTCTTGGTGGTGGGTTAATTTTATCTTTATGAATTTTTGGCAATGAATATATGATCGGGGTCCTACAGGAATCAGGTATCAGATATCTGGCTTCTTTTTTATTCAGTATGTTTCTCTTTACTCCTAAGCACACCACCTTTTCTAGTGCTTTTCTGCACTTGAACATCGGGTTACTTAATAATCTGCTGTAAGTCGTCTCATCTCCCAGCATCTTGGTCATACTGCTGTGGTATTGCTCTTTCGATAAAATCACAATTCCTCCTCCCTTATCTGCTGCTCGTATAACCAAGTCTTTCCTTCTTGTTAGTTTCTTGATACCACCCTTTATGTGGCTTGGTTCTTCTCTTTTCTTGATTTTTAAAACTTTAATATCATCTAAAACTACTTTTTTAAAAACCTCAGTATACTTGTTGTTCTTTATTGAAGGATTAAAAACAGATTTGTTTCGTAGTGTACAATGCACAATCTCCTCATCACAAGACTCTATATGTTTAGGCCTTGGTGGATTTCCTGCAATGTACTTGGCAATATTAAGTTTCCTTACGAATTTCTGAATCCCTAGATAGGTTTGGAATTTGTCCAAGTTCTTGGAGGGTGCATATTTTAATCCTTTATCTAGAACCCATATTTCCTCATGTGTCAACGTTTGGCCGCTCAGATTAAAGATACCCTCTCCTTTCACTCCTTTTTTCTTTTGCTCTCTCTTTCCAGATCGCTTTCCTCTCTTCTTTCTTGACTTCTTCTGTGGCTTCTGTTTTCGTCTATATGTCTCGGGGGAGGGTTCTCCCGGCCTCTGTCTAAAAAAGGCCTAGTGTTGTCGGAAGTTTCGTGCTGTGCAGGATGTTGCCTATATTGGCCATTTCTCTCCTCCCTACGATCGGTCAGTGGAGCATAATAGTTGTATGTAGGTATCGGGCTACGTTCATGGCGTCGATGGTCTCTCTGTTGTGGTCCTCTTCTTTCTTCGTATCCGTAATCTTGACCAGGGCTTCTTCCTCTTGGGCCTTGATAGTCATATGTTGGTCTTCTGTTGTCTCTGTAATCATATGGCCTCCTCTGTTCCCTATGGTCTTGTGTATATCCTCTATAATCCCTCTGGTCATATGGGGGTTTGTACCAATTATTCCCATTAGGGTTGTCCCAATACCACTTTTTTAGGACCGAGTACAAGTACCGATACTTTTTTTCAAGTACTTGCCGATACCGATTACCGATACTTTTTTTTTAATGTCACGTGACAGTTTTTTTTTTGCTATTTTTTTTTTTGGGGGGGGGGGGTAAACGTTGTATGTGTGTGTGTGTGTTGTTTTTTTTTTACAATTTTTATTTTTTACAATAATATTTTTTTATTCTTTTTTTTTTTTTTTTTTTTTTTTTAACAGCCCTTTTGGGGGGCTTTGGTGAGATATCAGGGGTCTTAACAGACCTCTGATATCTCCCCCTTGAGACAGAGAAAGAGACAGAGGATAGAGATTCCCCAGTCCCTTTCTCTGCAGCGTCAGCTGCACTGAGAATGAATGGAGAGAAGACAGCGGCTTCTCTCCATTCATAAACTGACACATCGTAATCACAGGAGATTACAATGTTTCAGTTATGTGAATGGACAGAGTCAGCTGACTCTCTCCATACACAAAGGAAGGAGGAGGAGGACGGAGGAACTGAGGGGGAGAACGGAGGGGACAGATAAGGAGAGAGGAATGCAGGGGACAGATAAGGAGAGAGGAACGAAGGGGGAGAACGGAGGGGGACAGATAAGGAGAGAGGAATGCAGGGGACAGCGGAGAGGCACAGAGGAACGAGGGGGCATGGAGGAGGATGCAGTGACAGTCAGCTGTGACCGATCACCGCTGTATGTCACTAAAGCTGGTGAAAGCCGCTGGGGGAGAATCTTGTAACTCCCCCACGCGCCGATCACTGCTGTCCTCTAGGTATCGGGAAAGCATCGGGAGCATTTGCCCGAGTACAAGTACTTGGGCAAATGCTCGGTATCGGTGCCGATACCGATACTAGTATCGGTATCGGGACAACCCTAATTCCCATTATATGGTTTCCTATTGTTTCTCCCGTAGAACGGTCTTCTTCCACCATTCTGCGGGGTTCTATCATTTTGCTGGGGTCTTCTATTCCCTCTTTGGGGGGTATATGGATATTCATTCTTGTATCTATCATTTTGGTATAATTGTCTAGGTGTTGTTCCTCCATTTCCTTGATCATAATAGCCCCTCCTCTGTGGGCTTTGTGTATTATTGGG
This sequence comes from Lithobates septentrionalis, assembly GCA_037952835.1. NCBI lineage: Eukaryota > Metazoa > Chordata > Amphibia > Anura > Ranidae > Lithobates > Lithobates septentrionalis. The sequence goes on from JBBDGP010000597.1 coordinate 3,120,275, forward strand.
ACATTTTTTTATATTATTTATTATCCATATTGTGTTGGATTGATGTGTTTTATTTGCGATATCTAGATCACCTTTAAGCACTGGCACTTTGTATGTTTTGCACCATTTATAAGGTTATGTTTTTGATGGTTATTTCTGATTTATTCTATGTATTTTTATTTAGAATTATTCACATGAAGTAGTGTTTATGTCCCTTTGTGCACCAACACATGATTATCTAGATTTATATGTTTTTAGTGTCAACACTTATTTATGCGATTTAACATGCGATTTTTTTGTCATTTAGTATATACTAATTGAAAAGGATTTTTTATGCACTTTTTTCACATACACATGATGCTGATTATTAAGACTTGAATGTTTTTTAGTGTCAACACTTATTTATGCGATTTATTATGCGATTTTATGTCATTTTATTAATTGACCACAGACAGAGATTTACAGAATTAACTGTCTAAATAACCGATTTTTCGTATAGTGTATGGCCAGCATAAGTCTGTTAAAATGTAAATTTTATACCTTTTATAATGAGATGGTTTTGGCACAGATGTCTACATTTTCCTTTACTAATGAAATGCAGGTGAGTTTAGTGATCAGAGTAGAGGTTGAAGTATGTGTAAACCCAGCCCCATATGAACTGTAATGTGTTCTTCTCATTTCAAATGTGATTTTCAATATATTTAAATTTGCAGCTTCACTGAAATAATAGAGACTGAGACTGCCAAGTGGGTGATTTATCACACATTACACAGATGTGGTCAGCTGTTGTCACCAAAAGCCAGCCCTGAGAAATGTGTTGCAGCCATTGTTGGAGTGTATGCATGCAGACAGGAAGCTGTTGCAAAAAGGCTGCAAGAAATCAACAGTACTAAGACATAACAGAGGATGAAAAAGTTTAACACAAACATTTTATTTAAGAAATAAAAATCAAGTTGTTTATGATTCACAGTGCCTAAGCGTATGAAAGCCCTTTATAACGTACTTATTATTATTATTATTTGCTCACTTTTAGTTTAAGTATACCATTAAAAGTGTTTTGTTATGTCTGTCCATGACAGCGGGCCGGGGATCTTCTCCCACCTCACCCACATGGCCATGACATTCATTCACAGATTTCTGTGAATAAACTACAAGTCCTGGCAGCCTTTGCGGCTGTCGGTTTGTAGTTCCATATGAATTACCAGGGCGCTGATGAGGTAGTTCATTGATCTCCCTGTCGCTCAGTAACTGTCTGCCCATAACGGAGGTATGGGCAGACGGCTACATGGACAATCTACAAGAGCCTAACATTACTCCTGAAATCTGCTGATTGCAGGTGCAATTCTCTGCAGGCTCCTAAAAATAATAATAAATGCACATTTTTTTTACCTGCAAAACAATGTACATTTATTACTATTTTTTAAAGGAGAATTTCTCCTTTTAATTGTGATAAAACTGCATACATACAATACCTTAGTGTACATCCACCATTGAGTACAGCACCAGAACTATAACCTCTATGGTATCCAGGCAACAGTCCCACAATTGTAAGGTATGGGGGTTCCTCTGTTAGGTCAAATAAAATAGGGAGAGGAGTTATGTGTCATTATATAAGAATTGCACATCCTGGAGATGCAACAAGAGGTTAATGCACTAAACCTCTAAACTGTCTAAAACCCTAAACTGTCTTTAGGCATGGACTAGTAACCTAAAGAAACGCTGACTACTGAAGGATATGTCTCTCTAAAGCCCAACATGCCTAGTGTTCCAGTTCCAGCCTCCACTACCAAACTGCACCCCACGGTCTCTTACTGACCATGTAACATGTAAAGTAGAAGTGCCACCCTTAAAAAAATAAAAATGTATTAATCAATTTAGCATCAACCAGTAATAAGTAAGTTTATATTGGATTTGCAAAAATATTTATTGTTTGTTTTGCTATTACAATGCTGATGTTAAAAAATGAAAGTGTATGCTGTGACCATAGATCTCCTTTAGTTTGCTAATTCAGCAATCTACATTTGCTTGTATCAGTAGTCAGTTGAGTCACATAGTGAAGGTGACAGTGGATTCTAGTTCCCCATTCTTACCACAAGATGTCACTGTTAGCATAGATGTCCAAATAATCTTTTCATTGCAGTAGTAGCTGTGTGACATTCCTACAAATGTATTCTCACTGTGCAAAGTGAAGGAGTTTCCTACAGGCAGAAATGAATTGCTGCTTTTATCTTCTCCTTTATGTTGCATTTGAGATAGGCACTTGTAGTTTGTCAGGTGCCCTTATTGTCGGAATCATTTCAGAAGCTTTTGTTTGTAGATTGACACGCAGCACCTCTGAGTATCATAGCTTTTTCCTACTGACAGATGTGCAAAGGATCATACCAACCAGTATAGGAACAACAGAGTGGATGCCCTTTATCTTTAGACCCCTTTCACACTGGAGGCGTTTTTCAGGCGCTTTACCGCTAAAAATAGCGCCTGAAAAAAGCCTCAGCTGCAATCCCAGCGTGAAAGCCCGAGTGCTTTCACACTGGGGCGCTGCGCTAGCAGGACGTCAAAAAAAGTCCTGCAAGCAGCTTCTTTGTAGCGCTGTAGGAGCGGTGAACACCCCACCCCTGCAGCAGCGCTTTGCGGGCAGTTTTAACTTTTTTGGCCGCTAACGGGGGTTAAAAGCGGCCCTCTAGCGGCCGAAAATCGCTGCAAAAATGACGGTAAAGTGCCGCTAGAAATAGTGGCGCTTTACCGCTGACGCCTGGGCGCTGGTAGTGTGAAAGTGCCCTTAGAAAGTGAAAGAAGACAATAAAAACATATGTATACTTTTTAAAACTTTGCCACTAAGTAAGACATCAATATGTTCCACTGCTCGCACTAGCAAGTTTTTTTTATGTCTAGCTTATTATAAAACACAATTTCTAGAATATTTTAAAGTATGTACCTAATATACTTTTTTTTTTTTTTTGTGTGAGTCCTGATTGTGTGTGTTTTTCAAAATTTACCAAATATTGCCTGAATAAGAAAAAAAACAACTTCATAAAAGTAAAAACTGAACTTCAGTAGCATATAAAAATCTGTGTCATATAACACCACTACACTTCTCAGTCTGAATAGTCCAAATAAAATGCTGCATGCACACTATACTCCTCACATCAGTTCCTCTGCTGTATATATTGTATTACTTTCCTCATTTCATTTAGTTCTCATATAGGTGGAAATCCGCTGTCCTTGAACAGTTTCTGTGATGTCCTGGTTGGGTCATCAGATGGGCTTCTCTTCCACCCAAACCTCACCCATGGCACCTCCTTACTCAGTGCTTGGCTCTGTGAGGTGGCAAGTGCAAACAAAATAGTGCACACTGCCAACTTGACTTAACAATATCAATGCTGCACAGATCACTGTTTATTTATAAATATCAATGCTGCACAGATCACTGTTTATTTATAAATATCAATGCTGCACAGATCACTATTTATTTATAAATATCAATGCTGCACAGATCACTGTTTATTTATAAATATCAATGCTGCACAGATCACTGTTTATTTATAAATATATATATATATATATATATATATATATATATATATATATATATATATATATATATATATATATATACATATATATATATATATATGTATATATATAGAGCCCCCCCTTTCAAGCATCACGCTATACTCCATTAAATATCAAAATATGTCAAATCAAGAAAATAAAAATTATAAATATCACCTGTCCACAAGGTTTAGGAGTGTGTCTATGGGAATGTTTGAACATTTTTCCAAAAGCACATTTGTGAGGTCAGGCACTGATGTGGACAAGAAGGCCTGGCTCTCAGTCTCTGCTCTAATTCATCCCACAGGTGTTCTATCGTTGAGGTCAGGACTCTGTGCAGGCCAGTCAAGTTCCTCCACCCAAAACTCGCTCATCCATTTCTTTATGGACCTTGCTTTGTGCACTGGTCCAAATCTTTTGGTGGAGGGGGGGGGGGGGGATTATGGTGTGGGATTGTTTTTCAGGGGTTGGTCTTGGCCTCTTAGTTCCAGTGAAAGGAACTCCTAAGGCGTCAGCATACCAAGACATTTTGCACAATTTCATGCTTCAAACTTTGTGGGAACAGTTTGGGGATGGCCCCTGTTTGGGCGGGGGGGGGGGTGGGGGCTTGTGGAACCCAGCTTAGCTTGGCGAGCACTGGAAGCTCCTTGTCCAGCTCCCCCGGCCCCACCTATGTGTAAGTTACCCTGTGTCTATTAGGGGCAGAGGGTGACCGAGAACCCCAGTCTGATCTGTATTATATATATATATATATATATATATATATATATATATATATATATATATATATATATATATATATAATCTATCCACTTGCTTACAGGGCGCTTAAACCCCCCTCCTATCCAGACCAATTTTCAGCTTTCAGCGCTGACGCACTTTGAATGACAATTGCGCGGTAATAAAACACTGTATCCAAATGAAATTTTTATCATTTTTTCACCACAAATAGAGCTTTCTTTTGGTGGTATTTGATCACCTCTGCGCTTTTTACTTTTTGTTAAAAAAATGTAAAAAACTGAATTTTTAAAAAAAATTTTTTTTTATTTTTTATATTTTGTTATAAAAAATTTAAAACGGGTAATTTTTCTCCTTCATTGATGTACGCTGATGAGGCGGCAGTGATGGGCACAGATAGGCGGCAGTGATGGGCACTGATGGGTGGCAGTGATGGGCACTGATGGGTGGCAGTGATGGGCAGCACTGGCAGGTGGCACTGATTGGCACTACAGGTGGGCATTGATAGGTGGCACTTGTGGGCATTGATAGGTGGCACTTGTTGGCATTGATAGGTGGCACTGTGGGCACTGTTAGGTGGCACTGTGGGCACTGTTAGGTGGCACTGTGGGCACTGTTAGGTGGCACTGATGAGGCAGATGTGCCTCTTCCACTTCGGGACATCTGAGCCGGTGATCGGCTTTTTTTCTACTCGCGCTGTCAGCGTGAGTAAAAAAAAAAAAAACGATTACCGATCTTTTGTTTACATCATGTGATCAGCTGTCATTAGCTGACAGCTGATCACATGGTAAGGGGCCGGGACCGGCCCCTTACTCAGATCGGTGATCAGTCGAGTCTCAGTGACTTGGTGATCACAGTAGGGCTGAAACAACTAATCGATTAATCGACAACTAATCGATTATGAAATTAATCGATTACTATTTTCATAATCGAATAATCGGCCAGTAACATAATGGGGTTAAAAAAAGCTAAAATGAGTCCTTTTATAGTACAAAAAGAGCAAATCGCTACTGTAAATATTACTTTCACAGTTCTGCAGTAAAAAAAAAAATGAACCCCTTACATTAGTGATTATCTGCTTTTTTTTTTTTTTGTACTATAAAGGGCTAATTTTAGTTTTTTTTAACCCCATTATATTACTAAACGTCTTAGACCTCGTTCACATCTATGTGTTTTTTGGTGCTTTACTACAGATCATTTACATGGTTTCCTATGGGACACGTTCACATCTATGCTTTTTTCAGCCACTGCGTATTTGGAAAGGGTCAGGGACCTTTTTTAAGGACTTTTTTAACGCAAAACGGTGCTTTTTTGGTTTAATATACTTCAATGAAGAAGCTGCAGAAGAGCATGTAATGTGTTTTTGCAGCAATTTGTGTTTTTTTTAATCTGCTCAATGATAAATTGTCCAAAAAAAAAATGCAAAAATGCAAATCGCAGCAAAATCACGTGTGCAAAAATCACAACGCACAGCAAAAAGCACTGCAGAAACAGATCAAAAGCAAACTGCATAGGTGTGTACCGAGCCTTATGCTGGCCACACGGATCAATTTTCAGACGAGAATATTCAGACAAAAAATCTTTGTACATTCGCTGAATGAAAGAATGTTGTTTGAAATTTTCACTTGTTTTTAACATTCTGTTTTTAAAACGAATGTAAATTTCTGAACGAAAACCACATCCACTGCCTGAAAATTCCTTTGACCAAGAAGTTTTCTATTTCCAAATTTTCCCATCACTGTGGTTGAAAATGAACGTCGATTTTACCCCACTAACGATTAGAAAATCGAACGAACGTAATTAAAATGACTTTTTTTTTTTTTTTTTTTTGAAGGAAGACATTTGTTTTTTTTAAATAAAAAAATGTGATCTCTGAGTCTGATGATATTTACCAGATTCACCTTTTAATAGTATATACAGTATATCTCCTATAATAGTATATACAGTATATCTCTCCTCTAATAGTATATACAGTATATCTCTTCTGTTATTCTCAGAGTGGATTAGATATTTTTCTTCCTAACCATATAGTTGGTTATTTATATTTACCACTGCATAGAAATATTTAAGAATAAATTGCCTTTTTTTAAAACTTTACATATTAACTAAATTATACACCACATTTTTTTTAAGGTTATTAACCGATTAATCGATTATATATTTATATATATATAATTAATTTTGGTTCAGTGATCTATATTTTCCAGCATACAGGTGGTGGTGTTTTTTTTTTTTTTTGTAGCTTTTATTTTTTTTGATTTGACGTCATTTGGTATTTATTTTATTGGAGTATTTTTTTAATACATGAAATAAGGTGGTTATATAGAAAGTGAATGGCCTCTATGGTAAGTAGAAAGTAAACCTATTGAAAACTTGTACCATCATCCAGGAATCTAGAATTTTTAAAGGAGTTGGGAGCCTGGTCCCCAATCAGGCTGCCAAAAGAACATGAGGGCATTTGGACTATTGCGGTACAATAAAAGTTAATATACAGAAATAGATAATCAGCAATAATATAAAGATTGTTATATAGTTGATTTTATTGATGCGAAAACAATCAACAATTACACGATAAAAACATGATAACAGTACAGAAATATAACCAATAAAATCATTAGCCCCAAAGGGGAATTGTACCGCCGAACAATTGATCACAGAATAAATTATCCTCGACTAGTTTCGCGTACCATATCCGCTTCATCAGGAGGGATTCTGTAGATAGGTTTCAACTGTTTAATCAAAAAGAAAACATAGTATAATTGCCAGAAAGCATGAATAGTAAAACCTTGTAATAAAGCATCAATATTAAGCTAGGTATGGTAAGAATTTATTGGAGGGGGAGGGAGCAAATCTGCTTACCCATGTCCCCGCAGACATCAAGCGCAGGACCATGCCGCCAAAGAGTGATCTCCCACGGCGACCCGGGGGAGCTATAAACATGACGGATAAGGATCTGAATGGATAAAATAAGATTTGTTTGGAGTATACTGGAGTTGCCAGACTAGAGACAAGATGGTATTGTGAGATGTGGAAGGGTGAAAGAAACAGTTATGGTGAAAATTGTGAGATAGTTGAGGTGGTTATATGTATAATCATGAGCTGTGCGGCATTAATATTGTTGACACTTTATGGTAAGTGTGTGAACACATGACATTGCAAGCAGCAGCATGTTATTGATGTAAGATCTATTTAAAACAATACCTATCCCAGGTTTTGATATTTCCTGCATCTTTGAGGGATGTAGAATAGGTACTATTGTCTCCTTTTATATACCTCTTATAGAGGGCTTGACAAATTTGCTTTGAATCTAGGAGCCAGCTGAAAAAGTTAGGAGCGAGTATTTTTTTAACTAACGAATGTTATGGATGGAACATGTAACATGTGTCCGAAGGTGAATTTATCATTTAATACTTTCACAGCCGTTTTTGCATTTTTTGCACACGTTTAAAAAAATCATTTTAGGTCTGAAGATTACATAAAACCCCCAAACATATATTTTTTGAAAACAGACACCCTAGAGCGGGTGACAGCAACCAGTAGATCACTGTCTGGACTTGCTGACCTGCCATCCCAGAGCATCAAACACAGTGCACTGCAAAGGGACTACTTGTAAAGTTGGAGCTGTAGTAGGAAGCAAGAATTGACTAAGCCAAAGCCTCCTCTGTAGATCTGGCTCCTGTCTTATGCGGAGTGATACCAACTGCACTTCATCTCTTATCTCAGCTAGTGGTCTCCAGAGCAGCAAGAAAGAAGAGATCTTCAGGTCAGTGTGAAGCAATACACTGGGCATAATAGTATAGGGCTACTTTCACACTGATGTGCTACAGTTTACCCACACCGCATGTGCAGTGTACTTGCAGCTTTCCTACAGATTTACTGCACTTAGCCATAGTCTTCTATTGTATCCTACGGGTCTGGTGCACTTTCTAAAAGCAGGAGTTTTGGTGCGCTTTCAGAAAGAGCGCCACACATGCGAGATATAATAGTAGTCTATGGCAAAGCGCAGCTAACCCAGGAAAGTTGCAGATGCACTGCGCTGCACCCGCTATCAGGTTAAACGCACCACATCAGTGTCAAAGCAGCCTTATAGGGGGCTCAAAACAGTAAGGATTCATTTACATTTGCAGTTTGGGGGGTGGTAAAACCCCATAGTTAGGATGTGTTTTTATCATACTCGCCCCAACCACCGCACCCCCTTTAGCTGCAGTGGCGAGGGGTGTACACATGTTGCAGCCACAGCAGGATTTATATGCCCTGTTATGGTTGGTGGGTGTAGTACCTGCCAATCATGACCAATTCAAGTGAATGAGGCCACTCTGCAACCTTGCACATTACAGCAAGCAAGGGGTTAAAGTAGGCAGCATTGTGTTTCTTTCTCACCACCTGCTTTAACCCCTTGGACCTCACAGAAGCATGCAGTTGCAGTGCGCTTGCAGAGTGGCCCCATTTACTTTAATGGATTGCGATTGGCAGACGGTAGCACCCACCAAATGCAACATGGGGCTTAATTCCTGCTGCGGCATGTGTACACCTTTTGGCTGCTGCCTCAGCAGCTAAATGAGGTAGGGATTGGGGATGGTAAAACTGTGGCTCAACTGCAGGTTTTTACAACCCCTCAACTTTACATGTGAATGAGCATTAGAGTGCTGTCTCCAATTGCAATGAAGGGCTCATTCACAAGTGCAGCAGACACTGCTGCCCCCTGGAAAAGCGATCCAATTAAGTACTTACCCGCCCAGCGGTTCCAGCATTGTCCTGCTGATATCCACTTCCACTTCCACTGCTGCCACCGCTTGGGTCCAGCACTGCCATTTTCTTCAGTAACATCATTGTGAGATTGCCGTCTCTTCCAGGTTAAGGCCACCACCTTCCAATGGCGCACTACTAGGCACATCCCCTCCTGCTTTGGTAAATAAAAGACTATACCTCCTGGGGTATGTGATATGTGATGTGCATATCCCAGGAGGTACCAGAAAGTGCGAGAACCAAAAAAAAAAAAGCAAAAAAGGGGAAGTGTTGGAGAGGAGGAAAGTTTATTTTCATGGTGAAGAACCTCTTTAAGCTTTTAGTGCTTGTTAAAAATATATAAAAACTTTAATGTCCATAGGCTGGGCACAGACATACTTTTAGTTGGTGTGACAGTCAACTGAAAGGCAGTAGTTGTCATGAATATGATGGATTCTGCCCAACAAGTGACCAATCATCTTGTATAAAGCCAGTAAAAATGTCAGTAATGCAATCCCCAATAAAATGATACTGAAGTTATTAAATGCAATACCTTTCTTGTCAGTCTACCAAGATTAGGGAAAGTAGGGAAAGTGAATATGCTTTTTATACAATGCAAGCAAGAGCCCTGCTCACAATGGCTTGCAAATTGATTTGAGCTATACAAGGTTAAATTGTGTTGCAGCATTTAAAAAGAACATGAAACTATTCATAACTGCTAGTAGGAAAGGCATGCACTGTGTTCCGCTGATTAGTTACTGGTAATCCTTTCCGAGTGCTCATGTAGCAAAGCTTTGCTAAAACTAGGGCTGAAACAACTAATCGATTAATCGACAACTAATCGATTATGAAATTAATCGATTACTATTTTCATAATCAAATAATCGGCCAGTAACATAATGGGGTTTAAAAAAGCTAAAATGAGTCCTTTATAGTGAAAAAAGAGCAAATCGCTACTGTAAATATTACTTTCACAGTTCTACAGTAAAAAAAAATGAACCCCTTACATTAGCAATTATCTGCCTTTTTTTTTTTTTGTACTATAAAAGGGCTAATTTTAGTTTTTTTAACCCCATTATGTTACTAAACATCTTAGACCTGGTTCACATCTATGTGTTTTTTGGTGCTTTTTGCAGAAACCCACTACAGTTCATTTACATGGTTTCCTATGGGACACGTTCCCATCTATGCTTTTTTCAGCCGCTGCGTATTTGGAAAGGGTCAAGGACTTTTTTTTAACGCAAAACGGTGCTTTTTTGGTTTAATATACTTCAATGGAGAAGCTGCAGAAGAGCATGTAATGTGTTTTTGCAGCAATTTGTGTTTTTTTTTTAATCTGCTCAACAACAAATTGTCCAAAAAAAAATAATGCAAAAATGCAAATCGCCGCAAAATCACGAGCGCAAAAATCACAACGCACAGCAAAAAATACTGCAGAAACAGATTAAAAGCAAACTGCATAGGTGTGTACCGAGCCTTATGCTGGCCACAAATCAATTATCAGGCGAGAACATTCAGACGAAAAATCTTTGTACGTTCGCTGAAAGAAAGTTGTTTGAAATTTTCACTTGTTTTTAACATTCTGTTTTTAAAACGAATGTAAATTTCTGAACGAAAATCACACACTGTCTGAAAATTCCTTTGACCAAGAAGTTTTCTATTATTTCCAAATTTTCCCGTCACTGTGGTTGAAAATGAAGACATTTTGTTTTTTTTTAAATAAAAAAAATGTGATCTCTGAGTCTGATGATATTTACCAGATTCACCCTTTAATAGTATATACAGTATATCTCCCCTCTCATAGTATAAACAGTATATCTCCCCTCTCATAGTATATACAGTATATCTCCCCTCTCATAGTATATACAGTATATCTCTCCTCTCATAGTATATACAGTACATCTCTTCTAATAGTATATACAGTATATCTCTTCTGTCTGTTATTCTCAGAGTGGATTGGATATTTTGCTCCCTAACCATATAGTTGGTTATTTATATTTACCACTGCATAGAAATATTTAAGAATAAATTGCCTTTTTTTAAAACTTTACATATTAACTAAATTATACACCACACTTTTTTTTTAAGGTTATTAACCGATTAATCGATTAATCGAAACAATAATCGGCCAAATAATCGATTATGAAAATAATCGTTAGTTGCAGCCCTAGCTAAAACCCATTTAAAGTGGAATTGCAGTCAAAAAATAAAATGCCCCTTTGCATTATACTAAGTGTTCACCTTTTCTTATACTTTTTTTTTTTTTTTACAGATATATTTATTGAATTTTTTATCAAAAGAAAATTAAAAATAAGACCCTACACAATTGTACAAAACAATTAGACAAACAATTAAAGTGGTTGTGAAGTCTCATGGTTTTTCACCTTAATGCATTCTATGCATTAAGGTGAAAAACCTGTGCTGCAGCTGCCCCCAGAGCCCCTGTTTTCCTTACCTGAACCTGATGGTTCCAGCGATGTGCACAAGCCCAGCGACTCCAGGCACTGTCTTGGGTCCTCATTGGATAGATTTATAGCAGCAGGAGCCATTGGCTCCTGCTGCTGTCAATCAAATCCAGTGACACAGAAGCTGGGGGTAGGGCCGAGTCCTGCTGTCTGTGTCAATGGAGGCAGCAGTGGGACTCGTGAGCGCACCCGCATGGGTGCCCCCATGGAAAGCAGCTCACCATATGGGCACCCAATGAAGAGGAGGAGCCAGAAGCACCACCGGGGCACCCCAGCAGAGGAGGATTGGGGCTGCTCTGTGCAAAACCCTTGCACAGAGCAGGTAAGTAAAGCCTCGTACACACGATTGGATTGTTGGCAGGGGATTGTGTGATGACTGACTGCCTAAAATCTGACTATTAAGTACGTTCCTTCAGACAGTTGTTGTCCAACTTTCGGCCAACAATGTTGGATGGCAGGCTAGTAAATGTTCGCCAGACAACGGTCTGTTGTTAGATTTTCATATAGTCTGTACACAAGTCCGTCACACAAAAGTCCAAAGTACAAACACGCATACTCGGAATCAATGCTCACCAAACACGACATTAGCAGAAGGTGCTCAAGAGCTGAAATGCCACTTAGTACATCACTACGTTCGTGTTTGTTGGCCGACAATTGTGTGCCGTTTGCATACAAGACAAGTTCCTGGCACACTCCCTTCGGACAAAAGTCTGACGCTCTGTTGGCCAACAATCTGATCGTGTGTACGAGGCTTTAGGCCTCTTTCACACGGACTGTCCGTTCAGGTCCGCCTGTCAGTTTTTTAGACGGACCCGAACGGACACTCCATGGAGGTCTATGGAGCGTAGGATGTCAGCGGTGACATGTCCGCTGACATCCGACCCGCTCCGATCCGAAAAAGTGTAACGGAGGAAAACCCTACTTTTCCATCAGTTTTCGGATCGGATCGGGTGACGACGGACTCTACGGTCCATCCTCATCCGATCCCCCATAGGGGAGAGCAGCGCTCTGACAGGTCCGTCGCTGCACAGTGTGCAGCGACAGACCTGTCATCTTCCTGCTCAGTGGATATTCACGGGGCGGATCATCACTGATCCGCCCCATGTGAAAGAGCCCTTAGACAAAATAGTCTTAAATGTGTTTTACAAAGGTCTAGACCAGTGATGGCAAACCTATGGCATGCGTGCCCTCTCTGTGGGCATGCCAGGGGAATCCCCCAGCCAGGCAATCACTTGCACGGAGAAGCAATTCCCTTGTAATACAGAGTACCGTACTCAGAAAAACTGCAGCATATTACACACGGCACCCCTGACAGTCTATTGCTTCTGCCATTCTCCTACATACAGTACACTAAAGCTGCTCATCCCAGAACTAAAGTACACCATCTTTAGGAAGCATTTGCAAAGCATTTGACCAATGTCATGCCTTTTTTTGTAAACCGCAAGCTCCCTTCATTTCTGATGCAGGTGTGTTAAGCAAAGATTTTTAGCTTTAGCGTTACACAAGTTTGTAGCAAAATTGAGCAATCTTTAGCCCCGGTTCACACAGGGGCGGCACGACTTGCAGGTCGCCTCACAGAGGCGACCTGCACACGACTTCCACGGCGACTTGCAAAACGACTTCTGTATAGAAGTCTATGAAAGTCGCCCCCAAAGTAGTACAGGAACCTTTTTCTAAGTCAGAGCGTCGCTCCTATTAGAACGGTTCCATTGTACAGAACGGGAGGCGACTTGTCAGGCGGCTAGGTCGCCTGACAAGTCGCCCCTGTGTGAACCGACACTTAGGCTGTGCCAAAGCTTGCTGAGGCCCTGGGAAATCCACAGTACAGAAATCTCGAAGCAACCGTTATATGGCAGAGTTGATTTTAATGTGCATACTGTTGAGGTTATCTTTGTTATCCTTGCTTTTATTTCTTGTGAGTTTATGCCCCATAATAAGTGTGTGCCTATCAATTGCCCCCATGTAATTGTGCTTTAGTTCTATTTCTATTCTATAAAAATATATTTAGAGGGTGGCAATAGTGTCAAATATTTAAATGCTGCATGTTCCCATTTACATCAATCAACCATAACATTATGACCATTGAGCGGTAAATTGAATAACTTTTATTATCTTGTTACAGTGGTATCTGAATATGGGTGGGATATATTAGGTTGCAAGTGAAAATGTTGTTCCTTAAGTTGATGTGTTGAAAACAGAAAAAAATGGTTAAGCATAAGGATTTGACCGACTTTGACAAGGGTTAAATTGCAATAGCTAGACTAATGCGTCAGAGCTTCTCCAAAACTGCAGCTTCAGTAGGTTGTTTTCCGGTCTGCAGTGGTCTGAGCCGACTGAAAGTGGACTAAGGAAGGAAAACCAACAAAATGGCGACCAGGTCATGGGTGGGCAAATCTCATTGATGCACATGGGGAGCAAGGGCTGGCCCATGTAGTATGATTCAATAGAACAGCTATTTTAGTTCAAATTGCTGAAAAGTTAAAGCAGAACTATAGACAAAACTTTTTTTCTTTCAATTTGGATAGAGTAAGGGGTGAGGGTTATAACCCCTGTTGATTTATTTTTTGACTTTTTGCCATCTGTACCTCATTGTGGAGATTTACCTTCATTACCTGTCCCATAGCTAAAATCAGGAGTGAGAGAAAACCCCTGCAAATAAGGGAAATCCCTCGGGGACCAGCATGTTTTGGGTCAACCCAAAATTGGGATTTTTTTAACTTTAAATTTTAATGATAAACCGGACAAATGGATAGGGTGAATCTCCCTAACAGGGGCACAAGCAACAATAAAAATTGATAGATGATATAATCCCTCTCTACTCTATCCAAAGCTAAAGAACACGTTTTGCCTTTAGTTATACTATAGTTACCTCCCGCCCGCTGTATAGACTAATGACAGCGGACGGTGTGCTCTGTTGTTCTGGGATGACATCATATGACGTTGCCCCACTCTCACCACGCTTGCTTGGACTCGGCATGAACCCGATCTCGGTAAAGAGTCGATGATGTGGCTCTTTACCTATGTGATCAGCTATGTCCAGTCAGCGAACAGTCTTACCCACATAAAAGCAACCACATTCACATTGTAAGAGGTAGACTACCCCTGAAGTTTGGCAGTTAGCAAAATGTTTGGGGGTAAACAGGCGATCATTGGGTAGTCGTATGTCTCATCTCATGTCTATGTATTGACAATGTGAGCAGGAGCCACACCAAAAGGTTCCATGCAGTTTACAGGAATCGCCTCGTGTATGTCCTCGGTATTTACTCTGTACTAATTGATCACCCACAGATGTCACCTGTCTGTAGGTAATCAGAGGGGCTTGGGGGACAAAGGAACCCACTGTGGGGTCTATGGTTGATAGGTGCCAATATTTGTTTATAATGCATCTAACCCTGTTGTGTTTGGTAGAGTATTTTGTTATAAGTCTAGTGATATCAGCCATTTGTGCCTTTCTTTTAGAGAACAGGAGATCATTTCTGGTGGTAGAGTTCCCTTGCTTGAATGCCTTTTTCAAACATTTCTGGCTATAGCCTCTCTTAGATAGACATATTCTGAGTAAATTAGCCTTCTTGATAAAAGCTTCCTCACTGGAGCACTTACGCCTGCGGGAAGGTATTGACTATACAAAATAGATGTTACCAAGGGTCGTGGATGGAAACTTGTGGCGTGTAAGATATTGTTTCCCGCTGTTGTTTTGCAAAAACAACTCACAGGACAACACATTCTCCTTGTTTTTTGTAATAGTTACATCCAAGAAGGTAACACTGGGCGCACTATGAGACATAGTGAATGCAAGGTTAACATCATTGCAGTTTAGAGTGTTAAGATAGGAAGCATATCCTCTGGACCCTCCCACAAGACAAAAATATCATCTATGTAGTGGTACCACATAGGTATGTGGTCCACATACATAGAGAAATTGTCATCCATGAACAGATGACACTCACCCCCCCAGGTACAAGTTAGCGTAGGCTGGGGCGCAGCATGTCCCCATGGTCACCCGCTGCATCTGAAAGTGGTAGCCATTGAATGTGAACACATTATGGTCTAAAATTTAATCAAGTGACATCACAATAAATTCATTAAAAGATTGTTCTAAATGACTAGTTTGGGATCGAGGTTTCAAACTGTAGAGGGCTTTCACATCTATGGTGGCTAAAATGGTGCCACCCGAGATGTCAATTCAAGGTGTTCATCTACTACCCGACCTAAGTTTTTCGTGATGGCTCCTCTTCCTGAGATAATAGGTCTCACTGTCACAGCTGAAGGTGCATCTAGCTTCAGCTGGTCTTCTTTCTGGGTTGCAGTTTCCGGGGCATGCGCATGGGAGTCACAATCGCGTGTGCCCTAAATGCAGAGCGCACTGCACATGCATCATGGAGTCACTGGTTGCTGCTGTGATTATTTGCCAAATGGTGCACATACTGGTAAGCCTGATTTTAAACTGACCTGTACATACTAGTTAAAAAAAAAAACAAGTTAACTACTGCTTTAAAGGATCTGCTACTAACTGCTTGGTGCCAGATACCACAGCATACCTTCAGAGGTCTAGTGATGTCCATGCCTCGATGGTTTATGGTGAGTGGTCATAATGACTGATCTGTGTATGGTGTTAGTATTGGTCGGAGTCTGAAGTGAAAATGATAGCATTTTGATTCCCAGTAGTACATTGGTTTATTGCAGCTTGGGAAAGGGGAGAACTAATATGGTAGTCAACGTTTACTGTCAGGTGTATTGTTAAAATGCTGTCATAAGAACTGTGCAAAGTTTAAGGACTATTGATTAATTTGCAGGCGCCATGTACCTAAAGACTTGTTCCCTATGATACAGAGCTCATGATAAGTGCAGGTCTTTCATTTCTTTTTGAGTGCATATTTGACTTTTTAGGCCTCATGCACATGTTTTTACAGCTGCTCCTAAGGGCGTCTGGTGTTTTTTTTTTTTTTTTTGCGTCTAAACTCCCCTGCATATTAGCCTGTCAATGCACACGTAGACTTTTAGCAGCAAGAGACCTTAGATAGAAAAAAACCCCCACTGTCAGTGCATCCAGGAGAAACAGAGTTTTGGCAGAAAAAACAATTGACGCTGCTAAATGCTTCTAATCGTGCCTAAACACTAGCCGTGTTTAGCACTATTCATTTTAATACAAAGGAGAACAGGGAAGGGGGACTTTAAATGAAGTATGCGGAGTGTTGGCATTATAATTGACGTGTCTATAATATATGTAAAGGAGTAGTTTATATACTACACATATAATTAAATACCTGCATGGAGTAAGATATTAAATGAAAAACATTATTTCATACAGCAATACATAATACATAAATAATCCAAAAAATGGATGGCACATGATACATATTGAAAAGCCCAAATTTGGATAGCACATGATTAGAATATAGTCAAATACCTAATGCATGAACAGAATCCACAATGACGTGGTAGGATGAAGTATGCGATTTGAACACAACATCTGTTAGCTCAATGCATTTCGTGGCTTGATGTCACTCATCAGGAGCAAGCGTGTACACGTTCAGGATATCTCTGTAATGATATATTGTGCATTTCTAGTTGGTCTATTATAGTCACGGGTGTGAAAAATATAAAAAGAAATGGGGGGTAAAGCACCCTATATGATACTTATAGGGCATCCATGTGCAATTGGTACGGTATCGAGGGTCATGAATATCCCCACATGGAGAACATCTTCTCCGAGAGCTGAGATGGTATGTTAAGCGAGATCCTGCCCAACAGGCAACCCTCCAAGGGACGGTCATGCATCAGGCTGTGATGTGTGAGTAAGCATGTGTGATCACAATAACCAAATTGGAGCTGTAGAAAGTAAATAGAATTATAAAGGTGAGTGATGAGTATTGAATAAACTGAATAATTTTCAAGTCACGCGTTGAGCTAACAGATGTCGTGTTCAAATCGCATACTTCATCCTACCACGTCATTGTGGATTCTGTTCATGCATTATGTATTTGACTATATTCTAATCATGTGCTATTCAATTTTGGGCTTTTCTATATGCATCATGTGCAATCCATTTTTTGGATTATTTATGTATTGCTGTATGAAATAAAGTTTTTCATTTAATATCTTACTCCATGCAGGTATTTAATTATATGTGTAGTATATCAATTTTCTATCGAATATGAATTATGAGACAAATGTCCTACTCCTTTACATATATTCTAGATATGTCAATTATAATGCCACACAACACTTGACCCTCCACGTACTTCATTTAAAGTCCCGCCTCCCCGTTCTCTCTTGTATAAAATAATAGCGATGGAGGCGGATGACGACGTCATCTCCTCATGTAAAGTCCCACAGACCCAAGTTTTGAACATCTCACGGAGCACTGTTCAATCCATTATCCGAAAATGGATAGAGTATGGCACAACTGCAAACCTACCAAGACATGGCCGTCCACCTAAACTGACAGGCCTTGCAAAGAGAGCATTAATCAGAGAAACAGCCAAGAGGCCCATGGTAACGCTGGAGGAGCTACAGATATCCACAGCTCAGGTGGGAGAATCTGTCCACAGGACAATTATTAGTCGTTCACTCTGCAAATTTATCCTTTATGGAAGAGTGGCAAGAAGAAAGCCATGAGAAGTCACATTTGCAGTTTGCGAGAGGCCATGTGGGGGACACAGCAAACATGTGGAAGTAGATGCTCTGGTCAGATGGGACCAAAATTTTACTTTTTGACCTAAAAGCAAAACGCTATGTGTGGCCGAAAACTAACACTGCATATCACTATGAACGCACTATCCCCACCGTGAAACAAGGTGGTGGCAGCATCATGTTGTGGGGATGCTTTTCTTCAGCAGGGACAGTGAAGCTGGTCAGAGTTGATGGGAAGATGGATAGAGCCAAATACAGGGCAATATTAGAAGAAAACCTGTTAGAGTCTGCAAAAGACTTGAGACTGGGGCGGAGGTTCACCTTCCAGCAAGACAACGACCCTAAACCTACAGCCAGAGCTGCAATGTAATGGTTTAGATCAAAGCATCTTCATGTGTTAGGATGGCCCAGTCAAAGTCCAGACCTAAATCCAATTGAGAATCTGTGACAAGACTTGAACATTGCTGTTTGCAGATGCTCTGCATCCAATCTGACAGCTAGCACTATTTTGCAAAGAACAATGGGCAAAAATGTCACTCTCTAGATATGCAAAGCTGGTAGAGACGTACCCAAAAAGGTGGTTGTACAAAGCATTGACTGGGGGGGGGATACAAATGCACGCCACACCAAAAAAATCTTGAAAGTGTCAGACCAGGAATCTCCACCAGAAGGGTCACAAATGAAGGCTTACCAAATGTATATGACATTCTAATATAATGAAGTCATAAACCACATATGGTACAGCAGCGGTCCCCAACCTTTTTGGCAGTGGGAACCGGCTGCGTAGAAGAATATTATGCAGGTTTTTCACGGGCAATTTGTCAGGGCAATTGCTGGTGTTGGTGCTTCAGTCATCACGGCACCATGGTTGATATGGTGTCAGGATGATTTGAAGCGCATTATTTCTATTATTACGTTTTAATATAGATGAAATAGTACAACCCACCATAATGTAGAATCATAATCAGAGGAAGCCCTGATCATGTTACTTGCCATCGTCACCTACCACCATATGCAGCCTGTCACTTGCCATGTCACCTGCCACCAGATGCAGCTTGTCGCTTGCCACCAGATGTGGATTGTCCCTTGCCACGTCACCCGCCACCAGATGCGGATTGTCCCTTGCCACGTGTCCTGCCACCAGATTCAGCTTGTCACTTACCACCAGATGCAGCTTGTCACTGTTACCTGCCACCAGATGCGGATTATCACTGTTACCTGCCACCAGATGCGGATTGTCACTGTTACCTGCCACCAGATGCGGATTGTCACTGTTACCTGCCACCAGATGCGGATTGTCACTGTTACCTGCCACTAGATGCGGATTGTCACTGTTACCTGCCACCAGATGCGGATTGTCACTGTTACCTGCCACCAGATGCGGATTGTCACTGTTACCTGCCACCAGATGCGGATTGTCACTTTTACCTGCCACCAGATGCGGATTGTCACTGTTAGCTGCCATCAGATGTGGATTGTTACTATACAGCCACCAGATGTGAATTGTCACTGTTACCTGTCACCAAAAAATAGCAGCTTGTTACTAATTCATTTAAATGTAAAAATCATGTGTCCCCCCCGCATTGCAGAGTGCAGTACAGGTGCTGACAGCCTTTCCTCAGCATGGGTATACTAGCTAGCGGTACTGTCCCAGACTGAGGGTGTGTGGTGAGAGATGACATCATTCTCTCTCTCTCACGGCTGCACCTCTGTGTTCACATCTGGGTATATGTCTTGTGGTATATGTATCAGTTAGCGCAACAGAGTTGTATTACCTTTCCTTATATATTTCTGATGCATGTTTTGCGTATTCTGCTCTATTGTTTTCCTTTTGCACAATTTGCACCAAAAATGGTTTTATTTATGCCTTTGTGGATAAATAAAGACAGTTTTAACTGGATTTAAATAATACTTTCCATTGCTAAAGTGGTTTAGTTTGCCGTTGGAAAGAATTGTAAATTGTGCAGTGGCAGGTTTGAATCATTACACATTCTGCTATGGAGCCAATACTTGGTGGAGCAGAACTCATTTCTCTGCATTCAGAAACAAAGAACTATACACTAGTTAATCGCTATCTGCGTAATGTAGGTACTGCTCAATTTTTTTTTGTCTGGTGTTCTTTGCAACATACCTGGCATCTGTCATAAGACTTGAAAACACAGAACTTTAATAAAGATAAGTGACTAGAAGCGGTATTGTAGGTTATCTCAAATGTTGACACTAAACATATGCTTAGTATAGTGTTCTTTTAAGCCGACACCTTAGCCGTGTTTTTGTAACATTTAAATACACTCTTTGAAATTCCTTCTCTGTAGGTGGATGCCTTTGTTGCTTACACGCTGCATGCGGTTATTGGTGTTTAAGAAAGACTTGGATTATTTTGGCTTGCTGTGCCCAAAAAAAAAAAATTGTTGAAAATACAGTAAGATCCATCTCCAAGTTTCCTTCGGTATAAGTTATCTATTTTCATTTTAAGAATGAGAAGCAGCATCATTGTATTAAAATAATTAAAAGAAATTTAGTTTCAAAACTAAAGGAAATGTAAACACAAACTTTTGCCTATAGCAGTTTTCCTCAAGCCAGCAACCTTTCTAGTCATGTCCTGCGGACCCACCTATATCTCTATGCCCTAAGTGCGCATTAATATCGGTGTCATCAATTTAAATTGGCACTGTTTTTGACAATGCATTTTAATATTGTGGCAGTTCTCCAGAAAGTGCACCTTTTTTAATTTTTTATTTCATAGGTCTTCAGAGAAATTTTCCCCTTGCCAAAATCATGTTGAAATTCAAAAGTGCATTATGTTATAAAAATCCAAAAAAAAAAAAAGTGTGCGTTTTTTTAAATAGATGTTCAGTAGTGAAAAACAAAAATAAATAAAAAAAAGCCACAAGTGTAGTCACCTAAAGTACCTTAAGACCCCTTTCACACTGGGGTGCTTTGCAGGCGCTACAGCGCTAAAAATAGCGCCTGCAAAGCGCCCTGAAAGAGCCAATGCTGTGTCTCCAATGTGAAAGCCCTGAGGGCTAAAAACGGTTAAAAAAGTCCTGCTAACAGCATATTTGGAGCGGTGAAGGTGCGGTGTATACACCGCACCTTCACCGCTACAGCCCCCGCTAGTGACCGAATACCGCCGCTAAAACTATGGTAAAGTGGCACTAAAAATAGCGCCATTTTACCGCCGATGCCGCCCCCTTTTGGCCTATCGCTATGATAGCCTTTTTTCACTGAACAGGAAGCAAGGAAGGTGCGAAAGTTTCAGCACTTCAGGAAGTTCCAGAGCTTTGCTAAGCTGACAGCTTAACCCTGCATGTTACACTATTAGAATGTCTCTCCTGTTAAATATTGTTAGGGAGTCTCTAAACAAGACATTCAGATGAGATAGTAGGCGTGCTATAGGTGTGACCGTATAGTTTAGTCCAATCAATGTCCATATCTTCTTAGTAGCAAGGGAACTGTTAAATGGATGTATACATCATGTCACTGGCAAAAAAAGAGATTCCAGCTGTATTTGGTGGGTTCAGACTGGTTATGATAAAGAAGTCATTTTGAGCAGCTTTCTGGGTACACACACACACACACACACACACACACACACACACACACACACACACACACACACACACACACACACACACACACACACACACACACACACACACAACATTATCAGACCTCTATAATTGTACTTATTTCCCTCCCAGTGGTGACCCGTCCATTATGGGTGCACTGATGCTGCCCCCCCCATCCCTGCGTCCGGCCCCCTGATCTACATACAGGCATGCCGGGCTCATGGATTCCAATGGCGGGCGTGTTTTTTTTTTTTTTTTTGAAGCATGTGATTAGAGCCAGAGGCTTTAATAGGCTACAAAAAAGGGTGAGCTCCGGGCGCAGAGCACTGCGGCCGAAGCCCACCCAGTTGTGTGATGATAGCGAATGAATATTCGTTCTCTCCACACCGATCCTCCTCCCGGCCAATTAGGAAGCCGGTCTGAGACCCATCACCCAATTGGCTGAAAGGACAGGCAATCCTATTGGACGCCTAACAGGAGGAGAGAAGAGACGCACAGCGGAAGAGATCTAGGAGAGATTACAGAAGTACCTGCCTGACCCACAGCTCGCAGCCCCCTCACCTTCTGCCTGACCCACAGCTCGCTGCCCCTCACCTTCTGCCTGACCCACAGCTCGCCGCCCCTCAACCACTGCCTTACCTGCAGCCCGCCACCCAGAAGGGATAAGTGCCGGACAGACCGGCAAACGGCGGGCGGGTGTGCTGTTTAAGTGCTGCCCCCCCGGGGGGGAGGGGGTTGTTTGCCGCCCCCCTAAAATAAACCCACCAGCCGCCACTGTCTGACTGTTTCTTAGGACTGCTGGGACTCGTTTTTACAGCCAATGCTATATGTGTCGGGAGCCAGTGTCATTGCTTTTGATACATGGAGTTTACCAGCTGTGAAACTGACAGCAGTGCACTGCAGACTGCACTGGAAAGCAGTCTGCAGTCCCTATGTAATCTGCAGGACCCCACTGACCATTTTAATGCAGTGTCAGAAAACACTGAAAGAGGCATAGAATGAGAGGCTTCAACCCCAGGTGCACCCTCCCTCCTCCAAACACAGCATCCAAGGCTGAAGCCTGTTGTGAGTCTGCAGATTGCCAAGCATTGAAAATAATTTTCAGTCTCTTAACCTCCCTGGCGGTATGATTATTTCAGATTTTTGCATCTCAAAGCGGTACAATTATTTTGCATAGAAATTTGGCGTTTTATATTGTAGGTCTGTAATTCTTAGAAATAAACACACTTATAGGGCGTACACACGGTCGGACTTTGTTCGGACATTCCGACAACAAAATCCTAGGATTTTTTCCGACGGATGTTGGCTCAAACTTGTTTTGTCTACACACGGTCGCACAAAGTTGTCGGAAAATCCGATCGTTCTAAACGTGGTGACGTAAAACACGTACGTCGGGACTATAAACAGGGCAGTGGCCAATAGCTTTCATCTCTTTATTTATTCTGAGCATGCGTGGCACTTTGTCCATCGGATTTGTGTACACACGATCGGAATTTCCGACAACGGATTTTGTTGTCGGAAAATTTTATCTCCTGCTCTCCAACTTTGTGTGTCGGAAAATCCGATGGAAAATGTCCGATGTAGCCCACACACGGTCGGAATTTCCGACAACACGCTCCGATCGGACATTTTCCATCGGAAAATCCGACCGTGTGTACGGGGCATTAGAGTCTAGTAGATATCCCGGGTATGATGAAGTTTGAAACACAAAATCATAAATTAAAATATAATAAATAAATATAAAGAATTAAAAAAAAATATATATATAATAATAATAATAATAATAAAATAAATTTCCCCACGATTCACTATCGCTCAATTCTGCAAGTGTTCTAATTTACTATCGCTGTTCTGTTTTCTAGCTGGTCTAAAGCCACTTTTGACGTAAAGGGACACTTTTTGGTTGCTATGGACAATCTCAAGTTTCCAGGCAGAAAGAACGGTATATATAATATAAAACTACATGCAGGGCACTGGACAAAGCACTGGGGACAAAAGGGATGTGAAATGATTTCATACAGTGCTGTAATCTGTAAGATTACAGTACTGTATGTGTTATGATTTTGACTTTTTTTTAATTTGCTGCCAGGCTCCGCCCCCATGTGTCGTAACGCTCGCAGGGAATGGAGCCTGGCACAGAGAGGCTTCGGGCAGAGGACGGAGCCTGCAGACATCGCGGGGGGACATCGCAGGATCCTGGGGACAAGGTAAGTATACCGCACCAGGATCCTGAGATGTAATCCTGTGGCTCGGGGTTACCGCTAATGGTGCTGAAATTTAACCCCGAGCCACACTCGGGAATACCGTCAGGGAGGTTAATGATGTGTAATATGGTAGGGATGGCTGCATTAGTTTATTGTACTATACATTTTTCAGAAGGTTCAAGGTGTTTTTTTTTTCCCTTTCCTTATATTCAAATGTTTATGTCACATTTTGTCTGGAGTTACCCTTTAGGCATTTCAGTGTGCTGTGTTTATTTACCAAATATGGGGACACAGGTGCCCACAAATATATATTTCTATGTGTATTTGCTTTCTGATCACCTTCCCTTACTTCTTCCAGATAGATGGCCCGTGTGTTTTACAAATTCAGAAAATCCGCAATGTGTCTGCACCAAAAGACAATGAAGAGTCTCAAGGAGCACCCAGAATGCTTCGTTTACAGATGACCGATGGCCATACAGCCTGCACAGCCATAGAGTTTAATTACCTGTCAAAAGTCAGGTAAGAGGTTTTCTTGCAGTAGAATAGTTTGTGTGGTTGCTTAGTGGAAAGTAAATGGTAAAAACATGGCCTAGCACAAACCTAGTTTAATCATTCTTTGGCTTGTGTTACTTAACCTGCGGAGCTGACCTGTAGTTATCAGCTTTTGCAGGCTTTCTCCTTATCTTGTA
Source organism: Lithobates septentrionalis (assembly GCA_037952835.1). Lineage (NCBI taxonomy): Eukaryota > Metazoa > Chordata > Amphibia > Anura > Ranidae > Lithobates > Lithobates septentrionalis. Next base: position 3,144,832 of record JBBDGP010000597.1, read on the forward strand.
TGTTATGGCTCATTTTAAAAGTGATATTTCTATTGTTTTCTAAATCTAATGAATATTGTACAACCAATACAGAAAGAATGACATTTTTTTCTGATTCAATGACACAGCATATGAGGAACATAGTGCTCACTGGACCTAATGACTTCTCATGGGCAAGCCTGCCAATATTCTGGTGTAATATTAGATATGTGGCTTTTTTTAGTGCATCACAATTTGATATTTAAGAGTTGTTTACAATGAAAGTGCAAATGATTCATGTTTGCTTTCTAATTTAAATCTTGCCTTCTACTTGATTAACCTTGTATATATGTGTAATTGATCTGTGTATGTAATTTCCCTGTTTCATAATGAAACTGGTTGAAAGGTAAATGTGGGCACAAACAATACGAAAACACTTATGATAAATGAAGGGAAGATTGGTCCTCAGCAGTTTGGCCATATCTTCAGTAATACTACTACTCTTTTCATGGAATATTTTAAGCAGGCTATACAAATTGTAATGTTTTTGTAATAGTTCATTTTTTTTAAAGTGTTACTAAACCCACAAAAGTAAAATCAGTCTGTATATGAAGTAAAGCATGCTTGTTTTACTCACTGTGGAACCTAAGGGGTTAATCCTCCACACTGTGTAAAAAAGCTGTTTAATCCTGTTTACTCTGATTCTTCCACTGTCCACAGTCTATCTCCTGATAGTACAGAGCCTTGGGGCAAGTTGCACATGCTCAGTTTGGTGTGTTTTGCTATAAAGTTGTTTTCCTTTTTTTTTTGGGATGGTACATGTGAACAGCACAGGACCAATCAGCACTGTCCAGGCAGAGGGTCAAGGGTCCTGCAGCCTCATAGGACAGTCGGAGTAGAATGAAAATTCCTCCTACAACTTTTAACCAGACACTGATAGAAGTCACAAGAAGACTACATACTGCTGTTGAGAAAGGGTATTTAGCAGTTTATAATTGCATTTCCATATTCTGTGGGAGACCAGATATAGTGAATGCAGGGTCCTGGGTTTAGTAACACTTTCATTGTAAGATATTTGCGCACACACAGTAAATAGGTTATGTACGATGTCATGGTGAATATTTAACTGCCAAATGCACGTTCATCTTTACACATTTTTGTCTCATTTTAAAAGATTGGGTTGGATCTTGTTTCACGTATCCTTACAATTAAAACCCATCTCAAGACATTTTTTTTAAATTTTGTATACAGTTAGAAGGAGTTCAAACATTTTCATCAAGTTTTTATTTCTGTGTTTAATACCATTGAGGAGATTTTACCTTCTTTTTTGTAGCACCTATTGAGAAATGGTGCTATTGAGAAATGGAGGAAGGTATGAACAAGAGTACAAACATTGTGAAAAGTTCTAACCCTTCCTCACTTTCCCTTTCCCTTTCCCTTGATCTTTCCTTTTGGTGAGATTTCACTTTTTTTGTCCATGTTTCTTCTTTTGTTCCACGAGTCCAAACGCATGCTAGCCCTGATCGGGCTTAGCATTCGTTTGTCCCAAGCAGAGTGAAAATCGGTCCTTTTCATCTGCGTAAGGCAAATGCATGCTAGCCCTATTTGGGTTTAGCATACGTTTGTTTCAGGCAGAGTGAAAAGGAGTGCTGTTGTGCATCCTATAAAAAAAAATGAAAACAATCAGACGAAATTTGTTAATCAAAATTTTTTTTATTTATGGTATATAAAATCACAACTGGTGATATGTGTGCTGGGATGCCTGGTCACCTTGGGGATGGGGGAAGGAATGGGGCTGGCGCCCATGCATATAATGATGGGCAGATGGCGGTGCACATTCTTCATAGAAGTGTGGGGGGTATAATGGGGTCTGGGTCATGGTGGGTGGCGGCTGGCAGAGAGGAGGGTGCTGATACAGAGAGGGGGGTGCTTGCACTGCTGAGGTCCCGGCAGCCATTAGGGGATCCTGAGAATCTGTGTATGGATCAATTTAAAGGTGGAGGCAGCACACCACTATATTTTGCCTGTCTGTACTGCAAACAGATGGTGTTCAGTCAATCCATACACTGAATCTCCAGGTCTCCCCCAATGTCCTCCAGAATGTTGTACATGTGGATGCAGAAGCAGGCTCGCTTGTTGTTTGGGTTGAAGAAAGCATCAACACTGTGCCTCTCCTACTGCACTCCCTGCAGCAGTGCAAGCACCCTGTCCTCAGCCTCTGCACTAAACTCGTCCCCACGCCTACGCCCATGCCCAGGGCCACAGCACCTCCAGGACCATGGTAAGTGAAGGGTTAGTGTGTGGGTGTGGCGCTGTCCTAATTTATAGAAATACTTGGTAAATTGTGTGTAGCCAAATCCCATATGTAAAGTCGCATAAACCAAAATTGCAAATAAAAAAAATTCAACGAAAATAAAAACAAAACATAAAACAGCAAAGTGACTCCCTTTGGAGTGTGTAGGTGTAACGTTGTCCTAGTGGAGAAAAAAGTGGAGAAAATGGAAAAAAATGGAAACAATGGAAGAAATCGCATAAAGGACTGCTGCCTCCACAAATGTGATTTCCACCACGGTGGAAAAAACAGAAGGTAAGTGAAGGGTTAGTGTGTGGGTGTGGCGCAGTCCTAATTCATAGAAATACTTGGTAAATCGTGTGTAGCCAAATCCCATATGTAAAGTCGCATATAAAGTATAAACCAAAATTGCAAATAAAAAATTCAACGAGAATTAAACCAAACATAAAACAGCAAAGTGACCCCCTTTGGAGTGTGTAGGTGTAACGTTGTCCTAGTTTAAAAAATACTTTGTAAATCGTGTGTAGCCAAATCCCACATGTAAAATCGCATGTAAATTATAAACAAAATATAAACAAAATCGCATATAGCAAATTTAACGGCTAGGTTGGCCCCCTTTGAATTGGGGGAGGGGGAAGGGGAACAGGGGATGAAATCAAAAAATGACTTTAGCCAAAGCTATTCCATCCGCATAAAAACCCCATATAGTGATTGACAAACATAACATTGCTGAATAATTACATAGGTTAAATTGTGACTAGTGCTCAGTGCAATTTAAGTGAAAAACTTGACATCTTTGTAAAACAAGGCAGGTATTTGTATAAATCTTGGTGACCAGGTGCTCGTGTCTTGTGATCATGCGGACACTCACCAGCTTCTTTAACCCCTGCGGGGGTAATGCGCAGTCACAGTGTATGCCACTGTGCGGCAATCCACAGGCTGTTTCTGGGTCACGGTGACGTTTTAGGCAGCTTCTTTAACCCCTGCGGGGGTAATGCGCAGTCACAGTGTATGCCACTGTGCGGCAATCCACAGGCTGTTTCTGGGTCACGGTGACGTTTTAGGCATAAGAGAAGAAAGAGGAGATTCCATAGCGTAAAACCATAAAACACTCTTTATTGAACGCAGATGACAGAATGGTACTCACATTTAAGTAGTTTATAATAGGCAACCAAATGTCATCAAAACAGGAGAGCGTCAGATTTAGGTTGGTGATCCTCTGGGAGATGATGCAAAAGCGTCAGAATAGGCCACGCCCTACGCGTTTCGTCATAGGGACATCAACTGGAGCGTTGCCTATTATAAACTTCTTAAATGTGAGTACCATTCTGTCATCTGCGTTCAATAAAGAGTGTTTTATGGTTTTACGCTATGGAATCTCCTCTTTCTTCTCTTATGCCTAAAACGTCACCGTGACCCAGAAACAGCCTGTGGATTGCCGCACAGTGGCATACACTGTGACTGCGCATTACCCCCGCAGGGGTTAAAGAAGCTGCCTAAAATGTCACCGTGACCCAGAAACAGCCTGTGGATTGCCGCACAGTGGCATACACTGTGACTGCGCATTACCCCTGCAGGGGTTAAAGAAGCTGGTGAGTGTCCGCATGATCACAAGACACGAGCACCTGGTCACCAAGATTTATACAAATACCTGCCTTGTTTTACAAAGATGTCAAGTTTTTCACTTAAATTGCACTGAGCACTAGTCACAATTTAACCTATGTAATTATTCAGCAATGTTATGTTTGTCAATCACTATATGGGGTTTTTATGCGGATGGAATAGCTTTGGCTAAAGTCATTTTTTGATTTCATCCCCTGTTCCCCTTCCCCCTCCCCCAATTCAAAGGGGGCCAACCTAGCCGTTAAATTTGCTATATGTGATTTTGTTTATATTTTGTTTATAATTTACATGCGATTTTACATGTGGGATTTGGCTACACACGATTTACAAAGTATTTTTTAAACTAGGACAACGTTACACCTACACACTCCAAAGGGGGTCACTTTGCTGTTTTATGTTTGGTTTTATTCTCGTTGAATTTTTTATTTGCAATTTTGGTTTATACTTTATATGCGACTTTACATATGGGATTTGGCTACACACGATTTACCAAGTATTTCTATGAATTAGGACTGCGCCACACCCACACACTAACCCTTCACTTACCTCCAGGACCATGCACCTCCCAGTGTTGTTGGCTGCCGCAGGATTCCTGCAAAAGAAAAAATATATAGATTTACATGTAAGTAGATAGATAGATAGATAGACAGGCAGACAGACATAACAGGTGGACAGTTACCTCATGTGTTGTCTTCTCGGCGTACGTGGCTTCCAACACTGCTGTCACGGGGAGATGTGTGGGCTGAGCTGTCCGTGGCACTGGTGGTGGGTCTGTCCACCGCCGGCTCTTCCCCTGCCTCTTCTCGGCAATATTGGATATCATCCTACAAAGAATAGAATTTAGATAGTTGACATTATACATAGAAATTTCATATCACCTGCAAAGAAATGCACAGGGGGAATTACATGATGTAAAAAGAAGACAATAAAAACCATACTCTGTGGTGCTGTTAATCGGTGCTTGCCTTACGAAGGCCAGGTTCTGGTGACAAACGTGCGGCTTCTTTTCGGGCGCTGCCGCTCCGGACCTTTTCCTCTTCCGTGAGTTCCCTCCTCACACGATCGTGGAGGAATTTCCACAGCCACTAAAGGACTTTGCCTTTAGTGGACAAGAAGAGAAAAGTGGAAAGGAAGAGATTAATAAGGGTTATGCATCCTACATTTACATTACAGAACAAGCAGCTCATGCATGCCATGAACATAGACTGTTTTGTTTCTTTTTGTTCACCATGTGAGATGCTTCCCACCCTCGGGTGAGCGACGGGCTCAACTCCATCCACACTTTATTTTTTATTATGTGGTCCCCATGCTGTGGGTTCGCCAGGTCCCAAAGCTCGGGGTGGGCCTCCACAGCTGTAGTTAGAACTGGCTGTGATACAGTGCTGGCCATGTTTTGTTCCTCCTCTTTCTCTTTCCCACAATACCCCGGGTGTGCACAAGGCTTTTGGGTAATTACAGACAGGAATTTTCTGTTTTTTTTAGCGTTTTTCGGCGTCGGTGTCAAAATAGCTCTAGCGCTGGAGCCTCAGAACATGCTGGTCCTGTTTTTTGTTTTTTTGTAGTTTAAAAACGCAAATACCTGTTATAGCTTAGAAACGCCATGGTGTGTATGAGGCCATTGAATAACATGGAGTGGCATTTTTAAGCTGCAAAAAAAGCTCAAAAACGCTGCTGTAAAAACGTCCGTGTGCATGAGGCCTTACTATAAAAAAAAATACGCGTTTGGTGGGGTTTTTTTTTTGCTTGCAGTAGCATATGCCTGAAACCGCCTGAAAAAGCCATAGTGTGTATGGACACATTGGCTAACATGGAGGGGAGTTTTCAGGCAGAAAAAATAAGAGCTCAAAAGCCTGTAGGAGCCGCTCCTTTGAGCTGCAGTGTGCATGAGCCCTTGGGCTTCATGCACACAGGACGTTCAAAAAAATCTTTCTGGACGTTGGATTGCTGGGAGGAAAACGCTGCTTTAAAAACGCGCTTTTAACAGCATTTTTTAAGCACGTTTATGCGCGTTTTTCAGCGTTCAGCTTCTTTTGTGGTCAGAAGAACTGCTCTTGAACGGGATTTTAGGGAGTTCAGACAACAGCCCATAAACTCCCCTGCTGATAAACCTCAATAAATGTCCATGTGTGCATGGACACATAGGATAGCATAGAGGGGAGGCGCTGTAAAAAACAAAACAAAAAAAAAACCGCCCAAACTCCCAAAAACGTCAGTTTATCAGCTTCAGTGAGCATGAGGCCTAAGATGTGTTCCATTATTTCCCTGTCTCAGTAAAGATGAATATTCAGTTGCAGGAGCTGCCTGTTGTTTAAATTGAGACTCTGACCAGACTTCAGGTCATATAGCAGTATGCCAGTCAGACATAGAGAAAATTAGTTTTTTTATAGGTTTTCTAAACCTGGAGTGTACAGAAGGCCATCAAAGCTGTCACAGGTGTATAAAAAAGCAAGTTTTTCATTTTAGCAGTTTAAAGATTATTTTTATAAATGTTAATCACAAAATGGCTTTTACAGCGTTTATGTACAGTAATAATATTTAACGTAAAGTAATTCTTCCTTTTATTAGAACCGTCACACATCCTATTTTTGATGTTGACCTTGGAGATATGAGTATTATTTAGAAATACAAAGTAAACACTTTGTCAATAGTCCAAATGCATGATGATTTACTAAGGTTTCTACTATTTAACGCTGATCTAAAATAATTGCTAGCTATCTGTTGAAAAGCGATTTTGATTAATGTGTTCTAAGCTTTTGCTTTCTAAAGGTGCCAGTTTTTTAGAGACTGCAGGAATAATCTCGCATAATTACACTTCAAGGCCACCAGGTTAGTGAGGCTGGGGCATGTAGATAAGAACCTCACACAGAGCATTTATGGATCTTCTGCATTTGCTTACATCTTTTAAGTTGGTATGATGCTCACAAACTCTTAGCAGATGGACATTAAATCATTTTAAAGCAGTTTTGAGCCTTACTCTGAACATCAGTTACATCCCCTCCTTGCCCTATAAACCTACTCTATTAAGCTAAACTGTTTACTTAGATAAAGCTTACTTAGATCAGCTTTTACTTGTTAAAGCTAAACTCTGTGAATGTGCCCCCACACTGGCTCTGGTGCTTACATGCCCTCCCAGAAAGTCTGGTCTGTGGGCTAATCATCATCATGTCCAATGTAAGGCTATTTACCAGGGGTAAGGTAGGTATTTCTCCTTATCTGTGCACCCCTAGACATAATAAGCAACCCTCACTGTGTGTGTGGTTTGGGGGCACTACAAGGATTGTTTTTGTCACAACCCTGGCGTTAAGCTGTGTCTGCTTTCCGCTGCCATCACCAAATTATGACAATAACAGAGGGTCCTTTATAGACTATGGAAGTTAGATTCTTAAATATAGCCAGCCAGTCACTCTGCTAGAAAACAAACCCCGCCTGGACAGGGGCCATATGTTCTTATTGGAAGTCTACAGCTCAAAGAGAATATGACAAAAAGTAGATATATCCAAATAAAATATGGAGCAATGTGCACATCATCTGGAGTTCCTAGTTGTTGCTCATTTCAAATCTGACTTCAGGTTGGATGAAGTGTACTACTGGGATACTAAAGACATCTAAAATATGTTTTTTTTTCAGCAGGTAAATTGATACCTACCTTGCTTCCAATGGATGAGCAACTATAAATGAGTCAAGTACCTGAAACTCTACCTAGCATAAATAAAGCAAAAAAACAACCATTAAAAGAGAAGTATAGGAATTAAAAAAAAATACTTTATACTTGCCTAGGTGGATGCAGCATTGGTCCGATGCTGCATCTGTCCCCCACTTCCTCTAAGACCGAGAACTAAGCGCCTAAAGACTGCTGATTGCTTAGTTCACAGTCTTCATTGAGCACTGCCACTCCAGCGCTCTCTGGAGTGCCGGGCTGTGCAGAGGGAGTTAGTGGCTGGCTCAGAGCCTGAGCCAGCAGCCGGTCCAGACATCTGGGTGGATCCCGACATTAAAGTTAGGATCGCTCCAGAGCTTTAGCCCACTGCTTACTGAATACTGGTCATGGGAGTGACCCCACAGTAAAAGTAGAGCCAAAAGAGATTTGGCCTTACTTCTCTTTAAAATCCAATTACTTGATCTACTTGGCTATAAAATGGATGCTGAACTACAGTATATCTTATGATCTCCTTTTTATATGGTCATGATTGCCTGCAGCTCAAGAATCATTCTAGCCTAGATGTGGTGTAGATTTATTGGCCATGCAAATGTGAACTGATTGTGAGGTCCCAATTTTCATTAGAGACACAGCAGAATGTGTAATTTTCTGACTACATTGCTTCCATAGGTGAGAACAGCTTATACTCATGGGCTGTTACATTCCCTGATTGCACATTTTTGTGTGTTTATCAGTATGGATTAAAGCAAAAGGTGTATTACAGCTACAATATGCAATCAGCTTTGAATATTAAGGATTGAAAGTATGTGATTTTAAATGTGTTGGTTGGTGTGTGTAGGTCCTCACTTAATATTGGTACATGTAATGGAACTTGGAAAATCAAATTGTAATTTGTATAGCCAGTTTAAATGCTTTCACCTAAATCAACCTCATGATGCCGTCTGCCCACCTAATGATAACAAAGAATTCTATTAGATATTTTGCTACGATAGATCGTTTCTTAGTGAAAACAATTGTTTATTGATCAAACTGCCCATGTAGTGCAGTTGATGTGTAAAAGATGTGATTCTTTCATCAAACTAATCGTATGAAATGGTAAAATCATTAACTAAGTGTCTAGAAAAATAACCATACGTGTTTTAGTTTGACAATTTGATCAGTCTTATAGGTAAGAAAATCAAGAGATGTGCACAATTTTTAAACACTTCCATTTTTATTCATTTTTTTTTTTTTTTTAAGTTTGGACACAGAAAGGCAGATTGGAAAATTTGTTGGATGTGTACACGATGCATCAAACTTTTTTTTGCAGAAAAAATGATTGTAGTATCAATTATAATGTAGTTCAGGGGTCTTCGAACTTTCTAAAGAAACGGTGAGTTTACAGTCCTTCAGGCTTTAGGGGAGGCGGACTGCGCCCAGGAGGAGTAAACAATGCCCAATCTTTCGTATTAGTGGGAGAAATAGTTGGTGTCAGTGAGAGGAATAGTGCCCCATTGTTGGTGTCGGTGGCAGGAATTATGCCTCAAGGGCCGGATAAAGACGAGCAAAGGGCTGTAGTTTGGAGACCACTGATGTAGAACATAATAGGATTGAACACGTTCACACATGCATGACATACATGTGTGGCACCATTCGAAGAAAATAGACATGCAACTAAAGATCCAGATTTGATTTAAAAAAAGTTTGGACATAGACAAACATGGACGAATCTGCTTTTGTTTTTGTTTCATCTATGTTATTGTAAAAAATTGGTGGAGGCACTTTCTTTTCTTTCCTGCTAAAATTTCCAGGCAATTTTTAGGTATTCAGCATCTTTATTTTATGCATTTTCTTTCCCATTATTATATTAGCTTTTTACCTAAGTCACCGCATAAAATGCATAGAGCTCAAAGGGCAGGTATTCACTTATAAATGTGACTCCCTTTTCTAATACACTTACAAAGCCCTGTAAATCTTTTTCCCTCCCAATCTTCAATTCAATTATTTTAAGTGCCACATCTATTGTAAGCGTTATATAAATAAGGATATAAATGCATTAGGTAATTGATACCTTTGCAGTATTGTGTGGTTACCAGAAAATCATCTTTGAAAAGTGTGTTCTTCCTGCATCATAATAGAGTGTGTGTTTATTACCTTGGCGCTGTTCGACCGGAAGAAAGAACTTGTATAAATTGACCACTATAAAACAATATCTGTGTGGCAAGCTGTTGGTTGCCCCTGCTAAGTGCTATAGACTGGCGGTGGGCAAATAAACATGTTCCGGGGTCTCTGATGGTGGCTGTTAATCCTCGTAAGACATGTATGCTGTTTTTAAATTTTGCAAAGCAATAATAAAGATGTGATTGGGTATAACATGATTTAAGGAAACTATATAAAAGTTTTTGAATGATTACTTATTAATATATATGCCTTTAGGCTGAGTTCACACTGGTGCAATGTTAGATGTTATGTTTGTGTACATGAAGCCTAATAAATTCAGTGATTTCTTCAGGGTTTGCATCACCAAAAAAAGCAAAACAGCTGTGACTTGTTTAGCTACCTTATGGCTCTTTGAAAACAGCTAGTCAATGCTGTTTTAGTTTTTAGTTTTGAGGTTCTAGTTTTCCAGCTTTTTTAATGAAAGGGGAAACCATTTTATGCCAAAATAACACACACACACACACACACACACACACACACACACACACACACACACACACACACACACACACACACACACACACACATATATATATAATTTTTTTTTTTCTTTTTTAAATCCAATACTTTTTTATTGAGAACATTTTTACAACAAGTCTAATACGTACAAAACAAGCCCACTGAACATAAAAAAGTAGAAAAAAAAAAAAAAAAAAAGATCCCAGGTAGACCATGCACTTCAAAATTATACGCTCATTGTTGCTTAAAGCGGAGTTCCACCCAAAAATGGAACTTCTGGTTTAAGTGATGGTGATCCCCTGACATGCCACATTTGTCATGTCATTTTTTTTTGGGGGGGGGGGGAGCGGATACCCTCTTTTTAGAGGCATTCGGCTCCCACTTCCTCCCGGGGCTCCATGGCACCAGAAGGAAGTTCACCTCTCCGGAAGAATGGCAATACCAGCCCTTTTCCATGAGTCAAAGTTTTTAAGTTTCACTACCTCCTGGTAATTGTAGATTATTCCATATGGGCATAAATTGAGCATATCCCTCATGGGAAGTAAGTTGTTGGACAGTAGTCCAGACTTTGTGAATTAATTGAAATGTAGAGAAGCAACGTTTGCTGTAAAAATAATGAGCTACTATTAACTGCACCAGTGGCTCCACCGGAAATTCAGAAAATATAATTTGTTTTTTTTGTTTTTTTAAAGTATAATTTTATTGGGTTTACACATAGGTTACAGAAATGAAAGCATGTAAGTAAATGTCACATATTGGCCCATAGCCAAGTAAAACAGTACAGAATGTTGTACGACATTATAAGTACAATAACATAGTATAAACAAAAGAACAAGGGAGCTACATTCAGAGATTTTGTAGGTGGTTTCCTACGTAGCGGGGGAATAAGCCTTAAGTTATGGTAAACTATATCTGTGTGAGATTCCCTTGTCGTTAAAATACATTGCCAGTTTGGTATGAAAAAAAATAAAAAAATAAACCATAGTACGCTATCGTCCCAGACGCTATAGATAGTAATGCATTTACATCTACAATTAAGGCAAGGTGTGATTTATGTCAGCACAATGCAATTATATTTACATCCAAATCAGGGTGTGACTTAGGTCGTTATAATTGGAATTTAAAGTATCAATTTAAATGAAAATCGTTGTTAAAGCATATTGTTTTGTTTTCAATTAATTCATATCTCCAACTCCTCCTTTCTCTTCTCCTTATCATCCCGTTTGCACCCTTCTCCATTCCTCTGCATTCTTTCCTAAAGTCTTTCCTTATCCTTAACCGACCTTGTTTGCTCAGTTCCACCTCTGGGCACCCCTATTGGGAGCAATCTGTGCCCATTGTGGGACATATGCGGACATATGAGACAAAAGCATGTCGGGTCTGCCTAGTTAGCTTGGAAAAAGGTGTTACTGTGAAACCTATCAGGTCTCAGAACAGCAGCGAGGAATCCTTCAGATCATTAGTGATCCCTTGGGTGGTAGAGAGGGTCCTACGAGGGAGGGGGAAGGGGGAAAGAATGATGGAAGAACAATGTAAGCCCAGAGATAATTCCATGGATTAAGCAGCCGATTGTGTGTGCACTGTCTCCCCAGTCCTTTGAGGGGTGGGGTCAGTGGAAGTGTGCGGGATGTGGGTCGATTTGAAATGGGTCCAGCAGGCCCATATATGTTCAAACTTGGATGGTGTGTCATTGGATTGATGGATAAGGTGTTCCATTTCAGCTATTCTGTCTACTCTCTGGATCCATTCCTGAATAGTAGGGGGGGAGGTATCTCTCCAGTGGACAGGGATGCATAAGGTAGCTGCGTTGATGAGGTGGAGAACCAGAGATTTCTTGTAGGTGTGTTGTGGAAGTGAGGTGTGATGAAGCAGGTATTGGGCCGGGGTGAAATCAGGCGAGTAAGTCGTAATCTGTGAAATTAGTCAATGTATGTCTATCCAGTAGTTTTGAATGAGGGGACAGTCCCACCATATGTGTAGAAGAGTGCCCCTGGATGCGTGACAACGCCAGCAGAGGGGGGGAAGGTTTGGGTGGAATTTGTGTATCCTATCTGGAGTTCTGTACCATTTTGTAAAGATTTTATATCTGTTTTCCTGTGTGGAGATATTGAGAGAACCCTTGTGTATGTGAGTAAGGATGTGTTGCCAGTCTTCTGCAGTGAGGTCTAGATGTAAGTCCCTTTCCCATTGTAAAATCAGGCTATCAGATTTGATTTCTTGTGATGTGAATAAGAGTTTATATATAGACGAGATAAGGTGTCTTTGGGGCTCTGGGTTATTGCAAAAGCTTTCAAAGGGTGTAAGATCTCTGTGTAAGTCTGCAATAGGTTGGATGCTATTAGCGAAGTGGCGTATCTGCAGGTATTTATAAAAGGGAATGTGGTAGTCTGGAAATGTCTGAGTCATGGTCTGGAAAGACATGAAAGTACCCTGTTGGAACAGTTGGTGTAGTTTAAGGTTGGGGCGATTCATATCCGTTGTTGGGGTCTTGGTATGTATTCCTGGTACGAAGTCAGGGTTGTTTTCCAGAGGTGTCAAGGGACCCGGTGTGGGTGTCAATTGGAGTAGTTTGCAGGCTGCTTTAAAAGTGTTTAGAGTTGCATTGATGAATTGGTTATGTGTAGCCCCATCAGGTATTTTATTTTGCTTAATCCAAGGTAAAAGATTTAGAGGTATTGCGGTAAAAGCATTTTCTACATGTATCCAGTCTTTGTTAGGCCTGTTATTGTGCCAGTCAACTATCCTAGCGAGGTGACAGACCCAATAATATTTTTGTATATCTGGTATGTGTAAGCCTCCTTGGAGTTTAGGAGACGTCAATCTGTTCCAGTTCAGTCTGGGTTGTTTGGAAGACCATACGAAATTCCTACATGTTCTCTTAAGTATGCCAAAGAAGGAAGGAGGGAGTTGTATAGGGATGGTTTGGAATAAGTAGAGCAATCTTGGAAGTATGTTCATTTTTAGAATCGCCGTCTTTCCGAACCAGGAAAACGGTCCCGAGCTCCATTTTTGTAGATCTGCTTGGACGGTTTGTAAGATGGGTAAAAAGTTTAGTTTATATAGGTCTGTCAATTTAGAGGGTATTTTGATGCCAAGATACGTAAGCGCATGAGGTTCCCATTCAATCGGGAAGTTAAGTTTACATTGTGTGACTATGTCATCAGGTAGAGATATGTTTAGAGCTTTGGACTTTGAAAAATTTATTTGTAGGTTAGAGAGAAATTTGAAGTGAGTAAATTCTTTAAGTAGGTTAGGGATGGTAGTGAGCGGGTCAGTGAGGAACAGCAGGATATCGTCCGCATAAGCGGCTATTTTAAAGTGTTTATTGTCAATTTCCAACCCTTTGATGTTCGGGTTGTCCCTAAGTTTGCGGAGGAATGGCTCTAGAGTGATAATGAAAATTAGTGGGGATAAGGGGCATCCCTGTCTAGTACCATTGGACACGGAGAAGGCGCTCGACAGGCGACCATTCACCCTCACTTTTGCTGTGGGGGAGGAGTACAGTGTCATGATCATCTGGAGTAAATGTGGAGGTAGTCCTATGGAGCGCAGGGTAGCTTCCATGAAGTCCCATGCCACCCTGTCGAATGCCTTCTCCGCGTCGAGGGATAAGAGGAAGCCTTTGGAGTTAGAGGTAGTGATCCAATGGTGTACGTTTAGCGCTTTAGTGGTGTTGTCTCGGGCCTCGCGACCGGGGACGAAACCTACCTGTTCTGTGGATATTAGTTTGGGAAGTAGAGGTAATAGACGATTGGCGATGGCTTTGGCAAACATTTTAATATCTACGTTTAATAGTGAGATAGGGCGATAGTTGGTGACCATGGTTTCATCTTTACCTGGTTTCGGGATAAGGGAGATGTGTGCTTCTAATGTGTCTCTGGTAGCAATACTGGAAGGTGGGAAGTTGTTATACGCTTTAGCTAGAGGTGGGATTAAAATGTCAGTAAAGGCTTTGTAGTATCCTACCGTAAGTCCGTCTGGACCCGGACTTTTGCCTGGTTTCATCTGTTGTAAAGCTAGTGTAAGCTCCTTTGTCGTTAGAGGAGAGTCTAGTGCCTCTGTGTCCTCTGCCGTGAGTGGGGTCGGGGCGTACTGGGCTAGGAATTGGTTGATAGCTTCCTGTCTATCCTCTAGGGAATTTGGCGTATGGGGGGGTTGTAAGTTATATAATTTTGTGAAGTATTGGACAAATTGATGTGCTATGGCTTCAGAGGTAACATGACGTATACCAGAAGGGTCTTTGATTGTGTGTATGGTATGTGCTGCTCTCTTGGCCTGCAGTGCTCTTGCGAGGAGCTTTCCTGACTTATCCCCAAATTCATAAAAACATTTCCGCTGTAAAATGTATTTGCGCTTTAGTCGTTTGTGTAGTTCTGCTAATAAATCATTTCTGGCTTGCGTTAGGCCAGCAAGTGCCTCAGAAGCTAAGGATTGCTTGTGTTTTTGTTCTAAATGCGCGATAAGTTTAGTCAGTTCCTCTATTTTTGCTTTTTGAAGTTTGGTGCGTTGTGCGGCTGCAGAGATGAGTATGCCTCGTACCACACATTTGTGGGCTGCCCATACCACTTCAGGTGTGGACTCTCCCTCGCCATTTTCCATGAAGTACTTGGTAAGTTGATGGGAAATCGAGTTTGTAACAGCAATGTCGGATAGGAGGGAATTGTCTAAACGCCATATCGGGGAGTGCATTCTTTTAGCGGGCAGTTGTAAAGTCAATGATATGGGACTGTGATCTGATAGGACCGAGGGTTCAATGGTGGATTTTTTGACCATTGGTAGTTCGTCTTGGGAAATGAAAAAATAGTCTAACCGTGACTACTTAGAGTGTGGTGGGGAGTAAAAGGTAAAATCTTTTTCATTAGGGTACAAAGTACGCCAGGTATCGTGCAATAGTAAGCCTCTCAGTTGCTGTTTTATGGCCCGAAGGGCTCTGTATGTGAGGGAAGAGTGACCATTGGATGTATCAAGGTTAGGGTTTAACGGGACGTTAAAGTCACCTCCAAGTATTAACAAACCTGATCGAAAGGACGTGAGTGTCTGAAGAGTGTCGCGGAAAAAGGAGACTTGTCGCGAATTTGGAGCATACAGGTTTGCTATAGTTATTGGTTGCTCATGTAGGGTGCCTTTTAAGAAAATGTATCTCCCAAGGGGGTCTCTATGGGTATCTGAAACAATAAGTGGGCAGTTTTTAGATATGAGGATGCACACCCCTTTCGATTTGGCCTCATCATTAGATGCGTGATAAATTGTCGGGAAATGCTGGTCCTGTAATTTGGGAATTGTGTCTGTTCTGAAATGTGTTTCTTGGATCAGAGCAATATGGGTCCGGGACTTGTGTAGAGAGGAAAGTAAGAGGGAACGTTTTTCTGGTGTGTTCAGACCGCGTATGTTGATGGATCGAAGATTTAGAAGAGCGGGAGATAGCTCCTTATCATCTGATGCGTGATTAAGATCCATAGCCATCAATCACAAAAAAAAAAAAAAAGAAAAAAAAAAAGGGGGTTTTTTGATTATCCGAAGAGATTACGGAGATAATCAATACCTTGATTATCCCGCCTTCTCGAGTCTAGAAAAGGGAACGGAAAAGTACAGCGTGGGTGCAGCGCCTATCCCGTGGGAAACGGGTTATTATACTGCACCGTTGCTGTGCGGGGGTTGGTGTAGACCTTACACGAATGAGGTGGTGTGTGAGTGAGAGGGGTGTAGGCCCCGCCATCACGTGACCATGAAAGTTAAATGAAGGAGGGGTACACTAATAGTTCACTAGCTATTGACGTTGGGGTTCAACGGGATGGGCAAAAGAGGTGATGGTTGAATCACCTCAGTGACCCTGAAGAACAACCAGTATGTGCTTTGCTCAAGGTAGGGTGTCATGTTTTCTTGTTTCGTTAAGAGTCACTCAGACCTCTGGAATCGCAGCATTGTCTGTGGGGATATGCAACAAAGATTCCAGGGTGTGAGATTGAGCATAAGATATAATCTATATAGTATAGTAAATGAGCTTAAGACCTATTCTATGCTTAAGTCTACTAACCGTTACAGTATAAGGCTGAACATACCTTTGAAAAACCTTTGTTGAACTTTAGAATTTAGACAAAATGCAGTCCATGCCAGTAGTGGATGCCTCAGGTAAAGTACTCTATGAGGCGTACCTGTAAAGAAAAAGGGGTTAGCGGAATCATCTGTAGTTAGTCAGCGGCTTTGATAGTAGGCATCTTCGGCTACATTGTGTATCCTTATTTCCCAGAAGATCACAATAGCTCGAGTATCCGCTGTTATTCTGAGATCAAAGTGTGAAGTGGGATGTCCTTCAGTATTAGGGATCTGCAGTCCATCGGCCGGTCGGTCTGGTGGTATCAGGGTTCCCAGGAGATTAAGCAAGCAAGGCTGTAGGACATGGTGGTCATTTTTTCTTAGCCGTTAGTTTTTAGGTCCGGTACAAACGTGTACTGCGGTGTATGCTGCATTTGAGCCGTGTATCGGATGAACTCATCCCGAACTTCTTAGAAGGTGGTGGCTCACAGGGGGAAACATGACTTCGGTGCATAGTGGGAATCCAGAACTTGAAGACCTGTTACCTTTGTTGAGACAGGGACTGTGAGGTGCGCTGACCAGGGAGCACTTGTTCTTTCTGCTGCCAACAGGAAGGCAGGTGGTCATTTCCGGAATCAGCGCTAAAGGCATTATGGGGGTTGTAGGCAGCCGCTCATACCTCAATCCTTCTAGGCATGGGGTAGGCCGCTAAGGGGGAGCATACAGTCCCATTGGCGGATTCCATACAAGGCCTAACGGTCTGCGCTTACGCAGTAAATCTCGCCCTGTGATGACCGTTTTAGGAAAGTTGTCAGCAGTTGAGCACAAGCACTCACTATTCTGTTTTAATAAAGATAAAGATAACTGTTCGCCTAACATGGCATAACTACGTGGCTGGGCATCTGTGACATTAGGCGCTTCTCTGACCTGTTAACGGTCCCGTCTGGCCCTTCTCGAGGTGGGCGAGGTTGCTGCACTGAATTCCCGACGATGATAGCGGGAGGTGCCATGGTACGTCGGGGCAGAAGGCGACCGTCTCCTCCTGTATCCTGCATTCAGGGTCTCCATAGGTTCTTCAGGCTGGCGTTCTCTACGGACAGCCGAGCGGCGAAAATCCGCATACCACTCCGGTACCTCCACAACGGGGATGTTCAAGGTTTCACAGAACTGGGGAAGATCCTCAGGTACTCTGAGGAACGCCGAGCGCCCTTGCGAGGATGCCGCGAGGCAGAAGGGGAATTTCCACTTGTACGGTATGCCTCTGGTACGTAAAGTGTCTAGGAGTGGCTTCAGGTCTCTGCGGTGCTGTAGGGTTATGCCAGAAAGATCCTGAAAGAATTGTACCGTCTTTCCTTCATGGACGATTTGCGGGATGCTCCTGGCCTGGCGTAAGATGTCTTCCTTAACCTTGTAGTTCACCAGACAGCAAATCACGTCCCTGGGGGGTTCAGTGGCTTTTCCTTTGGGTCTCAGTGCACGGTGGATCCGTTCAAATTCAACCGGTGTCTGCTGCGGCCTATGCATTATGCCATTGAACAGGCTAGTTACTGAGGGCAAGAGTCGATCCCCCTCAATCGTCTCAGGGAGCCCCCGTATCCTTAGGTTCCGTCTTCTGCCCCGGTTATCGAGGTCTTCGAGATGCCTCTGCATATCCCTCATTTGGAGGGTATGTGTGTCTACTTGTCTGGTGGTTTTGCGGATTTGAAGGTCTTGCTGCTCTGCCGATCGTTCTGTCAGCGCTACCCTGTCCGTCAAGGCACGGATGTCTAAACGGAGTTCAGATACGGCTGCTGCGAGGGCGTCTTTTATGTCCGTGGCGATCATCCGTAAGTCGCTTATGTTTAAATGATGCTGGGGGAGCTCTTCTGTGGCATTCTCCCCTATTTGGCTGTTAGGTAGAGCTACTGGTGGTGTGCCCTGTGAGGAAGATGCGGCCTGGGCGCTTCTGTGGCGGGAAGACGCCATGTTTCCTCTGCTCGATCGGAACATGTCAGGGATATTGTGCCCGGGGTTGTCAGGCTGTTCCCTCGGCGATCTGGAACGGGATGCGGATGTGTTCCTGGATGCGGTTCCCATGTTTTAAGAAGGTTGTAGCTCAGTTTAACCTCCGTTATACTGGTCGTAGGTCGTGTGATGGCGGGGGCTGAGGAGTTAAGCTGCCATCTTCATGGAGGGTCAGGCCACACCGAAAGATGAAGGTTAATGAAAGTGGCTCACCAAGTTTAGTGGAAGAAAGGTCCACTTGGTATTAGGAAGGGTGGAAGAAAAAGCAATTAAGGTGTCCCTGAGTTAGGAAGATGGCCACCGTCTGCTATAGGTAGGCCAGAGCCTCAGCCTTTCCTAGGTGGTGGTCTGAAGAAAAGGTGGCAGGCTGTGGGTGTCCGAGATCAGCTTTTCCTAATCTTTTCCGGCCTTCAGGGTCTCTACAGCATGCATCTATCATCCGGATGTGTCTGAAATAAGAAGGGCCGGGTTGGTTATCGCTCGTACCGCCGATTGCGGAACTCAAGCCCGGGGACGCTGGAGGCTTCACAGGCCTCAAGATGGCGGCGGGCCGCGAGTGGTCTGAGGTATTTTTCACTATATTTGCCGGCTTGTACTGTGTCTGTACCCCTACCGATCCTCCCCCGGGAGAATATTAGTAGCTTTTGGCGATTCGTTGTCTCTTAATTCGGCCGATCACGGCACTCGAGCCTGGGGACGGTGAAGGCCTGTGGGCCGCAAGATGGCGGCGAGTCTCTGTTGTGAGGAGCCGGCCGCGGCCTAATAGCAACTCAATCGGCCAGCGAGACTCAGTAATCCCCAGGGGCAGATGTATCAGGTGTCCAGTGACTTATGTGGGAAGTTAGGAGGCTCACCAAGGTATGGGAATCGTAGGATGGTGTTGGATTGGGCCGGGTTGGTTATCGCTCGTACCGCCGATTGCGGTACTCGAGCCCGGGGATGCTGAAGGCTTCACAGGCCTCAAGATGGCGGCGGGCCGCGAGCGCTCCGAGCTAATCCTTCCGTGTTTGCTAGCATCCACAGTGACCGCTCACCATCTGACCTTCCCCTGTAACAGCCGCAGCAGATGGGGGCAATTCAGCTGTTCTGTGTTCGGCCAATTACAGTGTTTAAGCCTGGGGATGATGAGGGTCCGTAGGCCGCAAGATGGCGGCGAGTCTTTGGAGATGAGGAGCCGGCAGCAGCCTAAGATACACTCGATCGACCAGGTATCCTCTGAAATTTCCCCAGGGATCGGAGTAGCAGGTGCTCAGCAACTGTTGGGTGAGTTTTGGAGGCTCACCAAATGTTAGAATTCGCAGGATGGCGGTGGATTGCAATAGTCTCTGCGGAGCTATCAGTTAACACGTCCTGTCACTACCTATAATTTGTTGTATAGGGTTCTCAGAATCATAACATTCCAGCCATTTAAATGTTGACGTTGTGATGCCAAGTAGTACAATCTGGAATTGGGGACAGCTAGAACACCTCCATCCTTGGGCAGCTGCAAAACTCCCAGTCTAATTTGGGGGTGTTTATACCTCCAGACAAGATCTTTAAGAATGGTTTCCACCTGTCGAAAAAATCTCTGGGGCAACCATACAGGACAATATGTAGGACATACAACAATTGTGGCATTTAAACCATCTTTATCAAATTGGCTCTACCAACTACCGTTAAAGGCAATTTACTCCATATTTTTCCCATCTGTTAAAGGTGCTTAAGCAATGGATCTAGATTTCTCTCTACATTCTCAGCCATTTGTGATGTAACTTGAATGCCTAGATACTTAAATGTAGAGACTACAGCTATTTGGGACGCCAAAATTGGCATGTTATTTACAAGTGGGTCTATTGGTAAAATAACTGACTTGTCCCAATTTATTGTAAACCCTGAAAAGGAACCATATGTACTAATTAGAGACATCACTGCTACTAGGGAGTATGAAGTAACTCCCAAGAATAGAAGCGCGTCATCAGCATATAAGGCAATCTTGTCCTCTCCTAAAGATCTGCGGAACCCAATAATGTTCGGCGACTGACGAATAGCAGCTGCTAAGGGTTCAAAGGCCAAATCAAAAAGGAGGCGTGATGGTGGACATCCCTGTCTTGTTCCTCGTAATGAAAAGGGTGCCGAAAACTGTCCGTTCACCTGAACCCGTGCTACCTGTGCGGCATAAAGAAGCGGTATCCAGCTTATAAACTGGGACCCAAATCCAAATTTCTGTAGCCAAGGCCATAAGATATTCCACTTTATACTATCAAGGGACAATATAGCTCTGTTACCTAAATCAGATGGAA
Organism: Lithobates septentrionalis; assembly: GCA_037952835.1. NCBI lineage: Eukaryota > Metazoa > Chordata > Amphibia > Anura > Ranidae > Lithobates > Lithobates septentrionalis. Next base: position 3,165,338 of record JBBDGP010000597.1, read on the forward strand.
CCTGCAAGTTAAAGAATAGTCATCTAATATTTATTACAGTAGATCTGTTTGGAAAAAATATATATATATTTTATTTATAATTTATTTAATCTCATTTAGGGTCCATTTTGATGAGCTTTTTATTCTCATAGTCTTAGATAGAGACGTTCTAACACAAGTAAAAGCCCATCACTTGCTTTTACACTGATGTGTGTGTGTGTGGAAGTTTTGGTAATATATTTTGTTCTGTTTCCAGTCAACTTCTGAAGACCTTTTAGAATTTGTCTTAACTAAGTAGTTGTTGCCTTAGCCTAGCATAACTAATTTTGCACCAGACATGTTGTGAATCAGATCTGGAGTGCTACAAACTACTTTTATAATTTCAGAGGAAATTTACTAAGTAAGGATTTTCTACTGAACAAATTAAGTCTTTGCCTTGAAGAGTTGAGCTAGAGCAGAAATAAATTGTTTAAGATGGAGACACCAAAAGTATTTTGACTCTGGGGCATCATAATTAAATTGTAGTAATTGAAATGACTCCATGCCCTTTGAGGATAATGGATTATGTATATGGCTGAGATTTTTCTGGCAACATCAATCTTATAGAACCTTTCCAACTGCTAGAGGCAACTTAGATTTACTAACTATAGATTGCATGTATCGGATCTTTTGGATAGAAATATGATGTATCCCAAATATGCAAAACCTATTTAATCTGCCTGGCTGCCAATGCCAGCCTTTTATTTGCAAGAAGCCAGAGTTCAACCATTTTTTAGATGGGTATTACAATATTTCTTCAGCATATTTCTGACAGACTTGTAAAAACTGAGTCTTGTCAGTGTTTATGATCAAATTCTAAAAGTACATTTGAAAATATACATTTTTTTTTAAGTCTGAATGAACATACTTCAAATGGTGATAAGCAGAATAGTGGATGTATTCCTTCAAGATGAAGGAAAAAAAGGATAAAGTATGAATTCTTATACTCCTTTTATTCATCCTGCTTCCCTTTGACCACTACTGTAAATACTAGATCGTGTTCTTTTCCTGCACTTTTTGAGAAATACGCCTATTCATGCCTACCCAAAGTGATAATAGACCATGGCAGACATCTTGGGTTTATTGGGTAATAATTTGTATTGTTTTCCTCATCAGACTGCAGCCAGAATTTTACCTAAAAGTGAAACTGTTAATAATGGGTTGATGAATGGCACAAGCTGCTGTTGCTTACTTTTGAATTCCCTGGAAGCCCCTAAACCTGAGCACAGTGAAAATATTAATTTAGCCCAAGTTAATGTTCAGACATGTCCCCTGTAATGTAGAGTATGCACCTTTCCATAAGATTTTGAAGTGACTGCATTGCATTATGGAGTGCAGTGTGTGCTTGAGTGCCAACTTTGAACAAAGTTATATGTCTATACCATATAAGTCATGGGTTTAAGGGCTTACACAGCTTTCACACAGTGACTTTAAATAACGCATTGGTATGTACTGCACCATGCAAACCTTTTTGGCACCCCTTGCATCTGTATGTACTAACTGATCTACAGCTAGGGTAATAGCAATGCATGCTTTTGCAGCATGAGCCTATTTGTGTGATGATCACTGGTAAAGAAAATATCATTAGCTGGGTCAAATCATGCATTAACATTCTGATGATCATGTAATAAACGGTTTTCCTAAGCCATTTTGGTTTCTTGTATTTGATTACAACATATGTGTCGTTTTTAAAACCTTTGTGAATATGATGAATTATGCATATTATTGTTTTCAAGGACAATTTTTTTTTTAACGTACATACGCTTTATGTAATTCTTCTACAAGTCTGGCCCAGATATGGCTTTGTATCAAACAGTCTAGGCTTTTAGCCAGTATTTAATATGCCTGCATTAAAAACATGGTTACGAAACTTTATATTTGTACCTGTTTAATAGCAGTCAATGTTTTTTTTTCCTTAAAGCAGACCTGCCATTCAGTATGGGAAGCAAAATGGATAAGCTACATTGTTGTTTGACTGGTTAACATTTTGCGTGAGCCTGAAAACTGAAATCCATTCTTGCAAGGAGGCTTCACCCTGCAGGAAAACATCATATCATATGACCAAACACCATGGGAGGAATTAACAAAGAGTGATGCATGCCCTTGCGTTAATTAGGAATGATCATTTCTCTGTTCTCCCATGTCTGCATGCTCCAATCTCTCTACCGTCACCCCCTTCCCCTTGTTTTAGGGAGGTAGGATTATGACCAGATCGCACCTGGCAGGGACCTGCTGCAATTTTCTTTGTGGAAATCGGCTGTTTTCCCTCTGGGCAGACCTGCACCAGTTTCTGTTTTCATTCTGTTCAGCTAGACCTGAAACTGGTTCACCTGTTTAGCTAACCACTGCCCGTCCGGCCATTGTACATAAACAGCCAGAGAAGTCCACATGCATCACCTATTCGTCAGCACTCTCTAGAGCACTCAGCACCAGGATCTGTGACCCACTGTGTCCACTGGACACAGCCGATTACCAGATCAGCAGATTGCGGGTGCAATGCCTGGATGCTGCAGACTCTCAGTAAGCTGTCTACCTGTACCCCCACTATGGCAGGCAGTTACTGAATTGCAGGAAGATCACCAGTGTCCTCGCATTTAGAACTTCAGGCCGTCAGCTGCAATGGCTGATGGTAACTGTTGTCTAATTCATTCACAGGAAACTGTGAATAAATTATGTGGGCAAGTCCTGCAGAGCCAAGCTGTTTTCAAATTGAGACAGTGTGTGCAGGGAGAAGATCCCCAGCTTGCTCTCACAAAGCAGGGAGCGCTGGCAGCAGGAAGTTACTTCATAGGTGCACAGTACATATTACACTCTAAATATGGGTGTAACATGCTCTTAAAGGTGAACTTAGGAGGGGGATATTTAGAACCTGAGAAACACTGCTGTTAGGACAAGGGTGCACCTAAGGGGAAAAAAATGGCACAGGTCACATGATGATTATGGGAACAGTTAACCAGGGGGAGTAATGAAAAGGGTCCTTATTAAATAATCTAGTCCATTGATCCTGGGGTGCACCCAGAGAGAGGGTGTCTCCATGGCAATAACTTAGTAGGCAGCCCGCTTAAAGAGCAGAAGATGACTCTGTGTATACATGGAGAGAGAGGAACAGAGCAGCGTCAGTCTAAGTGTAGCAGTGATCAAATGAGCTTTAATAAAAAATAATACACTCACTTAAATGAAAATAATAAAGGCACATCAGCAATATCAGCCTTGCTGGATGTATTCCTGATTCATGAGTATAGCTGCTGGGCGTGTGGTCATCAACCCGGCGGTGTCGTGGGTTCCGGAGTCCCGGGGTGGACGAGGAGGTGCAGGGGGAAGCTGTCACAGCATCATCCGAAAAAAGGAAGAGGCTGGATCCATGCACGCTTTCGGAGCATGCATGCTTTTTAGTCAGGAATCTGAGTGTATCACTTTTTATTTAAGCTCGTTTGATCACGGCTACACTTAGACTGGCGCTGCTCTGTTCCTCTCTCCTAAAGATGACTTTTGGTTTTAAACAAAACAATTTTAATTCTGCTAAATGTTTATTCTCCTACTAGTACTGCTACTAATATTACTACAAAATCAGAATTAGACTTTGCTATTGCAGAGTGGCACAAGATGGCGGTTGTGCAGAGAATGATAATACAAATTGAAATGGCAAACATGGGCCAACAATGAGTCAAGAGATGCTTAGCAGTCGCTGTAAAGGCAGTGAAGAAAAAAGCATCCAAGAGGCGCTGGGACTTTGATGCAAGTTCATACAAATTAGTGAGAGGGCAAAAAACTTTTAAAGAGTCCACTGGCTCAGGTTATGCTCCTCACAACAGACAAGGCTGCCCTCCAGTGGGTACCCCAGCAGTTTACCAGAAGAAAACATTCATAAAAATAAGTAACGGCAGATGAAAAGATAAGAGTCCAAATTCATTCATTAGTATTGTACTAAAAACAACCAATGTGTATTAGGCAGGCATGTCCAAAGTCCGGCCTGTGGGCCAATTGCGGCCCATGTTCCAGTTTAGAATGTCCCGCCTGGTAATTTGGACTTGTATATCTTTTGTGGCCCCCAATGAATCTCCGAGCGCCGGGGCCACAAAACATATATATATTCTGGCTACCTCGGAGGGGACAGGAAGGGGGCGGAATGAGTGCCATACATACAGGAGTATTTCCCATTTACGCAGCAGCCTCTGTAGTAGGAAGTCCTGTCTCCTGCGCTGCCATTGGACGACTGTTCTGTCCATCAAAGGAGGCGGGACTTTGTATTAAAGAGGCCGCCTAGAAAACAGGAGTTTCTCCTCTATGTAATCTGTTGGCGCTCATCCCGCCCCCCTCCCTGTCCCCTCCGAGGCTGCAGATGGGCATGGATCAGGCGGCACTGATGGCAATGGTGAGTCTGCATTCATGGAAATGGTGGGGCTGCTGCATTCATGGCAATGGTGGGGCTGCTGCATTCATGGCAATGGTGGGGCTGCTGCATTCATGGCAATGGTGGGGCTGCTGCATTCATGGCAATGGTGGGGCTGCTGCATTCATGGCAATGGCGGGGCTGGTGCATTCATGGCAATGGCGGGACTGATGCATTCATGGCAATGGCGGGGCTGCTGCATTCATGGCAATGGCGGGGCTGCTGCATTCATGGCAATGGCGGGGCTGCTGCATTCATGGCAATGGCGGGCTGCTGCATTCATGGCAATGGCGGGGCTGCTGCATTCATGGCAATGGCGGGGCTGCTGCATTCATGGCAATGGTGGGGCTGCTGCATTCATGGCAGTGGTGGGGCTGCAGATGGGCACTGACCCTTATTTTGCTTCACAGTTCTTTTTTTAAAATGTAAGTTTTTTCCTGAAACTTCCCTCTTAAAGTGAAGGTGTGTGTTTATACGCCGATTAAATACGGTATATCCAAATAACACGCCCAAACTCATCTCTTCACCACCCACAGCCACAAAGGCAGGAGAATTCTTGTTGGGCAGTGTATTAGTGCTCCGAACACACTTTCAGACCAAATTTCAATGGTTCAAAGAATGTCAGGCAAAATGGTCGGAAAAAAGGGGGGGTTAACTGCGCATAAGTGAAATTGTGTAATCAATAAAATATTTAAATCAAGAAGAAGCTGCGGATTCCTATATGTGACACAAAAGTAAATAATATAAACATATTGAATCGCGCTAATGAGAAACAAATGTGCATACAAGTGACGATCAGTTCACCTTTAGGATACAATCCAAATAAATGTGTGATCATGGAAATTATATATTATATAAATTAGCATTATATAAATAAATAAGTAGCAAATGAATAAATCAATCATCAAAAGTGCAATCTTGATGTGCAACTGTGGGAAAATTAGTGTGAGTCCTTATGTGAAACATAGAACACCCGGGTGTTGATTAAATTGGAATGGAGGTCCTGCTGAATGAGGACAAGGTGCTTAAGTCCACCACCACATACAGAGTGACTGGCCGCTTACCAGAAACTCATGACCCCCCCGTTACAGAGGGTTTGAGGGAGCTGTTAAATCTGATTATTCCGGACCACCGAAAAGCCGAGGTTGGCACTGGGATGGAACGTCAGGGACCTTGGTGTGGATGGATGGATCAGCGGTAGGTCAAGCTCTCTCTCCGGTCTGTCTTCTATGATTCCCTAAATATCAGCCTGACCCTCCTCAGAAATTACACTGAAGCTTCCCCCAGTGCTGAACCCGGTTAGATGGACACCAGGCGTAATCACGTGACCCGGAGCGTATTAGACCTCACCCTGGAGATCATCTACCTGCTGACCGGAGAGAGAGCTTGACCTCCCGCTGATCCATCCATCCACACCAAGGTCCCTCACGTTCCATCCCAGTGCCAACCTCGGCTTTTCGGTGGTCCGGGATAATCAGATTTAACAGCTCACTCAGACCCTCTGTAACGGGCGGCCAGTCACTCTGTATGTGGTGGTGGACTTAAGCACCTTGTCCTCATTCAGCAGGACCTCCATTCCAATTTAATCAACACCCGGCTGTTCTAGGCAAAATGGTCGGCCCTCACGCATGTTCACTTCATCAAATCTGGCCCTCTTCAAAAAAGGTTTGGACGCCCCTGGTATAAGGGGTCAAAGGGACTCCTCCTTCATCAGGACTACAAGAAAACATACAATAAATACAATGTAAATACAGTATAATCGTGATTGATAAAATCATGAGTCTAACAATCATAGAACATCATGGATAACGTACACAATGGGGACGGAAAGTATTCAGACCCACTTAAATTTTTCACTCTTTGTTATATTGCAGCCATTTGCTAAAATCATTTAAGTTCATTTTTTTCCTCATTGATGTACACACAGCACCCCATATTGACAGAAAAACACAGAATTGTTGACATTTTTGCAGATTTATTAAAAAAAGAAAAACTGAAATATCACATGGTCCTAAGTATTCAGACCCTTTGCTCAGTATTTAGTAGAAGCACCCTTTTGATCTAATACAGCTATGATTCTTTTTTGGGAAAGATGCAACAAGTTTTTCACACCTGGATTTGGGGATCCTCTGCCATTCCTCCTTGCAGAGCCTCTCCAGTTCTGTCAGGTTGGATGGTAAACGTTGGTGGACAGCCATTTTTAGATCTCTCCAGAGATGCTCAATTGGGTTTAAGTCAGGGCTCTGGCTGGGCCATTCAAGAACAGTCACGGAGTTGTTGTGAATCCACTCCTTCATTATTTTAGCTGTGTGCTTAGGGTCATTGTCTTGTTGGAAGGTAAACCTTCGGCCCAGTCTGAGGTCCTGAGCACTCTGGAGAAGGTTTTCGTCAAGTATATCCCTGTACTTGGCCGCATTCATCTTTCCTTCGATTGCTACCAGTCGTCCTGTACCTGCAGCTGAAAAACACCCCCACAGCATGATGCTGCTACCACCATGCCTGACTGTTGACTGTATTGGACAGGTGATGAGCAGTGCCTGGTTTTCTCCACGCATACCGCTTAGAATTAAGGCCAAAAAGTTCTATCTTGGTCTCATCAGATCAAAGAATCTTATTTCTCACCATCTTGGAGTCCTTCAGGTGTTTTTTTAGCAAACTCCATGTGGGCTTTCATGTGTCTTGCACTGAGGAGAGGCTTCCATCGGGCCACTCTGCCATAAAGCCCCGACTGGTGGAGGGCTGCAGTGATGGTTGACTTTCTACAACTTTCTCCCGTCTCCCGACTGCATCTCTGGAGCTCAGCCACAGTGATCTTTGGGTTCTTCTTTACCTCTCTCACCAAGGCTCTTCTCCCCCGATAACTCAGTTTGGCTGGACAGCCAGCTCTAGGAAAGGTTCTGGTCGTCCCAAACGTCTTCCATTTAAGGATTATGGAGGCCACTGTGCTCTTAGGAACCTTAAGTGCACCAGAAACTTTTTTGTAACCTTGGCCAGATCTGTGCCTTGCGTCAATTCTGTCTCTGAACTCTTCAGGCAGTTCCTTTGATCTCATGATTCTCATTTGCTCTGACATGCACTGTGAGCTGTAAGGTCCAATCAGTATAATCAAACATGAAGAAATGGACAGCACCGGAGTTAAATATATGAGAGTCACAGAAAAGGGTCTGAATACTTAGGACCATGTGATATTTCAGTATTTCTTTTTTAATAAATCTACAAAAATGTCAACAATTCTGTGTTTTTCTGTCAATATGGGGTGCTGTGTGTACATTGAGGAAAAAAAGAACTTAAATGATTTTAGCTACTGTATTAGGCTACTTTTTGGAATTAATATTATCAGATGCTACATGTTTAGTAGATGCCACTACACTATTATACATATAGCTGAAATACTCATGAAAATAAACAATTTAATATACAATGATATTTGTCATTGTCGCAGATGTAAAAAAAAAGTACTAAAGTACTAACCGGTTAACAAACTATTAAAGTGGTTGTAAAGGCAGAAGGTTTTTTTTGCATTTTGTTTTAATGCATTCTATGCATTAGGATAAAAAAACCTTCTGTGTGTAACAGCCCCCCTAATACTTACCTGAGCCCCTTCTCGGTCCAGCGATGTGCACAAGTCCCTTAGCTGTCTGGGACTCTCCTTCCTGATTGGCTGTGACACACCATTGTCTCCCGCTGCTGTCAAAGTCAGTTAGCCAATCGAGAGAGGGAGCGGTGCCAAACTGTGGCTCTGTGTCTGAATGGACACTCAGAGCTGCGGCTCGGTTGCCCCTATAACAAGCTGCTTGCTGTGGGGGGACTCAACAGGAGGGAGGGGCCAAGAGTGTCGGTGAGGGACCCGCGAAGAGGAGGATCTGGGCTGCGCTGTGCAAAACCAACTGCACAGGGCAGGTAAGTATGACAGGTTTGTTATTTTTAAAGAAAAAAAAACAAGACTTTACTATCACTTTAAAGACAACACTGTCATAAATTAACTATTTAGATCAGATCCCCTCTTCTGCTTGGTAGAAACATATTGTGTAGCAGGACTTTTTAAATCCCAAGACTGGATGGACAAAAATACAAAACTTTTAGGATATTTCTCTAGCGTTAATCTCTAAAAAAAAATATGATTTGGGTATACGAACATCAATTATGTGTTGTTTAGCTGGTGCTGAAGAGAGTTTCCCACATAGATCCTTCTTTGCTTTTTTTGCAGCCTTTCTTGGCTTATTTTCCTTACTGAGGTCCACCAGTTGAACGTTAAATATAATGTTTAATGTTTAACTTCGGGCATGAGGAATTATGGCAATCGATAAATGTAGACCTGATTGGATTTACAATTTGAAGACCTTTAAACCACATGGCCTAAATGTTGACTGGACTGCCAATTGCTTATTAACAATAGTTGGTTATGACATACCATTTACATTTTTCCTCCTCTTTGATTTTAATTCTCCATTCATTTTTTCATTCATTTTTATTTATTTATTATTTTTATTTTTTATTTTTGTTGTTAATACTTTTATTATTGTTTACCTATGAATTTATCATCATTGGATTGTGGGCATCCTAATTGTTGCTGATATTTAAAGGTACACAAATATGTTTTGGGGTTGATGTCTTTATTCTTAATATGGTTCTTTTCTTGGTGCATTTTTATATCTTAAAGTAGAACTATAGGCAAAAATTAAAAAAAAAATTTTTTTAGGATAGAGTAAGGCAGGGTTATAACCCCTGTCCATTTTTTTCCCACTATCTGTGCGCCATTGGGGAGATTTCCCTTCACTTCCTGTCCCATAGCCAAACCGGAAGTGAGAGGAAATCCCTGTAAATCAAGGAAATTCCTTGAACTAGTGTCACCATTGGAAGATTTCCCCTCTATTACTTTTGGGTGGACAACCCAAAATGTGGGTCATTTCTTTTACTTTCACTTTCAATGATAATGGTAAACAGGACAAATGTAGAGGGTGAATCTCTTTAATGTGGGCACAGACCGCAATACAAAAACTGAGCCTGACAGGTGTTCTAATCCCTCTCCACGCTAGGCAAAACCAAAAAAATAAGTTTTGCCTTTAGTTATACTTTAACAGAAGAGGGCGTTGTCCTTTTAAGTATTAAGTGTTTTTTTTGTCATGTGATTTAATCACATGATGCTGCCTTTTTGTAAGGGCCACTTAGTGATTTGGGCGAGGAGCTTTAATCTCTCTACCTCCCAGTAGTAGTATGTATGGATGTTGCGTGATGCCTCCTTTTGGCCACTCCCCCTGATGGCGGCTGCTATGACAAAATGCATCAGGTGGGGCCAGCCAAAGTGACGTCATCATGCATGCATGCAGGCTCCAAAAGCAGAACTATATGAATGCAGTTTTCACAATGTGATGCTGATTTTTCCGTTTATATTAATGTGAGTGCACATTTTCGAATTTTATCCACTTGCCGCCCGCCATATAGCAAAATGACGGCGGCAAAGTGGTTTTAATATTCTGACCGGACGTCATATGACGTAATCAGGATATTAAGCCATCGCGCATCGCAGCGATCGCGGTTGTGGTGTGTCAGTCTGACACACCGCAACTCCAATCTAGGTAAAGAGTCTCTGACAGAGACTCTTTACCACGTGATCAGCCGTGTCCAATCACGGCTGATCACAATGTAAATAGGAAGAGCCGGTGATGGGCTTTTCCTCACTCGCGTCTGACAGACGCAAGTAGAGGAGAGCCGATCGGCTGCTCTCCTGACAGGGGGGTCTGTACTGATTGTTTATTAGCACAGCCCCCCCTCGGATGCCGCCCAGGACCACCAGGATGGCCACCACACTGGACCACCAGGTATGCCCCCTAGACCCCCAGGTAAATACCAATCTGTGCCCAAGCAGCTGCCAATCTGTGCCCAGGCAGCTGCCAATCAGTGCCCACTCCAATGCCTACCACTGCCAGTGCTACCAGGGATGCCTATCAGTGCTCATATCAGTGCCCATCAGTGCCTCCCACAAGTGCCCATCAGTGCTGCATATCAGTGACACCCATCAGTGCCGCATATCAGTGCCCATCATCCGTGCCCATCAGTGCCCGCTCATTGGTGCCACCTCATTAGTGCCGCCTTATCAGTGCCCATCAGTGAAAGAGATAACTTACTTATTTACAAATTTTTTTAAGAGAAACAAAAGCAAAACTTTTATTTTTTTTCAAAATTTTCGGTCTTTTTTTATTTGTTCAGCAAAAAATAAAAACCGCAGAGGTGATCAAATACCACCAAAAGAAAGCTCTATTTGTGGCAACGAAATGATAAAAATTTAGTTTGAGTACAGTGTAGCATGTTCGCGCAATTGTCATTCAAACTGCGACAACGCTGAAAGCTGAAAATTGGTCTTGGCAGGAAGGTGTATAAGTGCCCTGTATTGAAGTGGTTAAATAAATTTATTATTTTAACCATACTACACTAATATGAGTTTCCCTCTTTGGCATCGAGGACTGTTGGAGTGTCTGCAATATGACGCATGTGGTGGTCCGTGGAGTGGCGGTAAATATTTGAGAGCTATATGTATTAAAAGGGGGATCAACTGCAGAGATAAAACGATAATTCTCCCGCTCTACAAGACTCTGGTCCGGCCGCACCTGGAGTATGCTGTCCAGTTCTGGGCACCAGTCCTCAGGAGGGACGTACTGGAAATGGAGCGAGTACAAAGAAGGGCAACAAAGCTAATAAAGGGTCTGGAGGATCTTAGTTATGAGGAAAGGTTGCAAGCACTGAACTTATTCTCTCTGGAGAAGAGACGCTTGAGAGGGGATATGATTTCAATTTACAAATACTGTACTGGTGACCCCACAATAGGGATAAAACTGGCAGCCAGTAAAAAAGCAGGCAATTTTCTCCTGCCAGTAAATGCCAGTAAAAGTAAAAGGTTGCCAGTAAAAAATTATGGCTGTGGCGCTCGGCTTGGTCCGGCTGAGACCATCCGAGTGCCTGCTACCATGTGATCGGGCGGCTCTGGCGGAGGCGATGCCTGAGCATGTCGTGTGATGTCATGGTGCAATGCAGCCAAGCAGAGCGGCCAGAGCCTCATGTGTGGGTCTGCGGTATGGGAGCAAGGCAGGCTGGGACCGGGACCGTCAGTGCTGTGTAGACTGGAGTGGACTGGAGGGACCTCTTGGCTTGGAGAGAGACTGTCACTGTGACTCAGGAGGGGACGTGTTGTGTTGGTGAGGTGTCACCATCATCTGTGCTGCTGCACACTGCTGTCAGTGTCGCTGTGAGAGTCAATTTTATGTGTGTGTGCACCCATTCTAATTTCTTGCACTCCTGATTCCTGTCCCTGAGCCACTTACTTACTATATCGAAAATAAAATAAGAAATATGTTTTTTTACCTTAAACCATATTGCTAATTCCATATAGTATTTGTTTGTAGCCTAAATACTCTCATTTACACTTAAAACTGTAATTTTGTAACTTTTGGAAATGCCAGTAAAAACTTGGCTGTGCCAGTAAATGTTGGGTGTTGTGTCAGTAAATTTCAATCTGGTAGGTTGGCAACACTGAATTAGATCCCTGTAGTTGACAGCATTCTTGCTTTTTGTATGACCCTAAAAGGCTTTGAAAATATTTGCCAAACATCAAGAGGATAGCACTATATAGTCCTCAGAAAGCATACATTGTATGCAATTCTTCTCAATTGCATAATGAAATGTCTGTTGAATCTGGCTTTAGTAGTTTACATAAAACTGATTATGGTAAAATCAGTGGAACTTTTGACCTAAATACATTTTGTAATGTTTCTGGCATAGTATTAGGAGTTCACTTACTGTATTGCCTCACGTTCCGCTTTGTTTGTAAAATGTAGCACCTTCATCATTATTCTTGAATGTGCTCGCTAACTACATTACTATACATGTATGTGGGTGGAACTCTACAAACCTTTTTAGTGCTTCAGCCCCCACTGTGCTTTTTTTTTTCTCTGACCTCTCTTCATTGTTCTGGCCTCCGGCCCTATTTTGTGTTTGTTTCCCCTTAGCACCCCTTGTTCCATACCTGAATAGTCTGCCTGCCTCCCCTTACTATTTTCCCACCTCCTGTTGCGTTTCTCATCTTCCTTCACACACCTACCTTACTGTACACCTGCCCTCCCCTGTATTTCTTCCTTTCCTTTCACATGCATTTGTTACTGTCCTTCAAATCCATTCAAACTTCTCTGCTTCTTTCTGGCTCCCCATCCTAAGAGCCCTTTCACACTGGGGCATTGGGGGGGGGGGGGCGATTTACCATCTTTTTTGCTGCGTTTTTCGGCCACTGGCAGCGGAAAAGGATTAAAAGTGCCGGTGTCTTGCCGAGAAAGTTCCCTCGGCGGATAAGGTCTCCCCTGTACTGCGCAAGCGCTGCGCTTGCGCAGTACGAATGACCAGGAGCCGAAAATAGCCTGCGCAGTAGAGGAGGGTCCTTATCCGCCGAGAGGAACTTTCTCGGCAGAACACCGGCAAAGAACTGCTGCAGCGGCGCTGCCCATTGATTTCAATGGGCAGGGGCACTTTAGGAGCGGCGTATACACTCATTAAAGTGCTTCAAAGAAGCTGCTTGCAGGACTTTTTTGGACGTCCTGCCAGCGCACCGCTCCAGTGTGAAAGCCCTCGGGCTTTCACATTGGAGTGACAGAGGCGGCGCGTTACATGCGCTATTTTTAGTGCTATAGTGCCTGTAAAGCGCCTCCGTGTGAAAGGGCTCTTATTGTTTTCCAACTTCTTGCTATCTTCCCTCCTGTGTTTTGGCACCCTTTCTTTACTGTTCTCCAGTTTCCTACAGTGTTCCCTCTGCACTCATGATACCCTTTCCTAACTTTTTTTCCCCCTTGCTTACAACACTCTGGTCCCTCTGGTAACCTGCCCTGTTTGTTCTTTACTTCTGGAACCCTGCCTTATTGTACTCTTGACCATACTGTGTTCTTTCCTGGCACCTCCTCTTTATTGAGCTCAAGCTCCTCTCTGTGTTCTCGTATTTCCCCTGACAGTTCTTCATTACTGTTGCCTGGCTCCCTGTTGCTTGTTTGTTTCCAATACTCCTTGTGTTTACTGTGCTTTGGCCCTTTACCATATTCTCTACTCCACTTTGCCATGCCCTACTGTCCCCTGGCTCATTGATATGTCTTTTATACATAGCACAGGTTTTGCTAGCGTGGTAATAAAATCTTCAATATAGTGTGAAATCCAAGGGACTTTGTGTAAATGAAAGGACAATACAAATAAGGCATTATTTCTATTTTAATTCCTCATAAATAGGCATCTTAGACATCCATGTGAATTAGTTTTGTTTTGCAACTCATACAGTATTTTGTAGTGTCTATAAATTCATATCTACCTTTTGAAGCTGTGTTATAATACATTTTGTTGCTGAGAAAGCCTAGCATTACTAGACATAGAATAATTGTTCAGCGTTCCGCTTGGTAGGAAACTTGTATGCTTTTTGGGTTATACCATATGTTTTTCTCTCATAGTTTCACTGACCTTGTAATTGCTTCCAATGCTTTTCCAGGTACACTGCAGCAAAAAAACGAAATCGTGACAGTTTTTTAATTGCAAAATGCAGAGGGCTGGATACCTTAGCTTTCATAAGCAGCCTCCCTTTTCTGTTTGTGTTTATGCTTCTAAAAATGAATTACAATTGATTATTGTATTTCTTGGCAGAATCTATGAAAATTTAACATTTAATTGTATTATTCAACACATATTTTTCCCTCTTAGCCTGAACACTCCACCTGGCACCAAAATAAAGCTATTAGGAACTGTTGAAGTGAAAAATGGATGCTTGCTCCTGGATGACACCAATACTGTCGTGCTTGGAGGTGAAGTGGAACCGCTCATTGAGAAATGGGAGCTACAGAGGGTGAGGTTAACACAAATCACTTTGAGCTCTTGTTGTTGGCTGTACTACTAAATTGACTCCTCAGGCAAAGAATGAGTATCCTTTTGGAAACGTGCATCTATTATTTCCCTAGAATACTGTTTACCTATTTACTCAAGCAGAAGCCATTTACTGTGGACTGGATGGTGATATAGAGGTGTAACATGGATAGATTTCCTAGTAATAAGCATCAAAGCTGTTTACAGGGAGAAAACAATTCTTGCTTCCTAAATGTTATGTGGATTTAGAATTATTTTTTGTTCGTTTTTTATTTAACATTTTACAATAAGTTTACAAGTAGTAATGCAACTTCAAATGTAAGGAATACATATAGATTCCTATTATGTTGTGTTTTCATACGATTTTAATATACATACAAAAGATAATTAAATGGCATAACATTCATTCTACCTATATTTGTCTTATTTTTTTTATTTTAAATCTTTTTATTTGAAAAAAATTTTCATTACAAAAAAGGAGAAAACACCAATAGAAAAAAGAAGGTATCAACATCAATCTACACGTTATAATACATCCTTTGCTCTTCAGATCAGGACACCTATATTCAACAATTTTAGAAAAATTTCAACTTTCTTCCCATTTACCTCCATACCCCTCCCAATACTCCCACCCCTCCCAAGGTCCTATGCCACACTCACCACCACGCTTCCCTACCAGCCATACATACCCATCCCACCTTTAACCCTTCCATTCCATCCACATCACAGTCCAGCCATGGTTTCCAAATTTTTTCAAATTTCTTATAGTTACCCCTCTTCTTGTAAATATCCTTTTCTTTGCTTATCACCTCCCTTACATCTTTCACCCAATCTGCTACCGTCGGTGGGTCCTTTCTCTTCCAATACTGAGCAATACGTTTTTTACCCTGAAACAAGCATCTAAGCCTTCCAGTCTGTATGTCCTTCGGGATCTCTTTGCCCTCCACCAAACCCAGTAAGCAAGCCCTGGCCTCCAACCCCAGCGAAGTCCCAAACACAAAGTTTATCTTTTTCACAATCTCTTTCCAATATCTATGGAGCTTGGGACAATGCCAGAACATATGTATCAAATCACCATTCACCCCTCCACATCTTTGACATTTCGCATCAGGCTTCTTACCAAACCGAAACAACTTCAGTGGTGTGTAATATGACCTATAAAACAAATAGAGGTGAGAAACCACTTGTGAGGGGGAAAGGGTGATCCTGGGCCCCAGAGACAGAACATATTCCCATTGATCATCAGACAGTGGTCCAACATCTGCCTCCCATTTAATCCTGTTTTTATTTTCTACCACACCTCCCTGAGCTGATACATTCAAGCTACCATATATGTCAGAAATTAGGCCTTTCGTAGATACGGCATTGATCAACTTTCTCAAAAAGGTCATTTCACACCACACTGGTGCTTTCCCACCAAATTGTGCCTCTAAGGCATGCCTAATTTGCAAGTACCTCTAAAATTACCTATTGGAGATCGCATATTCTTCCACCAACTCTTGAAATGATTTTAACCTCCCTGCCTTATATAACTGTATCAAACAATGAATACCCTGACGGTCCCATTCTTCGATTTATCCCATTTTTTTTAGTTCTTTGAGGTTGTTATCCCATAGTGGGGAGAACTCCGCAAAACCGGTGTAGCCTAGTATTTTTTTAACATGTTCCCAAGCTTTAACCATCATCTGGGTGGTAGGACATTTGGTGCCAAATGAGTCTGCCTCCAACGCCTCTACAATTGTGTCATGTCTGGTGTCATTCAGCAAGATATTACAACCTGCACCTTTGCCCCCAAATCTATTACTGCCCCCCACATGCTGCATTTGAGATGCTAAAAAATAGCATCGTGGGTCCGGCACAGCCATGCCACCCTTCCCTCCCGGTTGTCGCAATGTCTGCAAACCGATTCTTGCCGCCCCATTTTTCCAGATTAACTCTCTGAACACACTATCCAATCTTTTAAACCAGTGCTTGGGAATCCATACTGGAGAGTTGTGTAAAATATATAGAATTTTGGGGTAACCAGACCATCTTGATCAAGTTGCGGCGACCGAGAGAGGCAAACGACCCCATACCCGACATTTCTGTTTCAGTTTTTTCACAAGTGGAACCAGATTTCCAGTTATGAATTGTCCTGGATCTCTTGTTATATTAATACCCAGATATTTTACTTGACTAGCTACTTTAATTTGGGATAATTGGTATGGGAGGGGTACAATAAGAGGGTCTATTGGCAGAATTACTTCCTTGAGAAATTCAAATTAACTCCATTATTAGAAGTAGACCGGGAAATGCTAGATGCCCCATTGACCCTTAAAGAGTTACAAAGGGTAGTAGGGGATATGGCAAACCAGAAGGCACCGGGACCCGACGGCTTACCCATAGAAATATTGAAAAAATACGGGGAGGTTTTACTTCCCCTACTCCTGGAGGTGTTTAACGGAGCTAGGGAGGACAGGACACTGCCCGTCTCTATGACAGAAGCTATTATAATAATTTAGTTGAAAGAGGGGAAAAACCCGTTAGATATGACCTCATATAGGCCTATTTCGTTATTGTGTTCGGACGTGAAGATCTTGACAAAAGCGCTGGCCACAAGACTGAATAAAATAATTTCTAAAATAATACATTATGACCAAACCGGGTTTATCCCGGATAGATCTACAAGCACGAACATAAGACAAGTGTATCTAAACATGCAACTACCCATAGAAAACAGCGGTAAGAGAGTAGTTCTCTCACTAGATGCAGCCAAGGCATTTGATCGCCTGGAATGGCATTACATGTGGAAGGTGTTGGCTGAATTCCAGTTTGGCCCTGGGTTTACCCACTGGCTGAGTCTACTATATAATAGCCTGAGGGCCAAGGTTAAAATTAATGGTCAGTACTCAGACTGGTTTCAGTTGTGTAGGGGAACGAGACAGGGGTGCCCTTTATCGCCCCTGCTCTTCGCCCTGGCAATGGAGCCCCTTGCCATAGCTTTGAGGATGGCGCAGGGGGTACTGGGGTTCAAAAGGAAGAGAGGGGAGGAGAAAGTGGCTATGTATGCGGACGATATTTTGCTGCTCCTGGCGGATACACAGGATTCCTTGCAGACAGCTTTGGGGATAGTTGAGGAATTTGGCCTTTTCTCTGGGTTTTTGATCAACTGGGAAAAATCAGTAATTCTGCCAATATTTGTCTTAATTTAGTCTGTTGGCTAACGTACAGTATATAGAATAAAGACATTTTTTAAGCCACAGTGGATGTTTCCATGGAAATGGCTTAATGCTTTAAAGGGTATGAAGGCACCACTCACAGTGGCAAAATAGGCACCTTATGTGTTAAAAAATGTCATGGTTTTACATACATTTGGAAACTACTGTATGTCAAAGTATTAGAATGAAGAGAAAGAAAGAAATGAACTTGGGTTCATTTGATGCATGCACTAACACTATTTTGTCATGCTCTTTCTCTTGATACATATATATATATATATATATATATATATATATATATATATGTGGTTAAAGCAGATATCCAGGCTCCTTCAGAAAAAATTCAAAGTCAGCAGCTACAAATACTGTAGCTACTGACTTTTAATATTAGGACACTTACCTCTCCACGAATCCAGCAATGCCCTCACCCGAGCCAAGTTTTCAATTAGCTCTTGGGTGCTGCCATCTCGGCTAAAGGAAACTGGCAGTGAAGCCTCGAGGCTTCACATCCAGTTCCCTACTGCGCATGTGCGATGCACACTGCACATTGTGAATGGCCTGGTGGCAGGAGAAGGAGGAGGGGGCCAAACTCACGGCTGCGTTCGCCACGCTGAACTCACCTTGAAGTGGGAGCGGGTATCTGTCAAAACCAGGTACCTGCTCCCCCCAGAAAGGTGAAAAATATGGCAGCGGAGTGTGTTAAGGAGGCAGATAAGCGGAGCTTCCCCTTTTGGGTGGAGCTCCACTTTAAACTCAGTATGCAAACCTTTGAATAACAGGGAAATTAAATCATCCTGCATTAAAACCTTAATGCTTTATGAAATAATGTATATTAACACTACATAACTTGATTTATAACATTTTGTGTAAGTAAATGTTGGGTTGTTAGGTCGAGGCTCGTAGTACCCAGTTACTATTACCTCCACTATTTTTTCTTGAAAGACTTTAAAATAAATTGGTTGTAATCCTGCTTCTCGTTTTGTGTGGTATATAAATTCTGTGTGAGTTTACAATAAAGAGTGTTCCAGTTTGCACCTATGCAAGTGTTGTTTAGATCTTGGGTGTTCAGCTATGGTTCCAGACTAGAGGAAGCTATACCTTTGACGGAGGCATCCTGGGTGCTGGACAGTTCCGTCACAATATATAAATTAATTATACACCAGGGCATCCAGTCTTTTAGAAGGATTTGCCTCCAACCGGCTGGACCCTCCAATCCCAGGAGAGGTTGAACCTGGGGGGGAAGTTCGGGGGGGGGATTGCTGCTCACAAGTTTTTTTTTTTTTAAAATGTGTCTAGTAGCCTGGAGTCCGGCCAAAATAAAGAGGAGAGGAATAGGTATGAGAGGGTGGTCCTGAGGGTATGAAGGAAGAGTCAATCCATTTGTGCTGACGGGAGGCTGGCCAGGAAATATATGCAGTATAAATATATATATAATCGGTATCTCACATTTTTGTAAATATTTTATTATATCTTTTCATCTGACAACACTGAAGAAATGACCCTTTGCTACAATGTAAAGTAGTAAGTGTACAGCTTTTATAACAATGTAAATTTGCTGTCCCCTCAAAATAACTCAACACACAGCCATTAATGTCCAAACGGCTGGCAACAAAAGTGAGTACACCCCTAAGTGAAAATTTCCAAATTGGGCCCGATTAGCTATTTTCCCTCCCCGATGTCATGTGACTCGTTAGTGTTACAAAGTCTCAGGTGTGAACAGGGAGCAGGTGCGTTAAATTTGGTGTTATTGCTCTCACTGGTCACTGGAAGTTCAACATGGCACCTCATGGCAATGAACTCTCTGAGGATCTGAAAAAAAGAATTGTTGCTCTACATAAAGATGGCCTAGGCTATAAGAAGACCCTGAAACAGCACGGTGGGCAAGACTATACAGCTGTTTCACTCAGAACAAGCCTTGACCAAAGAAGAGTGCACATGCTCAGCATCATATCCAGAGGTTGTCTTTGGGAAATAGACGTATGAGTGCTGAAAGCATTGCTGCAGAGGTTGAGTGGGGGGGGGGGGGGGTTTGTCAGCCTGTCAGTTCTCAGACCATATGCCGCACACTGCATCAAATTGGTCTGCATGATCGTCGTCCCAGAAGGAAGCCTCTTCTAAAGATGATGCACAAGAAAGCCTGCGAACAGTTTGCTGAAGACAAGCAGACTAAGGACATTTATTACTGGAACCATGTCCTGTGGTCTGATGAGATCAACTTATTTGATTCAGATGGTGTCAAGCATGTGTGGCGGCAACCAGGTGAGGAGTACAAAGGCAAGTGTGTCTTGCCTACAGTCAAGCATGGTGGTGGGAGTGTCATGGTCTTGGGCTGCATGAGTGCTGCCGACACTGGGGAGCTACAGTTTATTGAGGGAACCATGAATACCAACATGTACTGTGACATACTGAAGCAGAGCATGATCCCCTCCCTACAGAGACTGGGCTGCAGGGCAGTATTCCAACATAATGACCACAAACACATTTAGCCACTGCCTGGCTAAAGAAGCTGAGGGTAAAGGTGATGGACTGGCCAAGCATGTCTCCAGACTTAAACCCTATTGAGCATGTGTGGGGCATCCTCAAACGGAAGGTGGAGGAGTGCAAGGTCTCTAACATCCACCAGCTCTGTGATGTCATCATGGAGGAGTGGAAGAGGACTCCAGTGGCAACCTGTGAAGCTCTGGTGAACTCCATGCCCAAGAGGGTTAAGGCAGTGCTGGAAGATAATCGTGGCCACACAAAATATTGACACTTTGGGTCCAATTTGGACATTTTCACTTAGGGGTGTACTCACTTTTGTAGCCAGCGGTTTAGACATTAATGGCTGTGTGTTGAGTTATTTTGAGGGGACAGAAAATGTACACTGTTATACAAGCTGTACACTCACTACTTTACATTGTAGCAAAGTGTCATCTCTGCAGTGTTGTCACATGAAAGATATAATAAAATATTTACAAAAATGTGAGGGGTGTACTCACTTTTGTGAGATACTGTGTGTATGTATGTGTGTATATATATATATATATATATATATATATATATATATATTTTTTTTTTTAATATGTATTCTACTTAGTAAGTACTGTGTATTAACTTTTTCTGATTTAACCCCTTTCATGATCTTTATCTTGCATACTCCCACAATTAGTTTGAGGATAATGAAGTCTGATGACAACGGGGAAGTCTGAGAACAGTAACACCCTAATTTCTTCAAAATTCACAAGTCCACAATAAAAATGGTCTGATTTAAATCTTATGCTTGTGGGGGAGAGGTGACAACTTTAATAAGTCACAGGTCAGATTGAAACACCCTTGAAAAAACAGAGCTAATCAAAAGATACCTGGCTGAGGGTCGTAAACTTATAGCAGTATCATAAGCATTGCTTTGCCACGTCTGGAAAGTCTGTTAATTCTAGCACTTTCGTAAAACCCATTTAGTAAAGACATACAAATCTGTGAGTCTGTTTTTTGACCTGAGATTGAACTATCAGAGCCAAATCATACCATTTTCTTAATTCCTGTTATGATGGAGTTATTTTCATGAAACATTATTATACTGATGGATGAGAAGATGCCACTCAGGCAATAAACATGCTATAATGTCCAGTGGATACAGGCTTTTTAATATTTTGATTTGATCAAATCTTAACCTCATTTTTTTTTAAATATGTTGATCTTGGATTGTAATACCTTTTGTCATTTGGAAATATAGATCTAGATCTTGAATGTAACCCTTTTACTGCACTCCATCAGCTTCAGTGGAGTGCAGGGAAGAAATCAGCAGTGTAATAGACCTCAGATGCCTCCATTACAAAATAACCCGTCACAGTGAAAATGCTATCACATAGGGGGCTATTGGCCCCTTATGTGATAGCAATAAACTTAAGTGGGAAAAAAAGTTGTTGAAAATTAAAGGAACACCTAGGCACTTAAAATTGAGCCCACCCTAAATTTAGCTACATACAGTATGTTATGTATTACTGTACATACTGGAGTGCGAGCAATACTTCTAGCGTCATTGTTCATGGTTAAAGTATAACTAAAGGCGAAACTTGTTTTCTAGTTTTGGATAGAGTTGGGACGGATTAGAACCCCTGTCAGTTTTTATTGCTGTCTGTGCCACCATTCGGGAGATTCACCCTCTTTATTTGTCCTATTTACCATTATCATTGAAAGTAAAAAAAACCCCCAAATGTTGGACTGTCCCCAGAAAAGTAATAGAGGGGAAATCTTCCAATGGGAACAGTTCTGGTGACCTAGGGGTCTCCAAGGAATTCTCTTAACTTGCAGTGATTTCCTCTCACTTCCTGTTTGGCTATGGAACAGGAAGTGAAGGGAAATCTCAGCAATGAACACAGATGACAAAAAAATCTGACAGGGGTTATAACCCTCCCTTACTCTATCCAAAATGATGTCCTGTAAGGACTTTTAAAACCCTAACTATGAAAAATTGTGAGTACCAAGTTCATCATCATTTTCATCCTTTCATGGGTGCTCATAATTTTAAGGCGTGTTGGGTATTTACTCAGCACAACTGTATCTTATATATGTTACCAAAGATTGGTTAATATTCTGTGCAATAAATTAACATTGATGTATTTTTTGCTGAACATGTGCACTTGATAAACCGCTGCACTAATATCACATAACATAACACATTGGAAGAACCACCATTTTATTCTCCAGGGTCTTTCAGAAAATGTAAACTTACTTGGGTTTTTAACAATTTCAGGTCTATGCATTGACATGAATGAAATGTCACTTTGTACACTTTACATAAAGTTCAAATGCACATCATACCGCCCCCTGCCGCATTGCTTTGTAGCTCAAAACAGTGTTGTCTGCACACTAAACTGCTCTTGGCCTGGATAAGTTCACATTTTGTAACATGTTACATGTTACACCCATATTCAGGGTGTACCATGTTACAGATGTACCGGCTTCCACACCCCCCTAATCCCCAGTTTTGACAGCGAGTGGACGATCTTCTCTCCCACTCTGTCCGCCTGGCTGCATGACTTATTTGTGTTCTGGGAATGGGAAAACTACAAGTATTGACAGCCTTTGCAGCTTTTGGCTTGTAGCTCTCAATAAACTATCAGGGTGCTGTTGAGCCCTCTAGGTAGTTTATTGAGTCTGCCTGTCAGTATATAACTGCCTGCCCATGCAAGATATGAGCTGACAGCTTATACAGACTGTCTGCAAGAGCCCTGCATGGCACCCGCAATCTGTCGATCGAGGTGTAACACTTAGTAGTCTTGTAGTCTCATAGTAAAGAAAAAAATAAATAAATGCACAATTTTTTACCTGCAAAAAGGTATGCATTTATTTATTTATATATTTTTTTTACTAACATTAAAGTGGATGTAAACCCAATTTTTTTTTTTTTAATATCATACTGTAGAGCAGTGATGGCGAACCTTGGCACTCCAGATGTTTTGGAACTACACTTCCCACGATGCTCAACTACACTGCAGAGTGCATGAGCATCATGGGAAATGTAGTTCCAAAACATCTGTGGTGCCAAGGTTCGCCATCACTGCTGTAGAGTATAAGATTTCCTATCATTTGAGCCCAGTCTTGCCACAAAGAGTTAATCCATCTCTGAGCAATCCCCTTTTATTGTTCAGTGAGAGAAATCTTAAAAAAACTGAGGAAAACTTTGTCAAATCCTCCCCCTTGCTGTGAGTGACGGCCTTAGACACAGGCATTATTTTTTAAATTCCCTCCCCCACTCCTTTCTTCAGCAGCTCTGCAAGGATTGGCTGTTCCACACCTCAGCATGATTTGGCATGCTGAAGTCATGTGGTTACTTTCCTGTCTTTTCACTGGATGTTAGAGATCATAGCAGAAGTTCAGTGTAAGAAATACACAGGAGGGGGGGCGTGGCCTGGACGGCGATGTGAGCGGACGTGTAAGCCTGTAGCTCCGCTGACGGCAGATCCTCCTTCACTCATCCTGCACGATAGGAACACCAAACCCCGCTAAAAACACAGCACGGACCGGACACGAACCGCCGAGCACATCATGTCCCCACCGAGGCGCACCAACACAGCCTCCTCGTCCCTTGAGAGATACCGCAGGACGGAGCGGGACACAGAGAGCCAAGATGGCGCCGCGCCAGCAGAGCACGAGGCCTCTCTCACGGACCAACCACCTAATGACACCGCCAAGGTACTTGAGGCAATCTCCCTATGCCAATCTACCCTCACATCTAAAATAGAGGAGGTGAAGGTGGATATCTCATTAATCAGGCATGATATGACAAAGCTCAGAGAACGGGTCACTGAGTCTGAGACTAGAATTGGGAGGGTGGAAGACACGCTGAACCCCCTGCAAAACACACAGGAGGATATGCAGCGTCAGCTACAACAACTGGCACAGAAACAGGACGATTTAGAGAACCGGACCCGCAGGTCCAATCTCCGGTTCATCGGACTGCCAGAGGGTTCTGAGGGCACCGACCCGGCCACCTTCTTAGAGCAACTCCTGATCAAAACGTATGGGAGGGAGGCATTTTCAACTTCTTTTGTGGTGGAACGCGCCCATCGCATGCCAGCCCGACGTCCACCTGAAGGGGCACCCCCACGCACATTCATAGCAAAGCTACTGAACTTTAGAGACCGTGACGCGGTCCTACGGCTGGCCAGGCTGAAGGGAAACATTCCATACCAATCCAGCTCCATCTCAGCGTTCCCCGACTTTTCAGCGGAGGTCCAACGCCAAAGAGCCAGATTCTCTGACATCAAACGTCGTCTCAAAGCGCACCACATAAAGTACGCAATGCTTTTTCCAGCCCGCCTTCGTGTGGTGGGCGAGGACCGTGTCCACTTCTTCGAAGACCCACACATGGCTTCCGCATGGCTGGATCAACATGACGTGCATAGAAATCAACCTGCCTGAGACACACCTCCGCTGCCAACTAAAGTAAGTGACTTTGCACTACCTTTCAAACTGCAATATCCCTCAGGACCCCTGTAATCCGACCCAATGGATGCAACTCCACAGACCCCACGGGTACTGAGTGTTTTCACAAACAATACCTCCTATGGACCTCCCATACGCCATGACCCTCCACAGAGATAAAAAACTCTGAACTGCCACAGGGCCCTACACACTGCCTCAGGCCCACTACACCCTGCTATGAGTCCCTCGTGCTCTCCGCATGAGAACCCCTATGACACCTATACCGTAATAACTTGTTACTACGAACTCATCAACCGTCCTACCACCCCATCACCATATCCTCCATTTTTTTGCTCGAACACCATGCCTGGCTAACAACCATACCCTACCGGATCACAGAGGACTGTTACGGCTCCTCCACAGCCTAGGGACTGGAAGGACCTTGCCTTCGCTATACTCATACTCCTTCTGTCAACCATCACAGTGGAAATTGTTCCTACCATACAGAGACTTTCTTCTTTTCTACCTGCCGTAAAACTGAGGCTACGTGTGCTTCGTCGCCGGTATACCACCCAGTATTTGTTCGCCCCCCACAGGGTGTTGTTTATGTCACCACTGTCGTGGCCCAATAGGCCATTGATGATGCTGACTAGTTTAATGTGCACCTGTTCTTTGATTTTTTGTTTTAAATTTACCTACAGTAA
Source organism: Lithobates septentrionalis (assembly GCA_037952835.1). Lineage (NCBI taxonomy): Eukaryota > Metazoa > Chordata > Amphibia > Anura > Ranidae > Lithobates > Lithobates septentrionalis. Next base: position 3,190,429 of record JBBDGP010000597.1, read on the forward strand.
CATCTTTTATCCCCACAGCTGCACTAAGTTTGGGATGCATGCCCCAGTCAAGTTTGGGCGACTGAGGGTAGGGAGGGAGGGTAGGGGAAATGTTAAGTTACAAGCTAAGTTTAAAAACATGTATAACAATTTACAATGCATTGCACTGTACTTCTATTTGTATTGTCATATGAAGGGTAAAGGAGAGGCCGAGACAACCCCGGGAGACTGGAGGCGGACACACGCCCTTAACAAGCGCCATGACACTATCCTAAAAGGTAATTTGAATTGTCATTCAAATGGCTAATTTAAAATTTCTTACCTGGAATGTCCGTGGGATCCGTGACAAACTCAAACGCACGGCCGTCTTTACCTGCCTTAAAACATACCGTGCAGACATCACGGTTTTGGTTGAGACCCACGTCACAGGACAGCTCCAGCTCGCGCTGAGGCGACCCTGGATAGGCTGGGCATTCCATGCCACTTACACTCCTTACTCCCGCGGGGTCTCGGTCCTCATAACTAAGACTGCACCTTTTGCGTTAATATCAATACGTACAGACCCTCACGGTAGCTTTGTCTTTATACATTGTACACTATATGGCTCCCAATACTTGATTATGGCATTTTACATACCCCCACCATATAAATCCAACCTAATCACGGAAGGCCTACTATACATGGCTCAACACCCTAATATTCCAGCTATCTGTATGGGGGATTTCAACATGGTACTGAACCCCCAAATAGATAAAACACAACCTGGACGGGATGCCCACCCTCCTGACACTACCAGACTAGCACGCACATTAAAAGAATTTTCGCTAACTGATGTCTGGAGATATAGGCATCCCCATGACTTGGCGTATTCATGCTTCTCGGCAACCCACTCCACTATGTCCCGCATCGATCTTATTTTAATCTCCGACACAATACTTACCCAATTAATTGACTCGGGCTACCACACTAGATCCCTCTCTGACCATGCCCCCTGCTGGGCAACGCTGCAATTGATCCAGCACGTTGGGCCTCGCACCTGGCGTCTACACCCCTTCTGGTTATCAATTGTGAGCGACCAGGAGGAAACACACGAGGAATGGAAATTCTTCTTTAGAATTAATCGAAACACTGCCTCCACGGGCAATATTTGGGAGGCATACAAACTACACGTCCGCACTATTCTAACTTCCCGTATAAACAGAATTAAAACCTCCTCCAATTTACTCATCAAACAGGCCTCGGATAAGATTGACACACTAACAAGAGAATTTCATAAAGACCCCAGTCAAGAAAGAGCAGCAACACTTAGACTTCATACACGGCTACTAGACCAACTACACTACGATAAAGCTAAACAGAAGCTCTTCTTTCTAAAACAACGCGTGTTCGAGCAAGGGGAGCGCGCTGGCAAATTATTGGCATACCTGGCCCACCAAAACACCAACCCCCCAGTGGTGGTAACCCTGCTGGGACCCCACAACACCAAAATTTCAGATCCACCTGAAGTGGCAGAAGTATTTCGCAAATACTATTCAGATTTATACTCCTCTAAGGTATCAGCCACTACACAGGAAACCAGACTATTCCTCCAAGAAATCCCCTTCCCACAACTATCAGAACCTCAGCTACAAGAACTAGAGGCTCCCCTCACACTAGATGAAATTACCCTAGCTATTGCATCCTTAGCACCGGGTAAGGCACCAGGAGGAGACGGCCTCCCATTAGACTTTTACGCGGCATACTCAGAGATCTTAACCCCTGAACTCCTGAAGCTATACAATTACATCTTTGAAACTAAAACTCTCCCTGAAACCCTCCGTCAGGCGATAATTATAGTAATCCCCAAACAGGGCAAAGACCCCCAACTACCAGAATCCTATCGCCCTATCTCACTTCTCCAAGCAGACATTAAAATATTAGCCAAAATACTGGCCATGCGCCTTAATAATAGCATCCTTTCCCTTGTTCACCCCGACCAGACAGGTTTCATGCCAGGAAAAAACACAGCCATGAATTTAAGACGCCTACATATGAATATCCAAGCGGAACACGAGACTGTAGGAGATAGAGCCGTAGTGACACTTGACGCCGCCAAGGCGTTTGATTCGGTGGAGTGGGGATATCTTTGGGAGTGCCTTCGGGGCTACGGATTCAGCCCCAACTTTATACAATGGGTACAGCTGCTATATTTTTCCCCAATAGCGAGAGTGGTGGTAAATGGCTGGACATCTGACCCCTTCCCGTTAAGTAGAGGAACCCGTCAGGGTTGCCCGCTATCCCCTTTGCTATATGCTTTGGCGGTGGAACCCCTGGCTATTTCCCTTAGACAGAATCCACACATACGGGGACTACGAGCGGGACCTTTAACAGAAACACTAAGTCTTTACGCAGATGACATGCTTATTTACTTAGAGGACACTGGTCCTTCTTTACAGGCGATTCTGTTAACTATAGAAGAATTTGGCAAACACTCAGGTCTAAGCATGAACTGGACCAAATCCCAGATTCTCCCACTAGATGTGACATCCCCGACACACAACGCAGCATCTCTCCCTCTGCAGAGAGTTGCCTCTATCAAATACTTAGGTATAATAATCACTAGAGACCCCTTGGAATACACCACAAACAATATTGAACCACTCTTTTCATACCTTAAATCACGAACACAAACCTGGGCGAGACTCCCCCTTGGTGTAATGGGCAGGATTAACCTCTTTAAGATGATATTACTACCAAAATTTCTTTATACACTCTGGAACTCCCCAATTTATATTCCCCTTAAAATTTTCAAAACCCTCGATAAAATCCTAAATTCCTTTATTTGGGGCCCCAACAGGCATAAACTAGCCTGGAACACACTTAAAAACCCTACTTCTTCTGGGGGGGCAGCCCTTCCGGACATATACACATACTATATAGCAGCTCAACTCTCACACTTCTACTACATCCACAAAACAGACGAAGAAAGATACCAAACTTTAGTATGCAGGAAAGCTAATAAAGACCTATACTCCCCATTACAAGTTCTCTTCAGAGGAGGCAACACCATACACAAAAAAGAGAACCGCAACTCGCTGTTATCCCAACACAGGCGCGTATGGGAGAGAGCCGTCAGACTCACTGGAACTGATCCCTTCCATTCACACACTCCACTGTGGCATAATCCACAACTGAAGGAGCTCATGTCTTTACCTGGGACCACCAGTTGGGCCGCTAAGGGAATAGTCTTTCTATTTCAGGTTATAACCATATTTGGCATGAGAAATTTCGAAACAATTTGCGAAGAGTATGACGTCCCTCCCCACATGCGATTTAGGTACATACAACTGAAACATGCACTCCATGCACAATTTACAAATGGCTTCCCCAATCCACAAACATTAACACTAGTGGACGTGATTACTGGATCAGACCCAGACAAACTTATCTCCACTCTATACACCATCCTACGCACCAAATCGGTAGCCAATATAGCCGATAATGCAAGGCCTAGATGGGAAAATGATGTAGGACCAATAGATTGTTCTGACTGGGAAGATATACTGGAAAATGTTAAAAAAAACCTCACCCAAAATATCAGAACGTCTGACTCAACTCTACATAATACACAAATCCTACCTCACACCAGCCAGAATAGCCAAGTACTCCCCGCAGCAAAACCCAAACTGCCCTAGGTGCTCCAGTAACCCATGCACATTCTATCATTTAATATGGCTGTGCCCCGAAATACAAAGCTACTGGACACAGATCATTAAATTTCTCCACGACCATATGGGCTCACCGATCCAGCTAGACCCCAAGCTATGCCTCTTTGGCCTTTTACCAGACACCATTAAAGACAGATCCACCGTTACATTTCTCAGCGAAACAATATTTTATGCTAGAAAATTAGTGGCTAAGTATTGGATGGGTACAGACTCTCCTACCATACAGACCTGGATTAGGGAAGTGAATACCTCACTGCCATACAAAAGGGCTATGTACAAACACAGAGGTCGACCAAATAAATATTATAAAATTTGGAACAAATGGTTGAATAATGAAAACACTTGTACTGTTTAATTATAACAGCCTCCCATGAACACCTTATGATGTATAGGACCAGGTCACAACCCCCAATAAATGCCATAAGCTGGTTTTTAATAACTAGAAATGCAATGCTGAAAACTATGAAGCACTTTCTGTAATTATATTGTTATATGCTGATATGTACAATACACAACATACTTGTATACCCTTACACTTTGTGGGAAATACCCATCTATGTGATTGCAAGCAATGCACTATAATTGTACAATGACATAATTTTTTCAATAATAAACATGTTTCTTTTCAAAAAAAAAAAAAAAAGAAATACACAGGAGAAAATGCATATTGACAAGGGGAGTGTAGAGGTGGGCAGGGAGTCTACTGACATCATGACTCCACCCACCAAGCTCCAGACAACAGGAAAAAACACAAGGGGGAGGCGCCTCTAAGTGCAGTATGTAAGCCAATTTATTTTAAAAAATTTATTTAACTACTTCCCACCCGGCCAATGTACATAAACGGCCGGGTGGGCGCTCTCTCCTTCTGAGTGGACGTTCAGGAACGTCCCTCAGAAGGAGCGGGATCGCGCGCGCGCGTGCCCGCGCAGCGGCGCGATCCCGATGCGCTCGTGTCCCCCGGACACGGCGCATCTCGGATCGGCAGGAGGGCTCTGTGATTGGCCCTCCTGATCACATGACGGCCGTGTCCAATCACAGCTGTCATGTGATGTAAACACAGCCGGTTGCTAGGCGATCAGCTCTCCTCTCCTCACACGGAAGTTGTCGCTGAGGAGGAGAGGAGAGGGGATCGCTGCAGCCGGCTGATGATCAGTGAGTATGAGCTGTTTTTTACAGCTTTTTACTCACTGATCACCAACCTAATGTCAACACACACATGTAAATACATACATGTAAAACACACACATGTCCCCACATAATGTAAAACACAAACATGTCCCCACATAATGTAAAACACACATGTCCCCAAAACACATGTCCCCAAATAATAAAAAAAGCTGTCCCCCACATATGTCACACTAAAATCACATGTCCCAATGGTAATCTGCACACATATGTACGTGATCACCTGCACACATCTGTACATGATCATTTGCGTACATATGTCCGTGATCACACAAACCAATTATTATACACTTAACAGGATTTTTTTTATCAAAAACATGTAGCAGAATACATTTTGGCTTAAATTTATGACAAAATTCGATTTTACTGGATTTCTTTTAAAACAGAAAAAAGAAAATATTGTTTTTTTTCCAAATTTCCACTATTTTTGCGCTTATATCGCAAAAAAAAAAAAATGGAGTCGTGAATAAATACCACCAAAAGAAAGCTCTATTTGTGCTAACAAAATGATAAAAATTTCATTTGGGTACAGTGTAGCATGACCGAGTAATTGTCATTAAAAGTGCGAGAGCGCTGAAAGCTGAAAATTGGTCTGGGAAGGAAGGGGGCGAAAGTGCCCAGTATTGAGGTGGTTAAAAACACTGTGCAAACAACTCACATTTTGGAGGTTAAAAAACAGCATGTAGTGCGATTATGATCCATCATGAAAAACGGGGGGACTCCATCAGATCGATCACAGGTATCAACAGACCCACCCACAGAATATGCAGTTTTTCAGCTCTCATAACAGAGAGAGGGGAGACATTTGACAGGTAAAGATACATGCAGGAGACATGTATATCCTTATAGATAACCCCTATGGCAATAGTTTAGAAAGGATGACATTGGGTTTATATCCACTTTAACTTCTCATTTAAACTATACACTAATAGGTTGTAAGCCCTGATTCTTTTTGTCTTGAATTGTATTGTAACTGTACTGTCTGCCTTCATTATGTAAAGAGGTGGCAAACTGTTGGCACAATATAAATCCTGTATTATAATAACCGTTTTAATTGTTGGTCTGCGTATAGCAATTAGAGTAGTGACCAACTTTTATCCAAAAACCAATAATGCTTTTGTGTACTAGAATTAAGTTTTAAAGATGTACTTTGGCATTCTTTATTTATTTATTTTTTATTAATTATGCTTTAGAATAAACATTTTCATGTCTTCATATTTAAAAAAAATGAGTTTAATAATTACTTTCTTCATAGAGAAATCATTTTTTTTCTGTAGAATTCTTCTGTGCTATTTTTACTCTACTGATCAGAACCATTGCTTTTCCAAGGGGTAATTTAATTTGTTACAGAGTACTCTTATCTATTCTTTGCTCAGTACTTTTACTTTACTGTTTATTTTTATTATGTGTTACTAGATTATGGTATGTGCAATGACTGTAATTCTAGGAACATGGTTAGTTGATTTTACTTGAATTCCTATTTTTCTGTCATGTCTTGGGCTGGTCTTGGGCTGCATGAGTGCTGCCGACACTGGGGAGCTACAGTTTATTGAGGGAACCATGAATACCAACATGTACTGTGACATACTGAAGCAGAGCATGATCCCCTCCCTACAGAGACTGGGCTGCAGGGCAGTATTCCAACATAATGACCACAAACACATTTAGCCACTGCCTGGCTAAAGAAGCTGAGGGTAAAGGTGATGGACTGGCCAAGCATGTCTCCAGACTTAAACCCTATTGAGCATGTGTGGGGCATCCTCAAACGGAAGGTGGAGGAGTGCAAGGTCTCTAACATCCACCAGCTCTGTGATGTCATCATGGAGGAGTGGAAGAGGACTCCAGTGGCAACCTGTGAAGCTCTGGTGAACTCCATGCCCAAGAGGGTTAAGGCAGTGCTGGAAGATAATCGTGGCCACACAAAATATTGACACTTTGGGTCCAATTTGGACATTTTCACTTAGGGGTGTACTCACTTTTGTAGCCAGCGGTTTAGACATTAATGGCTGTGTGTTGAGTTATTTTGAGGGGACAGAAAATGTACACTGTTATACAAGCTGTACACTCACTACTTTACATTGTAGCAAAGTGTCATCTCTGCAGTGTTGTCACATGAAAGATATAATAAAATATTTACAAAAATGTGAGGGGTGTACTCACTTTTGTGAGATACTGTGTGTATGTATGTGTGTATATATATATATATATATATATATATATATATATATTTTTTTTTTTTTAATATGTATTCTACTTAGTAAGTACTGTGTATTAACTTTTTCTGATTTAACCCCTTTCATGATCTTTATCTTGCATACTCCCACAATTAGTTTGAGGATAATGAAGTCTGATGACAACGGGGAAGTCTGAGAACAGTAACACCCTAATTTCTTCAAAATTCACAAGTCCACAATAAAAATGGTCTGATTTAAATCTTATGCTTGTGGGGGAGAGGTGACAACTTTAATAAGTCACAGGTCAGATTGAAACACCCTTGAAAAAACAGAGCTAATCAAAAGATACCTGGCTGAGGGTCGTAAACTTATAGCAGTATCATAAGCATTGCTTTGCCACGTCTGGAAAGTCTGTTAATTCTAGCACTTTCGTAAAACCCATTTAGTAAAGACATACAAATCTGTGAGTCTGTTTTTTGACCTGAGATTGAACTATCAGAGCCAAATCATACCATTTTCTTAATTCCTGTTATGATGGAGTTATTTTCATGAAACATTATTATACTGATGGATGAGAAGATGCCACTCAGGCAATAAACATGCTATAATGTCCAGTGGATACAGGCTTTTTAATATTTTGATTTGATCAAATCTTAACCTCATTTTTTTTTAAATATGTTGATCTTGGATTGTAATACCTTTTGTCATTTGGAAATATAGATCTAGATCTTGAATGTAACCCTTTTACTGCACTCCATCAGCTTCAGTGGAGTGCAGGGAAGAAATCAGCAGTGTAATAGACCTCAGATGCCTCCATTACAAAATAACCCGTCACAGTGAAAATGCTATCACATAGGGGGCTATTGGCCCCTTATGTGATAGCAATAAACTTAAGTGGGAAAAAAAGTTGTTGAAAATTAAAGGAACACCTAGGCACTTAAAATTGAGCCCACCCTAAATTTAGCTACATACAGTATGTTATGTATTACTGTACATACTGGAGTGCGAGCAATACTTCTAGCGTCATTGTTCATGGTTAAAGTATAACTAAAGGCGAAACTTGTTTTCTAGTTTTGGATAGAGTTGGGACGGATTAGAACCCCTGTCAGTTTTTATTGCTGTCTGTGCCACCATTCGGGAGATTCACCCTCTTTATTTGTCCTATTTACCATTATCATTGAAAGTAAAAAAAACCCCCAAATGTTGGACTGTCCCCAGAAAAGTAATAGAGGGGAAATCTTCCAATGGGAACAGTTCTGGTGACCTAGGGGTCTCCAAGGAATTCTCTTAACTTGCAGTGATTTCCTCTCACTTCCTGTTTGGCTATGGAACAGGAAGTGAAGGGAAATCTCAGCAATGAACACAGATGACAAAAAAATCTGACAGGGGTTATAACCCTCCCTTACTCTATCCAAAATGATGTCCTGTAAGGACTTTTAAAACCCTAACTATGAAAAATTGTGAGTACCAAGTTCATCATCATTTTCATCCTTTCATGGGTGCTCATAATTTTAAGGCGTGTTGGGTATTTACTCAGCACAACTGTATCTTATATATGTTACCAAAGATTGGTTAATATTCTGTGCAATAAATTAACATTGATGTATTTTTTGCTGAACATGTGCACTTGATAAACCGCTGCACTAATATCACATAACATAACACATTGGAAGAACCACCATTTTATTCTCCAGGGTCTTTCAGAAAATGTAAACTTACTTGGGTTTTTAACAATTTCAGGTCTATGCATTGACATGAATGAAATGTCACTTTGTACACTTTACATAAAGTTCAAATGCACATCATACCGCCCCCTGCCGCATTGCTTTGTAGCTCAAAACAGTGTTGTCTGCACACTAAACTGCTCTTGGCCTGGATAAGTTCACATTTTGTAACATGTTACATGTTACACCCATATTCAGGGTGTACCATGTTACAGATGTACCGGCTTCCACACCCCCCTAATCCCCAGTTTTGACAGCGAGTGGACGATCTTCTCTCCCACTCTGTCCGCCTGGCTGCATGACTTATTTGTGTTCTGGGAATGGGAAAACTACAAGTATTGACAGCCTTTGCAGCTTTTGGCTTGTAGCTCTCAATAAACTATCAGGGTGCTGTTGAGCCCTCTAGGTAGTTTATTGAGTCTGCCTGTCAGTATATAACTGCCTGCCCATGCAAGATATGAGCTGACAGCTTATACAGACTGTCTGCAAGAGCCCTGCATGGCACCCGCAATCTGTCGATCGAGGTGTAACACTTAGTAGTCTTGTAGTCTCATAGTAAAGAAAAAAATAAATAAATGCACAATTTTTTACCTGCAAAAAGGTATGCATTTATTTATTTATATATTTTTTTTACTAACATTAAAGTGGATGTAAACCCAATTTTTTTTTTTTTAATATCATACTGTAGAGCAGTGATGGCGAACCTTGGCACTCCAGATGTTTTGGAACTACACTTCCCACGATGCTCAACTACACTGCAGAGTGCATGAGCATCATGGGAAATGTAGTTCCAAAACATCTGTGGTGCCAAGGTTCGCCATCACTGCTGTAGAGTATAAGATTTCCTATCATTTGAGCCCAGTCTTGCCACAAAGAGTTAATCCATCTCTGAGCAATCCCCTTTTATTGTTCAGTGAGAGAAATCTTAAAAAAACTGAGGAAAACTTTGTCAAATCCTCCCCCTTGCTGTGAGTGACGGCCTTAGACACAGGCATTATTTTTTAAATTCCCTCCCCCACTCCTTTCTTCAGCAGCTCTGCAAGGATTGGCTGTTCCACACCTCAGCATGATTTGGCATGCTGAAGTCATGTGGTTACTTTCCTGTCTTTTCACTGGATGTTAGAGATCATAGCAGAAGTTCAGTGTAAGAAATACACAGGAGGGGGGGCGTGGCCTGGACGGCGATGTGAGCGGACGTGTAAGCCTGTAGCTCCGCTGACGGCAGATCCTCCTTCACTCATCCTGCACGATAGGAACACCAAACCCCGCTAAAAACACAGCACGGACCGGACACGAACCGCCGAGCACATCATGTCCCCACCGAGGCGCACCAACACAGCCTCCTCGTCCCTTGAGAGATACCGCAGGACGGAGCGGGACACAGAGAGCCAAGATGGCGCCGCGCCAGCAGAGCACGAGGCCTCTCTCACGGACCAACCACCTAATGACACCGCCAAGGTACTTGAGGCAATCTCCCTATGCCAATCTACCCTCACATCTAAAATAGAGGAGGTGAAGGTGGATATCTCATTAATCAGGCATGATATGACAAAGCTCAGAGAACGGGTCACTGAGTCTGAGACTAGAATTGGGAGGGTGGAAGACACGCTGAACCCCCTGCAAAACACACAGGAGGATATGCAGCGTCAGCTACAACAACTGGCACAGAAACAGGACGATTTAGAGAACCGGACCCGCAGGTCCAATCTCCGGTTCATCGGACTGCCAGAGGGTTCTGAGGGCACCGACCCGGCCACCTTCTTAGAGCAACTCCTGATCAAAACGTATGGGAGGGAGGCATTTTCAACTTCTTTTGTGGTGGAACGCGCCCATCGCATGCCAGCCCGACGTCCACCTGAAGGGGCACCCCCACGCACATTCATAGCAAAGCTACTGAACTTTAGAGACCGTGACGCGGTCCTACGGCTGGCCAGGCTGAAGGGAAACATTCCATACCAATCCAGCTCCATCTCAGCGTTCCCCGACTTTTCAGCGGAGGTCCAACGCCAAAGAGCCAGATTCTCTGACATCAAACGTCGTCTCAAAGCGCACCACATAAAGTACGCAATGCTTTTTCCAGCCCGCCTTCGTGTGGTGGGCGAGGACCGTGTCCACTTCTTCGAAGACCCACACATGGCTTCCGCATGGCTGGATCAACATGACGTGCATAGAAATCAACCTGCCTGAGACACACCTCCGCTGCCAACTAAAGTAAGTGACTTTGCACTACCTTTCAAACTGCAATATCCCTCAGGACCCCTGTAATCCGACCCAATGGATGCAACTCCACAGACCCCACGGGTACTGAGTGTTTTCACAAACAATACCTCCTATGGACCTCCCATACGCCATGACCCTCCACAGAGATAAAAAACTCTGAACTGCCACAGGGCCCTACACACTGCCTCAGGCCCACTACACCCTGCTATGAGTCCCTCGTGCTCTCCGCATGAGAACCCCTATGACACCTATACCGTAATAACTTGTTACTACGAACTCATCAACCGTCCTACCACCCCATCACCATATCCTCCATTTTTTTGCTCGAACACCATGCCTGGCTAACAACCATACCCTACCGGATCACAGAGGACTGTTACGGCTCCTCCACAGCCTAGGGACTGGAAGGACCTTGCCTTCGCTATACTCATACTCCTTCTGTCAACCATCACAGTGGAAATTGTTCCTACCATACAGAGACTTTCTTCTTTTCTACCTGCCGTAAAACTGAGGCTACGTGTGCTTCGTCGCCGGTATACCACCCAGTATTTGTTCGCCCCCCACAGGGTGTTGTTTATGTCACCACTGTCGTGGCCCAATAGGCCATTGATGATGCTGACTAGTTTAATGTGCACCTGTTCTTTGATTTTTTGTTTTAAATTTACCTACAGTAACATCTTTTATCCCCACAGCTGCACTAAGTTTGGGATGCATGCCCCAGTCAAGTTTGGGCGACTGAGGGTAGGGAGGGAGGGTAGGGGAAATGTTAAGTTACAAGCTAAGTTTAAAAACATGTATAACAATTTACAATGCATTGCACTGTACTTCTATTTGTATTGTCATATGAAGGGTAAAGGAGAGGCCGAGACAACCCCGGGAGACTGGAGGCGGACACACGCCCTTAACAAGCGCCATGACACTATCCTAAAAGGTAATTTGAATTGTCATTCAAATGGCTAATTTAAAATTTCTTACCTGGAATGTCCGTGGGATCCGTGACAAACTCAAACGCACGGCCGTCTTTACCTGCCTTAAAACATACCGTGCAGACATCACGGTTTTGGTTGAGACCCACGTCACAGGACAGCTCCAGCTCGCGCTGAGGCGACCCTGGATAGGCTGGGCATTCCATGCCACTTACACTCCTTACTCCCGCGGGGTCTCGGTCCTCATAACTAAGACTGCACCTTTTGCGTTAATATCAATACGTACAGACCCTCACGGTAGCTTTGTCTTTATACATTGTACACTATATGGCTCCCAATACTTGATTATGGCATTTTACATACCCCCACCATATAAATCCAACCTAATCACGGAAGGCCTACTATACATGGCTCAACACCCTAATATTCCAGCTATCTGTATGGGGGATTTCAACATGGTACTGAACCCCCAAATAGATAAAACACAACCTGGACGGGATGCCCACCCTCCTGACACTACCAGACTAGCACGCACATTAAAAGAATTTTCGCTAACTGATGTCTGGAGATATAGGCATCCCCATGACTTGGCGTATTCATGCTTCTCGGCAACCCACTCCACTATGTCCCGCATCGATCTTATTTTAATCTCCGACACAATACTTACCCAATTAATTGACTCGGGCTACCACACTAGATCCCTCTCTGACCATGCCCCCTGCTGGGCAACGCTGCAATTGATCCAGCACGTTGGGCCTCGCACCTGGCGTCTACACCCCTTCTGGTTATCAATTGTGAGCGACCAGGAGGAAACACACGAGGAATGGAAATTCTTCTTTAGAATTAATCGAAACACTGCCTCCACGGGCAATATTTGGGAGGCATACAAACTACACGTCCGCACTATTCTAACTTCCCGTATAAACAGAATTAAAACCTCCTCCAATTTACTCATCAAACAGGCCTCGGATAAGATTGACACACTAACAAGAGAATTTCATAAAGACCCCAGTCAAGAAAGAGCAGCAACACTTAGACTTCATACACGGCTACTAGACCAACTACACTACGATAAAGCTAAACAGAAGCTCTTCTTTCTAAAACAACGCGTGTTCGAGCAAGGGGAGCGCGCTGGCAAATTATTGGCATACCTGGCCCACCAAAACACCAACCCCCCAGTGGTGGTAACCCTGCTGGGACCCCACAACACCAAAATTTCAGATCCACCTGAAGTGGCAGAAGTATTTCGCAAATACTATTCAGATTTATACTCCTCTAAGGTATCAGCCACTACACAGGAAACCAGACTATTCCTCCAAGAAATCCCCTTCCCACAACTATCAGAACCTCAGCTACAAGAACTAGAGGCTCCCCTCACACTAGATGAAATTACCCTAGCTATTGCATCCTTAGCACCGGGTAAGGCACCAGGAGGAGACGGCCTCCCATTAGACTTTTACGCGGCATACTCAGAGATCTTAACCCCTGAACTCCTGAAGCTATACAATTACATCTTTGAAACTAAAACTCTCCCTGAAACCCTCCGTCAGGCGATAATTATAGTAATCCCCAAACAGGGCAAAGACCCCCAACTACCAGAATCCTATCGCCCTATCTCACTTCTCCAAGCAGACATTAAAATATTAGCCAAAATACTGGCCATGCGCCTTAATAATAGCATCCTTTCCCTTGTTCACCCCGACCAGACAGGTTTCATGCCAGGAAAAAACACAGCCATGAATTTAAGACGCCTACATATGAATATCCAAGCGGAACACGAGACTGTAGGAGATAGAGCCGTAGTGACACTTGACGCCGCCAAGGCGTTTGATTCGGTGGAGTGGGGATATCTTTGGGAGTGCCTTCGGGGCTACGGATTCAGCCCCAACTTTATACAATGGGTACAGCTGCTATATTTTTCCCCAATAGCGAGAGTGGTGGTAAATGGCTGGACATCTGACCCCTTCCCGTTAAGTAGAGGAACCCGTCAGGGTTGCCCGCTATCCCCTTTGCTATATGCTTTGGCGGTGGAACCCCTGGCTATTTCCCTTAGACAGAATCCACACATACGGGGACTACGAGCGGGACCTTTAACAGAAACACTAAGTCTTTACGCAGATGACATGCTTATTTACTTAGAGGACACTGGTCCTTCTTTACAGGCGATTCTGTTAACTATAGAAGAATTTGGCAAACACTCAGGTCTAAGCATGAACTGGACCAAATCCCAGATTCTCCCACTAGATGTGACATCCCCGACACACAACGCAGCATCTCTCCCTCTGCAGAGAGTTGCCTCTATCAAATACTTAGGTATAATAATCACTAGAGACCCCTTGGAATACACCACAAACAATATTGAACCACTCTTTTCATACCTTAAATCACGAACACAAACCTGGGCGAGACTCCCCCTTGGTGTAATGGGCAGGATTAACCTCTTTAAGATGATATTACTACCAAAATTTCTTTATACACTCTGGAACTCCCCAATTTATATTCCCCTTAAAATTTTCAAAACCCTCGATAAAATCCTAAATTCCTTTATTTGGGGCCCCAACAGGCATAAACTAGCCTGGAACACACTTAAAAACCCTACTTCTTCTGGGGGGGCAGCCCTTCCGGACATATACACATACTATATAGCAGCTCAACTCTCACACTTCTACTACATCCACAAAACAGACGAAGAAAGATACCAAACTTTAGTATGCAGGAAAGCTAATAAAGACCTATACTCCCCATTACAAGTTCTCTTCAGAGGAGGCAACACCATACACAAAAAAGAGAACCGCAACTCGCTGTTATCCCAACACAGGCGCGTATGGGAGAGAGCCGTCAGACTCACTGGAACTGATCCCTTCCATTCACACACTCCACTGTGGCATAATCCACAACTGAAGGAGCTCATGTCTTTACCTGGGACCACCAGTTGGGCCGCTAAGGGAATAGTCTTTCTATTTCAGGTTATAACCATATTTGGCATGAGAAATTTCGAAACAATTTGCGAAGAGTATGACGTCCCTCCCCACATGCGATTTAGGTACATACAACTGAAACATGCACTCCATGCACAATTTACAAATGGCTTCCCCAATCCACAAACATTAACACTAGTGGACGTGATTACTGGATCAGACCCAGACAAACTTATCTCCACTCTATACACCATCCTACGCACCAAATCGGTAGCCAATATAGCCGATAATGCAAGGCCTAGATGGGAAAATGATGTAGGACCAATAGATTGTTCTG
Source organism: Lithobates septentrionalis (assembly GCA_037952835.1). Classification (NCBI taxonomy): domain Eukaryota; kingdom Metazoa; phylum Chordata; class Amphibia; order Anura; family Ranidae; genus Lithobates; species Lithobates septentrionalis. Next base: position 3,205,599 of record JBBDGP010000597.1, read on the forward strand.
ACTGGGAAGATATACTGGAAAATGTTAAAAAAAACCTCACCCAAAATATCAGAACGTCTGACTCAACTCTACATAATACACAAATCCTACCTCACACCAGCCAGAATAGCCAAGTACTCCCCGCAGCAAAACCCAAACTGCCCTAGGTGCTCCAGTAACCCATGCACATTCTATCATTTAATATGGCTGTGCCCCGAAATACAAAGCTACTGGACACAGATCATTAAATTTCTCCACGACCATATGGGCTCACCGATCCAGCTAGACCCCAAGCTATGCCTCTTTGGCCTTTTACCAGACACCATTAAAGACAGATCCACCGTTACATTTCTCAGCGAAACAATATTTTATGCTAGAAAATTAGTGGCTAAGTATTGGATGGGTACAGACTCTCCTACCATACAGACCTGGATTAGGGAAGTGAATACCTCACTGCCATACAAAAGGGCTATGTACAAACACAGAGGTCGACCAAATAAATATTATAAAATTTGGAACAAATGGTTGAATAATGAAAACACTTGTACTGTTTAATTATAACAGCCTCCCATGAACACCTTATGATGTATAGGACCAGGTCACAACCCCCAATAAATGCCATAAGCTGGTTTTTAATAACTAGAAATGCAATGCTGAAAACTATGAAGCACTTTCTGTAATTATATTGTTATATGCTGATATGTACAATACACAACATACTTGTATACCCTTACACTTTGTGGGAAATACCCATCTATGTGATTGCAAGCAATGCACTATAATTGTACAATGACATAATTTTTTCAATAATAAACATGTTTCTTTTCAAAAAAAAAAAAAAAAGAAATACACAGGAGAAAATGCATATTGACAAGGGGAGTGTAGAGGTGGGCAGGGAGTCTACTGACATCATGACTCCACCCACCAAGCTCCAGACAACAGGAAAAAACACAAGGGGGAGGCGCCTCTAAGTGCAGTATGTAAGCCAATTTATTTTAAAAAATTTATTTAACTACTTCCCACCCGGCCAATGTACATAAACGGCCGGGTGGGCGCTCTCTCCTTCTGAGTGGACGTTCAGGAACGTCCCTCAGAAGGAGCGGGATCGCGCGCGCGCGTGCCCGCGCAGCGGCGCGATCCCGATGCGCTCGTGTCCCCCGGACACGGCGCATCTCGGATCGGCAGGAGGGCTCTGTGATTGGCCCTCCTGATCACATGACGGCCGTGTCCAATCACAGCTGTCATGTGATGTAAACACAGCCGGTTGCTAGGCGATCAGCTCTCCTCTCCTCACACGGAAGTTGTCGCTGAGGAGGAGAGGAGAGGGGATCGCTGCAGCCGGCTGATGATCAGTGAGTATGAGCTGTTTTTTACAGCTTTTTACTCACTGATCACCAACCTAATGTCAACACACACATGTAAATACATACATGTAAAACACACACATGTCCCCACATAATGTAAAACACAAACATGTCCCCACATAATGTAAAACACACATGTCCCCAAAACACATGTCCCCAAATAATAAAAAAAGCTGTCCCCCACATATGTCACACTAAAATCACATGTCCCAATGGTAATCTGCACACATATGTACGTGATCACCTGCACACATCTGTACATGATCATTTGCGTACATATGTCCGTGATCACACAAACCAATTATTATACACTTAACAGGATTTTTTTTATCAAAAACATGTAGCAGAATACATTTTGGCTTAAATTTATGACAAAATTCGATTTTACTGGATTTCTTTTAAAACAGAAAAAAGAAAATATTGTTTTTTTTCCAAATTTCCACTATTTTTGCGCTTATATCGCAAAAAAAAAAAAATGGAGTCGTGAATAAATACCACCAAAAGAAAGCTCTATTTGTGCTAACAAAATGATAAAAATTTCATTTGGGTACAGTGTAGCATGACCGAGTAATTGTCATTAAAAGTGCGAGAGCGCTGAAAGCTGAAAATTGGTCTGGGAAGGAAGGGGGCGAAAGTGCCCAGTATTGAGGTGGTTAAAAACACTGTGCAAACAACTCACATTTTGGAGGTTAAAAAACAGCATGTAGTGCGATTATGATCCATCATGAAAAACGGGGGGACTCCATCAGATCGATCACAGGTATCAACAGACCCACCCACAGAATATGCAGTTTTTCAGCTCTCATAACAGAGAGAGGGGAGACATTTGACAGGTAAAGATACATGCAGGAGACATGTATATCCTTATAGATAACCCCTATGGCAATAGTTTAGAAAGGATGACATTGGGTTTATATCCACTTTAACTTCTCATTTAAACTATACACTAATAGGTTGTAAGCCCTGATTCTTTTTGTCTTGAATTGTATTGTAACTGTACTGTCTGCCTTCATTATGTAAAGAGGTGGCAAACTGTTGGCACAATATAAATCCTGTATTATAATAACCGTTTTAATTGTTGGTCTGCGTATAGCAATTAGAGTAGTGACCAACTTTTATCCAAAAACCAATAATGCTTTTGTGTACTAGAATTAAGTTTTAAAGATGTACTTTGGCATTCTTTATTTATTTATTTTTTATTAATTATGCTTTAGAATAAACATTTTCATGTCTTCATATTTAAAAAAAATGAGTTTAATAATTACTTTCTTCATAGAGAAATCATTTTTTTTCTGTAGAATTCTTCTGTGCTATTTTTACTCTACTGATCAGAACCATTGCTTTTCCAAGGGGTAATTTAATTTGTTACAGAGTACTCTTATCTATTCTTTGCTCAGTACTTTTACTTTACTGTTTATTTTTATTATGTGTTACTAGATTATGGTATGTGCAATGACTGTAATTCTAGGAACATGGTTAGTTGATTTTACTTGAATTCCTATTTTTCTCTTTTTATACAACATAAAGGTAATTTCAGCAACTGTATACCTCCTTGACTGTTTTTTAAACATTGTGCACAGATGCAAAAATGCATTTCATAAACACTTACCCTGTTGATATTTAAATTTTTTTGTGATTACTGGGTACCAAGTCATGTGGGGAATATTCACCCTGGCATTAAGGGGAGAACATGCCCCGTGGTGACGAACATAGTATAATCACACACATAATGCAGTCTGTGTCACTATCATTAGTAGAGGCGATTTTTTTCTTTCTTTGTCCATTTTATAATAATTTTAAAACCTGATCCTGCCAGTAGATCTACCATTTTTTTATGATCTGTAACAGGGTGGCTTGTTAAAGGAGAAGTCCAGCCAAAGTTTGTTTGGCTGTACTTCTATGGATCACAGGAGTGTAGTTAGTTATGCACTCCTGTGACCTGTTTTCAGCAGAGAGCATGCTGAAGTCCTCTCCCTGCTGACGTCACGGATGTCAGTGCACTGTGTCAACGCGACAATAAAGTCTGGATCCACCAGGTGCCTGGACTGAGCCAGCTGCTCCACCCCCTCCACAGCCCTGCTCTCCAATGAGCGAGGAGGGGGAAGAGCAGAGAGAGGTGACTGACCGTATACAGCTCTCTGCTCATGGAGCTCTGAAAAGCGAGCGATTGGCAGCGTTCGAAATTTAGTTCTCAGTGCAGAGGCATCGGGGGGAGATATGCAGCATTGGACCGATGCAAGTATGATTCCTAAAAAAATTTTAAAAAACACCTTTACTTCTCTTTTAACGCTGTCCATTTTGCAATGAAATCACACGGCAGCTTTATAACCCCATGGACTGGCTATTCTTAAAATAACTCTAAAGTGGAACTTAAAGTAAGAATTATTTACCCCTGCCCCAACGGAATCTCCTCCCCAGCTTCAACCTGGTGCTGGTCTTCAGCTGTCTTAATTCGCTGGTGGAGGATGACGTCACTCCCATGTATGCGCAGGAGTCATTCATCCTGGCACACTGGAACCATGCTAGAAATTTAAACTGAGCTGTTTCTTTTGGAAAAAAGGTTTAAGTTGGTTGAATAAAAGTTGACCATTTTAAGCATCCCCAGCAGTGTAATATGGTTTGTCTTAACCCCTCTAACTCACACTTTTGCTAAATGCATTAGCCTGTTATCAAAAGTTTGAAACCAATTAATCCCCCCCCCCTTCCACCTTTTTTTTTTTTCAGGTTTTTTTTTTTTTGTTTTTGTTTTCCTATTCCTGTTTCTCTTCCTAGCCCTCCTCATCCCCCTTTATGTCCTTACTTTCTTTCACCCACCCTTCCCTTTCTTGCTCCCTACTTTTTTCTTTTCTCCATCCGATGTCAGCACATCGGATGTTGTCATCGTGGAGTCGGTCAGTACCGGCTCAAATCCCTCACCAATTCCCGCAAAAAAAGGGCCCATGCAGGGTGCGGAGGACTCCTGTTCCTTAGACACAGATAGTGACTCCATCCCGCTAGGAGACTTTACATAGTGTGTTCTCATAATACTGTAACATATGCACGGGGATGCAGGGATCAAGTATTCCACTGTGATTTACACCATTGTGGTCTCTGTACTCCCACATGTTCTTCCTTCTTAAATAAAGAATTTACAAAAAAAAAAAAAGTTTAAAACCAATGCCAGACATCCTTTATTTGCATGCTTGTTCCAGGTAAGATACACAATTTATTGAAGATAAAAGCAGAACATGCCACGAAACTGGTATTTGCAGAAGGAAAAGTAGCATTGGCATTTTATGTTATGTCTTTTGGAAAATGTTTCTATAATGCCGCGTACACACGGTCGGACTTTTCGTCTACAAAAGTCCAACGGACGCTGACGGACTAAAGCTGGCTGGTAATCCGATCGTGTGTGGGCTTCTCCGGACTTTCAACTGACTTTTTTAGCCTCAAATCCGACGTACTTTAGATTTGAAACATGCTTCAAATCTTTCCGACGGACTCGAGTCCGGTCGAAAAATCCGCTCGTCTGTATGCTAGTCCGACGGACAAAAACCCACGCTAGGGCAGCTATTGGCTACTGGCTATGAACTTCCTTATTTTAGTCCGGTGTACGTCATCACGTAAGAATTCAACGGACTTTTGTGTGATCGTGTGTAGGCAAGTCTGTTCGTTAGAAAGTCCGCCGCAAGTCCGTCGAAAGTCCGTCGAAAGTCTGTCGGACAGGCTGTTGGACTTTTGTAGCTGAAAAGTCCGACCGTGTGTACGCGGCATTAAAGTTGACCCATCAATAAAATCTATACATACAGCACCTGTCCTTTTTAACAAATAACATTATTATACTAATTAAAAAAAAAAAAAAAGATAAATACTATATATTTAAATAAAAAATAAAAATAATCTGCTGGCAATCACCTGTTTATATAGTTATTGCACACCTTCTTTAAAAATAGGGATCTGCTTTTGATTACATGGGGATCTCGGCCCTGCCCCCTTTTCAGGCAATCATGTTTAAAGTGATATTAAAGGCACTTTAAAAAAAAATAACAAACATGTTATACACACCTGCTCTATACAATGGTTTTGCACAGAGCAGCCCCAATCCTCCTCTTTACGGGTCCCCTGCTGGCGCTCATGGCCCCTCCCCTCTTCCGGGTGCCACCAGAGCAAGCAGCTTGCAATGAGGCACTCGAGCAGGCGTGCTCCTGAGCCACTGCTCTGCGTGTCCATTCACACACACAGCTACCACTCAGCTTTGCCCCTTCTCTCTCCTCGGCTCACTGGCTGTGATTGACAGCAGTAGAAGCCAATGGCCAACTATCAAAGATTATCAAAGATAATGTGTGTGTAGTCCATATAAAAAACACAATTTCTTCAATGGAGCAGAATTTCTTCCTGTATCGCATCCACCACACCTTCGTGAAAAACTCCGCCACCACCACATGTCCAAAAATACTTTACCAAATTGCAATGCTGGTAAAACCAGCAAACAGAGCATTCCCTTTATGTAGTAGTCCTCTGCAGAGACCATAGACATACGATCACTTTAAAAGTAGGAGAGAAAACTCTGCATAGTGTGAAATCTTTTTAAAACAGCTCAAAGTATCCTGACATTGGTATACAAGCATAAAATTAAAGCCAGATTCCCTCCAACCAAATTTAATTGGCAGCTGAGCGCAAAATTAAGGTGAAGAGGACTTCTTATGCTGTATTTCGGCCTCATACACACTGCTGCTGTTAAACTCACCTTTTTGTGAGTTTAGGCGTTTTTTTTTTTTCTGCCCTTAAACTCCCCTAATGTTATCCTACGTGTCCATGCACACATGGACGTTTTTAGCAGTTTACTAGCAGGGGAGTTTTGTGAAGGCCCTAAAGTCGCGTTCAAGAGAGGCATTTTTGACCGCAAAGAATGCTGTTAAACGTGCCTAAATGCTAGCACTTCAGTGTTTATTTTAATGGCCAGAATAAATTAATATTCTGGTGAGTGAAATGAATGCCAAACTCCAAACTCTGCTAAACTCACCTAAACTGTTTTGAAAAAAATGCAGCTTAGGTGAGTCTACAGGTAAAAGCCAGTAAATTAGAATATTTTGAAAAACTTGATTTATTTCAGTAATTGCATTCAAAAGGTGTAACTTGTACATTATATTTATTCATTGCACACAGACTGATGCATTCAAATGTTTATTTCATTTAATTTTGATGATTTGAAGTGGCAACAAATGAAAATCCAAAATTCCGTGTGTCACAAAATTAGAATATTACTTAAGGCTAATACAAAAAAGGGATTTTTTAGAAATGTTGGCCAACTGAAAAGTATGAAAATGAAAAATATGAGCATGTACAATACTCAATACTTGGTTGGAGCTCCTTTTGCCTCAATTACTGCATTAATGTGGCGTGGCATGGAGTCGATGAGTTTCTGGCACTGCTCAGGTGTTATGAGAGCCCAGGTTGCTCTGATAGTGGCCTTCAACTCTTCTGCGTTGTTGGGTCTGGCATTCTGCATCTTCCTTTTCACAATACCCCACAGATTTTCTATGGGGCTAAGGTCAGGGGAGTTGGCTGGCCAATTTAGAACAGAAATACCATGGTCCGTAAACCAGGCACGGGTAGATTTTGCGCTGTGTGCAGGCGCCAAGTCCTGTTGGAACCTGAAATCTCCATCTCCATAGAGCAGGTCAGCAGCAGGAAGCATGAAGTGCTCTAAAACTTGCTGGTAGACGGCTGCGTTGACCATGGATCTCAGGAAACAGAGTGGACCGACACCAGCAGATGACATGGCACCCCAAACCATCACTGATGGTGGAAACTTTACACTAGACTTCAGGCAACGTGGATCCTGTGCCTCTCCTGTCTTCCTCCAGACTCTGGGACCTCGATTTCCAAAGGAAATGCAAAATTTGCTTTCGTCAGAAAACATGACTTTGGACCACTCAGCAGCAGTCCAGCTCTTTTTTTTCCTTAGCCCAGGTGAGACGCTTTTCGCGCTGTTTCTTGGTCAACAGTGGCTTGACACGAGGTATGCGGCAGTTGAAACCTATGTCTTTCAAGCGTCTCTTGGTGGTGGATCTTGAAGCACTGACTCCAGCAGCTGTCCACTCCTTGTGAATCTCCCCCACATTTTTGAAGGGGTTTTTTTTCACAATCTTGACTAGGGCGCGGTGATCCCTATCGCTTGTACACTTTTTCTGACCACAGTTTTTCCTTCCCTTTGCCTCTCTATTAATGTGTTTGGACACAGAGCTCTGAGAACAGCCAGCCTCTTCAGCAATAACCTTTTGTGTCTTTCCCTCCTTGGGCAATGTGTCGATGGTCGCCTTTTGGACAGCTGTCAAATCTGAAGTCTTCCCCATGTTTGTGTAGGCTTCAGAACTGGACTGAGAGACCATTTAAAGCCCTTTGCAGGTGTTTTGAGTTAATCAGCTGATTAGTTTGTGGCACCAGGTGTCTTCAAAATTTAACCCTTACACAATATTCTAATTTTGTGACACACGGAATTTTGGATTTTCATTTGTTGCCACTTCAAATCATCAAAATTAAATGAAATAAACATTTGAATGCATCAGTCTGTGTGCAATGAATAAATATAATGTACAAGTTACACCTTTTGAATGCAATTACTGAAATAAATCAAGTTTTTCAAAATATTCTAATTTACTGGCTTTCACCTGTATAATGCTGATTTTATACTGTCAGGAGAAACAGCATTTACAAGAAACCAGGGTGCATGAGGCCTTGGAGGTCTCCACTCACGTGTTTGCCAAAATCAGGCAAACATTTTGCTTGAGAAATCTTAATTTGATAAAGAAAATCATAAGCAAGATATGCCTACAGTACAAAGCAAGTACAGATATGGCAAAATATCAGAACTTTTTTTTTTTATATTTAAGTGTTTTTATATTCGGTGCATAAACAGTTTTTTTGTGCTTTTGAGCAGCATGGAAATGTTATTTCACATCAGTGCTTAAGTGCTCAAGTAAGGTGAAAGTAGGACTTCTAAGTGTTAAAAGGCATGTGTTGTATTTACTTCAACAAAGTGACTTCTTTCTATTAAGAGAACATACTTCCATTTCACTTTTCATAGTTCATTGGTAATAATTATTCGATTCACATTCCATTAGACAAACATATTTGGTCTACAAACAGAGGTGCTGTAAACAGATTTTGTTTACTTTATCCAGTCTCCTATTTATGGCCGTATACTTCTCTATATTGTTTGCCAAGCTAATGGATTTAGTGGGTATTTGTTTTTTCTTGCCTGACTATTTTCTCATTTACTTTCATCACTAAATCACTTTTCTCAATATACAAAAAAGATGTGCTTTGTTTTAGATGTTAACAGTTTTATATTTGCATTGTGAATATACTAAAATTGTGGCCACTCAATGTCAGTATGTAAAGCCACTTCTGAAATTTTTAGTCGATTTTTATCTGTAGGTGGTTCTTGAGCTCCAGCCAAGTGACTGATTTTAAAGGTTAAGTTCACCTTTTGGAGTATGTTACTCATGACATCTGTATTTAGGGTTTAAAGTGTAACATGCTCCAGCATATTCCTGTAAAAATATGTGCATTTATTATTTTTTCCCCAAAGGTGAACTTGGTCTTTAAGCCTGAGAGGAAAACCTTGGACATATGATGTAATTGGTCTATTGCTCTCAATAACCTCTCCGCAGTAATCATCCAGACTGTGCATTATACTTTTCTTGGAAGCCACTTAGTGACAGGCAGCAGGGTGTGAGAGTACCTGTATACAACACAGCCACAAAAAAAAAGGCTAATGTACTGGCTGCAGAACCATTTCAGTCCTTCCTGGGTCAACATCTTGGCAAATGAATTAGAAGCTGCCCCTGATGATGCTTGAAGCACTGGCCTTCTAAAGAGGAATTCGAATGCATAGATGATTTAATAGCATGCAGGCACTTAACTTGAAAGTGTGTGTGTATGTATATATATATATATACATATATACATATATATATATTATATAATATATATATATATACACACACACACACACACACACACACACACACAGACACACACAGACACACACACACAGTGCCTTGAAAAGGTATTCATACCCCTTGAAATTTTCCCTTGTTTGTCGTTTTACAACCAAAAATGTAAATGTATTTTATGTGATAGACCAAAACAAAGTGGCACAAAATTGTGAAGTGGAAGGAAAGTGATAAATGGTTTTCAATTTTTTTTTTTACAAAAAAGTAAAAAAAAGTGTGATGTGCATTTGTAATCAGCCCCTCTAAGTCAATACTTTGTAGAACCACCTTTCGCTGCATTTACCGCTGCAAGTCTTTTCGGGGATGTCTCTACCAGCTTTGCACATTAAGGCCCCTTTCACACGATCGGACCGTTCAGGTCCACCTGTCAGTTTTGACGGCGGACCTGAACGGGCGATCCATGTTAGCCTATGGAGCGTCGGATGTCAGCGGAGACATGTCCGCTGACATCCGACCCCGTCCGATCCGCTAAAAGCAGACGTATGGCTCTACGTCCAGATCCGTCACTGGCGGATCGGATCGGGTGAGATCTGACGAAAACGGACACGCTGTCCGTTTTCGTCCGATCCCTCCATAGGCAGCAGCGGCGCCTGACAAGCCCCTCCCCGCTCAGTGAGCAGAGAGGGACCTGTCATCCGCCGGCTCAGCGGAGATCAACGGACAGATCTCCCGCTGAGCCGGCGGACCGAGGCGGGCTCCGTTGAAACGGAGCCCGCCTCGTGTGAAAGGGGCCTTAGAGAGTGACATTTTTGCCCATTCTTTGCAAAATAGCTCAAGCTCTGTCAGATTGGATGGAGAGCATCTGTGAACAGCAAATTTCAAGTCTTGCCACAGATTCTCAATTAAATTTAGGTCTGGACTTTGACTGGGCCATTTTAACACGAGTATGCTTTAATCTAAACCATTTCATTGTAGTTCTGGCTGTATAATAAAAATAGTACATATAAACCAGACAGGCAGATATATACTACAAACAGCGCTAATTGTTGAGCAAAGATAATTATATAAAATCATGCGGCCAACAACGCATAAACACAATCAAGCAGAGAGGTAGAGAGTCTGTGAAGTGCTCAGAAAAAGTCCTTCAGTGACAATGCAGTCGTAACTCAGTGTGCGCCTTCCACCGGTCAGCAAATTTTCACCCTGTGTTGACACTCTCCCCCTAGGGGATCGAACTCACCAGATCTATTAGTTTTAAAAGCCTTCAAGAAAAAGATCTTCCAACACCACTCTCTCAATACCGCTCCTGGGGGTTCAGGAGGGGGGCCACAACTCCAAACAGATAAAAGCCGTTCCTATGGCAATCCCATGTCACTGCACTTTGCAAACATCAGCGTCCAGGGCGGTGATAATTGAGTGATTAGGGATTTGTTTTTAGTCTTATGATGATTTTTTAAACGGCTGCTGTCTTTTGGATAACTCTACATAGTTACTGAGTGTTATCATCCCCCTCAGTCTCTAGTTTTGCTCTCTTTTAACATCAATTGATCTGTCTGGCGCTGAGTGGTGTGCTGCAGGCCCGAGCAGACCTTTCCTTGAGTTCTGGCTGTATGTTTAGTGGTGTTGTCCTGCTGGAAGGTGAACCTCCACCCCAGTCTCAAGTCTTTTGCAGACTCTTATGCCGCGTACATACGGTCGGGCTAAACTCCGTCAGCATTTCTGATGGATTGATTTAGAATATGTTCTATATCTGAGTCTGAAAAAGTCCGATGGGGCATACACACGGTCGGAATGTCCGACCGAAAGCTCCCATCAGACTTTTTCTGTCGGGAAGTCCAGCCGTGTGTACAAGGCATTACAGATTTTCTTCTAAGATTGCCCTATATTTGGCTCTATCCATCATCCAATCAACTCTGACCAGCTTCCCTGTCCCTGCTGAAGCAAAGCATCCCCACAACATGATGCTGCCACCACCATGTTTCACGGTGGGGATGGTGTGTTAAGGACAATGTGCAGTGTTTGTTTCCGCCAAACATAGCATTTTGACTTTTAGGCCAAAAAGTTCAATTTTGGTCTCACCTAACAGAGCACCTTCTTCCACATATTTGCTGTGTCTCCCACATGGCTTTTTGGATGATGGATTGAACAGTGCTCCGTGAGATGTTCAAAGCTTGGGATATTTTTTTTATAACCTAACCCTGCTTTAACATTCTCCACAACTTTATCCCTGACCTGTCTGGTGGGTTCCTTGGCCTTCATGATGCTGTTTGCTCACTAAGGTTCTCTAACAAACCTCTGAGGGCTTCACAGAACAGCTGTATTTATACTGATCTGTATATATATATGTATATATATATATATATATATACATATATATACAGTATCTCACAAAAGTGAGTACACCCCTCACATTTTTGTAAATATTTTATTATATCTTTTCATGTGACAATACTGATGAAATGACACTTTTCTACAATGTAAAGTAGTGAGTGTACAGCTTGTATAACAGTGTAAATTTGCTGTCCCTTCAAAATAACTCAACACACAACCATTAATGTCTAAACCGCTGGCAACAAAAGTGAGTACACCCCTAAGTGAAAATGTCCAAATTGGTCCCAATTATCCGTTTTCCCTCCCCAATGTCTTGTTATTCGTTAGTGTTACAAGGTCTCAGGTGTGAATGGGGAACAGGTGTGTTAAATTTGGTTTTATTGCTCTCACTCTCTCATACTGGTCACTGGAAGTTCAACATGGCACCTCATGGCAAATTACTCTCTGAGGATCTGAAAAAAAAAGAATTGTTACTCTACATAAAGATGGCCTAGGCTATAAGAAAATTGCCAAGACCCTGAAACTGAGCTGCAGCACCGTGGCCAAGACCATACAGCAGTTTAACAGGACAGGTTCCACTCAGAACAGGCCTCGCCATGGTCGACTAAAAAAGTTGAGTGCACATGCTCAGCGTCATATCCAGAGGTTGTCTTTGGAAAATAGACGTATGAGTGCTGCCAGCATTGCTACAGAGGTTGAAGGGGTGGGAGGTCAGCCTGTCAGTGCTCAGACCATACACCGCACACTGCATCAAATTGGTCTGCATGACTGTCGTCTCAGAAGGAAGCCTCTTCTAAAGATGATGCACAAAAAAGCCTGCAAACAGTTTACTGAAGACAAGCAGACTAAGGGCATGGATTACTGGAACCATGTCCTGTGGTCTGATGAGACTGAGATAAACTTATTTGGTTCAGATGGTGTCAAGCGTGTGTGGCGGCAACCAGGTGAGGAGTACAAAGGCAAGTGTGTCTCGCCTACAGTCGAGCATGGTGGTGGGAGTGTCATGGTCTGGGGCTGCATGAGTGCTGTCGGCACCGGGGAGCTACAGTTCATTGAGGGAACCATGAATGCCAACATGTACTGTGACATAGTATATGGGGAAGCAGGGAGAGTGGGATTATCTCGGTGCCAAAAACAAATTAGAACACGATTATTATAAAATTATATTTTTATTGATATACAAATCTAAAAAGTATATATAATTAATACATATACATTGTAAACAAGTAGACTAAACAAAAAAGCACTTAACAATTTTAAATATTAACCGACACCAAAGATGTTGAAAGGTAGTCGATAGTCAATTCATCCCCATTAGTTTCGCCAATACATTGGCTTCATCAGGGGAGTAAGCAAATAATACAAAGGAATAAAAACACTGAAGAAAGGGAAAAAGAAAATACATTAATCATAAATCCCAGATATCATAACATAATTCAAGCGAGCAATCATGCTACAGAGGAATCACAATTTTTGAATAAGGGATAAGGGCTAAATTGCCCAGAGGATGGGGAAAAAAGGACTTTTAAGGTGCTGTTTACATCAAAGATATAATCAAAAATTCTGTACAATCATATTAAAAAATGAAAATTTTATTGAATTAAGATTAAAATATTCATGTCTCTCATGGAAAGTGGGACATGCTTTTAAGAACAATATGACATTAATGAATATCACCCAAAATTGTTCACATTGGATAATGCAACATAAAGCAACTACTTAAAGGTGCCATGACAATCTGCCGCTCGACATGTTTCGCTCTAATACGAGCTTCTTCAGGAGTTTAAAGGCTATGATTGTAGTGGATTCAGGCTGTAATGCATCAATGCGACATAAATGTTTCAATAGAGTGGCAACATGAATGTTTCAATAGAGTGGCAAATTAGTGCTGATTTTGAACCGGGAAGTTCTCTCATATATATAGGGACATCGCTGCCATAGTGTGACCACAGGGGAACATAAAGTTGTATACTGGCCCTAAAGCATAAAAGTATCACGGTAAACATGTGTTAAATGGATATGGCTAGATACCATAGTTTCATCAAACCAGTCGATGGTGACTACAAAAACGATAACCAACCGCGATGTTTTTTTGTAGGCAGTAGTCCGGCAAGCAGATTTGGGAGAGCTTCACGCTGCCTCCATTGAACCAAGTCTGATTCATGGAGGCCCCACCCCACAGGATCTACTACTACAGCCGTGGCCAAAAGTTTTGAGAATAATATAAATAATAATTTTCACAAAGTCTGCTGCTTCGGTTCTTATAATGACAATTTGCATATACTCCAGAATGTTATGAAGAGTGATCAGATGAATTGCAACTTCATAGTCCCTCTTTGCCATAAAAATAAACATACATTTCCACAGCCTTTGTAAAGAAGGCTTCAGGGCGCCAAAGAAAGTCCAGCAAGCGCAAGAGCCATCTCCTACAGTTAATTCAGCTGCAGGATCGGGGCACCACCAGTGCAGAGCTTGCTAAGGAATGGCAGCAGGCAGGTGTGAGTGAATTTGCACACAGTGAGGAAAAGAATTTTGGAGGATGGCCTGGTGTAGAAGTGCAGCAAAGAAGCCACTTCTCTCCAAGAAAAACATCAGGGACAGACTGATATTCTGCAAAAAGTACAGGGATTAACCACTTAAAGACCGGAAGATTTCCCCCCTTGATGACCTGGCCATTTTTTTGCGATACGGCACTGCTTCGCTTTACTTGACAATTGCGCGGTCGTGCGACGCTGTACCCAAACAAAATTGACATCCTTTTTTCTCCACAAATAGAGCTTTCTTTTGGTGGTATTTATTCACCTCTGCATTTTTTTATTTTTTGTGCTATAAACAAAAAAAGAGCGACAATTTTGAAAAAAAAAAAAAGATATTTTACTTTTTGCTATAATAAATACCCCCCCCCCCCCCTCAAAAAAGAAAAAAAAAACATTAAGCGTATATTGATTTGTTTGCTCAAAAGTTATAGCGTCTACAAATAGGGGATAGATTTATGGCATTTTTATTATTATTTTTTTTAATAGTATTGGCAGTGGTCTGCGATTTTTAGCGGGACTGCGACATTGCGGCAGATGGACTGAACACTTTTTTTGGGACCATTGACAATTATACAGCAATCAGAGCTAAAATGAGCCACTGATTACTATATAAATGTCATGGGCAGGGAAGGGGTTAACAATAGGGGACGATCAAGGGGTTAAGTGTGTTCCCTGGGAGTGCTTCTAACTGTAGGGGGGCTGGGCTGACTGGAGGAGGAGAAAGATCGCTGTTCCTAATCACTAGGAACAGCAGATCTCTCTCTATCGCCCCTATCAGAACATGGATCTGTCTGTTTACATTGACAGATCCCCGTTCTGGCTCTCGTTCCCGTGATCGTGGGTGGCTGGTGGACATCGCGGCTGTCGGCCACGCACATTGGGTCCCCTGCCATACGGAGGCACATGCGCACGCTTGCTGCGGCTACTTTAAGCCGATGTACACCTACGCCGATTTGCGGGAACGTGCCTACCTGCTGCCGTATAACGATGGCGGCTGGTCGTCAGGTGGTTAATCTGCTGAGGACTTTGACAAGTCATTTTCTCTGATGAATCCCCTTTCTGATTGTTTGGAGTATCCAGGGTAAACCTTGTCTGGAGAAGAAAAGGTGAGCGCTATCATCAGTCCTGTGTCATGCCAACAGTAAAGCATCCTGAGACCATTCATGTGTGGCGTTGCTTCTCAGCCAAGGAAGTTGCCTCACTCACAATTTTGCCTAAGAACGTGAATAAAGAATGGTACAAAAACATTCTCTCAGAGCAGCTTCTCTCAACCATCCATGAACACTTCAGTGATGAATAATGCCTTTTCCAGCATGATGGAGCACCTTGCCAAGGTAAAAGTGATAGCTAAGTGGCATGGGGAACAAAACATTGAAATTTTGGGTCCATGGCCAGGAAGCCCCCCAGACCTTAATCCCATTGAGAACTTGTAGTCAGTTCTCAAGAGGCAGGTGAACAAAAAACATCCCACAAATTCTGACAAACTCAACGCATTGATTATGCAAGAATGGGCTGTCATCAGTCAGGATGTGGCCCAGAAGTTGATTGACAGCATGCCAGGGTGAATTGGAAAGGTTTTGGAAAAAGAAAAAAAAAGCATCAGCACTGCAAAAAATTGACTCTTTGCATAAACTTAATGTAATTGTCAATAAAAGCCTTTGACACTTATGAAATGCTTGTAATTATACCTCAGTATACCATAGTAACATCTGACAAAAAAGATCTAAAAACACTGAAGCAGCAGACCTTGTAAAAATGTAATATTTGTGTCGTTCTCAAAACTTTTGGCCTTGGCTGTTTGTCTGTATATACTGTGTGTGTATAAATACGTACACACTGTATATAAATTACTGGGTCCACTTTAACCACTTGCCGACCACCTTCCGCATATATACTGCGGCAAGGCGGCTCGGCTGCGCAAACCGACGCACCTGTACGTCGGTCTGCGCGTGTGATAGTCTTTTTTTTTTTGTCTATAGCACAAAAAAAACAAAAATGCAGAGGTGATCAAATACCACCAAAAAAAGCTTTTTTGTGGGGAAAAAAATGACATCAATTTTCGTTGCGTACAACGTCGCACGACCGTACAATTGTCAGTTACAGCGACGCAGTGCCGTATCGCAAAAAAAATCCTTTCGGGGCTGAAGTGGTTAAACCCCTTTTTTTTTTTCTCAGCAATTTTCGTTACCTGGTTTACAGTCCCCCGGATTCACCAATTGTTTGCATTTCTAAGTTTTAATGTAATTAAGTGGCCAATAGCACGGTAGATACTGGTAACTTCATACTTTTTCTTTTTGTTGACAAGATCTCAGTATATGAAATTCCTAGGCAGTTTGTGTGGATTCATTTTGATGCAGAAAAGGTAAGTATCCAGTTTCGGTGTTAAAGGAGAAGACAGTGTTGCCTGAGCTTACTGCTTTAATTAAATTTAATTGGTAAGTAAGTTTTTTTGCATTTTTCTTTATTATGATGACAGAAAAATAAAATGTAAAATATGTATATTTTCTTGAATATGATTAAAATATCAGATCAGTCATCCTTTATTATACAGATCAGTTTGCAGTTGAACAGTAAGCAGCTTCAGCTGTGCTGTCTCCTTCGCTAACACATAGTGCCCTGTGAATCCTTTTTCATAAAGATTAAGCCCTGGTTCACATTGATGCCGATTTGGCATGCATATATATAAAATATATATATTTTTTTTTTTTTTTTCAGATTGATTGAGAATTATTTGAATATGAATTAAAATTTGAAAATGAGTTTGAATTTGAATTCGTAATGAAAACCTAATACAGTAAATTACAAAAGTGAAAGAAGATGATTCCTACTTGGGCTGCTTCATAGAGTAGAATAGAAAATAATAGAATGTAAAATAAAAGAATAGATTATAAAATAAGGGATTGGAATAGAAAATAAAAGACCGTAAACACTTAGGTCAAAATGCATTGGGACTTTTTCCTGAACATCGGACAGTACAATCACAATTTAACTATTGTAGGCTGATATTTTTGAAAAATTCAGATTTCCTTAATCCATTGGTATTGTCAACATTTTTTCCCCTTTCTTATCGTTTAGTCTCGCATTTGTATACCAGAGCTCACGTTTTTTTTTTTTTTTTTTTACCACATCAGTGTCCTTTTTCGGGGGAGCAAGTTTCAACTTTACAGTTCAATATACACCCGACTCGTTATTCACATCATGGTGGCTTTTTTTTTTCTCTTTTTTTTTTTTTTTTTTCTTTCATTTTTACAAATGTCGCTTAGTTTTAATCTTCATTGCTTACAATCGGCTATGCAGCATTATCCCTCTTCAAAAATGACAAATAAATCATATCTAATGACGCCCTTATCTAAGCCCCCTTCTCCTCCCCTCCCTACCGCCCCAACCCCCCCCCCCCCCCCCAAAGTTCTATATCTCCTTTAACCATAAGCCTAAGAGCCAACTAGTTCGACACCACAGATGGGCTCCACTCCTGTTGCTTTTTTTTTTTTCTCCGAACTCTGACTTATTACACAAGGGCTATATTGATTAAACCTCTTAGATTTCCAATACTTCTACGGATCTTATCGAACTTTTACATTTTTGCCAATCCCTCCATTTTTCTTCGTACTCGTCCAGTTCCACTCCCTCGATGTATCTCAGGTATTCTAAATTCTGGGTTTCATTTATTTTGTCATACCATTCTTGTAATGTTGGGCCGCTTCTTTCCTGCCAGTGTCTCACTATGAGGCTTTTGGCTGCATTCAAAAGCTGTGGTATAAGTGTTCTCAGATATGACTCATTTGACATTCGGAAGCCATGGAATAGGCATGCCCATGGGTCGTCAGGGACTACTATTTGGGTTATCTCACTAATAATGTTCCTTGTCTCCTCCCAGTACTTTTTTATTTCTGGGCATTGCCACCAGATGTGTGCCATTGTACCCAGCTCTTTGCATCCCCTCCAACAATATTGCGAGGTTTTGCTCTGAAACTTAGATGCCTTGTCTGGGGTACTGTACCATCTTGACATACATTAATAGTTTAGCTCGGATACCTTATAATTAACTGATGTGCTATGAGCTTGTTTTAATAAAATCGTTGCTTCCCCGTCTGTGAGTTTTGATTTTAATTCTGTCTCCCACTTATTAATAAATACCGGCCTGTCTGTTCCTTTTAAATCAGTCAACACCCTATAGATCTTCAAAATACCCTTCTTCCCTGCCTTACCGACACACAGTTTCTCTAACGGCTGTAAATTATCCACCGTTCTGATGGGTTGGGGAAGTGTTTCTATAAAGTGTTTTAGTTGAGAATATCGCCATCTGTTGATGACAATAAGATTACTTTTATTTTTTAAATCCTGAAAAGAGCAGAGTTTGCCCCTTTCCATAACATCCTTAAGCTGTGCTCCTTCTTGCAGCATCCATCTCCCACTCGAAATCTCCATACCTGGTGCAAAAAATTCTGTGTCCTTCAAAGGGATCAAAGGGGAGTTATACTCCCATTTCTCCCTTTTATGCATTTTATCCCATACTTTTAAAGTGTATCTAGTGATAATATGTGTCTCGGAACTAAGTTTCCTAAAAAGTGGTGGAATCCAGATTACTTTACTCATGTCTACTTTACTAATCGTGTTATCCATTTTAACCCAACGCTTTTATTACCCTTTGCCCATTCTACTATTCTTGATAGAATAATTGCCTCGTGATAGCATCTAATGTCTGGTGCTCCCCAACCCCCCTTCTCCTTATCCCTAGCCAGTGTTGCAAAGCTTATACGCGGTTTTTTCCCTCTCCAAATAAATTTTAAAAAGAGTAAATGCAATTTTTTGAAATATACTTGTGGTAGTGGAATAGGGAGCATTTGTATTTTATATAGAATCTTTGGCAATATTGCCATCTTAAGGATATTAATTCTACCCCCCCATGACAGTTGTCCTCTTGTAATTCTATTCATCTCCCCCTTGACCTCATTAAGGAGAGGAACAAAATTGGCCTGATATAGCGACTCTCTAGACCCAGTTATCTTTATCCCAAGATAATTTATCTCTTTTTTTTTTTTTTTTCCCACACAAATGGGAACTCTTTATGAACCGTACAATCCTTTTTGTCCATCTTGTTAATTTCTAGTATTTCTGATTTGGCCGGGTTGATCTTAAAATTTGATATTTCACCTCATTCTTTCAAAGTTTTAAGCAGGTTAGGGAGAGTTATCCTAGGCCTGATGATATAAAAAAGGATGTCGTCTGCAAAAGCAGCCAACTTGTGTACTTCGTCTCCGTCGCATACTCCCATCATATCCGGATTCCGCCTTATCCTTGTTAGCAGGGGTTCGAGCGCGAGCACAAACAGAAGGGGGGATAGTGGGCACCCCTGTCTAGTTCCATTAGCCATTACAAACGACTCGTAGAGTGTTCCGTTGACTTTAACCCTTGCAGAGGGACGGGCATATAGTGCCTTTATCCATCTGATCATATTTGGCCCAAATCCTATCTCCTTCAGCATACAGAACATGAAGCCCCAGTCTACCCTGTCAAAAGCTTTATCCGCGTCGATTGACAGGAGTAGACCCGGGGCACCACTGTCCCTAAATCTTTGGGCTACCAGGAGAGTTCTTATCCCGTTATCCCGTCCTTCTCTACCAGGAGTAAACCCAACCTGATCTGGGTGGATCATGTTGTTCAATATGATCTTCACTCTTCCGGCCAAAATTTTTGCAAACAATTTCGTGTCCGCATTGAGAAGCGCTATTGGTCTATAGTTACAACAAAGTGTGCTATCCTTGCCCTCCTTCAATATAATGGTAATGGTGGCTTCTAACGCTTCTATTCCATTCATGTACAAACATAATTTAGGGATTAGTAAGTCTTGGAATTTTTTGTAATAAAGTACGGTAAATCCGTCCGGCCCAGGGCTTTTGCCCACCGACGTCTCCCTCAGTGTTTTTTTTATTTCATCCTCTGTAATAGGGGCCTCTAGTAAATTATATTTGTCTTCTTCTATTTTTTTTAGTCCCAGCTCCTGAAAAAAACCTTTAGTTCTCTCCCTTTTTTTTTCTGCCTCGCTCTTTGAGATCTTGTTATTAATAGAGTATAGTCCCTCGTAATATTTTTGGAAAGTTTTGGCGATTTCACTCGTTCTATATCTCACCTCCCCGTCTGTATTCTTGATTCTCTCAATGTAGTTATTGGTCTTCTTTTTTTTTAGGGTCTTAGCTAAGTACTTCCCCGGTTTGTTTCCCCCCTCGTACCTCTCTTTCTTTAGTAGGCTATAGGCTACCCGTGTTTCTTGTTCTATTAAAGCTCTCATGGCCTCTCTTTTTATTGTGGAGTCTTGGGAGCACCTTCTTCCCCCCGTCTGATTTATGCAATTGCTCCAGTTCGAATATCTCTTTCATTATTGCAAGTTTATCTTCCTTTCTCTTTCTCTTCTTTTCCGCTCCTGCCTTAATCAAGACCCCCCTAATTTAGGCTTTGTGGGCTTCCCACACTATAGACTCTGATACATCTGCTGTTTCATTAGTTTTGAAGTAAAACTCTAGTTCATTTATTACCAACTTGCCTATCTTTTTATCGTTTATTAGTTCTTCATTTAACTTCCAGCTAGGGCTCTTTTTGTGGGTCTGTCCTATGTTTACTGTTAGGCTTATAGGCGCATGATCGGAAAAGGTTATTACCCCTATGTTTGAATCAACGGCCGCCTCAAGCCAGCAATGTTCGATCAGGAAAAAATCCAGTCTGGAATAAGTCCCATGCACAGGGGAATAGAACGTGTAGTTCCTACTGTTAGCATGTTGCGCTCTCCATACATCCACCAATTGAGACTGGTGCAATTTCCCTCTCACCCTGTTATTCCAGGCCAGACTCGTCCCCTGTACATGAGATGATTTATCCTTTCCTGGCTCCAAGCAAAGATTGAAGTCGCTGGCCATTATGGCTAGACCTTCCTTGAATTCCATAAATTCAGCCAACCTCGCTATCATAAAACTATATGGGTTTTTGTTCGGGCCATATATGTTTGCCAGTGAACATTCGATTCCATTTAATTTCCCTTTTAGGAACAAGAACCGTCCCTCCGGGTCCATCCTTCTCTCAGATGCGTTTCCTGAAGAAAAACCACGTCAGCCCCGAGGAATTTTAGTTCCTGCAGGATGTTGGCACGCTTTATCTGGGAGTTTAAACCCCGTACGTTATATGATATTATTTTTATATTACTCATCTCTACTTCAGGGTAATTTTCCTAAGCCCTGCAGCGGAGTGGTGTTCAAAGGACTTATAACACAGATTTATTTGTTGGAAATTCTTACTGGACTTCAACCCCTTCCCAATCCCACCTCCCTTCCCCATGCCCCACCTACTTCCCCCCCATCCGCCCACCCTCCCCCCCACCCCTCTCTATCCCCCATGAGGGTACCAGGCCATCCCATGACCTAAGAAACCGTGGCCTCTCCAACACCTCCCAGCCCTTCGGTTGTCCCCCTTGAGGTTGAGCTCGAACTGGGCGACCCTGGGCCTGATACTCCCCCTGAAAATAGTGGGGTGCCCATGCCTGTCCGCTTCGACTGTCTCTCGTCTCGTCCCTGTCCTTGGTATACACTCAGGGGTTTTGCTTTTTGTCTCTTTTTGCTTGCCTGGACTATCTTTGCCGATGTCATGCACCATGTACTTTCTAATGGTACCCGGGCTTGCACTTGTCCTGGGTGGATTGGCAGTGTTAGCAGTCGCCCCCTTCGTAGATTTACCTCTCATTTCTTCCTGAAGACTGCACTTGGTACTGGTGCTTGCGCCACCTTACTCTTCCCTACCCTCTCCTCCTTTTCTCCCAGACCCCAGTCTTGATCCTGAGGAATCACCTTCCGAGTTGACCTCTTCTGAAATAGAGTCTGGGGGTTTGATGGGGAGAGCTTGTGGGGACTTATATGAAATCCCCAGAGAGCTTCCCAGGAGACCCTACTTTTGACAGGGTGGTGGATCGGGATTTTAGGCCACTTATGAGTAGAGGGCGACCGATATGGGTTTTTCTGTGGCCGATGCCGATATTTAGAAATCACAGGGGCCGATGGCCGATATGTGATGCCGATTTTTTTGGGCCGATATATTTGGCCGATTTTTTTTTTTTTCCCTTCATTTCATAAAATCTAACAGTTAGACCCCTTTCACACTGGGGCGTTTTTCAGGCGCTTTTGGGCTAAAAAGAGCACCTGTAAAGTGCCTGTAAAATGGCTCCCCTGCAGTCTCAGTGTGATATCCTGTGTGCTGTCACACTGAGGCGATGCGCTGGCAGTATGTAAAAAAAAGTCCTACAAACGGCATCTTTGGAGTGGTGTATACCGCTGCTCCACCACTCCTGCCCATCGAAATAAATGCGCACCGCTTCCGAAGCGCCTGCAAAGCGTTTTGGCAGCGGCGCTTCAGGGGCACATTTAACCCCTTCCTCGGCCGCTAGCTGGGTTATAAGCGCCCCGCTAGCAGCCGAATAGCGCCTCTAAAATGACGGTAAAGCGCCGCTAAAACTAGCAGCGTATTACCATCAACGCATGCCTGCTCCAGTGTGAAAGCAGCCTTAAGTAATAAGTGATACAGAAAAATTTTTACATTTAAACATTAAACAAAACAAACCTCCAATCAGTTCACTTGTATGTATAATTTAAAAAAAAAAAAAAAAAAAACCACTATCTTAAATATTAAATACACAAAAACAGGTAATCAAAACTTTTGGACGAAAAAAAATGGGCTAATTTTACTGCTTAGTTTTTTTTTTAATTCATTACTGTATTTTTTTTTTTTAAATTGCGTTTGAAAGACCGCTGCGCAAATACCGTGTGACATAAAATATTGCAACAACCACCATTTTATTCCCTAGGGTCTCTGCTAAAAAAAAATATATATATAATGTTTGGGGATTCTAAGTGATTTTCTAGCAGAAAATGCAGGATTTTTACCTGTAAGCAAGAAGTGTCAGAAAAGATTTAGTCTTTAAATGCTTAAACTGAGAACTTCTACACACGGAGTTCAGTCTATTGATAAAAAGAACCTGAAGAGATACAATGTATCTTCTTATCAGATTTGCCAGGCTGCCCAGAGGGGGAGAGAATCCTCTCCACAGATAACCTCAGGAAACTTGCATTAACTTCTATTACAGAAGTCATTTGCAAGTCACGGCTGAAGTTACAATCGGCCTTTTTTATCAGCACAATCGGCCGATGCCGATTAAGTAAAAAACGCCAAATATCGGCCGATATATCGGTCGATCTCTACTTATGAGCAGAGATCCAGTGGCAAACTGGACGATGAGAACCAATTCTGGCTGCCCCTGACCCCGTAGAACCACAGTGGTTAATTTACTTGTTTAACAGGTAGCTCCCATAAATTAGTTGATTAGGTTCACATATGCGTAAGACTTCCAGTACCCTGATCAGAGGGATTTTTGTACCCGATGTACTCGCCTGCCAACTTTTCTCTGTCACACAACAGGAGACCGTGCTATATGATGTAGCCTATCATTACATAGCGGATGCTGCATAACACATATGTCAATCCCTCAATCCCAGAGTTATCAATGTAGTGGCACGACTAACTTTGTTTTCACTGCCTTTTAGTACGTGTTACCGGTAGGCCGTGGGTATAGCTTTGGTTGTAACAATGCACACCCCTGTGATATTACCCCCCCAAAGTAGGGCCAACTCTGATCTCTCTGATCTCCTTTCCTCGGCTAGCTGTGTTTATTTTTGGCAAAATGTGGGAGAAGCAGCCTACGTGATTATAACAGGTGCGTGACAAAAGTAGCGGCTGTGCTTTAACTTGAAGAAACCAAGAAGTCCTGAGATGGCGGTACCTTTTCAGGGCAGAAGCCTCTCATATATCCCTTGATATGTATTATGATCAAATTTTTATTTATTCATTTTTATTTTTTTTATAATTAGCTTGCTTTTATAAAAAAGTACTATTACCATAGGCTGAAAAAATTCCTTACAAACAGTTGGCAGTCAAGACAGTCAATGTTAAGTTTCCTGAATTTGCACAGAGCTCACGTTTTAACTTCTGTATCAGCATTGTTCAATTGTCTTTGATAATAAAATTACCTATTTTTTTACAAATCCTTTTTGACTCTCAATTGCTGCTAAAAAAACCCCATGGGGAATTTAGCCTTTTTTTACATAAATATAACAAATATAGCCATCTTCCAAAATTTGAATTTTGGAACATGGCTATATTCGTTCTATTCCTATCTTTTATTTTCTATTCTTATTTTCTATTCTGCTCTGCTTTACTTTATTCTATTCTATGCTATTCCTTTATTTTCTGTGTTGTTTTATTCTATTATTTTATTATTTTCTATTCTTTGAAGCAGCCTAAGTAGAAATAATCATCTTATTTCAGTTACCTTACTGTATTTATTGCAGTATGTTTCCATTTCCAATTCAAATTAATTTTCAAATGAAAGCTGGGATGACTAGGCGAGTCCAGGGCAGTAAGGTAATCTGGAGTTCTCAAAGGAGTGAGAGATCTTGAGGTGTTAGGAAAACCCCTATCAAGAGGTCAGGGAGTGGCCCTGTGCAGCAGAATGCTGCAACTAAATCGACTTGGAGATCCAGGAGTGCTAAGAGAAGACTGCAGCTGGAAACAATGAACCTTTGTATGGTAGCAAAAGGGACCAGAAGCCAAGATTAAGGCATAAGCAGCAGCGCTGTTGAAGAGGGAGCTCGGTGCCTTCTAAACTGTGATAGGCAGGTGTGAAAAAATTATGTAAATTGGGAGCACTTTCAGAAGTAGAAGTGTTAATAGTTTATTTTATCAACAAAATTAGTGAAAAAAAGTAAATGAACAGAAGAGACATCCAAATCAATATTTTGTGAGACTACCTTTTGCCTTCAAAGCAGCATCATTTCTTTTAAGTACACTTGCACACAGTTTGTGAGGGAACTCGGCAGGTAGGTTGTTCCAAACATCTTGGAGAACTAACCCTAGATCTTCTGTGGATGTGGACTGCCTCAAATCCTTCTGTTTTTTTAAATTAGTTTTCAGTTTTATTTCTGCTAGTTTGAGGTTATGTCTCCGTCTTCTTGATCTTGGCTCCATATTGAAAAAACTGCCCTCTTAGCAGTTTACATCTGCAATATGTACACTTTCTTATAATAAAAACTTTTGGTACCAGAAAATACTGCCCTCCTGAACCTTACTCACCCCATTGATGTATTTAAAGGTTTCAGCCATGTCTTTTCTTTCCTCCTTCACACTGTTTGCTCATTTTGCAATCATCTGAAATAAGTACCCCCAAATATTCTCCTCCGTAGTGCTGGCCAGCACTGAACCTCCATAATTGTACTCCATCAAGGGATTGTTTCATTTCCTAGGTACATTATTTTACATTTAGAAGCATTGAACTTCAGCTTCTACTGCTTTGAACAATCAGCAGTATCAATACCATATAATTATCCATATTCTAGACACCTCCAGGGATATCAACCCTATTGCACACCTTTGTGTTATCAGCACAACGACACCTTCAGTTTTATAACTTTGAGGCTGGGTTTACACTTATGCAAGTTGGATGCGGGTTTCTCTGCAACCAATTCGCATGACAGGAGAGTGTGACTGGCTCTCAATGGAGCCGGTTCACACAGCTCCGGGGTGGCCACAGAGCTCACAACAGAATGGTCCTGTGCGTCTTTGGCTCAGTTTCAGGTCTGAATTTAAGCAAAAATCTGGACCTGAAAAGGTGAACGGGACACACCAGACCCCCCGCTGTTCCCCCCGTTGCACATATTGTGACCCTAGCCTAAACAGGTTAAATAGAAGAAGACCTAGTACAGAGCCTTGTGCTACACCACACGTGACTGGTGTCTGTTCTGAATAAACCCCATTTATAACCACACTCTAGTATCTATTCTTTGTCCAGCTGAATATCCAGTGAACCATCTATGGGTTAAAGCAGTGTTAAACCCAAAACCAATAATATAATATATTTGTTGTCTACACTATGAGCATTGGTGCACATGACATAACAAACTGCTATCTACATCTGTATTTTTAGCACCAGAAAGTTTAACTTAATTAACAACCCATCAGCCCAGTCCGTAGCAACACAAACCCTCACATTTGTTTTAACCTGCTGGGGACAGAAATGCTGCTCATCAATTAAATCTCTGCCCCATTTCTCAGTTTAAATGCATGTCCATGTGTTAAAAACTCATCAGAGCTTACACCCTAAGGGTTGGCTCACACCGCAATATCTGCATTCTGTATATGTTTCAATTGTGTTTTAATTTTCAAACAGAGCTGAAGCCTCTCAAGGTCTGACACAGAGGGGGGCAAAGAACCGACCGCCTGCACCCGGTGTGTGCTAGCACAAGGACCCACCCAGGTAACAGGGGACTCAGCCAGGCTGCAAGGCTGGGTCCCCTGTTACCTGGGTGGGTCCTTGTGGTTACAGGCTGTCGGTGCTGTCGGGTGCAGGCTGACGGTTCTTTGCCCCCCTCTGTGTTGGATCTCGGGAGGCCTCTGTCGGATCTTGGGAAGCTCTGTTTGAAGATGCACATATTTTTTGTCATAATACTACATATAATTTTTTGTGTACCCTATAATTAAAACCCTTTGAAGAAGGGTTCGCTCCGAAAAATGTCAGGTTACAACCTGGGATCCCCATACCTGGTACACACCAGGCTGCTAATTAGACCAGATCACACAGTTGTGGGTACTGTGCAATCCATTTTTCTGTATCTGTGTGTGTGTATACAATTTTTTACTATGCACTTTGTTATATCTACATTTTACCTTTATGATGTTATAACTATATGCCAATAAATTGGCGTAAACTTTTTTTTTATCTTACTATTTATTTCTCTAACTGTCTCAAAGTCCCTGAGGGTTTTTTTTTGTTTTTTTGCTGCTACTGTATGCAGTTTAATTCTATTTTTACTATTTGGGATGTTGGCAGTCCTTTTCTCACTAAGCTCTGCCCCTGCCTTTTGTATCACTCCACTAGGTCAGTGTGTGTTTCCTGGGTATTTTGGCACCTGCCCTCTGTAGTCCAGCTTTCTAAAGCTGCCACCTGGTTCTCTGTTCTTGCCCTCAAAGTTCCACCATGGGAATGTCTTTTGCAGTTGTAGCTTTCGGCTGTAAGGTTATCCACCCTTGTTGTTTTTGGGCCACCCTTGCCCACCCTTCTCATTTATGGTTTAGGGCCATCCCAGTGTCTATGAATACTCAGCCTATGCCTGTACTGTACAGTTAAGATAAGATATTTTTTGACTTGCCTGTAAATGTTATATCTTGGAATATAGTACAGGACACTGGCCGCTCTCCGCTTTCTTATTGGGTTACTCTGCATTGCTTGCTACAAAAATGAGGACTCTCAAAGTGGGGTGGAGTTAAAGGGGAGGCACCCAGGAGGCATGCCATTGAAAGCTTTGCCAGTGCCCAGTCACCTGAAGGTACATGCCTATAATCCAAGGTCTATGAATACTCAGCTTGTGTACTGTAATCCAAGATATAGAATTTACAGGTGAGTTTATTTTTTTCTTGTGTCCGGTAAGTACCCAAATACAGTTTGCAGCACAAATTCAGCAACTCTAGATTTATTAGTTGAAGGACAACGGATTCCCTTAAAGGAGAAGTATAGCCACAGCTATTCTGAGCCAGCCCCTCCCTTCCCCTCTGCAGACCAGCACTCTAATGAGAACTGGAGGGACAGAGCAGAGATCTGTTGACTTCCCAGAGGAGAGTTTGATGCAGTGTTTGACCTCTCAGTTCTCACTGTAGAGGTGGTGGGGGACAGGTGCAGCATCAGATCAATGCTGCATCCACCTAGGCTGTTTTTTTAAGTCCATACCTCTTTTTTAAAACAAATGTTTTTATTTATTTATTCATATTGGCAGTAGGATGAGCCATCTTATATTTTTTTTCTTGTTAAAGTCATCTTAAGGTTGGGCTTTTAAAGTCTTCTAAAGTAATTTATCATTGTAAATTTCCATTACATATTGCAGCCTCTCAGGATGAATGGCACTAATGGGCTCAGCTGACGACAAGGCAGTTTAATACTTTATACTGTGTCATGGTTTTATAACCCTAAATTACTGTTACTTAACTGAAGGCCTAAGTGGAAGTTTGTATAGTCGTCTATATAGCTTTAGTATAAAATAGCTAATGTACCTGTTCACAAAATGCAAACTGTCTTTACTGATTTATAATAAAAACATCCAGCATTTACTGTCGTATAAAAGGATAATTGCTGCATCTAGATTTTAGGACAAAGAGGTGTAGAATAAAAATAGACACTTGTGGCAAGGCAAATATTGGAAGACTAGTGTGTACTGTATTAGCAAACTGACCTAAACAATCACCTCTAATCATTACTGAATTCTGCAAAGATGCATTTTTACATTAACCACTTCAGCCCCGGAAGGATTTACCCCCTTCCTGACCAGAGCACTTTTTACAATTCGGCACTGCGTCGCTTTAACTGCTAATTGCGCGGTCATGCAATGGTGTACCCAAACGGAATTTGCGTCCTTTTCTTCCCACAAATAGAGCTTTCTTTTGATGGTATTTGATCACCTCTGCCGTTTTTATTTTTTGCGCTATACACGGAAAAAGACCGAAAATTTTGAAAAAAAATGATATTTTCTACTTTTTGTTCTAAAAAAATCCAATAAACTCAATTTTAGTCATACATTTAGGCCAAAATGTATTCGGCTACATGTCTTTGGTAAAAAAAATGTCAATAAGTGTATATTTATTGGTTTGCGCAAAAGTTATAGCGTCTACAAACTAGGGTACATTTTCTGGAATTTACACAGCCTTTAATTTATGACTGCCTATGTCGTTTCTTGAGGTGCTAAAATGGCAGGGCAGTACAAAACCCCCACAAATGACCCCATTTTGGAAAGTAGACACCCCAAGGAATTTGCTGAGAGGCATGTTGAGCCCATTGAATATTCATTTTTTTTGTCCCAAGTGATTGAATAATGACAAAAAAAAAAAAAAATTACAAAAAGTTGTCACTAAATGATATATTGCTCACACAGGCCATGGGCATATGTGGAATTGCACCCCAAAATACATTTAGCTGCTTCTCCTGAGTACGGGGATACCACATGTGTGGGACTTTTTGGGAGCCTAGCCACGTACGGGGCCCCGAAAACCAATCACTGCCTTCAGGATTTCTAAGGGCGTACATTTTTGATTTTACTCCTCACTACCTATCACAGTTTTGAAGGCCATAAAATGCCCAGATGACATAAAACCCCCCCAAATGACCCCATTTTGGAAAGTGGACACCCCAAGCTATTTGCTTTGAGGCATGTTGAGTCCATGGAATGTTTTATATTTTGACACAAGTTGCGGGAAAGTGACAATTTTTTTTTTTTTTTTTTTGCACAAAGTTGTCACTAAATGATATATTGCTCACACAGGCCATGGGCATATGTGGAATTGCACCCCAAAATACATTTAGCTGCTTCTCCTGAGTATGGGGATACCACATGTGTGGGACTTTTTGGGAGCCTAGCCGCGTACGGGACCCCGAAAACCAATCACTGCCTTCAGGATTTCTAAGGGCGTACATTTTTGATTTTACTCCTCACTGCCTAGCACAGTTTCGGAGGCCATGGAATGCCCAGGTGGCACAAACCCCCCCCCAAATGACCCCATTTTGGAAAGTAGACACCCCAAGCTATTTGCTGAGAGGCATGGTGAGTATTTTGCAGCTCTCATTTGTTTTTGAAAATAAAGAAAGACGAGAAAAAAAAAATTTTTTTTTCTTTTTTCAATTTTCAAAACTTTGTGACAAAAAGTGAGGTCTGCAAAATACTCACTATACCTCTCATCAAATAGCTTGGGGTGTCTACTTTCCAAAATGGGGTCATTTGGGGTTTTTTTTTGCCACCTGGGCATTCCATGGCCTCCGAAACTGTGATAGGCAGTGAAGAGTGAAATCAAAAATTTACGGCCTTAGAAAGCCTGAAGGCGGTGCTTGGTTTTCGGGGTCCCGTACGCGGCTAGGCTCCCAAAAAGTCTCACACATGTGGTATCCCGGTACTCAGGAGAAGCAACAGAATGTATTTTGGGGTGTAATTTCACATATTCCATGGCATGTTTGAGCAATATATCATTTAGTGACAACTTTGCGCAAAAAAAAATAAAAAAAATAAAAAATTGTCTCTTTCCCGCAACTTGTGTCACAATATAAATTATTCCATGGACTCAACATGACTCTCAGCAAATAGCTTGGAGTGTCTACTTTCCAAAATGGGGTCATTTGGGGGGGTTTTGAACTGTCCTGGCATTTTATGCACAACATCTAGAAGCTTATGTCACACATCACCCACTCTTCTAACCACTTGAAGACAAAGCCCTTTCTGACACTTATTGTTTACATAAAAAAATAAATTTTTTTTGCAAGAAAATTACTTTGAACCCCCAAACATTATATATTTTTTTTAAAGCAAATGCCCTACAGATTAAAATGGTGGGTGTTTCATTTTTTTTTTTTCACACAGTATTTGCGCAGCGATTTTTCAAACGCATTTTTTGGGGAAAAAACACACTTTTTTTACATTTTAATGCACTAAAACACACTATATTGCCCAAATGTTTGATGAAATAAAAAAGATGATCTTAGGCCGAGTACATGGATACCAAACATGACATGCTTTAAAATTGCGCACAAACGTGCAGTGGCGACAAACTAAATACATTTTTAAAAGCCTTTAAAAGCCTTTACAGGTTACCACTTTAGATTTACAGAGGAGGTCTACTGCTAAACTTACTGCCCTCGATCTGACCTTCGCGGCGATACCTCACATGCATGGTGCAATTGCTGTTTACATTTGACGCCAGACCGACGCTTGCGTTCGCCTTAGCGCGAGAGCAGGGCGGACAGGGGTGCTTTTTTTTTTTTTTTTTTTTTTTTTTTTTTCTTTATTATTATTATTTTTTTATCTTATTTTTAAACTGTTCCTTTCATTTTTTTTTTAAATCATTTTTATTGTTATCTCAGGGAATGTAAATATCCCCTATCATAGCAATAGGTAGTGACAGGTACTCTTTTTTGCAAAAATTGGGGTCTATTAGACCCTAGATTTCTCCTCTGCCCTCAAAGCATCTGACCACACCAAGATCGGTGTGATAAAATGCTTTCCCAATTTCCCAATGGCGCTGTTTACATCCGGCGAAATCTAAGTCATAAAATGCTCGTAGCTTCCGGTTTCTTAGGCCATAGAGATGTTTGGAGCCACTCTGGTCTCTGATCAGCTCTATGGTCAGCTGGCTGAATCACCGGCTGCATTTTCAGGTTCCCTGTTGAGACAGGAGAGCCAGAGAAAAACACGGAAGACGTTGGGGGGGGGGCATTCCCTCCCACTGCTTGTAAAAGCAGTCTAGAGGCTAATTAGCCGCTAGGATTGCTTTTACATGAAAGCCGACCGCTGGCTGAAAAGAATGATACCAAGATGATACCTAAACCTGCAGGCATCATTCTGGTATAACCACTCAAAGTCGTGAATGGCGTACCTGAAGACAAAAAAATGGTTAACAATAAAGCACAGTAAACGGTAAAGTATAAAAAATTGCATACCTGAAAAACAAACATGATAAAACATAATAACAATAAAACATTGCAGAATAGAATACAGTAAAAAAGAGCAGAACAATAGAGAGAGAGAATAGAGAGAGAAAGAACAATAAAACGACAACTATTTTTTTTTTTTTTTATATTTTGTATGTGTTTTTTTTTTTTTTTGTAACTAACTTTTATAACTGTAACCGGTTCCAGGTTCGGGTCTCTCAAAATGCGATGGCATCTTGGGAGACCCTGTGAAAGTGTGCCTAGTATGTGCAATGCTGTACCCTACGCTAATAGTCAACTAGTGCATGGTAGCGTTCAAAATATTCACCAATGCAAAGACCAGGATTGTCAGGACAGGAGGGACAATAATAGCTGGTGTCACGTCTATATCCGCGCTTGCTGCAGACACATCTTTTTTGGGGGGGTTCGTTGGGTAGGGGTACTCGGGAGGACATAAAGAAAATGCCTCTCATGCAGCCGACTGCATTTGGTTGGGGATGTGAATGGGGGAAGTACGGGCGCTGCAGAAGCGGTGGGTTCCCAATTAGGATTGGCGAATGCAGCAGGAAGGGCACTATGGGCACGACGGGCCTGTGTTTGTCTTTTTGGTGGCAGCGGGACACTACTTGTGCTTGCCACCTCACCAGCTTGAACTGCACATATGGGACTCGCCACGTCACCAAGTGTTACTGCAGTGCTGGTTTGACTACGACCGGGGTGTACTAGGCCGCTGGCGCTTGCCAGTTCACCAAAACGCTACCAAAAAAACTGTTAGCGATCGCAGGGATCAGGCCTGACTCTGCGAACGCTGCAGTTATGCGTTTAGTGTTCTGTAAGTGACAGTGATCGATCGATACTGCACTTGGGTGGGCTGGGCTGGGCCGGGCGGAGGGGCAAAATGCAGGTGCTAGCAGGTATCTGGGCTGATCCCGCTAACACTGCGTTTGTGGGAACCCTAAACTGCTGGGGACGCTAGTATAGATCTGATCAGATCAGATATTGATCCGTTCAGATACTATACCACTAAGGGAGGCGTATGCTGCGTGCGTGGGTGTTAGCGGTACTGGCGCTAATCTGACGCTGCCTGGGGCTGGTGCTTGCCAGTTCACCAAAACGCTACCAAAAAAACTGTTAGCGATCGCAGGGATCAGGCCTGACTCTGCGAACGCTTCAGTTATGCGTTTAGTGTTTTGTAAGTGACAGTGATCGATTGATACTGCACTTGGGTGGGCTGGGCCGGGCGGACGGGAAAAACGCAGGTGCTAGCAGGTATCTGGGCTGATCCCGCTAACACTGCGTGTTTGGGAACCCTAAACTGCTGGGGACGCTAGTATAGATCTGATCGAATCAGATATTGATCCGTTCAGATACTATACCACTAAGGGAGGTGTACGGTGCGTGCGTGGGTGTTAGCGCTACTGGCGCTAACCTGACGCTGCCTGGGGCTGGTGCTTGCCAGTTCACCAAAACGCTACCAAAAAAACTGTTAGCGATCGCAGGGATCAGGCCTGACTATGCGAAAGCTGCAGTTATGCGTTTAGTGTTTTGTAAGTGACAGTGATCGATCGATACTGCACTTGGGTGGGCTGGGCTGGGCCGGGCAGAGGGGCAAAACGCAGGTGCTAGCAGGTATCTGGGCTGATCCCGCTAACACTGCGTTTTCGGGAACCCTAAACTGCTGGGGACGCTAGTATAGATCTGATTGGATCAGATATTGATCCGTACAGATACTATACCACTAAGGGAGGCGTATGCTGCGTGCGTGGATGTTAGCGGTACTGGCGCTAATCTGACGCTGCCTGGGGCGACGCATCTCACCGCCGGGCGATCAGGGGGCTAAACCTTTATTCGGTAATAAACGGCGGGTGCCCTGACACTATAAAAAATAAACAAACTAACCAGCGTCACCCGTAACAGTTATACGGTGATCAGTGGTGAAAGGGTTAACTAGGGGGCAATCAAGGGGTTAAAACATTTATTAGGTAGTATATGGGGGTCCCTGTCGCTATAAAACGCTGACGGCGAACCTAAATATTTATGTCCCTAACTAGCGTCACCAGTGACACTAATACAGCGATCAGAAAAATGATCGCTTAGCAACACTGGTGACGGGGGGTGATCAAGGGGTTAAAACTTTATTAGGGGGGGTTAGGAGGGTATCCTAGACCTAAAGGGGGCCTAACATTCACTGCCCTAACACACTAACTGTCACAAACTGACACCAATACAGTAATCAGAAAAAAAAAAAAAAAAAACCTGCTTGGTGTCAGTTTGTGACAGGGGGGGGGTGATTGGGGGGGATCGGGGGGCGATCGGGGGGGGGGGGGATCGGGGTGTAATGTGTGCCTGGCATGTTCTACTGTGTGTGTGTGTGTGTTGTGCACTCACATTACAGTCTTCTCTCCTCGGCCCGGAACGGAAAATACCGAGCCGAGGAGAGATGACATCATTTCCTCTGCCTCTGTGTACAATACAGAGGCAGGGAAATGATCCCATTGGCTGGGAGCGATCGCGAGGGGGGGGGCCACGAATGGATGGCCTCCCCCTCACCACCGATCGCCGGGGGACATTTGTCGACCGCCGCAGGCACCGGGGGGGGTCCGATCGGACCCCCCACCCGTGGGCAGGCAGGGACGTACAGGTAAGCCCTTATGCCTGCCCGTGCCGCCCTGTCGACGTACATCTGTGTGCGGCGGTCGGCAAGTGGTTAAGGCGTGCTAAAATGGACTTTAAAGCACTAGCAGATGTGATGAAATTGCTTGAGAGCCCTTTTTACCATGCCTAAAGTTACTCTAATATTAAAAACAGAGTAAAAAGTCAAAAAATAGCAGCTTGTAAAAGAGCATTGGTAATTTACCAATTGCACTGCCCGTGAAAAAAGTGTTTGTTCTATTGCAAAGCAATGGCTGCCTCTGATATTTTTAGCATGCAACACTTTCAGGTTTGTTAGATGTTTGTGTTTCCATGCTGTGTGATGTGGTTCCAAAGGTCATTCACTACCTCAGCAGTATGACCCTGTAGCTATAAATTAAAGTACACCAATCATGAACGAAATATGGAGGCAGTCATTGCTGGCCTCATTCTGATAATGCTTGTTGTATGGCTACTTCAGAGCCACAATCCAAAAGCAGTCATGCATGGCATATGTTTTAGAATTTCCCAGCCCTATACTTTTTTTGAGCCAATGATACAGAAAGTATTGATGCCAGAGCATCATCATGATAGGGTAGGCAAGTAGCATTTTTAAGATAAGAGGTCAAAAATAGCAGCCTGCATATCTTTCATGGCAGGTGCTATTGTAACTTAGTTACTCAGAACCTTAATAAATTGCCAGACATAAAGGAAAGCGACGTTGCCTGGAGGGGAACCCATGCGGACGCGCTCCTGAGTCCCATGGCTGCATCCATTGACACAGACAGCAGGAGTCGGCCCCACCCCCCGCTCCCGTGTCACTGGATTTTTTTGACATAAGCAGGAGCCAATGGCTCCTGCTGCTATCTGTCCAATGAGGACAGGGACACCGGCTAGAGCCACTGGGCTTGTGCACATCACTGGATCGGGTGGGCTTAGGTAAGAAAAGGGGGGCTCTGGGGGCAGCTGCAGCAAAGAAGGTTTTTTTTACCTTCAATGCATAGATGCATTAACATTAATGCATTAAGGTGAAAAACCTTGAGACTTTACAATCACTTTAAGCAAACACTAGCCAAAATGGCTAGAATAGGAAAAGGCAGATTTTTATTTTTCCCATTTTCTCACTTGACTCTCGCGTGACTACACAGGAATCACTACTGTAAAATATCTACTTTACAGGACTACCAAGCAGGTTCAAATATAAAGAAAAAAAATATATATATATATGCCGCGTACACACGATCGGAATTTCGGCCCGCAAAAGACCGATGAGAGCGACAGTGTGTATGCTCCATTGAACTTTTGCTGCCCGAATTCCAGCCAGCAAAAGATTGAGCGCATGTTCTCAATTTTTTGGTCGGAAAAGTTCCTATCCGAAAATGCGATCGTCTGTGGCAATTTCCGATGCACAAAATTCCTACGTGTGCTCGGAAACAATTCGACGCATGTTTGTAAGCATTGAACTTCATTTTCTCGGCTCGTTGTAGTGTTGTACGGAACCGCGTTCTTGACGGTCGTAAGTTCAGCGAACTTTTGTGTGACCGTGTGTATGCAAGGCAAACTTGAGCGGAATCCCGTCGGAAAAGCCATCATATCTTTTTCCGACGAGGAGTCCGATCATGTGTACGCGGCATTAGTCTTTTACTCAAACCTCTCTTCTCAATCCAGATAGTAGTCTTGCCAATCCTTGATCTAAAGACTCTCCGTGTGTTTCTGCAGAACAGAAGTTACACATAGAAACTGCCAACTCAGTTATTGCCTCTCTCCTTCTGGGAGACTTTCTGGCTTCAGTAGACATTCTGGGGGCATACTTGCACATTCCCATTTTAGCTCCCAATTAACACTATCTACATTTTGCGGTGCTTGATTACCATTGTAGCCCTTTTCTTTGGCCTATGCACAGCCCCCAGGATTTTCACCAAAGTGCTTGTCCCAGTCTTAGCTTAGCTTTTAGGACTTTGACCAACTACCCTTATTGTAGTTATTTGTTTCTGTTTCAAAGACCTCTTTTTTCCTGTAAAAGCCTTTGTACCAGGTGAGATCTCATAGTTACATAGTTGGTAAGTCCAACCCGTGTGTGTGCACGCTCTTATATCAATATTACATTGTATATCCCTGTATGTTGTGGTCGTTTAGGTGCCTATCTAATAGTTTTTTTAAATGATCTATGATCCCTGCTAAAACCACTGCTTGTTGAAGAGAATTCCTCATTCTTACTGTAAAGAAGCATCTATGCCCTTTTGCGGAAAAGTTTTTTACCTATTTTGGGGTCACCATTTTGGTATTTGTACATTGAAATCATATCCCCTCTCAAGTATCTCTTCTCCAGAGAGAATACGTTTAGTTCTTGTAATCTTTCCTCATAACTAAGATCCTCCAGTCCCTTTATTAGCTTTGTTGCCCTTCTCTGTACTCGCTCCATTTCCAGCACATCCTTCCTGAGTACTGGAGCCCAGAACTGGACGGCATACTCCAGGTGCGGCTAGACCAGAGTCTTGTAGAGTGGGAGCATTATCGTTTTATCTCTGGAGTTAATTCCCTTTTTAATGCATGCTAATATTCTATTGGCTTTGATTGCAACAGCTTGGCATTGCATGCCGTTGCTGAACCGGTCATCTAGGACCCCCAGGTCCTTTTCCATCCTAGAGTCCCCCAGATGTTCTCCCCCTAGTGAGTAGATTGCATTTATGTTTTTGCCACCTAAATGCATTATTTTACATTTTTTTTTACATTAAACCTCATTTGCCATGTAATTGCCCACCCCATTAATTTGTTTATATCTTCTTGCAAGGTTTTCACCTCCTGCGGAGAAGCTAATGTCCTCCTTAGCTTAGTATCATCCGCAAATACTGAGATTGAGCTGTTTATCCCATCCTCCAGATCATTTATGAATAGATTAAATAGGATTGGACCCAGGACAGAACCCTGAGGGACCCCACTTTCCACATTGGACCATTCTGAGTACTCCCCATTTATCACTACCCTCTGAACTCACCCTTGTAGCCAGTTTTTAATCCAGGGGTACTCACCCTTTGGTCCCTGCCGACAGACCTTGGCTTGTATAGTAAATGTTTGTGGGGAACTGTATTGAATGCCTTTGCAAAATCCAGATACACTACGTCTACCGGACTTCCTTCCTCTAGATTTCAGCTCACCTCCTCATAGAAGGTTAATAGATTTGTTTGGCAAGAATGATTTTTCATGAATCCATGCTTATTACTGTTAATGATACAGTTTTCATTACTAAAATCTTGTATATACTCCCTTATCCCTTCCAAGAGCTTGCATACTATTGATGTTAGGCTAACTGGTCTGTAGTTCCCAGGGATATGTCTTGGTCCTTTTTTTAAAGATTGGTGCTACATTGGCTTTTCTCTAATCAGCTGGTACCATACCAGTCAGTGGACTGTTCGTAAAAATAAGGAACAACGGTCTGGCAATTACTTGACTGAGCTCCTTAAGGACCCTCGGGTGCAAGCCATCTGGTCCCGATTACTTATTTATTTTAAGTTTTTCAAGTCTGTTTCTGATTTTATCCTCTGTTAACCATGGGGGTGCTTCCTGTGACATGTCATGAGGATAAACATTGCAGTTTTGGTTACTGAAGCCCCCCTGTTTCCCTCGTGAAAACTGAGGAGAAGAATACATTCAAAATCTTTGCCATCTCACCATCCTTTGTAACCAGAATCCCCTCATCATTCTTTATGAAGCCAATATGATCTGTCCTCCCTCTTTTACTATTTATGTACTTAAAGAATTTCTTGTGATTTTGCTTACTCTCCTCCGCTATGTGCCTTTCATGTTCTATCTTATCCGCCCTGATTAAACCCTTACATTTCTTATTGCATTCTTTGTAGAGTTGGAAAGCAGATGATGATCCTGTATTTTTTTGAAGGCCTTCTTTGCTTTTATATGAATTTTTACATTAGCGTTAAGCCACTCAGGGCTTTTATTAGCGCTTTTAAATTTATTACACTTTGGGATACACTGGCTAATACCCTTATTTAATATCCGACTGGTTTTGTCAGCCCTTCCTTCAGACTGTGGTCTTTGAACCTGTATGTGACCCAGAATCTTTAGTTTTTGGTGATTGGGCATTGACAAGAAAACCTAGCCTCAGATTCCTGCTAGTTTCTTTAGGTGGTGGAGCTCTTCTCTTTATTGAGAGAATCTTACTTTCTTCTTGGTGGAGGCTTTCTTTCAATGTTTAAAAATTATTCCATCAAGAATGATGCCTCTTGTCCTGCTAAATCTAGGTTGCTTTAGCAGTTTGTTCTTCCAGCCTATTGGATTAAGGATTAGGTTCCACCTTTAGATGTAAAGCACACTCTACTAGATCTGTGTGTGCCTCCTTGGCTTTTGTGCATCAGGTATCTGTTTCTCAGATTGCAAATCTGTCACTTGATCTTCAGTTTGCACCGTCTATAAGTGATACCAGTTGGATGTTCAGGCCTCTGCTTTTGCCAGCTTTGGATATAAGGTCCTTCAGGCAATTCATTGAACTGCAACTAGACCCCTGTTTTACACTATACTTTTGTGGTCTTGTTACTGTTTTGTTTGCTATGTTGCCCGTCCCTCAGCTACACTGCATTTGTCACCATCTCCTGTCCGTGGAACTCAGAAGATGCTATCGGTGCTGAGCAGAGCACAGTGACGTTTGGCCCTGATACCAGCTCTTCTGCTGGGGGCTCACCAGATTGTTCTTCCTCAGCAGAAAAGTCTATCAAATCCCCTGTCTCTGCAACTGGTGTCTGGGGATATAGGTTCACATCTCCTGTCCATGGAACCCAGACGATGCTATCGGTGCTGGGCAGAGGTTGGCAGATCTCTGCCCTGTTGTCAGCACTTCAGCTTTGTGGATGGCAATCTCCAGATTTTCCACTGCCGATTCTCTGGCATGCTGCTGGACAGGCACATTCCTCCATCCAAGATCATCCCATGCAGAAACAGGAACATCAAGCTCAGTCAGCACTTGCTGCATCCACCATAAGACCTCCGCCTCCATAGCTGCGGGGGCAGGTTGGCAAAGCACACTATTACTCTGCCACATTGCCAACTCTTCAACCAGGATTTCAGGATTGTCAACTGGTATTTCCTGATAGTCCCAGGCAAAGGGAGCCCAGCCCTGACACTGAGCAAAGTCTAGCAGCCGTCTGTAGGAAATCTCCAGGTCCCATTCCTGAACGGCCAGAAACTCTATATCTTCCAGTGCCCAGTGCAATGCCGAGATGTTCAGTAGCCCTTCTCTGAAATCCATGATTTCGTCCAACCGCCACTCCAAATCACTCCCAAAGTTAGGATCCCCTGTCAGCTTCACATACAACAGTCCCAAGCCGCCGTAACTTAAGCCTTCTGTTGGGCTGTCATTCGCTATCCAGGGACATGCTTGGGATACATGCCACCGGAGGGCTCTGTAGATCTCATCCAGCTTCATCTCTGCCCAGACCAGTCTGCTTAATTTAGCTGTCTGCTCCTTGTGCGGTTTTTCTCCCAAAAACAGCACCCGCAATCCGTACTGCGACCAGTACCTTGCCTGGATGGAGGGGCGAACTTTTCCCTGATGTCGCTGCTCATGGGCTAGCGCTTCTTTCCAGAGTTTGCAGCGAATAGAGTCAAACCATCCCAGCAGGACCTGCTCTGATACTGGTCCTCTGTGCTGTATCTGCATCTCTCGCAACCTTTTTCTGAATTCCTCTTCCATGGCGGCTGGTATCTGTACCTCTCCTCTCCTGCTATCTGGACCTTGGATCCAGGTGGAAGTTTGGATGTCCCAGACTGCAGGAAGCGTCCCGCTGCTTGCCACCAATGTCACGGAAGGTCCAACACTCCGCTTGAGTGCTTCCGTCAGTATACCACTTCCTCCCAGTCTGGATATAGATATCATATATTCCAACTGCTACCAAGCACAAAACAAGGCAAGACTTGCTTAGATGCTAACATGGACTCATTTAGTAGAACCAAAATTACTAGTCTTTATATACTGTTAGAGGAGGTTCCCCCCTCCTGCTCATATTACTCTAACAATACAACTGTAACCTAATAAACATGAGCTAGTTTACTAAATCATTTACCCAGACTAGAAAAAGGGGGTGTGGTGGTATGTGTGTCCCAGATTAGATAGGGCACCTCATCCCAGCAAGGTATAGGTAAAAGGTACATTTACCCAGACTAGGTGACTCAGAGATATGACCTTTGGGTTTAAGACTTTACGTCTCCTAGCTCATTGACTATTCAATACACTTTACCATAAACATCAAAACAGGGTTAATTAGAACAAACAGGGTGTGGGAATACCCTTAGAAGCTGTGGTAAGCCAGACTAGACTCATTTACATTAAACAGATTATAGCAGACATCAGACAGGTGAGTGGAGTTGATGATATTAGCATCCTCCTCACAGTATGAGTCCCAACAGTATGAATCAATCACTATTGCTAATATGGTAAATACAGGGTCCCCAGAGTCTGTCCTGGGGGACAAGGACCCAAAGCCAAACTAACAACACCTCAAGGGTGCCCCAAATGCCAGGGCCCATAATCTGAAGGCAAGAGGCTGACATTCAGTCCCCTCCAAAAGCCTCTGTCCAGGGTGAGTGTGTCACAAACATCCATACTGTATGTCTCAGAAATCTTACTTAACGATCAAGAGAACAGGATTGCTGATATATTTTAAAAAACGGTGTCCCTTAATTAACTCCAAGAGAAGAATTATATGGCATGTCAAAAATCCAGTTTTTATCTTGATAATTTTGTCTTTCTCTGCCCAGGTCACTGTACTATGCATGTCTATTAATTGCGGCTAATAATTGTAGTTGGAACATAGCTGCCTGTGTTTTGCTAATGGAACATTTGTCTATTTATGAAGGCCAACTGTAATGCTTTATTTTTAAAGCCACTGCTATGTTTAATCTTTTTTAATAATGCTTGGCAAAGACGTTTGCTTCATAGCTTCCATTTTCAGTCTACCATGTTAGCCAGTATTCTGCTTTCATCAGTGGTTAACACTGATGAAAGCTTTCCTGCTACACATTTGTAATGCAAACAATGATTAATAAATCCTCAAAGCAAACATTTCACAACTTTTGTCTCTTTGCATTAACTTTAGAGGTGTCTGCGCATCGCAGCCTCCACTACCTTGCATTGACGGAAGAGGGAAGGCTAGTTTTGGCACGATCAGGGACATGCTAACTTTTCCTTTCAAAATGGTCTAGCATTCAGCCATAACAGCAAGTTTTTGGAGGCTGCTGCATTTATGCAGTTGTTTTTTTTTTTCTCCCCATGTCAGAGGCTTTTAAAAATTGAGACTGAGCACTGCCCTGTGCTAATCAGTACTAGAAATTTAAGATCAAGTTTCAGAAGGGTGTTTTAGTAGCCCACAAAAGCCAGGTATATGCAGCTTCCTGGTTTTAAAATGGACAAGCAACCCCATCAAATCCCAGAGTGCCATGCTGGTTACCTTTTATTAGGCTGTGGAATCTCCACATTGCTTTGTGCAATGTGGTGAAGACAGTCCTCATCATTTTTTATTTTTTTTTTGGACACCTAGGTTTTTATAGCAGCTTAGGTGACATGACCGCAGAGGATTGTACAGTACTATAGGCTAGGCGTAGATTAGACTTGGGTCTGCTTCATGGTCAAACATCATAAAAGAGAAAAGACAATTGAAGACAACTGAACTATTTTCATATTACTGGGTTTAGTAACACTTTAAGTGTTGAGCCAACAGGCAGAAGACATTTTTTTGTGCCTGTAAATTACTATATAGTAAACAAAAACATGACAAATGCAAGTGGAAGGTAAGGGACAGAACACTGCATCTATCACACGAGCTGATCTAGGAGGAGGGCAGGACTTTTCTCACAGCGCGGCCCAAGTTTTTACACTCAGCTCGGAGACACACAGCCTACCGATCAAAGAAATTTTGATCAATCAAAAAAATTAATGATTAATCGAATAATTAATCATTAATTTCCACAGCCCTAATATAATTTCTTCATTATCCAAAAAAAATTGTGATAAAAAAATACAACTTCAAAAAACTCACTATGCCTCTTGCTAAACACCTTGGACCGTCTACTCTCCAAAAAGAGAACATTTGTAGGGTTCTTGAACTGTCCTGCCATTTTTTGGGCCTCAAGAAATACATCAGGACTGATCAATTTACAGACATATGCACCATAAATTGTAGACTCTATAACTTTTACACTGGCTAAATAATTTACACTGGTTCGGGTTGTTTTTGCCAAAGAAACGTAGCAGAATATAAAATGATAAAAAAATGTATTTGGGCACAGTGTTACATGCCTGAGTAATTGTCATTCAAAGTGTGACAGCGTTGAAAGCTTAAAATGTTACTTAACCCACAACAGTAAAACCTGTCTGTATAAGCAGAATAGCATGCTTGTTATACTCACTGTGGAACTTAAGGGGTTAATCCTCTGCATTGTGTAAAAAAAAAAAAAAAAGGCTCTTTGGTCCTCTATGCACAGGTCCCCCCCTGCAGGGTCTCTGTTGGCAAGGATAGATAATACACATTCAGATTAGTAAAGCTGCACATGCTCAGTTTGGTCTTTATTGGTGGAGAGAATATTTCCTTGCTAAACTGAACTTTTCAGTTCACATGATATGGCATCGCATATGTGGGTGTGTATACAGATCGTAAATGACAG
Organism: Lithobates septentrionalis; assembly: GCA_037952835.1. Lineage (NCBI taxonomy): Eukaryota > Metazoa > Chordata > Amphibia > Anura > Ranidae > Lithobates > Lithobates septentrionalis. The sequence continues at coordinate 3,248,593 of JBBDGP010000597.1, forward strand.
CCCAGTCCCTCCCTCCTCCTCCATGCTCAGTAACTAAAAAAAGAACACAGTGGGTGGGATGTTACATCTTGATTGATGGATGATCCGCCTCCCGTAACAGCATGAGGACACAGCTGTAGTGGAAATTTCCTACCTGAACACTCAGCACTTGGGCAGACCCTGCAGTTTATCACTTGACCGTGGTATACAGATCAGCCAAAAAGGTATATTGTTACAGTATTTTAATGTAAAAAGAAGATTTATAAGCTTTGGGCACTGCGATATGCAGCCATTAACAAAAGTGTATGTATTTTTTAGAAATGAAAAGGCTAAATACCGTTTCTGACACAGCAGCTGTGCGGTCACGTGATCCCCTTGTGCTGGCCGGCCTCGATCTATGGAGAGAAGCAGGAGGGAGTCAAGATTCCCCTCTGCTGGCTGGCTGATGTCATAGATCGGGGCTGGCCACCACAGATGGATGGTGTGACCACACAGCTGCGGAGTCAGAAACAGTATTTTACCTTTTCATTTCTAATAAACACATACACTTTTGTTAATGGCTGCATATCTGCATGACATACATTGATATGCACTGCATTATGCAGCTGAATAGAGGCGGGAGGTGTGGGGAGGAAAGTGATCTCATGCTGACAGGGAGGGGGGAGTGACTGTCAGAGGAGAGAAAAGCCCTGACCAGGGCTTTTCGTGGTCAGCAGAGGCAGGGGGACACAGGAACTGGCAGGATCCACCAATTTTATTACTAGTTAGGAAGAGAAGAATTGCACAGAACAAGCACTGTGCTCTTATTCATGCCTTAAAGGAACAGAATCTTAGTTGTTTTTTTTTTAAAGGCCACCCTGACATTTTGGAGTTTTTTGACACATGTACAGGCTGACAGAAGAATGAGACTTTCTTACACCTAACTGTGCATGTTACCAAACCATGTAATAAAAATGTAATACAGTGCATCCGGAAAGTATTCACAGCGCTTCAATTTTTCCACATTTTGTTATGTTACAGCCTTATTCCAAAATGGATTATATTAATTATTTTCCTGAAAATAACAAGTACCCCATAATGACAACGTGAAAATAGTTTGTTTGAAATCTTTGCAAATGTATTAAAAATTTAAATAATCCCTTGTACATAAGTATTCACAGCCTTTGCTCAATACTTTGTTGAAGCGCCTTTGGCACCCATTTCAAGTCTTTTTAAGTATGATGCTACAACAGGGCTCGACAAACCCCGGGCGCCAGGTCGCATTTGCGACTAGAATTAGCGGCCTGGCGCCTGGGGCGGCACAGCTGGGCTATCCTGTGTCCGTTCGACACCCCCCCCCCCTCCCGGCGGGATCGCGTTGGGCCGCGCCGGTAATTGAGGCCCCGGCTTTGCGGCCTACTGCAGTCCTATGGTTCCTTCTGCAATTGGGCGCCCTCTGGTGGTGGCCGTTGGTATGACAAGACATCCACCAATGCTAATGGAGCTTTCCCTACCTGTTTTCACTGCCCACTCATCTCCTTCCCTTTACTTAGAACCCCCAAACATTATATATATTTTTTATTCTAACACCCTAGAGAATAAAATGGCGGTCATTAAAATACTTTCTGTCACACCGTATTTGCGCAGCGGACTTACAAGCGCACTTTTTTGGGAAAAAATACTTTAATTAAAGAATAAGAAAACAGTAAAGTTAGCCCAATTTTTTTTATATTGTGAAAGATGTTACGCCGAGTAAATTGATTCCCAACATGTCACGCTTCAAAATTTTGTCCGCTCGTGGAATGGCGACAAACTTTTACCCTTTAAAATCTCGATAGGCGTAGTTTAAAAAATTCTACAGGTTGCATGTTTTGAGTTACAGAGGAGGTCTAGGACTAGAATTATTGCTCTCGCTCTAACGATCGTGGCGATACCTCACGTGTGGTTTGAACACCGCTTTCATATGCGGGTGCTACTCACATATGCGTTCGCTTCTGCAAGCGAGCTCGGCGGGACGGGGCGCATTTAAAAAAAAAAAAAATATTTTTTCTTATATATTTTACTTTTTATTTTTTATTTTTACACTGTTTTTAAAAAAAAATAAAAATTGTGTCACTTTTATTTCTATTACAAGGGATGGGGCAGATTTAAATTTTTTTTTTTTCTTATTTATTTTAACTTTTATTTTTTCACCGTTCTTTAAAAAAAAAAAAATAAAGTCACTTTTATTCCTATTACAAGGAATGTAAAAATCCCTTGTAATAGAAAAAAAGCATGACAGGTCCTCTTAAATATGAGATCTGGGGTCAAAAAGACCTCAGATCTCATATATTTTTTTTTTTTAACAGAAAAGTTTTTATTTGTCTCCAGCCGGAGATTATTCATCATACAAACATATTTACAAAGAACATAAAGAATATAATGTTGCTACATATTTCCAACTATACTTCTATAAATAATTGCATAGTTCCTACTCATACAGTGTAAGATCATAGTATATAGTTTACTGTGTCATTATTGCTTGTGCATCCTCCTATCTGGAGGGAGGAATTCTTGTATCAGTTATACCAATTTATCCACTTTTTCCTCTACAATAGTTTAACCAGCAGCAGGTAATCAGTATGTTATCTACTTGTCAATCATTCCCTCATTAAGTATTGATAGGTCTGTCATCAAGGAGTAGGAGAAGGGAGGGAGGGTAAGGGGCAGAGAAGGGGAGAAGGGGGGGATCGGGAAAGGAAGGGGGCAGGGGAAGAAAGAGAAGGGGGGGGGGGGAAGGGAAAGGCCAAGGGAGGAAGGGAGGGGGGGGGGAGAGGGAGGGCACCAAGAAAGAGGCGGATATTCTAGGTTGGGCTGGTCGCTGCTGAACCTTGCTACTGTTTGGTCCAGGCTCCCCAGATCTTGGAGAACTTTTTGGGGCATTTACGGTTGATATATGTGGCTTTATAGAGTGGTAGAACAGAATCTATCATACCCCTCCATTGAGTTACTGTGGGGGGGTTGGGCTGCTTCCACCTGAGGAGAATAGCCTTCCTGGCATAGAATGAGGCATAGAATACAAACAGTCTTTTGTGCACACTAGGTATAACATTGTCACATACCCCGAGGAGTAAAATAATCGGATTTCTCTGAATATTTAGATTACCTACTGCATTAATCACTTCGACCACCTCAGTCCAGAATTTTTGTATAAGCGGGCATTCCCAGACTACATGGATAAACGTACCCAGCTCCGCCGTACATTTCGGGCATCTGTCCGTTTGTGTCGGGTATATTCTAGCTAATCTCTGTGGCGTGTAATATACTCTATGAATAAACTTGAGCTGGATGAATCTATCCCTTGCCGAGATCATATCAGATCTCATATTTACACTAAAATGCATTAAAAAAAAAAAAAAAATTGTCATTTGAAAAAAAAAATAAATAAAATGTCCCTTCAAGAGCTATGGGTGGAAGTGACAATTTGACGTCGCTTCCGCCCTGCAATGACTTGGAGATGGGCGGGGGGGCCATCTTCCTCTCACTCGTCTCCATGTCAGGCCAGGGACAGATCCGGATCACCTCCGCCGTTACCGACGGCCACGGTAAGCGGTGAAGGGCACCGGATAGCGGCGGTATGGGGGGCCCTCTCCTGCCGCCGATAAAAGTGATCTCGCTGCGAATTTGCTGCAGAGACCACTTTTATCTGAAAGAGAACTGCCGGCTCTTGAAGAAGATACCGGGGTTATGGTAGCTAGCTGCTACCATAACAACGGTATTTCTCTTCAAAGACAGGACGTATATAGTCGTCCTGCGGGAAGGAAGTGGTTAATTAAAATGAATTTATTATTTGTCATCTCCCTGCTTGGCCCCTTTCACACGGGCTGTCTGATCAGGTTCGCCTGTCAGTTTTTCAGGCGGACCTGATTGGATCCTTAGCGGGAATATGGTGGTCTTGTGTCCCTGCATGGCAGGAAATAAAAGCAGTCACATTCTTTCTAGTCGTCTCTGTGTAAATTTAAGATTGGTTAATTTTTATATTGAAAATAAAGCTTTGTTGGTCGTTTAAAAAAAAAAAAAAACCTGGCTCCTAACTTTTTTAGCTGGCTCCTAGATTCCAAGCAAATTTGTCAAGCCCTGTGCTACAAGCTTGGCACACCTATTTGTGGGCAGTTTCTCCAATTCTTCTTTGCAGTACCTATCAAGCTCCATCAGGTTGGCTGGGGGGCGTTGGTGCACAGCCATTTGCAGATCTCTCAAGAGATGTTTAATCGGGTTCAAGTCTGAGCCACTCAAGGACATTCACAAAGTTGTCCTGTAGCCAGTCCTTTGTTATCGTGTGCTTAGGGTCATTATCCTGTTGGAAGATGAACCTTCGCCCGAGTCTGAGGTCCAGAGCGCTCTGGAGCAGGTTTTCATCAGGGATGTCTCTGTACATTGCTGCATTCATCTTTTCCTCGATCCTGACTAGACTCCCAGTTCCTGCCACTGAAAAACATCCCCACGGCATGATACTACCACCACCATGCTTCACTGTAGGGATAGTATTTGCCAGGCGATGAGCGATGCCTAGTTTCCCCCAGACGTGACACTTGCCATTCAGGCCAAAGAGTTTATTCTTTGTTTCATCAGACCAGAGAAGTTTATTTCTCATGGTCTGAGAGTCCTTCAGGTGCTTTTTGGCAATCTCCAGGTGGGCTGTCATGTGCCTTTTACTGAGGAGTGGCTTCCGTCTGGTGACTCTACCATACAAGCCTGATTGGTGGAATGCTGATGGTTGTTTTTCTGAAAGGTTCGCCTCTCTCCATAGAAAAACACTGGAGCTCTGTCAGAGTGACCATCAGGTTCTTGGTCACCTCCCTAACTAAAGCCCTGCTCTAGGAAGAGTCCTGGTGATTCCAAACTTCTTCCATTTACGGATAATGGAGGCTACTGTGCTCATTGAGACCATCAATGCTGCAGACATTTTTACAATCCTGTCTCGGAGGTCTACAGACAATTCCGTGGACTTCATGGCTTGGTTAGTGCTCTGACATGCACTGTTAACTGTGGGACCTTATATAGACAGGTGTGTGCCTTTCCAAATCATGTCCAATCAACTGAATTTATCACATGTGGACTCCAATCAAGTTATATCTCAAGGATGATCAGTGGAAACAGGATGCACCTGAGCTCAATTTTGAATGTCATGGCAAAGGCTGTGAATACTTATGTACATGGGATTTTTTTTTTTTTAATAAATTTGCAAAAATTTCAAACAGACTTATTTCACATTGTCATTATGGAGTATTGTTTGTAGAATTTTGCGCAAAAGTTATAGTTATGAAAACTGAAAATTGGCCTGGGCAGGAAGGGAGTGAAAATGCCCTGTATTGAAGTGGTTAAAAACATTTTTGGGGATATTTATTATAGCAAAAAGTAAAAACTATTGTTTGTTTTCAAAATTGTCGCCCTTTTTTGTTTATAGGGGTCTATTTGTGGGAAAAAAAGGACGCAAATTTTGTTTGGGTACAGTATTGCATGAACACGCAATTGCCAGTTAAAGTGACGCAGTGCCAAATTGTAAAAAGTGCTCTGGTCAGGAAGGGGGTAAAATCTCCCGAGGTTGAAGTGGTTAACAGTAGGGTTGTATTTAAGCCCTGTTAGCAAAGGGTCTCTTTGCTTTAATAACATACCTACTAAAAGAGGCAATATACTGAACTTTGCAGCAGTCCTTATTTTGAAACACTTGTGCTTTGTCATCCGCTGCAAGTCTTCTACACTTCTAAATGTGTGGAATATTTGCTCCCCCACGGCACACTGTGGTTTTCCTGTCATTATTTCACTACAGGAGGAACCATAATGTGAGGCAGAGATAACTGCTGTTCCACATGCCTCATAGATCCAGATTGGCCCAAGCTACTGTGGCTCTCAGAATAGTCAGAATACATTTGGATGCTCTGTGTGATCTATTAGATCATCTAGATCACATGTGTCAAACACAAGTCCCGTGGGCCGAATCCAGCCTGTTTTCATGCTTAACCACTTGCTTACTGGGCACTTTCCCCCCTTCCTGCCCAGGCCAATTTTTAGCTTTCAGTGCTGTCACGCTTTGACAATTACACGATCATGCAACACTGTACCCAAATGACATTTTGTATAATTTTTTTTCACACAAATAGAGCTTTCTTTTGTTGGTATTTAAAGAGGAGTTCCACCCAGGGGGGGCCGTCAAAAAAAAAAAATTAAAAGTCAGCAGCTACAAATACTGCAGCTGCTGACTTTTAATTGGACACTTACCTGTCCCTGGGTCCAGCGATGCGGGGGATCGAAGCCCCGCTCGTCCCCCCCCCCCTCCGCTCGTCGGCATTTCAACTGTGGGCGCCGGGCTGTGGCTTCACAGCCTGGCACCCACTGCGCATGCGCGAGCGGCGCCGCGCGCCGTGATTGGCCGCTCAATCACCTGGGACCTGTAATGGGTCCCAGATGATTGACAGGAGGGAGCAGAGCGGAGCCCTTCCTGTGCCGAGGGGGAAGTGATGTCACCAGCCCAGGCAAAGGAAGGGGCAGACTACGAGGGACCACCTAGCAACAGGCATTTAGAGGTAAGTGAAAAAAAAAAATGTTCAAATATTTTTTGGGGTTTTTTTTTTAGAATTTTTGAGGTATTTTTGTTTTTTTGGGTGGAACCCCACTTTAATCACTGCTTTTTTTTTTTTTGCTAAAAAAAAAACAAAAAAAATACAGAAAATTTTGAAAAAAAAATACTTTTGTCTTAGTTTCTGTCAGTAACTTTTGTAAATAAGTAGGATTTTCTCCTTCACTGATGGGCACTAATGAGAAGGCACTAATATGTGGTACTGATAGGCGGCACTGGTGGGCAATGATAGGCGGCACTGATGAGCAGGCACTGATGGGCACTGAAAGGCAATACTGACTGGCATTATAATGGGCACTGATTGGTGTCACTGATGGGCACTGCTGGGGCTGTACTGTAATCAAGGCACTGATAATCAGTGCCCTGATTATGTGTACAGGTCTTCCCTGCGAGGAGATGCCGCTGATCGGCTCTCCTTGCCACACACTCTGTCAGTGTGAGCCGATAAACGACACTTCCATGTTTACATGTGACCGGCTGTGATTGGACACAGCCATTCACATGGGTAAAGAGCCACGTCATCGGCTCTCTACCGAGATCGCCGTAACCTAGGAACGTCATCCTACAACGAGAGTGCATCCTGCTCGCCGTCATTTTACTCAACGAAGGGCAGGAAGTGGTTAAGAGTGGATTGCCACCAGTGCGCTACGGTTGTCTGCGTTTGACACTCGGTTCCTATTGACTTCTGATAGACTGTGCGTTTTCTGGTAGTGGATCAAAGATGCTGTATGGAGGACTTTGATGCTTTTTCATGAAAACGCACAGTCTAATAGAAGTCAGGGGGAGCACACACAAAAAACGCTTGTAAAACATGGATAAATCGTTCTGCACCCAAACCACAGCACATTGGTGTGAACCCACTCTTGGAAAGGACAGCTTCCATATTTTACGCAGAACAGGTATCCTTTTGGATTTGGTCATAAGAAGGGGGTAACACTGTATCTAATTTATGTGCACTACCCCTGAAGAAGCGATAAGCCAAGACCCAGAGTAGAGACAAATGTTAAACATTTTACATATACTTTAAAATATATGTGCAGTCTACATGTTTCTGGATTTTTACAAGCAAAATAATAAATTTGCTTATGAATGTCAGAGATCTTTGTTCCCCATGCACTTTGTGTATTTTAAAAAATCAATTTATTTTATGAAACCAATAAAAAGCTGACCATGTAATGTGACTAGCTGTTTTCTGTGCATGCATATGTCAAGATTGGCTCTCCTTGCATAGCTAGATAAATAAACATTTAATGCTATTGAAAAGAAGTGGTTTAGAAGTCTCTCGCTACAGCCTCTGCTTCCTTCTTGCCCATTTTATTGCTCTATTCAATCATGTTTTGCATGCATGTCACACAGCTTAGTAGAACAGAAGGATCCTGATGTAGCTAGGCGTAAAAAAAAAGCCATTCAAAATCCGAAATCTTTCCAAATCTCAGAATGCGTTCTATATTGTCTAATACATTTCCAATATGATTTTCTTCCATTGCATCTATATTACTGGAAATACTTCAGCGCTGTTTAATATATGCCTTTTGGCATCTGCAATTTATTGTGTTGCTGCTCACTTCAACTCTCTTAAATAGGTTTGTCACGTTGGTTGGATACTGAAATGCTGCATAGAGTATTCCATAATAGTGAATACTGTGTTTGCAGCTGTATGTAGTAAACTTGTTGGATATATCTGCTCTTGCACACAACAATGTGAGCTGAGAGGCTTTTTGTTAAGAAGATAATGATAACTGTTAGTTGCATAATGCATACATTTCTGCAATTAGACAAATCGACAATATTCATAGAAATTGCAACATTAATGTTATACACAGTCACAGAGTTTTAAATGAGGGAAATTGTGAATTAGTTGTAATGATTCACAATAAGGTCTTGGTAATTGCAAACAACATCTTAGAAGCACTTGCGTTCATTTGAATCTGTACAGTTCCTCTAACTGCCTAAGTCAGTGGCCTTTACCATAGATATGATATACTTACAAATGTTTAATAATGATTGCCAATATTTTGCATTGGACATATTATTCAGCAAATTACATTCTTGCTCAGTTTTACAATTTTTTATGACCAGTAATAACCATACAATTCATACGGTGAATAAAAGCATTTGTTGGTTCCATTGAAAATTGTATTTATTATACGCTAAAGTTTAATATTACTGGTGGTATTCATTTGTTGAAAAGGCTGTGATTGTGGTTTGTAATAGACCAACATTTTTTGAAGCTTGCAGCTTTGTAGTCCAGCTTAAAATCTTGATAGTGTAATTTATTTAACAAAATTAGCACTGGAGATCTTTTCATTTAAAGAATCGTCTTCCAATTCCATACAGTCACACAGGGACACAATTTACATTTAGCACTCATTGAGGTGGGCGCCTGGCACCCATGCTATGCTCATAAGCCTTTTTTTTGTGTCTGCATCTGCCCCGAGCCATGTGTAGCCATACTATAGAAGTGAAATATATGGTATTTTCTTAAACTAGGTAATTAAAGGAATAAGGGCGGGTACCATCATCCTTAGTATTCGGATAGTGAAAAAAAGGGGCTACTCCAAACTATTGCCCCATGGCAACGAGAATGTTGAGGACTATCTCGGTACCCAGGGATTCAGACAAGACAAGGTAAATATAAAAAATATAAATTTATTGAGAAATAGGACGTAGATAAAAAAAACATTTAAGTACAAAAGTACATATAGTTATTGCATACAATTACAGGTGGTTCAAAAGGGACCACCTAAACCCCACAGGTATATGGGGAATACAGATGCAGGTCCTGACGTAATCTTTCTACATGTTTCGCGACTGAGTAGCTTCTTCAGGAGGAATTGACCATATACATCTACAGAGCAATACAATCTCATAATTACATAATCACAGGTATTTAGGGCAATAAAGAAAAAGCAAAATACAGTAAATAAGGTTGTGTTATGATCAGGCATAGCTTACCAGTGGAGGCCCAAAGGGGGCACCAGATGGCACAATTGGAGGCACCCAAAACGGGTACTCCCCCCATGGCAAACAGGGGAGACACTAGAAGGTGCAATAACTGGAATTAAAAAAAATATATAGGGTATTCTAGTATGGGTCTAAATATTCTGTGGACAGGAACACAGAAACAAAAAGGGGGGAGGAGGGAAAAGGGAGGAAGGAGGGGAGGAAGGGGGAGAGGGAAAATGAGGGAAGGAAAGGAAGGTTTGGGAACGAAAGGGAATGGGGGGAGGAAAAGGGAGAGAGTGGGGGGAGGAGGGAGAGAGTGGGGGGGAGGCGGGGGGGAGAGGAGAGGAAAGGGGAGGTGAAAACCAGAGGGGGAGTGGGGGGATTAACCGTTTTAGGTGCCTCTAATTGTGCCGTCTGGTACCCCCTTTGGGCCTCCACTGGTAAATGATGTATTTTTCTGTAGATGTATACGGTCAATTCCTCCTGAAGAAGCGACTCGGTTGCGAAACAACATGTAGAGGATTACGTCAGGACCTACATATGTGATCGCCATATACCTGTGGGGTTTAATTGTCCTCTTTTGAACCACCTGTAACTGTGTGCAATAACTATTATATGTACTTTTGTACTTAATGTTTTTTATCTACATCCTATTTCTCAATAAATATGTATTTACCTTGTCTGAATCCCTGGGTACTGAGATAGTCCTCAACATTCTCGTTGTCATGGGGCAATATTTTGGAGTAGCCCCTGACATGCCCCTTTTCCACTATACTATAGAAGTGGATGCAGTGGCTGAGACGCAGCCATATGTTAATATCTGGCAGCAGTGCAAAAGCAGGTGCATGGACCCAAATGCACACTGTCTGAATGAGCCCTTCGAGCAAGTAATATTAAATCTCCTAACCTTTTTAAAGGATAAAAAACTTCCAATATGTACATCATTCCATGAGTCCATGAATTTGCATCAAGCAAACATCCATGCTTTTTCCAGTATGTTGGTCACACCAACACCAGAAAATATAACAAATTTTGATTTATTTTACATTAGCACATGATTTGTGCATTAGTGTTGTAAGATTTTTTGAATCTAGGTTTAAAATATTTAAAGGATAAGTTCACCTTGACAAAAAAAATAATACGCGCATATTTTTTGAAGGTAAAAAAATGTGCATTTATTATTATTAATATTATTATTATTATTATTATTATTATTTTAGAAGCCTGGCAAGCATTGCACCCACAATCAGCAGATCGCAGGTGTCTGTGTAGCTGTCTGCCTGTACCTCCGATACGGGGAGGCAGTTACTGAATGGCCGGAAGCTCAGTGAACCACCTAGAACACTTATTAAAGCCCTGGTAGTTCTGTGAGAACTAAAAGCCATCAGCAAATGCTGACTGTACTTGTAGTTGATTGATTCACAGGGATCTGTAAATGAATGACGTGGCTGTGTGGGTGGAGGCCTGCATGGCTGAGCTCTTTTTGAATTAACAGCGGGTGCAGGGAGAAGATCCCCAGCCCACTGTCACAAAGAAGGGGGGGAGAGGGGCAAATGCTGAACATGTTACACCCTAAATATTGATGGAACATGTTCAGAATAGTGAACGTATCCTTTAAGTTGATGAGAATAATTTACCTTCTAGTTCATTGCTAAATTTATGTTTTAATTTCTTTCTTTCTTTTTTTTTCAGAGCTTATCTAAGCACAATCGAAGCAATATTGGAACAGAAGGAGGACCTCCACCATTTGTGCCTTTTGGGCAGGTAGTATTTTTTTTCAGTTTTTGTCTACCATTAATAAAGCAACTGCAAAAAATTCATTGGGGGTTGATTAATAAAAAAGTCAAGAATTCTTAATATACAAGTTGAATATTCATCTTGCACATAATGGGTTGATTTATAAAGAATTCGACTTACCATTCACCCATTGAAGGTGCATGTACGCTCATTCTGTATGAATGGGGGTAAAAAAAATGTAAACTGGCTTTAGCCTGTGCTGTTCAAAAAGGGAAAATACTGCATCTGGCCACTAGATTGACCTAAGTATTATAGGACATTCCTTTGATACCCAGCTCCATTTTTTCGCCAATTGCAGTATTTTCTGTTTTAAGTCAATTTTTTACGTTCAAACATAACACTTTATAACCTACAATATTTACAATTGTTTTTTGATCCAAATGCTCAGAACCACTGTACATGTTCTTTAACAGATTGAATTGCTATGGAATGTTTTACATATCAATCCCTAAGTGTGTTATTTTATGCATGAATGTGCTTTGCGTTAAGACAGCCCATTAATTTAGATTGGGCTGCCAATGCATGTCAACATTGTTACTGCAGCACCTAGATGTGAAGCCAGCCTTATTTTACAAAGTGAACAGTATTATTTTCTTTAGTGATTCAACCCCACTATATCAGCCTCAGTCACAATACACCTTTTTGTGTTGCTCATAGTTTTTGCAGTTTCTGTCAGAAGAAAGGCAGATGCCTACACACTTTTGTTTTGGGATGTTTCTCCGTCTTGATATAATACAGAAGGACATCTAGGTTTTAGGAGGCAAAGTTGACAAAGTCAAAACCATATAGGTAAACAGAACATGTATTTGTATAATGGATGTTTCTAGTTTAACCCTTTCATGACTAAGCCTATTTTTGAAATTTGGTGTTTACAAGTTAAAATCCATATTTTTTGCTAGAAAATTATTTAGAACCCCCAAACATTATATATATATTTTTTAGCAGAGAATCTAGAGAATAAAATGGAGATTGTTGCAATATTTTATATCACACGGTATTTGTGCAGCGGTGTTTTAAACGCAAATTTTTGGAAAAGGGACACTTCCATGAATTTTAAAAAATCCAAACAGTAAAGTTACCCCAATTTTTTTGTATAATGTGAAAGATGATGTTATGCCGAGAAAATAGATACCAAACATGTCACGCTTTATAATTGCACGCACACGTGGAATGGCGACAAACTATGGTAGCTATGAATTTCCATAGGCGACGCTTTAAATTTTTTTTACGGTTACCAGGTTAGAGTTACAGAGGAGGTCTAGGGCTAGAATTATTGCTCTCGCTCTGGCGATCGTGGCGATACCTCACATGTGTGATTTGAACACCGTTTACGTATGCGGGCGCGACTTCCGTATGCGTTTTCTTCGCTGCGCGAGCTCGCGGGGACGGGGGCGCTTTAAAAAAAATTTTTTTATTTTTTTGATTTATTTTATTTATTTTTAGACTTATAAATTGTGTTTTTAAAAAAAATGTTTTTTTTTTTTACTTTTATTGCTGTCACAAGGAATGTAAACATCCCTTGTGACAGTAATAGGTGGTGACAGGTACTCTTTATGGAGGGATCGGGGGTCTAAAAGACCCCCGATCCCTCCTCTGCACTTCAAAGCATTCAGATCGCCGAAAACGGCGATTCTGAATACTGTATATTTTTTTAAATTTGGCGCCATTGGCAGCCGAGTAAACGGGAAGTGACGTCATGACGTCGCTTCCGCGTTTACATTGAGGAGGCTGGAACGAAGCCGCCCACGGCTTCGTTCCAGCCCGCCCACAGCCGCCGGAGACAGCCGATTGGACACTGGGCTTCCCGATCGCACGGGAGGCCCGGTAAGAGCGGCGGGAGGGGGGATGTCCCCTCCCGCTCCTCGGGTATAACAGCCGAGCGGCTTTTAGCCGCATCGGTTGTTATATACGGGTAGCCGATCGCCCACTCTAAACAACGGTACCGGGATGATGCCTGCAGCTGCAGGTATCATCCCGGTATAACCCCGGAAAGCCGAGTACGCACATCTGCGTACGGTCAGCGGGAAGGGGTTAAAGTTGTGGACACTAATGGTACTTGTCTATATATGTGCTTATCCAGCCCTACATTTAAAGCAGAGTTCCATTCATTTTTCAGTTTATTAAAAGTCAGCAGCTACAAAAAGTGTAGCTGCTGACTTTTAATAAACAGAAACTCACCTGTCCCATGGTCCAGCGATGTGGGTACCCGAAGCCTCGCTTCTCTCCCCCTCCTCTCCGTGGCGCCATCATTGCAACTGTTGGCACCTGGCTGTGACAGCTTGCAGCTTCACAGCTGGGTGCGCACTGCCCTCTCTTAGTGGCCAGGCAATCTTCTGGGACCTGTGACGTGTCCCACAAGATTGCAGAAAGGGAGGGGGAGAGGAGGAGTCGCCTAAGCAGCCAAGCGCCTGAAGCAGGAAGTACCTGTCAAAAGTAGGTACCCACTTCCCCCCCAAAAAAATTACATGCTAAATGTGGTCAGTGAGTGCACGTTGTCAGTGAGTGCACGTTGTCAGTGAGTGCACGTTGTCAGTGAGTGCACGTTGTCAGTGAGTGCACGTTGTCAGTGAGTGCACGTTGTCAGTGAGTGCACGTTGTCAGTGAGTGCACGTTGTCAGTGAGTGCACGTTGTCAGTGAGTGCACATTGTCAGCGAGTGCACATTGTCAGCGAGTGCACGTTGGTCAGCGAGTACCTGTGTAATGTCTTTTTGAGTACCTGTGTAATGTCTTTTTGAGTACCTGTGCAATGTCTTTTTGAGTACCTGTGCAATGTCTTTTTGAGTACCTGTGCAATGTCTTTTTGAGTACCTGTGCAATGTCTTTTTCAGTACCCGTGTAATGTCTTTTTCAGTACCCGTGTAATGTCTTTTTCAGTACCTGTGTAATGTCTTTTTCAGTACCTGTGTAATGTCTTTTTCAGTACCTGTGTAATGTCTTTTTCAGTACCTGTGTAATGTCTTTTTCAGTACCTGTGTAATGTCTTGTTGAGTATTTGTGTCAGGAAGCTAGTTGTTGGGTAATTTGGACAAGGTATAATCCCCAATCCTCATTAAATTAGTAGGTACGATGCCCGGTGGGTGTGGAGATGCGACTCAGTGTACATCTTGCGGCATGGAGGGCGAATACTGCTGTGCAAAATGTAAGCACATTGTTTCCCTGGAAGCCCAGGTTCTGAATCTGGGGAAGCAACTGTCAGTACTGAGAAGACCCTCCATACTAAAGGAGAGCCAGCAACATACATGGCAGGTGCCGGCAGGGGCCAGCACATAGGCGGGTGGAGACAGAAAGGTGCAGGCACTAGGAAAGAGTAGATGGGTGACCGTCAGGAGGGGTAGAGGGAGAAGTGCCAGGGAGGCCGATCCAGGGCTTGAGCATCTTAAAGCGGGAGTCCGGCGACCAATCTTTTTTTTTTTTTTAGGTCATTGAGACACTTTGCTAATCCCAAAGTAATACTCAGTTTGGGTGTAATATTTCTACCTCTGTCTGTTTTCGTACTGAAGAATAACTTCAGAAAAATAAAAATGTAATGCTGGCTGTTTCCATCTTGCTTGTGGGCATGTGAAGCCCACAAGCATTGATTTCCTGGATGCGGTAAATACTGTTCATTCACAGCTTGTTCACGCGCATGATCATTGTTTCCAGACTGAATCTTGGGAAGCCTGACACTAAGCTCCCAGGAGACAGTGCGGCGCCGGGGAAAGGCAATAAACACGCCTACTCCCATGGGAGGAGAGACAGGAAGTGCCACAATAAAGTACAATATAAAGGTAATTACAGCGATAAAAAAAAATTTGTGTGGCATTTGAACATCTATGCAATTAACTGAAGGAGGTAAGATTAAGTTAAAAATTTGAGTGGAACTCCGCTTTAATAAGTACGCTCCATTGAGTGACATAGGTGAAACCAGTCAGGGACCAGCACTGCTGGAGCTGAGGAACTCTCCTAGCTGCTGGGGGAAGAACTCCAGTGAGAATTGGGGGGGGAATTAAAGACAGATTCTGGTAGCAGGGGACTCAATTCTTAGAAGGAAAGAGAGGGCAATCTGTAAGAAAGACCTGAAGTGCCGAACTGTATGTTGTCTACCGGGCGCTCGGGTTCGGCACATCACGGATCTGGTGGACAGAATACTGGGAGGGGCTGGGGAAGACCCGACTGTCATGGTGCACGTTGGCACCAATGACAAAGTCAGAGGCAGATGGGGTGTCCTAAAGAACAATTTTAGGGACTTGGGAGCTAAATTAAGGAAAAGGACCTCCAGGTAGTATTCTCAGGAATACTAACAGTACATCGAGCCACGCCAGAGGGCAGAGGGAGATTAAGGAAGTAAACAAGTGGCCGAGGAGCTGGTGTAGTAAGGGGTTTGGGTTCCTGAAGGACTGGGCTGACTTCTCAGTCGATCACCAGTACTATAGAAAGGACGGACTGCACCTAAATGAGGAGGGTGCAGATCAGCTGGGAGTAAAGATGGCCAAAAAGTTAGAGGGTTTTTTTTAACTAGGCGACGGGGGGAGGGCCCAGAGGTAGAGATAGTCAGCACTAAGGATGAGCTCCGGCGTGTTCGCACTCTCTACGTGTAGAGCCCACCAGAAAGTCGGCACGGCGCTGCGCTAATTACAGGCAGTGGGACATTTACCCGATGTGCGGCTGCAGAGATCGGGAAATGTCTCTGCCTGTGATTAGTGCAGCACCATGCCGACTTCCTGGCGGACTCTGCGCGTGGAGTGTGCGAACATGCCAGAGCTCATGCTTAGTCAGCACAGAACATATTCCAGAGGGTAGTATTGGGGGCATTAGTGGTAGGTCGACTAAAGCACATAAACCCAAGGTAAGTATAGTAACAAGTCCTAGTTGCAATCTCGGAACACCCAATAGGAAGATAGTATGCGACCAGTCTAAACTACGTGGCATGTTCACCAATGCCAGGAGCCTGGCGGACAAGATGAGTGAACTAGAGATACTGTTGTACGAGAACGATTTGGATTTTGTGGGAATTTCAGAGACCTGGTTCAACAGCTCTCATGATTGGCTGACAACCATTCAAGGGTATACCCTTTATCGCAGGCGTAGAGAGGGTAAAAAAAGGGGAGGGGTATGCCTATATATCAAGAATAATGTACAAGTGAATGTGAGAGACAACATCACTAAAGGGGCTAGGAAGGAGGTGGAATCCTTATGGGTAGAACTCCAAAGGAATGAAGCTAAGGGGAAAATAATACTGGGAGTATGCTATAGGCTCCCTAACCTGAGGGAGTAGGGGGAGACGGATCTCTTATCACAAGTTGGATTAGCAGCAAGGATGGGAAGTGTTATCATAATGGGGGATTTTATTTATCCAGACATAGACTGGGCGGAGGGAACCACGCATTCGTTTAATGCTACGTACACACGAGCGGACTTGCCAACGGGCTAAACTCCGTCGCCATTTCCGACGGAAAGATTTACAACATCTTATATATCTGAGTCCGTCGGAAATGCAGACAGAAAAAGTCCGATGGGGCATACACACGGTCGGAATGTCTGACCAAAAGCTCCCATCGGACTTTTTCTGTCAAGAAGTCCGGCCGTGTGTACGCGGCATTAGCCTCACCAGTTCCTAAATGTCTTGCAGGACAGTTTCATGGTTCAGATGGTAGACGCACAAACTAGAAATAATGCATTACTGGATCTACTGATTACCAACAATACAGACCTGATCACGGATGTGGAAATACGGGACAATTTAGGACACAGTGATCACAGATCAATTGGCTTCAGTATAAATAACACAAATAGGAAACATAAGGGGAATACAAAGACACTGAATTTCAAATGAGCCAACTTCCCTAAACTATGAACCTTGCTAGAAGGCATGAATTGGGATAAAATCTTAGGAACAAAGAATACAGTGGATAGATGGGTTTGCTTTAAGAGCATATTAAATAAGGGCATCAGCCAATGCTTCCCATTGGGTAATAAATTTTAAAGTGCGAACAAAAGTTCCGGATGGCTTAACTCCAATGTAAAAGAAGGAGAGAAAAAAAAATCCTAAGAAATTCTTTAAGTATGTAAACAGTAAAAAGGGAGGACAGACCTTATTGGCCCCATAAAGAATGAGGAAGGACATCTGGTTACAAAAGATGGAGAGATGGCGAAGGTATTGAATTTATTCTTCTCCTCAGTCTTCACGAGGGAATCGGGGGGGCTTCAGTAACCAAAACTGCAGTGTTTATCCTTATGACACATCACTCGAAGCACCTCCATGGTTAAGAGAGGACAGAATTAAAAGTAGACTTGGGGAACTTAACATTATTAAATCACCGGGACCAGATGGCTTGCATCCGAGGGTACTTAGGGAATTCAGTCAAGTAATTGCCAGACCATTGTTCCTAATTTTTACTGACAGTCTACTGACTGGAAAGGTACCACCGGATTAGAAAAAAGCCAATGTAGCACCAATATTTAAAAAGAGCCCAAAATACATCCCTGGGAATTACAGACCAGTTAGCCTAACATCAATAGTATGCAAGCTCCCTGAGGGAATGATAAGGGACTATATACAAGATTTTAGTAATGAGAGTGGTATCATTAGCAGTAATCAGCATTGATTCATGAAGAATCATTCTTGTCAAACCAATCTATTAACCTTCTATGAGGAGGTGAGTTGCCATCTAGATAAAGGAAGGCCCGTAGATGTGGTGGATCTGGATTTTGCAAAAGCATTTGCACAGTTCCCCATAAACGTTTACTGTACAAAATAAGGTCCGTTGGCATGGACCATAGGGTGAGTACATGGATTGAAAACTGGCTACAAGGGCGAGTTCAGAGGGTGGTGATAATTGGGGAGTACTCGGAATGGTCAGGGGTGGGGAGTGGGTTCCCCCAGGGTTCTGTGCTGGGACCAATCCTGCTTAATTTGTTCATATACGACCTGGAGAATGGGATAAACAGTTCAATCTCTGTATTTGCGGACAATACTAAGCTAAGCAGGGCAATAACTTCTCTGCAGGACGTGGAAACCTTGCAAAAAGACCTGAACAGATTAATGGGGCGGGTAACTACATTGCAAATGAGGTTCAATGTAGAAAAATGTGAAATAATGCATTTGGGTACAAAAATATTAATGCAATCTATAAACTGGGGGGAGAACCTCTAGGGGAATCTAGGATGGAAAAGGACCTGGGGGTCTTAGTAAATGATAGGCTCAGCAATTCCAAGCTGCTACTAACAAAGTAAACAGAATATTGGCATATGACACATCACCATTAAATCATCATTAAAAAGGGGATCAACTCCAGAGATTAAACAATAATTCTCCCGCTCTACACGACTCTGGTCCAGCTGCACCTAGAGTATGCTGTCCAGTTTTGGGCACCAGTCCTCAGGAAGGGATGTACTGGAAATGGACGAGTACAAAGAAGGGCAACAAAGCTAATAAAGGGTCTGGAGGATATTAGTTATGAGGAAAGGTTGCGAGCACTGAACTTATTCTCTCTGGAGAAGAGCGATTGAGAAGGGATATGATTTAAATTTACAAATTCCGTACTGGTGACCCCACAATAGGGATAAAACTTTTTCGCGTAAGGGAGTTTAACAAGACATGTGGCCACTCATTAAAATTAGAAGAAAAGAGGTTTAACCTTAAACTACGTAGAGGGTTCTTTACGGTAAGAGCGGCAAGGATGTGGAATTCCCTTCCACAGGTGGTGGTCTCAGCGGTGAGCATCGATAGTTTCAAACAACTATTAGATAAGCACCTGAACGACCACAACATACAGGGATATACAATGTAATACTGACATATAATCACACACATAGGTTGGACTTGTGTCTTTTTTCAACCTCACCTGCTATGTAACTTTGTACTCAAACACACATCCAAATCACCAAATATTATTCTATATGCCATGATACTTGTATAGTGATATAGACATTTTTGGATGTGAATGTAAATTAAAGGGGTTGTAAACCCTTGTGTTTTTTCACCTTAATGCATCCTATGCATTAAGGTGAAAAAACACCTGGCAGTGACCGCCCCCCCAGCCCCCCCCCCCCCTGCCCCCCCCCCTCATTTTATTTATCTGACGCGCTCCTCCTCTGCCCAGGGTTCTTGGCTCTTGATTGGATAGATTCATAGCAGCGCAGCCATTGGCTCCGGCTGCTTTCAATCAAATACAATGACGCGGCGCAAGGGGACGTGGCCGAGTCCAGCATTCATGTCTATGGACGCAAATGCTTAACTCGGGAGCACACCCGCAAGGTAACCCCCCCCGGGAGAGCACTTATCCTAGGGGGTTATCTGATACGGGGAGGAGCCGCAGAGGTACCCCAGAAGAGGATGTTCGAGTCTACTCTGTGCAAAACGAGCTGCACAGTGGAGGTAAGTATGATATGTTTGTTATTAAAAAAAAAAAAACAAGCCTTTACAATCACTTTAATAGCTTTTATTGCATGTTTGAGCCTATGAAAATAATTTTTTTAAAGATTTTTGTGCTTACAGGGTCTTTTACCTGATATAGTATGTTCTATAAACTGTGTATAGATCTTAAATGCTGACTGCTGTTTTACATGTCTTGTTTTAGCGCCTTGCGTCTGCTACTTCAGTAGACAGCAAAGAACTTGATAGCCGGAAAACGCTGCAAGCCTCCAATGCCACCAAAACTGTGGGAGAAAATGATGAGTTTGAGAAACAAAGAATAGCTGCTATTGCTGAAGTGGCAAAAAGCAAAGAGGTTTAAGACTTTTTTTTTTATTTCATCATTAATATTACCCAGTCCTTAGAAATTCAATTATTATACTTTGTGAATTAGTTAATTGAAATCCATGTTCATAATGGATTCTCAGCTTATAATTGTATAAATGAGACACATTTTTATAGACGAACAGATTATTATCTAGTACCTTGACCTTGGGTAGTAATAACTGGTCTGATTTTACCTCTGATTGGAAGGCTAATACAATGTTTAAGCAAGGACTTGGCCAGTTAAGACTGCACTAGGTGCTAATAAGAAGTACTCCCAGTAGTTGGAAACACTTCTTATTGCTTACAGCAATTTTGCAATTTGTTGAAAAGCCCCTGTAAAATCTAGTCTGTCCTTGCCTTTTTTCATTGAGAATGGTCAGTCACTGGAGATATACTATTGTAATATAAAAGGTGAGCAGATACACTTCCACTGTTTGCCTATTATAGGTTTTAATTATAAAAATAAAGCAAAGAGAGAAATTGTGTTTTAAAACTTGATTTCAACATTTGATTATTTTTTTAAATATCTTTACTGATAAGATGACAAAGAGAGCCACCTCTGAATTTGAATTTGGTTATAATTTTTTTCACCGTATTCAGTTAATCTCAGAGAAATGGGTTATACTACTGCCTTCAGGAGATTTCGACACTGGCAAAACAAAATAAGCTTGAAAAAAATTAAAAGACAGGCGCTAGCCTTTTAGTGCATAATTATAAACAATCTCTTTGATTTCAAAATATATAACAAGTGATGGAAAAAATTGTCAAGTCCAAATTCTTAGATATGATATAACTGTGAAGTAATTATTTCGTCTTTTAGTTAGAAAAGTGCTTCTCCATGTGCCCAAGTGACATGTACACTCAACAGATGGGTGTGTTCGACCAGCAGCCTACAAGCCTGATGTATTAGCTCCAGTATGTGTGATGTCAGATCTTCTCTAGGACAGTTTGAAAACGCCTCCCAGCTTATAGATGTTACTATGATGAAACTCATTCACTCACAAGTAAAGAAAAACCCAGAGATGAATTATTGTGCAGTATATTTTATTTAAAAAGTTGATACAATCAAAGATAGTTAAAATACACTCCCATTTTGTGAGTACCAGTGAGCTCCCCTGCCCATGGTCTTCTCTTCACCCGTTTTCAAAATTTTACCAGGTGGATGTTTAGGCTTCTTCTGATGCCAGTTTTGGGCGTAAGGACCTTCAGGCAACTGTTTGAACTGGAGGTTGCCCCTAGTTTTATTCAGTTTATTAATTTCAGTGGGCTGCCCTACCCTCAGAAACACATGGAAAGAAGCCCCTGACCCTTTTTTTAAAATTGGGCCGCACTTAAACCTCTGTTTGCCAGTGCATGGGGATATCTTTAAGAATGTGTGTAGACACCATAAAGAGCAGCATGTTTGTCTACGTATCCGGAACATGCAAAGTTTTGCACACGTTCCTCGAGACGCAGTAACGTGAACCCAGCCTGAGAATTGGGATGCCTCGAGACTGATAATACTTTTCAAAGGCGCCTTGACTGGAAAAAGGTTGAGACGATTTGCAATTTATTTGATTACAGCTTTCTGGGGGATTGTTTACTTAGGCTAATTAAAGATACTTTTCAATTGGCTGTTCTGGATTGTTCTGCTTCCAACCTTACTTACATTTTTTTTTTACTTTCCCTTAAGCAGCTATCTTAAAAAAAAGTTTTCCTTAGTTCACAATCCGTTCACTCTCAAATATGCGTGCTTTAGTTTAGCATAACTATCACTGTGATTACTGTCCCAACAGTTTTACTAACCTCTTACTATACAAGATACAATTTACAAGTTTAATAAACTGTTAGGGAAAGCAGTTTGTGTACAGCTGGCTGTAGATTGTTTTTGTTGTTTTTTTTAAAAAAAGAATAATTATTGTGAGATATTACAGGTGTGAAAGTGATTGCAGTGCAGTGAAAGCCCACAAGCTAACGTTTGTAAAATATTTGTTTTATTAAACACCAAAGACTTTGCTGATTTTAGGATTAATCACCTGTTTTAAGGATTATTCTGAATCAGCAGTCCAACAGAGAGCACTACTTGGTAAACTAGGCTCTTGTTTGTTTATGTTGTTTTATTGGCTGTCTTGGAAAATATGGATGCCAAAACCCCATCTTGTTTTCTATAAATAAGTCTTAATAATGTGTGCATCAGTATCCTGATTAGCTTGCTGGAAGCTGATTGACATAACGATCACATTTTCTGGAGTCTTTGGATGCTGCTGACTTTTATCCTCCACAGGAAACTGCAGAAACTTGAACTCGGTGTAAAATCCTTGGAACTTCGCTAGTTTAATGCTCGTGTTATTTTATATCCCGCTATATGGTTTTCCATTTGCCTTTATTGTTATGATTCAGTTCAGAGTAGCACATAAACATGAACCTTATATAACTTATTTTTACGGCTTGAAACATTGACAAGAAAGAAGCAGCCAATGAGTGGATTATTGTTCCGTTTTTTGGAAATTAACATATTATTTATCAGTAGGTACAGCTCAATAATAAAAAATGAAGCTCTTGTGGATTTGTTGCATCCTGTGTAATGACTTAATCTTTAGGATGAGATTAGAAAGGCGTTTTTCTTTTTAACACAGCCTTTCTTATCTCTAGACCAAGACATTTGGAGGAGGTGGTATTGCTGGAAGCAATCTCAATACAGGTGCTGGAGGGAGTCGTAACAGGGAAGTGTTCCAGAAAGAGAGAATAATCAGAAGTGAAAGCAGATCAGAAGGAGTGTATCGTGAGCTGGTAAGCTTTAACTGCAAAACAAAGAATTGCATAACAACATTGTGAACAAAAGCAAATACAATTTCTCCTCTGTCACTTATATTCCCCAAACTCACACACTCACTCTTTCTCTCTCTCCGCACTCTTTATTTCCATATCTTTCGTTACACCCACTTCATTTCACTTATTCACTCTTTTGAATTATTACAGTTGGGCACAGGATCTAGGAATAAAAAAACTAGTACAAATAGATTTAGAGAGCGCTTTTTCCCACGAGCTATTAGGGCCATATATGTGAAATTAACTTAGTGATTCTAAACAAATTTTATTCTTTTAAATAACAAACATGTAATACTCACCTGCTTTGTGCAATGGTTTTGCATAGAGCAGTCCCAATCCTCATCTCCGTGGATCCCCCGCCAGCTCCTTGCTCCTCCCACCACCCGCGTGCCCCCATAGCAAGCCACTTGCTATGGGGGCACTTGTGCGGGCTCGCTCCCGAGTCCCACTGTTTGCATCTGTTGACACAGACAGCGGGACTTTGCCCCGCCCCCACTCCCTGCCACTGGCTGTTATTGACAGCAGCAGGAGCTGTGCTGCTGTGTCTGAGCCAATAAGGAGGGAGAGAGCAAAGAGAGCCTCTGCTCTTGTGCCCATCACTGGATCGGGCTTGAGCTCAGATAAGTATAAGGTAGGGCTTGGGGGGGGGGGGGGGGGGCGGTGGACTGCATGCAGAAGGTGTAGTATTTGACCTTCATGCATAGAATGCATTAACCACTTGCCCAACCGCCCACAGTACATATACATCATTACTTTGACTTTAAATACCATTGTTATGGCTGCAGCTAGGTGCCATAACCCTGGTATTTTGTACTGTTGGTGATTCTGCATTGGATAAAAGTGGTCCCAGCGGCGGATTCGCCACAGGATAATTTTTAGAGGAGACGGGAAGGGCATAGAGCCGAGCCCCCACTCAGCCATATGCCCTTGGAGGACCGGAGCGACGTCTGAAGTCACTTCTTCCTCTCAGGCTTAAAGGGATTAATTTTTTCCTTAAAGTCAAAGTGTCTTGCTTTTAAGGGTAAATCAGAGATCTGGGATCTCTCAATAAAGAGGACCTGTCATGCTTATTTATATTACAAGGAATTGTTAACATTTCTTGTAATAGGATTAAATGTGATCAAAATAAATAAAGGGACAGTGTAAAAATAAAAAGTAAAATAAATAAAAAATAAATAAGCACATTGTCCCTTTGTGCTCGTGTACAGAAGCGAATGCATATGTAATGGATATAATTTGACAAGGGATGGTGCCAACAAAAATTTTTCCAAATGAAATCAAGAAAAATCTGCCCCTTTTTTCAAGTGAACAAATCACCCATAAATAAATACAAAAACAAAATATAAAAGGACAGCGCCAATTCATCAATATATGGATAAACATTAATTGCATCACAAGTTAATAATTACGTGCATATATTCTCAATGACATTCCTGATAGAAAAGTTCACGCACCAAAAAGGAAAAATTTGTGCAGTAATAGGTGATCTTAATTGTCCGTGTTCCACCAACAATCCTGTGGGAGAAAAGAACAAACTCACCAGATGCTAAATGCTAATACTGTTAAGTATAGTATTGCTTTCTAAAAAGTACAGTGCAATAAAAACTGAATATCATGCCCTAAAATGTATATTCCAAACACATTATACATTCTTAGTACTTCAGTCTTTTAAGCAGACATTGCTGTACTTCATCGGTCAATGCAAGTTTCATTTGTTGATTTTCTGAGTTTACCTACTGGTGAAGGAGGGTAATTTCCAGACACCTATTGCAGGCTTCAAGTTACAGTAAAACCTTGGATATGCGAGTATAATTTATTCCAGGAACATGCTTGTAATCCAATAAGAAACAATGGAAACTCAGATGATTCATTCCACAACCATTTATTCATAAGTCTTTCAGTTTATAGTCCATATAAAAAGATTATAGCAATGTGATAAGTTGTGTAACCATACAATGTCCATCCACAAATGGCAGCCTACACAAGGAGATTAGAAGCAAAATCCAGCAGAACCTACAGTGTATAAAAGAGAAGAGAGGCGCCTCTAAGTGTAGTAATATGGTTAAATTTAATGAAGGTACAACATTTAGCAACTCACAGGGTTGATGAATAAAAGAGGCACATCTAAGTATGCAGGTATCCGGGGTATAGCTGTCCACATAGACCGTCCTCCGCACAGCTCGCTCTCACCGTTGTCCGTCTGCAATCGTGACCGGAAAGTCTACCCTGCAGTTGAACGATTTGAAAACAAGGCTTGAAGCGCTCGTGGAGCGCAAAGTGGAAGGGATGACGTTGATGGCGGTGCAGAGGACGGTCTATGTGGGAAGCTTTACCCCGGATGCCTGCATACTTAGATGTGCCTGTTTTAATTATCAACCATGCAACTTGCTAAATGTTGTACCTTCATTAAATGTGACCATATTGCTACAATTAGAGGTGCCTCTGTTCTGTTTTATACTCAGTTGTGACATGACATGACTTGTATATCAAGTCAAAATTTAATTTAAAAATTTTGC
Source organism: Lithobates septentrionalis (assembly GCA_037952835.1). Classification (NCBI taxonomy): domain Eukaryota; kingdom Metazoa; phylum Chordata; class Amphibia; order Anura; family Ranidae; genus Lithobates; species Lithobates septentrionalis. The sequence goes on from JBBDGP010000597.1 coordinate 3,273,954, forward strand.
TTGTCTTGCAAAATGCTCTCAAACCAAGATAATCTCAAACCAAGGTTTTACTGTATTTCTAAGGTATAGGGAAAAAAAATCAGTATTAAGAATATCACAGCCACTAATCAGAATAAACCTCCCTCCAAATTTAAATGTTATTGGTAACACAGGAAGTAAGTGTAGAAAAAAAAATTACAGTGCACTTCAATGAGCCTGTGAGGTCTATCTAGATTCTTGCAGTAGTGAATTATAGAGATTGAAATTAAAGATGAACAGTATGAAATTTCAGGTTTTTGTACAGCTACAGGGGTTACTAGATAGTATTATTGCTTAAATGATTTTACTTGTGTATAATTGCTCTTTAAAACAAAAGGTGTATACTTGTGATCAAAATGGAGTAAGGCCCCATTTAATGACGAGTTTTGAAGGTACCTGAATAATTTATTCCTTTGACTAGGGCTGCAACTAACGATTTTTTTCATAATCGATTATTCATAATTGACTGATTTTTGTTTCGATTACTCGGATAAAAAGCCACAAAGTTTAGTTAATATGTAAAGTTTTAAAAAAAATACCATTTATTCTTGAATATCTATATAAGTGGTAAGTGGTAAATACACATAACCAGCTTATATGGTTAGGTAACAAAATATCTAATCCAGTCTGAGAAGAAAAGACAGAGATATAAAATACGATTTTGCAGATTTAAAATTAGGCATGATAGACTCCCTTGTCATAGACAGGTAGCTTGGTACAAGGGGGGCGACATCCCCCCCGCCTCCTGTAAGAACGATCAAGCGGCGGAACAGCCGCTATGATCATTCTTATGGTGCGCAGATTCGCCGGCTCTAAAAGACGATATCTGGATGATGTCTGTAGCTGATGTCAAAGCCGAGGACGTAATTTAGCGTACGGCGGGCGGGAATCGGTTAAAATGCATGTGCTCCCATTGTGGAGACTTAGAAGTGAGTTAAGGGACTACAGAAAACAGGGTGCCTTGGCGGGACCTTTAGCTTATGCACGTATTTGTAAATGTGTGCAGACTAAACCCCTGTACTTAACGCATATTGTTAGACAGGTCAATTTGGTTGGCCGCTGGCTGGTTGGCAAGTTTGAGCTTAGAAATCTCTCTCTGTTTGACATACGTCGTCCTTCCATTGCTCTTTGCTGCAAAGACTAGTTATAGGTGAGGGCAGTGGCCACTTGTTTGTATAGTATAGAGTGCCCCTACAGCAAAGTGAAAAATGTCTGCCTTTAGAATCACTCACTTCCTCCTGCCCAGGACTACATGCCCCATGAGGCATTGCTCCTCACACATTCACAAGTTCTGAGACACTTGCTGACATGTATGAACGGGTGTACTGAGCTGTATGCGTACTACACTATATTTTCTGATATGTAAACAAATAATGCGATCTGTATGCAGGCCAACTAATTGGCTGACCAACTAATCGATTCTGAAAATAGTTGCCAACTATTTTGAGAATCGATTATGTCGATTAGTTGTTTCATCTCTACCTGTGACCCATCTTGCATCCAGAATTGTCGGTTTACAAGCATAGATATGGCAAGTACATAAAAACCTTTATAATCTCCTAATTGTTAAAGCATATATGTTTATATGCTTTAACAAATAAAGAATATATGTTTATATGCTTTAAAAATCATGTTTAGATAACATAAGAAAAACAAAAAAGGGTTACTTTTGCATGTATTGCTAGTTTCATGCTGACACATAAAGTATGAACAAAAGTTTTATTAATCACCTCTTGATCTGTATAGGTAATTCAGTGATGTTGTGATACTCAGAATGTAAGCAATGTGTAGAGTGGAATTGCAGATTAATTGATCAATCAATGCCTAGGGTACAAAAATAAATTTAGTTTAAAGCTGTGGTTGCCTTGTCAGCACTGTGTGGCAATAATGATGATGTTTTCGATTGGACATGCTAATAAAATATCATGCAACACTCCGTGTGTATCTCGATAATAGATGTTCTATTTGGATGATCCTAAGCCGCATTCTGAGTACATTTTATCCCAGAAGCCTTTAAAGACGTTGCATATGATTTGTCACTCAATAATCTAATTACATCTGAAAATTGCTCAACTAAATAAGTGGCCTTTCAGGAAGCAGAAAAATACAGTGAAGAAAACTGTAAGATCAATATGTTTCAGCTTTAATGTGCAAATTTGAGGAAACAACTGTAAATCTGTCCTTTTTTTTTTAAACCCTGTTAGGATTTACTTGAGACATTTTTTTTCTCTTTGTATTTCTAAAACAGCTACATTTTCACATCTTCATATCACTGTGAATTATGTTTTATTTAAACTGCTATTTGTTCCTGCACTTTAAATTCTTTGTTTTATCAGAGCACTATCAGACTATATAATTGGTACTGTTTGCTAGGGATCTGATATTGCATTAGGCATTTTTGTGAAAATAAAGTTTCATAGTGCTTTGCAATATAAGGTAAGGAAATGTGATTACAGTCTTAGTGACAATCTTGCAACTGGAATCAGAAATTGAATGTTGTTGGTTATTAAATTTATTCTTTGGATTTATTCTATTGCAGGTTGATGAAAAGGCACTGAGGCACATCACAGAGATGGGCTTCAGTAAAGAGTCAGCCAGACAAGCTCTTATGGACTACAGCAACAATATGGAAGCGGCTCTTAACTTCCTAATAGCTGGCAGTAAGCCTAAACCTGCTCAAGGGCTCCCAGCACGAGGTATTGTCACCTGGTTTATAACATGGATAGATACAGTGAAGTACCCAAACATTCATGTGTTTATAGGACATCACAAGCTCAAAATTTGGCCCTATTGGGGATTGGCCGAATACATTTATTAAAATTGATATGGATGTCTAAGCTCCTATATACCCTTTGTGGATCCTAGTTACCCTTTGTGGATCCCCCTCAAGATGTTCATAAAGTGTAATTATATAAATCAAGGATTGATCTGGAGGAATCAACATCCTAGAATATCTTAACCAAAATACCCAGATGGCCTTTTCTACCTTCAGGCCGGGTTCACACTGGTACAACACAACAGTCGTACGACTGTGGATCCAACTTTGCCGAACTGCGACTTGAAGTCCAACATCCATCTGACTTATATTCCCGACAATATCAGGCACTGTGTCTGTTATGAATCTTTAGGGGAAACTGCACGCAAAAAAAACCCCCCAAAAAAACGGCATTGATTCCCCCTCCAAGACCATACCAGGCCCTTCGGTTTGGTATGGATTTTAGGGGGAACCCCCACGCCGTTGGTGCCCCCCCAAAATCTATACCAGACCCTAATCTGAGCACGCAGCCCGGCAGGCGAGGACAGGCACCCCCCCTGAACTATACCAGACTGCATGCCCTCAAAATGGGGGGGGGGGGTGGGTGCTCCCCCCACCCCAAAGCACCTTGTGCCCATGTTGATGAGGAAAAGGGCCTCTTCCCGACAACCCTTGCTGGTGGTTGTCTGGGTCTCTGGGCGGCTTATCGGAATCTGGAAGCCCCCTTTAACAAGGGGGCCCCCCACCCTATGTGATTGAGTATGGGGTACACTGTACCCCTACCCATTCACCAAAAAAAAGTGTCCAAAATAAAACACAGTACACAGGTTTTTTAAGTATTTTATTAAGGCAGCTCCGGCGTTTCTTCTGACGTCTTCTCCCTCTTCTGGCGAAGTCTTCTCCCTCTCCGGTTCTTCTCTCTGCGCTGTCTTCTCCCTCTTCTGCTGGGTCTCCTCTCTCCGTTGTCTTCTCGCTCTGTTGCCGGGTCTTCTCGCTCTGTTGCCGGGTCTTCTCGCTCTGTTGCCCAGTCTTCTCGCTCTGTTGCCCGGTCTTCTCGCTCTGTTGCCCGGTCTTCTCGCTCTGTTTTTCTTCCGATGTTGACTCGATGCAATCTCCCAGTGTAATGCTGGGTCCGCCGTGTGCCATGACTTATAATGGCATGAGGCGGGGCAACCTGCTGATGTCATCAGGAGGCCCAGCTCCCTTGTGACGTCATCACCCGGGGCATGATGGGGCGATGACGTCACAAGGGGGCAGGGCGTCCAGATGACGTCAGCGGGTGGTGGATCTAGGGGCCCCCTTGTTAAAGGGAGCTTCCAGATTCCGATAAGCCCCTGCCCCCGCAGACCACGACAACCACCGGCAAGGGTTGTTGGGAAGAGGCCCTCGTCCTCTTCAATATGGGGACAAGGTGCTTTGGGGTGGGGGGGCGCAAAGCACCCACCCCCCGTGTTGAGGGCATACGGTCTGGTATGGTTTAGGAGGGGGGGCGCTCGCTCGTCCCCACCTCCTTCCTGGCCTGCCGGGCTGCGTGCTCGGATAAGGGTCTGGTATGGATTTTGGGGGACCCCACACGTTTTTTTCGGCATGAGGGGTTCCCCTTAAAATCCATGCCAGACTGATGGTCTTGGAGGGGAACCCATGCCGTTTTTTGTTTGTTTTTCATTTTTGCGTGGGGTTCCCCTTCAAGATCATCAGAGCACAAGTTACATGCCAAAGTCGGATCAGTTAAGATGGCGATCCGACTTCAGTGGTATTCAATGGACTGAAGTATGATCAAAGTCAGACCAAAGTAGTGCAGGAAGCATTTTCAAAATCGGATCGACTTGTGTCAGACCAGTTAAGACAGCTCTCATAGGGAAACATTGATTTTCACACGTTATGCGACATGAGCTCCCAATGACCCCGCCCCATGCCAATATAAGTAATGGCCCACCACGCACCCAGCATTAGAGTGGAAGAGAGCATCAAGTCAACATTGGAAGAAGAACAGAGCGAGAAGACCCGGAATACAGTGGAGAAGACCCGGCAGAGGCAGAAGACAGCGGGCAGAGGCAGAAGAACCAGAGAGGCTAGAAGGACCAGCAGAGGCAGAAGACATCGCCAGAAGAGGGAGAAGAGCCGGAGGGGGAGCAGATGTCAGAAGAGACGCCGGAGCTGCCTTAATAAAATATTGCCCCAACCGCCCATCCCCCCCATGTTGAGGGTATGCTCCCTGGTATGGTTCAGGAGGGGGGTCCGCTCGCTTGTCCCCACCCCCTTTTCTGGACTGCTGGGCTGCATGCTCGGATAAGGGTGTGGTATACATTATGGGCGGGAACCCATGCCATTTTTTTTTTTTTTCATTTGGTGTGGAGTTCCCCCTAAAGATTCATACTAGATACAAAGTGCCTGCATTGTCTGGATCAAAGTTCATTGAAGTCGGACTTCAAGTCGCAGGGCAAAGTCGTATACACAGTGGTACGACTGTTGTGTCGTATCAGTGTGAACCCGGCCTTCTACTAAGAACCCTTCACACTACCCTACAGTCCACCTTATGGGGAAAGTGTGGAAAATTTAATATAGAAGGCCTTACACTCATTTGAGAGAATAATAATTTACCAGAGTTTGAAAAACTCTGGGGTTTCAAGTGTGGAAGGCTGGTGACATTCAGACAATTCCCCAGCTTTTTGTGACCAATCTATTCAAATCATTCCAGCGTTTTCAAACCGAATTTCATTTACATAAATCCTCCTTTGATCAATACCTCCAGCTTTGCCATGCACCAGGAACCCAATTTAGAACATCCGCCCCAACCTTGAATAGTATTGCGATATTAGACATGCTAATTAAATGTATGGACACCAAAGATCTGGTGCCAAAATCTATTTGCAGCTCACAAACTGATAGTGTTAAAGTGGGTTGCTCCTTCTGTGGGAGAATGGGTCAACGAACATAACAAATTAATAGAGTATGAGAAGCTTACAGATGAACAAAAGGGCTAAACTGAAAAAGTATTCATTTATGTGGGCAAGATGGCATGATTATATGACCAATTTCTCAATTCCAAACAATACTCCTTGATATTTCTTAAAGAGACAGTATAGGCAGTTTACCAGTAACCCGTGAGGCATATTGGGGGGGTCTTTAGTTGGAATTATGGGAATAGGTTAATGTATTATAGTGCTAATACTATTTAATACTGCAGATCCTGCTTTTTTTGTATGTGTTTTAGATTGTGGAGTTCAACTCATAATTAGATCATTAATGTATAGCAAAATGTGTCTTTTTATATACCTCCTTTTTTATTTTGAATGTGTATGTTTTTTGTTGTAACACATGTTAAAAATAAAGTTTGATTTAATAAAAAAAATATAGCCCTATCAAACACATTTTCCAGGCCATCTTATTACTGAAAAAAGGGGATGGCATAGACTGGTACGTTGCCGCTCTGGTACCACAAAAAATTCAACCCCTGAGCAGGTAGCTGTGTTTCTTTCAAGCAGCAGTTAAATTAATATATATTAATATTTAGGTTTTTACACTGTATCTTTAATGGAAAAAAAAAGATCTATTCCATAATACATTCATGTTAGAAATTGGGGCATGCTATGTAACAAATATCACCAGAAATGCTGCTTCAGAAGCTACCAGTCCACAAAAAGGGAGCAAATTTCACTCATCACTGACTCCTGTTGAAAGCTTCCTGCTGTAGAGCAGATGTGTAGAGAAAAGAAGTGTGAAGTAAGCGTGTCAGAAACCCAGCCAATTCTTACTGAGGTTACAATGAAAAATTTCCTAACTTTATCAAAGCGGTTTGTCAAAACAAAAACAGATTGCATGATATAGTTAGGTGATGTTAGAGTACTGCTTAACTTTTTTTTGTATACAGTCCATCCAGAAAGTATTCACAGCGCTTCACTTTTTACACATTTTGTGATGTTACAGCCTTATTCCACAATGGATTCATTATTTTCCTCAAAAGTCTACAAACAATACCCTATAATGACAACTTGAAAGAAAAATGTTTGAAATCTTTGCAAATTTCTTAAAAATAAAAACGAAAAAAAAAATCATGTGCATAAGTATTCACAGCCTTTTGCCATCACACTCAAAATTGAGCCCAGGTGCATCCTGTTTCCACTGATTACCCTTGAGATGTTTCTACAACTTGATTGCAGCCCACCTGTGGTAAATGCAGTTGATTGGACATGATTTGGAAAGGCACACACCTGTCTATATAAGGTCCCACAGTTAAAGCGGAGTTCCACCCAAAAGTGGAACTTCCGCTCATCGGATTCCTCCCCCCTCCGGTGTCAGTTGGCACCTTTCAGGGGGGCGGGGGGTGCAGATACCTGTCTAAGACAGGTATCTGCACCCACTTCCGGGAATAAACTCCCGCGGGAGTCACGCCCCCTCCCGCACTCCCCCGCCGTCTCCTGGGAAAGACACAGGTCCCAGGAGATAGCGGGGACCATTGAGAAAGCGCAGCGCGACTCGCGCATGCGCAGTAGGGAATCGGGAAGTGAAGCCGCAACGCTTCACTTCCTGATTCCCTTACTGAGAATGGCGGCGGCGGCAGCACCCGAGGATCGAGGGACGGATCGGTCTCGGGTGCCGACATTGCTGGACCCCGGGACAGGTGAGTGACCTTATTTTAAAAGTCAGCAGCTGCAGTATTTGCAGCTGCTGACATCTAAAAAAAAATTTTTGCGGGACTCCTGCTTTAACAGTGCGTGTCAGAGCACAATCCAAGCCATGAAGTCCAATGAATTGCCTGTAGACCTCCGAGACAAGATTGTATTGAGGCACAGATCTGGGGATGGGTACAGAAAAATGTCTGCAGCATTGAAGGCCCCAATGAGCACAGTGGCCTCCATCATCCATAAACGTAAGAAGTTTGGAACCACCAGGACTCTTCCTAGACCAAGCCACCCGGCCAAACTGAACGATCAGGGGGGAAGGGCCTTAGTCAGGGAGGTGACCAAGAACCTGATGATCACTCTGACAGAGCTCAAGTATTTCTCTGTGTAGAGAGGAGAACCTTCCCAAAGAAAAACCAACTCTGCAGCACTCCACCAATCGGGCCTGTATGGTAGACTGGCCAGACGGAAGCCACTCCTCAGTAAAAGACACATGACAGCCTGCCTGGAGTTTGCCAAAAGGCATTTGAAGGACTCTCAGACCATGAGAAACAAAATTCACTGGTCTGATGAAACAAAGACCTCTTTGGCCTGACCTAGCCAATACCTTTCCTACAATGAAGCATGGTGGTGGCAGCATCATGCTATGGGGATGTTTTTCAGTGGCAGGAATTGGGAGACTAGTCAGGATCGAGGGGAAGATGAATGCAGCAATGTACAGAGACATCCTTGATGAAAACCTGCTCTAGATCGCTCTGGACTTCAGACTGGGGCACAGGTTCATCTTCCAACAGGACAACAACCTGAAGCACATAGCCAAGATAAAAAAGTAGTGGCTCCCGGAAAAGTCTGTGACTGTCCTTGAGTGGCCCAGCCACAGCCCAGACTTGAACACGATTGAACATGTCTGGAGAGATCTGAACATGGCTGTGCACTGACGCACCCCATCCAACCTGATGGAATTTGAGAGGTCTTGTAAAGAAGAATGGGAGAAACTACCCAAAAATAGGTGTGTCAAGTTTGCATCAAACTCAAAAAGACGAGGCTGTAATTGGTGCCAAATGTGCTTCAACAAAGTATTGAGCAGAGGCTGTGAATACTTATGTACAGTGCCTTGCAAAAGTATTCACCCCCTATTGGCATTTTTCACGTTTTGTTGCCTCACAACCTGGAATTAACATGGATTGTTTGAGGATTTGCCTCATTTAATTTACAGAACATGCCCAACACTGAAGATTTTTTTTTTTTTTATTGTGAAGCAAACAACAAATAGGACAAAATAACAAAAAAAAGTCAATGTGCATAACTATTCACCCCCCCCCCCCCCTAAAGTCAATACTTTGTAGAGCCACCTTTTGCAGCTATCACAGCTCCAAGTCGCTTTGAATAAGTCTCTATGAGCTTGCCACATCTTACCACTGGGATTTTTGCCCATTCCTCCTTGCAAAACTGCTCCAGCTCTTTCAAGTTGGGTGGTTTGCGCTTGTGAACAGCAATCTTTAAGTCTGATCACAGATTTTCTATTGGGTTGAGGTCTGGGCTTTGACTAGGTCATTCCAACACATTTACATGTTTTCCCTTAAACCACTCAAGTGTTGCTTTAGCAGTGTGTTTGGGGTCATTGTCCTGCTGGAAGGTGAACTCTGTCCTAGCCTCAAATCACACACAGAGTGTTACAGGTTTTGCTCAAGAATATCCCTGTATTTAGCACCATCCATCTTTCCCTCAACTCTGACCAGTTTCCCAGTCCTGACTGCTGAAAAACATCCCTACAGCATGATGCTGCCACCACCATGTTTCACTGTGGGGATGGTGTTCTTTGGGTGATGTGATGTGTTGTGTTTGCGCCAGACATAGCGTTTTTTTTGATGGCCAAAAAGTTAAATTTTAGTCTCATCAGACCAGAGCACCTTCCTCCATACATTTTATGACTCTCCCACATGCCTTTTCGCAAACTCAAAACGTGCCATTTTGTTTTTTTCCTGAAAGTAATGGCTTTCTTCTGGCCACTCTTCCATAAAGCCCACTCTATGGAGCGTACGGCTTATTGTCGTCCTATGTACAGATACTCCAGTCTCTGCTGTGGAACTTTGCAGCTCCTCCATGGTTACCTTAGGTCTCTGTGCTGCCTCTCAGATTAATGACCTCCTTGCCCGGTCCGTGAGTTTTGGTGTGCGGCTGTCTCTTGGCAGGTTTGCTATTGTGCCATGTTCTTTCCATTTGGTTATGATAGATTTGATGGTGCTCCTAGGGATTGTCAACAATTTGGATATGTTTTTATAACCTAACCCTGACTTGTACTTCTCAACAACATTGTCCCTTACTTGTTTGGAGAGTTCTTTGGTCTTCATTGCAGTGTTTGGTTAGTGGTGCCTCTTCCTTAGGTGTTGCAGCCAAAAGGTGTGTATATGTAATGACAGATCATGTGACACTTAGATTGCACACAGGTGGACATCATTTCCCTAATTATGTGACTTCTGAAGGTAATTGGTTGCACCAGAGCTTTTTATGGGCTTCATAACAAAGGGAGTGAATACATACGCACATGCCAATTATCAGTTTTTTATTTCTGAAAAATTGTTTTATGTATATATTTTTCTTATTTTACTTCACCAACTTAGACTATTGTGTTCTGATCCATCACATATAATTCAGATTAAAAAAAAACATTGAACTAAAGGCCGTAATGTAACAAGATAGGTAAAAAGCCAGGGGGGGGGGGGTGAATACTTTTGCAAGGCACTGTACATGTGTTTTTTTTCTTCGTTTTTTTTTTTAAATTACATTTGCAAAGAATTCAAACAATTTATTTCAGCTTGTCATTATGGGGTATCTTTTGTAGAATTTTGAGGAAAATGATTCATTTGTTCCATTTTGGAATAAGGTAGTAACATAACAAAATGTGGAAAAAGTGAATCGCTGTGAATACTTTCCAGATGCACTGTATATTGTGTTTGATCTTGCCTCTTCCTGCCTTCCCATTGCTCTTTCAGACAAACAATAATTCTAAAGGTCCAATAGGGATTTGGAAGGCAACATTACCATGCTCACATTATACAGGAAATATAAAGATTTACTTATAGTGTCAGCTGTGGTGAGATGTTTACTGAGGATCTGTCTCTAGCTTCCATACATTCAGTGTCTGATCTGGAACTAATATGCAGAATTTGAAGTCAGGACTAAAGATCTGCATATTAGTTTCAGGAGTACAGTCTCCATAATCCATTTATTGCATGTGTTATTGTGTGTAGAGTGAAGCAATTAATCAGCAAGATCTAACAAAAAAATACAAGCGCGCCACCAATAACTATGTATCTGAATACAATGTATACAACTACATTTCCATGATTCACCACTATTTTCGTGAAAATTTTTTTTAAAAAATAGATACATTTTTCAAACTAGCTGAAATATCTTGTTTATGCAAAGTGTTTATATGTCATAAATAAGGAGCAACTAATTTACTCCATTTACTTTTACTTATACCAATAGGTTAAACGAATATCTATTCAAATGGTGAAATATAAGTAAAAAGTTACCAAGTGCCTATTAAAACTGGTGCTTATGTGAAAAAAAATATCAATCGTATAGATCTATGCGTTCATAATCTTTCAACACACCAATTAAATTATTACTTGTTCCTCTTTAAAAAAAAATAGCAGAAATAAACACCCTTGTGATGTGTCATAAAAGATAAAGTCCATATGAGGATATCTTGTATTGCAGATCAATCATGAATCTTCTGCTTTGGAACAAACAAATAAATAAATGATCTTCCCGCTATAGGTAAAATAGAAATGCTCGCTTACCAAATCTGTAGGATCTCAAATTATAGAGATCTTAAAGGTTTGTTGCATTCGCCTGCCGGCATCTGTGATCTCCACCTGGGTAGTAATCCAGAAAGTTTTTCCTGTTTTTCTTCAATGGAATACCCAACAGACACTTTCTTTGGTTTCAGGTGTTAAACTTCCACAGCTGTGGGAGGGAAGGTCAATTATCTTCCCTCAATCCTCCACACATCCAGACCCCTCAATGAAAACAAAACGGGGGAAACTCCATAGTGTAGATGTAAAAATTTATTAAAAGTCACTTGTAATTCCACAGCAATTGCACACAGCACTAAGAACACAGCATTTCGGAAACTGCAAGCCAAAAAGTCAAATCAAATTGCACAGCAACATCACCGCAAATAGTGCACAGCAAAGGGAACTGGATAAAAATGTTTCACATTCCCAGTAGAAGCCTGTTGAGGGGAAACGCGCGTTGGATGGAGCAAGTGGCTGTGATGCCATCATGTTTTATTCATTTTTTCCCTATGCAGTGAGAAGGCTCAACCCTCTGCTGCCTGTGAAACATTTTTATCCAGTTCCCTTTGCTGTGCACTATTTGCGGTGATGTTGCTGTGCAATTTGATTTGACTTTTTGGCTTGCAGTTTCCGAAATGCTGTGTTCTTAGTGCTGTGTGCAATTGCTGTGGAATTACAAGTGACTTTTAATACATTTTTACATCTACACTATGGAGTTTACCCCGTTTTGTTTTCATTGAGGGGTCTGGATGTGTGGAGGGTTGAGGGAAGATAATTGACCTTCCCTCCCACAGCTGTGGAAGTTTAACACCTGAAACCAAAGAAAGTGTCTGTTGGTTATTCCATTGAAGAAAAACAGGAAAAACTTTCTGGATTACTACCCAGGTGGAGATCACAGATGCCGGCAGGCGAATGCAACAAGCCTTTAAGATCTCTATAATTTGAGATCCTACAGATTCGGTAAGCGAGCATTTCTACTTTACCTATAGCGGGAAGATCATTTATTTATTTGTTTGTTCCAAAGCAGAAGATTCATGATTGATCTACAATACAAGATATCCTCATATGGACTTTATCTTTTATGACACATCACAAGGGTGTTTATTTCTGCTATTTTTTTAAAGAGGAACAAGTAATAATTTAATTGGTGTGTTGAAAGATTATGAACGCATAGATCTATACAATTGATTTTTTTCACATAAGCACCAGTTTTAATAGTCACTTGGTAACTTTTTATTTATATTTCACCATTTGAATAGTTATTCGTTTAACCTATTGGTATAAGTAAAAGTAAATGGAGTAAATTGGTTGCTCCTTATTTATGACATATAAACACTGCATAAACAAGATATTTCAGATAGTTTGAAAAATGTATCTATTTTTTTAAAACATTTTTTCACGAGAATAGTGGTGAATCACGGAAATGTAGTTGTATACATTGTATTCAGATACATAGTTATTGGTGGCGCGCTTGTATTTTTTTGTTACTTTGTTTGGGTCCTTTTTATATTTTTGACTTACACGAGCAGCTGCACCGCTTTGTTGTTTTTTTACATATGGTTAGCACAAAATATACTCTTTTGAATCAGCAAGATCTGCCATAGCAATGTTATGACAGCATTGTTCTGATCCCCTGCCTAAATCATAATCTTAGCATAGAATATATAGAAGTGAAAGGCGGTGAAGTCTCTCATGTGCTTCAGGAAGAGCTGCAGGAACTCTAGCAGGGGCTGTGTAGTAAGTAGAAGTGAAGTTGCTGCATGAAAGAGGCATGCTTAACCTGCATCCATTGTCATTCAATACATAGGTAAAGGAAAAGGTCGAGGAAGAACACGGATAGAAGAAAATGATGAACTGTCAAATTCGAGACCTTCTGCCCCTAGCACTCTCTTTGATTTTCTAGAGTCCAAAATGGGAAGTTTTTCTATTGAAGGTGAGTCCCGTTGTAATATTATGTATAGTGTTAAGCGACATGAAAAAATAAATTGATTTGGATTATATAAATTCATTAAGTGGTATATGTATGAAAACAACACTGGCTGTGGTTAAATCTTCTGGGCAGCCAAGGAGCCCTATACCATACCCATCGCTGATGTTTTGGGGATGTGTGAGCTATAAAGGCTCAGGAAATTTGGTCAAAATTGATGGCAAGATGAATGCAGTATGTTATCAAAAAATACTGGAGGAACATTTGCATTCATCAGCCAGGAAGCTGCGCATGGGACGTACTTGGACATTCTAACATGACAATGATCCAAAACGCAAGGCCAATCGACCTGTCATTGGCTACAGCAGAATAAAGTGACCATCTCAGTCTCCTGACCTCAATATCATTGAGCCACTTTGGGGAGATCTCAGACCTGCAGTTCATGCAAGACAGCCCGATAATTTACAGGAATTGGAGACTTTATGCAAAGAGGAATGGGTAGCTTTACCATCTGACAAGATAAAGAGCCTCATCCACAAATACCACAAAAGACTTCAAGCTGTTAAAGTTAAATGTTAAAGTTAAATGTTAAAGGTGGCAATACACAGTATTAAGAACTGGGGTATATAAACTTTTTAACAGGGTCATTTGGGTAGTTTTTGTTGTAATTATGATTTAAAAAGAGTAGACACAGTTCATTGATAATGTATGACTTCAGCCAAACACTAACCATGAGTGAAAGAAAAGTTTTTTTGTTTTATCATTCATATTCTCTGAAAAATAGCCAAGAAATCATAAATTCTGCCAGGGTATGTAAACTTATGAGCACAACTGTACATCAGTCCACCCCAGATATCCCCTTACTAATATTTAACCACATTTTAATTATTTTACAGTACATCATTCCATTGTTTGATTAAAAAATGTAACCGGATATCCAAAATGCAATGCTCAGGAATAATACGGAGACAGTAATTTCCTGAACAGCAACCACTCAGAATTACATTTACTAAAAATTAAAAACGGGATGATGTTCCCAATGCTGAATGTATTCAGTCATCATGCATCTAACCCGCAGAAGATCGGCCTACACCAGCCAAATCGGAAGTCACATAGGCCACAAGGCCTCATGTCACTCCTATTCTTAACGGATAACAAGGGCTCCTCAAGTCCACTGTAACCATCAAACCACCATGATGAAATGAGGCTTTAGAGCATTTCAGCACTGTTCCTGTTGTATAAAACAGGCTTCAGTTACTATCAATTAAAAGTAAAATCAATAAAAACAAGGTTCCTAAACAATCACAAAAGATAATGAATTAATGAATCATAGTTGTGTGATATATACTGCATTTGAAGATTTTCTATATAAATGTGCTCTTGGCTTACGTAGTTGCTTCCTTAAATTGGTGACTTATGAACTTTAGAAATATTCTGCCTTCATTCCAAACCCTGGCTCAGTATATCAAGCATTCGGCTCATGGTTGCAGCATGCTTTTTTCTTTGGACACAGAGGCTCATAGTAATTACTAAGTGGGTTATATCTCACCTTCAGGTGCTGGACACTGGTGTAATCAATTAGACAGGAAGTTTCCTCCCTATATAACCCCTCCCTTACAGGGAGTACCTCAGTTTTTTCACCAGTGTCTAAGGTGTTGATCACGGTTAATGAGTGCTCCTAGATGGCCTGAACAAGGTCAGGGAGCTACGCTATCGGATCCATTCAAAGAGCCAAAACAAAAGCGAAAGTGGATGGTACCCGATGCCTCGATACCAAAGAACGAGGTTTTGCCTGTAATGCTTCTCTCAGGAGAGCTGGGCCCTGAGATCCAGCACCTTGGTCACATTGCTATACCACACATTTGCTCTGGCAGGGCGCTATACATGGCCCAAGGCAGTGGACCCAACGTACAGAGGGGACCCCGTCCTTGATGGTCTGGCATGACTCCAACCCGCCGTGATGGGTAAAGATTGGGTTGCTGTGATATTCCAGCAGTACCCTGCAGCGAGGAATGGTAAGTCTGCATTTGTTTGCAGTGTCTCTATTAAGAGAGCGTTCTGACTGTCAGTTTCCCGGTGGCCACTGGGAGCAGTGTGCTGTTCTATCATGCTTGTACTCTGGCTCAGGCAGGCTGCTGTTTATTCCCCAGCCACTAGAGGGCGCAGATTTGCTTCTAGCCTATTGTTATTTTAGACAGGAAAAAGAAGGGCAGCCATTACCATGTGCTGACAGGTCGGACGGCAGTGGGCCGTGAGTGTGTGAGTGCCAGCTTGGGAACAGGTACAGAGAAGTCATGATTACATGCTGCATATTTTCTGCCTATCCATGGGGCATGTACAGCTGTAAGTAGTAGATACACCCCTGTATGATTAGTAGTTCACTTTAAAAGTGTCATTTTCTGCTTGTGGGCATGAACAGCATCATACACGTGCTTGCTGTTTTGAAGTGCATGTTGTTATATTACATGTTTGAAAGGTTTGAGCATATTGCATATGTGCTTGGTATCCTACAGGTATAAGTATAGGACCAACTGCAGTTGTGCAGGTGCTTGCTTGCTAAAAGTCGCACAGTTGCTAAATACACACAGATGCTGATATGCTTAGTTGCTAAAATCACACAGTTGCTAGTACGCACAGATGCTGATATGCACAGTTGCTAAAATCGCACAGTTGCTAGTACGCACAGATGCTGATATGCACAGTTTCTAAAATTGCATAGTTGCTAGTACGCAAAGATGCTGATATGCACAGTTGCTAAAATCGCACTGTTTCTAGTACGCACAGATGCTGATATGTACAGTTGCTGAAATCGCACAAGTTGCTAACATACACAGATGTTGAATTGCACAGTCGCTAAGGTTGCACAGTTGCTTAAAAAGCACAGATGCTGAAATACACAGTGGCTGGATCGCACAGTTGATGCTGAAACGCACAGGTGCTGCTTAAACAAACAGGTTGCATAAAGATATAGTAAAAAAATTCCGCGCTAGGACAACATATAAAACATAAGCAGCAGTAAACAGTGCGACAGCGCTAAATAGACATAGAAGAAAAAATAAACCGCGCTAAGTAAAAAATATTATATACGGTTATATACGGTGGAAGTTTTCACTGCCACACACAAAAAGTTATATATTGAAAAATCTTTAGAAAAACAAAAATCAAAAACTAATGAACAAAAGAGAGTCCAGGTATTTCTTGAGATAGGATCTGTCACCAAATCACCAGAATAATTCAACTTAATGTAGGTACCAGTCCAAGGATTATGAGCTAAAATTGCCCTTACCAGAACACCAATAAAATCGAACGGATGGCATTAAACCCAGCCAGGACCTTTGGGATGAAAACCAATCTGCACCATCCGGTTTCAAGATGTAGTTCCCTCAATGGATACAGGAAAAAAGACAACACAAAATACTGGCCATAGTGTAGTATAGTCAGATGTTTATCATGGACATACAGACATACCAACACCCTGGTGAGCACACAAAAAACAAACAACAAAAAGGAGGGGAGGGGGGGTGAAAAACCCACCACCGTGGCTGTAGATTGCGCTTACCGACTCACAGTGGTAACCAGGCTCTATATCAAACTAGAAACTGATCGATGGATGACAGAGAAGGATTGATTCACCCGCTGTAGCCAGGAATCCATACCGTCAGTACAAAATAAAAATAATAAACTCTCCATGGTGAAATATGTATAAGACTAGTTTTAATGAATAAAGTAATGCACTTACAGAATAGAAGGATGTATATCGCATAAAATACAAATCGCCGGCCGGCATAAAAACATAAGAGCGGAGCTCGTCCTACTTCCTGGTCACGTGGTAGCGTCGCTGCGTGCGTACCCAGACGCATTTCGGCATCAAATGGACGTTCTCAATGGGGACGAGGTTGCATAAAGATACATGGTCATGTGTGTACAAAATGCATGTTTGGACATGTTTGTGTTAAGAAAAAAAAAATTTATATATATATATATATATATATATATATATAGCTCAAAACATGCTTCATTTTTTTTTTTGATCACATAAGAACGCGTGATCGCATAAGATGACAGGATCGCTTAAAGATGCACGGTCGGGGGGCGTGTCCAAGATGGCGCTGGGAGCAGACGTGTATTAGCTGAGCTCCGGTCTCCGGCCATCAATCCTACAGCTATCCTAGTGTGAAGGATCGCAAATTTGGACCTTATCGCTTCCAGAAGCTTTGGTGGGTGGATTGGGCGATGCCCGCGGGCAGGAAATCGAGCCAGCACAGGTACAATAGCACCCCGGTAAAGACCCGCTCTGTCCTGAGATCCGCCGCACACGAGGCGTCCAAGATGGCGTCGCCGGCAGCTTCCCCTCCTGACAGAGCTATACAGACGGGCTCTGCGGCTTTCGATGCCCTAATGCTGGCCATAACTACCTGCCAGGCGACTCTAACCACTAAAATAGACCATGATGTGCAGACGGAGACTGCCCTCATCCGTAGAGACATGGATAAGTTCAGGGACCGTGTAACTGAGGCGGAAAGACGTGTGTCAGATATAGAGGATACACAGAGGGAACACCATGCGGATATCCAGGCCCTGAAACTGAAAGTCAGACACCTGGAAAATAGAGCCGAGGACGCAGAGAACCGCAACCGGAGGAGCAATCTGAGGATCCTTGGCCTTCCTGAGGGGGCTGATCCGGTCACATTCATGGAGGGGCTCCTGCCTAAGCTGCTCCCCAGGGCCGCCTTCTCTCCCCACTTCTCTATAGAGAGAGCCCATAGGATGCCAGCGACTAGGGGACCTCCGGGAGCACCACCGCGCACTTTCATATTCAAGCTACTGCACTACAGAGACCGAGACACGATCCTCCGCGCAGCCAGGTTACAAGGAGACCTAAAACTTGGGGATGCAGCCCTGCTTATATTCCCGGATTACTTGGTGGAGACCCAACGCCGCCGCAAATCATTTGATCAAGTCAGAGCTATGCTGAGACAAAAGGGCGTGAAGTACAGCATGCTCTTTCCTGCCAGGCTAAGGGTCCAGGATGGGGAGAGAGTACAATTTTTTACATCGCCCAGGGATGCTGCAGCGTGGGCTGAGACTCTCCGCCCCTGAATCCCGGTCTCGCTGATCTGCTTATGTGCTACCCCTCTGACTTAACCCTAGGATTAGCACCTCACATGTGCTTACAGGAATGCGGGACTGATCCTTTCTGCTGACACTCCTTCATACAGGCGCATATGCGCCATACAAAGTTGGGGATAACTAAACTTAGTGCAGCAGCACCCCCTGGTGGTTTGTCTGGGCACTCATGGTCCACCTTAACTCATTACACCACTCAGGGGAGGTCACGCGACATGTTTCAGGGAGAATCTGGGACACTCCCCCTCTGACCCTGCTTACCCCACGGAGGTTCCGGAGGAGGGGGGTGGAGGTATCCTCTTCGTTGATGGAGATCCTGGAACTTTCCAAATAATCCGGTCTTTGCCTGTCCACATTTTTCCCCCTGCTCTACATGGCTCCTACAGACCGGGGGACGGACCTGGCCCGGGACTCCCCTCCCCTCCACTGGTCACCGTGACGTTCTTCCGGATTCGGTGCAATTGCATACTCCCTTCTCTTATCCCTCCTCTTACACTGAAGGGACTTTTTCTTGTTGATGTTTGGAGAGGAATGGAGGAGAGGGGGGATACGGACCCTGTCTCTGGAGTCGTCTGACCAGGACTTCCTATGCATGGTATCTCCTGTTATAATGGGGGGGCATAGTGTGGACCCAAGCTATAATATAATGTTGGCAGGGGTAGCCATATGGTATGCCACTTCAGAAGTTTAAGTAAGCGCCCCCGGGGACCCTGGTGATTCACACTAAATTATCCGTGCCGGATAACAAGAAGCTAATTTGCCTGTAAAAGGCTGAGCGCCGTTTGCACATGGCCCTCATGTTTGCTCTCAGCCTTCCCCTTTTTTTGTTGGGAATGAGGCCCCTCTTACTATGTTGGGGGGAGGGGCGGGGTGGGGGGGGTGTTTGGTTCAAATGGACTGCAGTTGCAGACCCACTTATGTTTATTTTATTTTGTTTTTACGTTTTTTTGTTCATGACAGTGCTACAGGCAGACTACATGCAAAACATTCCATGCCGCTTAGGGTCCTGTTTTGGCCTGCCCGGGCCCAGACCTCTGGTCAAGGAGCTGGTACCTCCCATAGATCCTACTATAATTTTGAGCCGCACAAATGACCTCCCTTAGACTGCTCTCCTGGAACACATGGGGTCTAAACTCTCCGGTGAAGCGTTCATTGGTCTTTCAGTTTGTTAAAACTTACCGGCCCCACTTGTGTGTGTTCCAGGAGACACATTTGGTGGGAAAGAAGACCTTTAGTCTTAAAACCGTGGGTGGGGTATCATTATCATGCGACACACTCTTCTTTTTCAAGAGGAGTAAGCATATTAATTCTTAAGACACTCCCCTTCAAGCTCCTTGACCTGGCTCTGGACCCAGGTGGTAGATATGTGGTGTTACATGCCCTGCTTCACATGTTCCATGAGTTATTGTGGGCCTATATCTGCCGCCCCCGGCCTCCCTTCAAATACTGAACCAGATAACTGCGAAAATAGCGGAATTTTCTACGGAAAACGTAGTAATCTTGGGAGATTTTAATATAGTACCGGATGCAGGTCTGGATAGACTGACCCCCACTGGTGCGACCTCACAGGGGCTTGCAGAGTGGGCGGCCACCTATGGTATGTTTGATCTGTGGAGATGGAAGCACCCTCGGGAAAGGGCATATACCTGTCACTTTGCGTCGCACAGAACCTTCTCGAGAATTGATTTGATTTACGCGGGGGGTTCTGTCCTGCCTAGAGTTTGTGAAATTGCAATTCTCCCCCGGGGAATCTCGGACCACGCCCCGCTTCTCCTGGATCTGGATGCCTCGACGGCCCCATCTGATAAACTCTGGCGCCTGTCGAGGTATTGGATCTCGGATGTGGAGGTGGAGCCGAAGTATAGACAGGAGTTGGAGACATACTGGGTGGAGAATGAGGGGTCTGCTTCGGCGGCCTCGGTCTGGGATGCCTTTAAGGCGTTTACCAGGGGACAGTTCCAGACCATTATCTCAGGGGTTCGTAGGGACAGGAGAAAGGAACTCACACGCCTCGAGGTGGAGGCGGGAAGGCAGGAGGCTCTTTATGTTAGCTCCCTGACCCTCGGATATACGGGAGATTGCAGGAGCTTCTAAGAGAGACCCTCATGGTACGAACTTCACTAACCCAAAAGAAACTCCTGCACCAAAAACAGAGGATATTCGAGCAGGGAGAGAGGACAGGTCGCCTGCTGGCGTGGCTCTTTAGAGAACACTCGGGGGGGGGGGGGATGTCGATAGGAAAAATTTGTGATGATGGGGGATCTGTGCTCACCTCCCCAGTGGACATTAATAAGGAATTTGCCTCCTATTATCAGAACCTATACCGCTCCAGGGCGGATTATGACCCTGCGGAGCTGACGGCTTACCTAAACAATATTGACATACCGACCCTTACCCCTACATATGCTAATAAATTAGACGCTCCCATTAGTGTTGAGGAAATTCTAAAAGCACTAAAAATGATGCAGAGGGGCAAAACCCCTGGCCCAGATGGCATTCCAGTCGAACTTTACAAAATGTATGCAGAACAGCTGGCCCCCAAAATTCAATCCCTATTGTCGAAGTCTATGGCTGCGGAATCTATCCCTGACTCTATGTACGAGGCGGTGATTGTGGTCATCCCCAAGGCAGGAAAGGACCCGACCCTATGCTCGTCCTACCGCCCCATCTCTCTACTTAATGTAGATACTAAGATCCTGTCAAAAATCCTTGCCAACAGACTAAATATGGTGATCACGGCCCTAATTCATCCAGACCAGACAGGCTTTATGCCTGGCAGGGGAACAGACATCAACATTCGAAGACTGCACACGCATATAGCTCTGGCTGAGTCGAGGGGCTCGGGAGTGGTGGCCTCACTCGACGCGGAGAAAGCGTTTGACTCCGTCGAGTGGGGCTACCTATGGGCAGTCCTTTCTAGGTTTGGCTTTGAGCCTAAATTTTTGACCTGGCTCCGACTACTGTACGCCAGACCTACGGCTCGCATCCGCACTAATGGCACCCTCTCGGACAAATTCTCCCTCGAGAGGGGCACGAGGCAGGGGTGCCCACTCTCCCCGGCCCTCTTTGCTATGGCACTCGAGCCGCTAGCTATCTTACTTAGAGCAGACGAAACGGTCAGGGGGATACAGGTGGGAGCTGTCACCGAGAAAATTTCGTTATATGCAGATGACTCCCTCCTGTATCTAGCGGATGCCTCGGACTCCCTGCAGGCAGCTCTGGCCCTTTTCGATACATTCGGTCGATTTTCGGGCATTCGCATTAATTGGAACAAATCAATGCTTTTTCCCCTTTGCAGTTCCCTGCCACTTATAGACACAAATACTCCATTGAAGTGGGTGGGGGAGTTCACATACTTGGGAGTACGTGTGGGGGGTGAGTTAAAGGGGTACCTAGACAGGAATGTTTATCCATTATTGCCTCAGCTGCAACAAAAGTGCTCCACCAGGAGGTCTCTCCCCCTGTCCCCGGTTGGTAGGGGGAACCTATTGAAAATGATCTGCTTACCAAAATTTTTATATTACTTTAGGCAAACCCCAGTTTTGATACCTAAATCCTTTTTTCGTAGGCTAGAGAGCGTGGTGATCTCTTTCATTTGGGCGGGGAAGGCCCCAAGGGTAGCTAAGGCTATATTGTACCTTCCGCTATCTGGAGGTGGACTAGCCCTGCCGAATTTCTTAATATATTACTGGGCGGCCGTCCTAGTGACGGTGAGATGGTGGTTCTGGCAGCCTCGCCAAAACCCGGCTTTTACATTGGAGGCGGCGGTTATGGGATCCTATGCGGCGCTCTCCAATCTCCCGTATAGAGGAATAAAGGCCACTCCTGCTGTTACAGGCCCCATGAAAACCACCATTCAAGTCTGGAGGTCCTCTAGGGCAGCTTTATTACAACCAGCCACTGTATCCCCACACACCCCATTATGGGCTAATCCTATGCTCCCGCACCTCTTCACTGTCCCGGACCCAGCGACATGGGCTAGGCGAGGCATCACTAAATTAAAACAAGTAATGTCAAGGGGAAGAGTACAGTCGTTTAGAGAGATGCAACAGGCCCATAATCTACCAAACTCCTTCCTTTTTAGATACATGCAGTTGCAGCACGCCCTCAGGGCCCAGTTTCCTGATCGGGTGGCGCTCGAACCGGATTCAATCGAGCGTCTCTTGATCTCGGGGATGCTGGAGAAACCCCTATCTTCTCTTTATCTGTACTTAACAGTGGCCCACGATGTTAAAACTGACAGAACCAGAGTCAAATGGCAGACGGATATTCCCTCGCTGGGGGAGGAGGAATGGGAGGAATGCCTGTCCACGTTTATCCCGTCCATGATTGCAGCCAGGGATAGATTTATTCAACTAAAGTTTATCCATAGAGCCTACTACACGCCCCAGCGACTAGCACAAATTTACCCTGAGAAGAGCCCCACCTGTATTAGATGCGAACTAGAAGTGGGAACATTTTTTCATATGGTCTGGTCCTGTCCCAAGTTGCGCCCATATTGGAACGCGGTGGCAAACAAGCTGGGGGTGGTATGTGGAGCTGAGGTACCAGTGGACCCCTCGGTCCTACTACTCAGTCATTTGGAAGACATAGAGGGAGACCGATACATTAAACAATGCTTAACATACTCCATATTCTATGCAAGGAGAGAAATACTCCTCAATTGGAAGAATAAAGAGGCCCCTACTAAAGGTGCATGGGAAGCGGCGGTAAATAATGCACTGCCGCTATAACGTTTAACCTATGAGAGCAGGAACTGTCCTCAAAAATTCGACAAAGTGTGGTCGAGCTGGATAGATGCATGTGGCTGACCCCAGGTGTTGGGGGAGACCCCAGGCGTCTATATTTCCCTCCCCCCCTCCCTCTAATCTGGGAGGTGGTAGGGTTGACTGATCAATAGCACACTTATGTTGTATCTAAAGATCTCCTTAAATTATCCCATCAAGGAAAAGCTATATGAAGATAACAATTCTCAACCTGTATAGGCTTAGGCCCCGGTTACGACTTTGATCAAGATTATGCTTACAATATTATCATATGGAATGGAGGAGTATAAGTTTTATACATGTACTGCTATAAGTTTGTAGTCTGTTGACTCATGATGGATCCTCAAATAATGCTGACATTGTTTGTACTGTCTTAAGTGTTTAATAAAATAAAAAACTTTACTGTTAAAAAAAGATGCACGGTCACATAAAGATGCATGTTTATGTTTGTAAAAATATGCATCGTTGTTTTCTTTTCTCCTAGTCGCATGGTCATGCAGAAAGGCTTGATCGCATAAAGATGCTTGACCATCAGGCTAGAAAACCTCCACAGGATCCTCATGCAGGTGCTTGCTTATAAGCTAGCCAAATGCACAACTGCTGGGATGCACAGTTGCTGTTGCGCATTGTTGCTAACGCACAAACAGCTAAATCGCATGATTTCGGAAACGCACGTTGCCGGAGGATAACTTCCTCTTTACTAGTCCACATGTTGGCATAGAATACATGAGTTTCTAATGTACATCAAGTAGGTAAAACAAGTAACAGAACATGTTCTTGTTGATCGCATAAAGATACATGTTTTCTGTTGGTATGGATTTACATGTGTTTTACATAGTCGCATGAGGACACTGGGTCACATTAAAGTGCTTGTTTGCACAGAAATTCCTAAAATCGCATAAATGCTTGATCGCACAAGGGTGCTTGATCGCACAAGAGTCCTTGGTCACAAGGGTACTTGTTCACACAGTAGTGCTTATAATGCATAAAGTGTTTGATCATATAAATATGCAGAATCACATAAGGATGCATTATCGCCTAGATTGGCATGGTTGCATAACAAGGCATGTTAATTTAAGGATTCCTTATGTTCACATAGGAATAAGTGTCTGCATGGATACATGTTGTGTAATGTTGCATAACACGTTCATAAAGCGCATGCTTGCTTGCAAGATGCCTGTTCCATAGCACACGTGTTATATGTATGCGTGTATACAGCGCACTTTTCTTGTTCTTGCCTAAAACATATTTGTATGAATTTATGCTTCCATGAACGCACACTTCCATAGAGGCATATGGCGTTAATACTTGCCTCATACACATATGGGCCATTTGCATATGTGTTTATTTGCATAGACTACAGAGGTTGTCTGCACTTCACAGGGGAACAGCACCTCTTCCGGTTGGTGGTCTGGCCCTTCGGGTTAGCCACCGTGCCCAGGGTAAGGGCCCAGGGTATAGCAGTAATGGCATAGCGAGGCAATCTGTTGCTGATAAGATCAGTCAGTAGCATGGCTGGACCTAGGTGGTCAAGTATCTGGAACTCCTGTGTTGGGATCCCAGTCTAAAGGTACTTTCTTATGGTCGGTAAGGAGCTTGGAGTGTTTGGGACTCAGCCCAAAAAGGGGTCAAGGCAAGGAAGACTTCCTTACATTTACCTTTTGCTAATGTGCTAAGGAAGATGGCTTCATTCAAAGCGGTTCCCTATGCTCAGTTTCATTCAAGGCTGCTATAAAGTTTATTCTGTCTGCCTGGAACAAGTAGATCCTAACCTAGGCATTATCCAAAGGGTCTGGTCCCGGGAATACGCCGGAACCTCAGCAAGATGGCAGAAGGGAAGATCCTTTGTGCTGATTACCTGGGAGGTGGTGGCTACGAAGGCTAGCCTCTAGGGATGGAGACCAGTCCTGAAGGAGACCACTGCCCAGGGGAAGTGGTCAAGCTCAGAGAGCCTTGACTGTCAACATTCTGGAGCTTCCGATGGTACGTCTGGCTTAATGGCCTGGGCGTTTAGATTACAGGATTGTTCTGTCAAGGTACAATCCAACAATGCCACATTAGTAATTTACTTCAGTTACCAAGTAGGCACTAGAAGCCACGCAGCCAGAGGGAAGGCCATGTTCTGGTTTGGGTAGAGGAGCTTGTACCGTGCCTATCAACAATCTTCATATCGTGAAATGGAGAATTGACAGGCAGCTCTCTGGAGCCGTCAACAATTGTTCCCGGGAGAATGGCCTCTGCACCCCGACTTTTTTCTGCCCAGATAAGAATTTTGGGCGTCCAGGTTCAACAAGAAGTTGGACAGCTTTGTGTCAAGGGCTAGGGATCCACTCCCATATGGGACAGATGCGTTAGTGACCCAGTGGAATCAGTTTTTTCACTGATTTATACGTTCTCCCCAGTTCAGCTGCTTCCAAAGCTTCTACGCAGGATCAAAGTGGAAGGGAAGCTGGTAATACTACTAGCCCGGCATGGCCCAGAAGATCCTGGTATGTAGAGATTGTAAGGTTGGCAGTAGCGAAACCGTGGACATCTAGTCCAGACTTGCTTTCGCAAAGGGCCGGTATTCCATCTGGCCTTACAAACGCTAAATTTAACGGTCTGTCTATTAAAGCCCACATGTTAAAGAATCGGAGCTTTCCGGTTCAGTGGTAACTGTCCTGATTAATGCAAGAAAGCGGGCCTCTAGGACCATTTATTATAGGGTCTGGAGGGCCTAGGTTTTCTGGTATGAAACCAAAAGATGGCATCTTCAGAGGTATGTCATAGGTAGAATTCTTGCCTTCCTACAGTTGGGGGTAAAAATGAAGCTAGCCTTGAATACCATCAAGGGTCAGATCTCGGCCTTTGTCAATATTTTTCAAAGGCCGTTTGCTTCGCATTCTTTGATCCGTGCCCTTTACACAAGGGACAACGCGTATAAATCCGCCAGTTGGGTCGCACTTGTGCTGTAGGGTTGAGTCTAGTTTTGTTGGCGTACAAGGACAGCTCCTTGGGCCGATGCATCATGTTCCTTTTGATCCTCCTAATGGGGAAATAGGTGTTCTCCGTTGCAGTAGTGCCATACTTAATTCTTCTTTTTTTTTTTTTTTTATGTTTTATTGAGTTTTATACACAAACAGTAATGTAAATGTACCCATTACATAGTATATGTGAGATACAGGGGTAAGAAAAACCTAATAAACATAAATCTAGCTGTCTTATAGTCATAGAAATTGCAATAAAT
Source organism: Lithobates septentrionalis (assembly GCA_037952835.1). Lineage (NCBI taxonomy): Eukaryota > Metazoa > Chordata > Amphibia > Anura > Ranidae > Lithobates > Lithobates septentrionalis. Next base: position 3,300,201 of record JBBDGP010000597.1, read on the forward strand.
TTTGTTTCCAGCAGACAAAGATATCTCCGCGGTGAGTGACTACAGGTGCCTATGCTTGTATCCTGTGGGAGGAAGACCTCTCCCCCCCTCGGGCACCCCGTCAGGGTTCTTGCTGTGCCCACCTGGGATGATCAAAGGCTCCCCCCAACCAGATCCTGTTCCCTGTATTGTCCTTATAGTCACCAGACCAATCTTGGTACTAATTAAGACCTAAATGTTATGCTGATAAAGTATGCAAAATCGGAACAAGAGATCCCTGTCTTAACTTTATGTAACCTAAACATTGTATGAACAAAAAAGCATCATATCTTGTTGTATGTCTCTCCTGCGTGCTCCGTTTTGTGTATGTGTCTACTTCGCGTGTCTAGATATTGTCTACGGTATGGAATGATTAATTCATCCCTTCCGAAAATAAAACAGTATGTTACCAGATTTCCAGTAAGCATATCCTATAGAGTACCCCATCAGGAATGTGTCTTGATGCATATAATGTAAAGAAAGGGCCAAGAGAGGCCAGTGCATACCGAAGAGGCTCGATAGCCCCTTTCTTAGAGGGAGGAAAACGTGTTAGAAGAAGAATAGAAAGGCGAGAGAAAAGTTATTGTTACTGTAGATTATGTAAGTTTCCTGGTCCCATCTCCATTCCCGGAAAGAGTGGAATATTACAGTATGGCGCCCATGGTTCCCAAGTGATATTGAATTTCTCAACCGTATCCAACAGTTTCGCTACTATCTTCTCCTGGGACATTATCCATGTTACCTTTCTTTTACAACATTGAAAGGACACTGTACGCCTTTTCCAAGCCTTTGCTATGGTAAGTTTTGCTCCCAATAAAGTAAAGAAGGCTAGCTTCTGGGAACTTTTAGGTAAGTCCGGTATGGTATGATTGAGTAATGCTATAGTTGGGTCAGGTGATATACGTATACTCAGTATGCTGCCCATCATACGGAATATTTTCTTCCAGAAGGTTCTAATACGCGGGCAAGTCCACCAAACGTGTAGCATAGTGCCTTCCAGTTTGCAATCTCTAAAGCAGGATGGAGAAGTCCCAGGATAAAACATAGCCAACTTAGCAGGTACATAGTACCATCTTGCCATCACCTTTAAGCTAGCTTCTATCAGAGAGATATTGTAAATACCTTTTATAGGAGCGGTTCCATCCTCTGAACCAGTCCACTGAAGTCCAAGATCCACTCAAGTCCTCCTCCCAAGTCCCGGCATATGCTGGTTTGTCCGAATTAGACATGGGTGCTGTGTATATTATCGAGATCCCCCCTTTTGGTCCATCTAGGTTAGAGCACCACTGTTCGTATGGTGTAATCGAGGGAGCTACATGTTTGTTGTACCAAATTGATTGTATGAAGTGAAATATTTGGTTAAATCTGAACCTCTCAGAATCAGGCATTTCCAATGTTCGTTTCCAATAATTCAGATTAATGGGACCCGTCGCTGTTAGATAGTGTCCTATTCTGTAGAGTCCTTTGTCTGTCCACCACTTAAACGCCTGCATGTTTAGCCCTGGTGGAAATGCTGTGTTATTAAATATGTGTGACAGAGGTCTAAGTGGAGAAATTAGAGACGTTTGAGTAAAAAGTTTGTTACAAAGTGCGATCGAGTGAGATAAGGTGGGAGCCAGGATGGCTGGTCTGCTTTTGGGGTCGCACCATAAAAGAAAGTCAATGGTGTTACGAGGAGTAGCTTGCCTTTCCATAGACAACCAATCAGGTTTTGAGCCCTTTCCAAAAATAAGGGAAATCTGCGATAATTGAGCAGCCCGATAATAACCCCATAGATCAGGCAAACCCAAACCTCCCTGCGATCGTAAGCGTAGAAGTACAGTGGATGAGCATCTGTAACCCTTACTTCCCCATACAAAGTGGATTATCGCCGATTGTAGTTTAAGGAAACCTTTTGTCAGAGGGATTGGGAGAGAGCGAAACAAATACAAGAGGCGGGGAAGCAATGTCATCTTGATAGCGTTTATTCTTCCTACCCAGGAAAGACCATATTTAGCCCATTTATCTAATTCTTGTCTGCATTTAAGTATCATGGGAGGGTAGTTAGCTTTAAATAAACCCCCTATCTCAGGAGTCAAGTGAATTCCCAGATAGGGGATAGCTGTATCAGACCATGAGAACTCAAAGCTTTGTTTAAGTTGTGAGAGAATCTCTGCCGGCACCGTGATATTTAAGGCCACAGATTTAGTCATATTCACCGTCAGACCTGAGATTTTACTGAAGGTTCTTAGTATCCTGCACACTACTGGGGTGGATATCAGGGGAGAGGAGATGTACAGCAGTAAGTCATCTGCGTATAAAGCGCTCTTGTGTTCCTGATCCCCACACCTCACCCCCCTGACATCCGGGTTTGCTCTGATGGCTATAGCTAGTGTCTCTATCGCAATGGCGAATAGGAAGGGAGAGAGTGGGCATCCCTGTCTGGTACCCCTATTAATAGGTAACGAGGCCGAGTATCTGCCCATGAGACGAACTTGCGCCGAAGGGTTTGAGTACAGAGACTTGATTATATTTAGAAAAATGCTACCAAAACCCCACCTTTGCAGAATATCAGACAGGTATGCCCAGTCAATAGACTCGAACGCTTTATGTAGGTCGATTGATAGAATAAACCCTTTTTGTGGTGGTCCCCCATCCCAGCTCAAATTCAGAAGAGATACTATATCAATGGTCTGTCTAATTTGATCCGTCCCCTGTCTGCCAGGTATGAAACCTACCTGGTCTTTGTGTATATAGGACGCAATGAAGCTGGACATTCTATTTGCTAAGATCTTCGTTAGAATTTTAACGTCGTTATTAATTAGGGAGATAGGTCGATAGTTCCCAATTTCACTTGGATCCTTCCCTGGCTTAATATTGTGCACTGAATAGGGTCACTTAGTATGGATTCCTGTAGTCTCAGTATCAGTTATCATACATCAGTTGTTCTGGTACTGTATATTATAGCCTTGATAAGAACATGCAAAGCAAAGCTCTAGTTCCTAAAGCAAACAAAATGCTTTTTTTTTGTATTAAAAGCGGTATAGACCAGCGAGAAAGACATAATTTTGCATCTGTACAAATCATTAGTAAGACCTCACTAGGAATATGCAGTTGGCTTTTGGGCATCAGTTCCCAAAACTATAATGGGGAATTGGAGAGAGTGCAGATGAGGGCAACCAAACTGGTAAGAGGCATGGATATCCTCAGTTATCAGGAAAGATTAGCTGAACTTCAGAAGAGACATTTACGAGGGGATATGGACACCATGTTAAAATACAAAAATGGTATATATACCGAACTTGGGGCAAAGGTTTTGAGGGAAGAACAGAGGCTTAACCCCTGCATATGGAAAGGCTGTGAAAATGTGGAATAGACTGCCACAGGAACTAGTTTCTAGCCAGCCATGTTGATTCTTTTTTTTTTTTAAATGATAGATGCATTTCATCATCATCAAGGGCCAGGTCTCTGCTTTATCAGTATTATTTCAGCGGCCACTTGCTTCGCATTCTTTACTCCGAAGCTTTATGCAGGGGGTGATGCGTCTTAATCCTCCGGTTAGGGCGCCCCTAAACCCCTGGGACTTGAACTTGGTCCTGGCTGTGTTACAGAAACAGCCTTTTGAACCAATAAGTCAGATTCCTTTGGTCTTGTTGACAAGGAAGTTAATTTTTCTGGTGGCCATCTCTTCTGCTAGAAGAGTATCAGAATTAGCAGCTCTTTCCTGTAAGGAGCCTTATTTGAATATACACAAGGATAGAGTGGTACTACGCCCTCATCCTAGTTTTTTACCGAAGGTGGTTTCTGATTTTCATTTAAACCAAGACATTGTTCTACCTTCCTTTTTTCCAGATCCCTGTTCTCCGGAAGAGAGATCTCTACATTTGTTGGATGTAGTAAGAGCAGTTAAGGCCTATCTCGGGGCAACTGCTCAGATCCGCAAGACGGATGTTTTGTTTGTGCTGCCAGAGGGTCCCAATAGAGGACAGGCAGCGTCAAAAGCTACCATTTCTAAATGGATTCGACAATTGATCATTCAAGCTTACGGTTTGAAACAGAAGATTCCTCCGTTTCAGATCAGGGAACATTCCACAAGGGCTATTGGTGCTTCTTGGGCAGTGCATCACCGGGCCTCTATGGCTCAAATCTGCAAGGCCGCAACCTGGTCTTCAGTCCATACATTCACCAGATTCTATCAGGTGGATGTGAGAAGGCATGAGGATATCGCCTTTGGGCGTAGTGTGCTGCAGGCAGCGGTACAGGGTCCTCAGGTCTGATTGCACTCTACTTGGTCGTGGTTCCCCCCCCCCTCAGGTAGCATTGCTCTGGGACATCCCATCAGTAATTACTGTGGCTCTGTGTCCCGTAATGTTCGAGAAAGAAAATAGGATTTTTTAAAACAGCTTACCTGTAAAATCCTTTTCTTTCGAAGGACATCACGGGACACAGAGGTCCCACCCCTCTTCTAATACACTATATTGCTTGGCTACAAAACTGAGGTATCCCTGCAAGGGGGAGGGATTATATAGGGGGTTGAACTTCCTGATAGGGTGTGCCAGTGTCCAATCACCAGTGATACCTATATAACCCATCAGTAATTACTGTGGCTCTGTGTCCCGTGATGTCCTTTCGAAAGAAAAGGATTTTACAGGTAAGCTGTTTTAAAAAATCCTATTATCACAATAAATCCTTCACACAAATAAATTAGGATCATTAATCTGTGTTAAGAGCATGTGGATGTAATGCAGGAAATTTGTGTATCCGCCATACTTCCTTATGTTTTATTGCCAATACTTGATCTCTTCATCTTTATAATTGCAGCATTTCATGAATTACTTTGAATTTCAAATCATTATCAGCATACCCTTCTCTATGAAAGGTCGAGTTACTGGCAAATTAGGTTGTTTGTCTATTGGAAAAATGGTGTTGGGCAATTTGATCTTTTAGTTTTTGTGTCATTTCCCCTCATAGATTTTCTCACAGGGGCATACTATCACATATACAACAAAAGAGGACTGATGTTTCTTGAATATTCAGTTCCTGTGAATAGGTGTGTGAATGTATTGCCCCTGAGAACTATTGAACTCTAAATGGACCCCAAACAGAGATACCGCCTTACCTTTTTCTGACCAGGAAAGTTTCTTTGCATATTGTCCTAGGTATACAAAATTCATATTTCACCAACCAGTCTCGCAGACAGTAATTATGCCTTAAAGCCTGTATGGGCATCTGTTGTAATTCTGGTCCATGCGGGTATGCTTCCATCATTACCTATATCAATATTTTTTAATAATACCAAAAGTCTCTCTGTTGTGCTAAATTGGTGAATAGAATTAATTTTATATTAGTTTTCTTTCTGTTAAATATTTTTTTTCTTATTTCTAACACCTATCTTCTTCAAAGTCAGTGGCTGCTCTGGCAGCGTTGACAAGGTGCCTTTTGTCCTTTTGGCAAACTGTGTTACTTTTGAGGCGTTGATGTTTCCTTCCACCTTATAAGCAGTTGCTAAACCCTTGGATGAATTTGTATCCAATATTCCAGATGTGGCAGATTCTTCCTTGTAGATATTGAGTTGCCCAATCATCCTCATCTCACCGTATTTCTAGACCGTATGACAAATATAATCTTCAGTATCATTGTCAAGTTTGGATAGCTAGATGTTCCAAATCAATGAAAAAGGATAAAATGTTTTCTCCTTAACAGAGTAAAACTACTCAATTGGTACAGCTGCTTGTAAATCACTCTCCACCAGAGCAATATGTATAAAGTTGCAAGTTCCTTCTGAATGTGTGTGATCATTTCACCCTTTTACACTGATCTGATGCACTTTCCCCACACCACAGGTGCAGTACAGTGTACATGTGGGTTAACCGTGCTTTGCCAAAGTCCAGCATGCAGGACTTTTACTGCGCTTTCAAAAAATGCACCAAAACCGCATCTAATGGAAGTCTATGGCAAAGTGCGGGTAACTTGCATGCAAATTTCAGGTACACTGCACCAGCGCTGCAGGGAAAACGCATCAGATCTTGGAAAGGGGCCTTATGCATAGGTTTCAGAGGATTATTTGTACCCAGTGATCCAGTGATATTCTGCTAATTCTAGGCTGTGCAATTCAAGGGAGACAAACCTTCGCTGTAGCTCCTCCAAGGATCCATTTCAATTAGCTTTGTATCTGCCGTACACAAACAGCAGTACAAAGTAATTACAAAATGCATTGGAAATGCTGTACATTATCCAGCTTACAAAGGTAGTTCTTTAGTGATAATGGATTCATCAGCAAGCAGGCTTTCAAAACCCTGCACCCACAAATGGTCCAAAGAAAGGCAGAAAACCCTTAATGCATGGTCCAATTTTTTCCATTGAGAAAAAAAACCCTTTCTTGTCTCCTGAGGCATTTGGATATTTACTGGATCAACAGTCTCTACTGTTATTACTTGTAAATATAAATAGCTAGTCCTGTGCATTCAGAAATGCATCTATCATTTAAAAAAAAAAAAAGAATCAACATGGCTGGCTAGAAACTAGTTCCTGTGGCAGTCTATTCCACATTTTCACAGCCTTTCCATATGCAGGGGTTAAGCCTCTGTTCTTCCCTCAAAACCTTTGCCCCAAGTTCGGTATATATACCATTTTTGTATTTTAACATGGTGTCCATATCCCCTCGTAAATGTCTCTTCTGAAGTTCAGCTAATCTTTCCTGATAACTGAGGATATCCATGTCTCTTACCAGTTTGGTTGCCCTCATCAGCACTCTCTCCAATTCCCCATTATAGTTTTGGGAACTGATGCCCAAAAGCCAACTGCATATTCCTAGTGAGGTCTTACTAATGATTTGTACAGATGCAAAATTGTGTCTTTCTCGCTGGTCTATACCGCTTTTAATACAAAAAAAAGGATTTTGTTTGCTTTAGGAACTAGAGCTTTGCTTTGCATGTTCTTATCAAGGCTATAATATACAGTACCAGAACAACTGATGTATGATAAAGGGTCTGGATAAAGCTAATAAAGGGTCTGGAGGATATTGGTTATGAGGAAAGGTTGCGAGCACTGAACTTATTCTCTCTGGAGAAGAGACACTTGAGAGGGGATATGATTTAAATTTATAAATTCCATACTGGTGACCCCACAGTAGGGATAAAACTTTTTAGCGGAAGGGAGTTTAACCACTTCAGCCCCGAAAGGATTTACCCCCTTCCTGACCAGAGCACTTTTTGCGGCATGGCACTGCATCGCTTTAACTGACAATTGCGCGGCCGTGCAACATTGCACCCAAACAAAATTGACGTCCATTTTTCCCCACAAATAGAGCTTATCTTTGGTGGCATTTGATCACCTCTGTGGTTTTTCTTTTTTGCGCTATAAACAAAAAAAGAGCGACAGTTTTGGAAAAAAAAGCAATATTTTTTTACTTTTTGCTATAATAAATATCCCCAAAAAATATATAAAAAAACTAATTTCTTTCTCAGTTTAGGCCGATGTGTATTCTTCTACATATTTTTGTCCAAAAAAATTGCAATAAGCGTATATAAATTGGTTTGCACAAAAGTTATAGCGTCTAGAAAATAGGGAATAGATTTATGGCATTTTTATAATTTTTTTTTTTATTAGTAATGGTGAGGATTTGCGATTTTTATTGTGACTGCGACATTATGGCAGACACATCAGACACTTTTGACACCTGCCATGACACTGGCAGGGAAGGGGTTAAACACTAGGGGGCGATCAAGGGGTTAAGTGTGTACTCGGGAGGTGTTCTGCCTGTAGGGGGATGGGCTACCACTGACATGACAGTGATCACTGCTCCCAATCACAGGGAGCAGTCGATCCCTGTCATGGCCCTAGGCAGAACAGGGAAATGCCTTGTTTACAAAAGCATCTCCCATTCCTCTGCTCCGTGACACGATCGCGGGCCCCGGTTGACATCGAGTCTGCGGGACCCGCAGGCACGGTCACGGAGTATGCGGCAGCGCGCGCGCCCACAATGCCGCAATTTAAAGGGGATGTACCTGTACACCCATTTGCCCACCCATGCCATTGTGCCAACGTACATTGTCGTTGCGCTGGTCGGCTAGTGGTTAACAGGACACTCAAAAAAATTAGAAGAAAAAGAGATTTAACCTTAAACTATGTAGAGGGTTCTTTACTGTAAGAGCGGGAAGGCTGTTGAATTCCCTTCCACAGGCAGTGGTCTCAGCGGGGAGCATCGATAGTTTAAAAAAAACTATTAGATAAGCGCCTGAACGACCACAACATACAGGGATATACAATGTAATACTGAGATATAGTCACACACATAGGTTGGACTTGTGTCTTTTTTCAACCTTACCTACTATGTAACATGCGTGTTTTAGCCCCTAAGTCATTAACTTTACATTTATGAACATTAATCCTCATTTGCCACAAAATTGCCCAATCAAACAGTGCATTCAGGTCTGCCTGTAAGTTGGAAACAGCCTGTAAGGATGTTATTCCACTACACAGCTTGGTGTCATCTGAAAATATAGAAATAGTAACCTTCAGTGCTGTCGCACTTTAAATGACCCTTGTGCGGTCATTCAACACTGTACCCATATGACATTTTTATCATTTTTTTTTCACTGATAAGCTGCACTGATAAGCTGCACTGATAAGCTGCACTGATAAGCTGCACTGATGGGCACTAAAGAGGCACTGATAAGCTGCACTGATGGGACTGCACTGATGATCAGTGCCCTGATTATCAGTGTGAATAGTGTGCTGACAGCCTTGCCGGTTATCAGCGCTTCTTTCCTCACACAGCAAAGCATGTGAGGAAAGGATTGCCAATAACCGGCAATTCTGTTTACATGTGATGAGCTATGATTGGACACACAGTAAAGGGTCGCTGCCATCAGCTCTGTCTGAGGGGGCACATAGGGGATGGGGTTCTTGAAGGACGTCAGCTTGGTGTCATCTGCAAACACAGAAGTAGTAGCTTTCAGTGCTATCACACTTTGAACAACAATTATACGGTCAGGCAACACTGTACCGTATGACATTTTTATCTTTTTTTTTTTTTTTTAGTTAGAGTTAGAGCTTCCTTTTTGTATTATTTAATCACCACTGGGTTTTTTATGTTTTATTTGCTAAACCAGCAAAAAAAACTGATAATTAAAAAAAAAAAAAAGCCTTTCTTTGTTATAAAATTTTGCAAATACAGTAGGTGACCGCAATATTGTGTCAATCTCGCCGCTGTTATCGTCGAGATTTGACACCTTCGAGCCCCGTCGCGGGAGCCAGCGCCGAGCTGGCTCGTTCATCGGGAAAGGAAAACTGAGTTTTTTCCTTTCCCGATGAGCGACAGGCATTGCTGACAGCTGTCTGGTATGATTCATGAGAGGGAACGCCACGCCAAATTTTAAATAAAAAAATGGCATGGGTTCCCCCCCAGGGGCATACCAGGCCCTTAGGTCTGGTATGGATTTTAAGGGGAAACCCCTACGCTGAAAAAACTGCATGGGGGGTCCCCCCGAAATCCATACCAGACCCTTATCCGAGCACGCAGGCCGGTCAGGAAAGGGGGTGGGGACGAGCAAGCGCCCCCCCTCCTGAACCGTACCAGGCCGCATGCCCTCAACATGGGGGGGTGGGCGCTTTGGGGCAGGGGGACGCCCTACGGTCCCCCCCACCCCAAAGCACCTTGTCCCCATGTTGATGAGGACAACGGCCTCTTCCCGACAACCCTGGCCGTTGGTTGTCGGGATCTGCGCGTGGAGGGCTTATCGGAATCTGGGAGCCCCCTTTAATGAGGGGGCCCCCAGATCCCAGCCCCCCACCCTATGTGAATGAGTATGGGGTACCTCGTACCCCTACCCATTCACCTGGGGGAAAAAGTGTCAATAAAAAAACACACTAGACAGGTTTTTAAAGTAATTTATTAGGCAGCTCCGGGGGGTCTTCTTCTGACTTCTCCGCTCTCTCAGGCCTTTTCTCCTGGTGTCCGGTTCTTCTCCCGCTCTCCGGCCTCTTCTCCCGCTCTCCGGTTCTTCTGCCGGGCTCCTCCACTATCTTCTGCTCTTTTGCTGCTCTTTTGCTAGCGATGGCCCGGTCTTCTCCGTCGTCTTGTTCCCTCTTCTCTTCTTCCGATGTTGACACGACGCTCTCTCCCGCTGTAATGCTGTGTGAGCGGTGCGCAATGACTTATATAGGCATGGGGCGTGGTCATCGGGTGATGTCACCCAAAAAAAAAAAACGAGGAGAGGTGATCAAATACCACCAAAAGAAAGCACTATTTGTGGGGAAAAAAAGGACGTCAATTTTGTTTGGGAGCCACGTTGTATGACCACGCAATTATCAGTTAAAGCAACGCAGTGCCGAATCGCAAAAATGCTCTGGTCAGGAAGGGGGTAAATTCTTCCGGGGCTGAAGTGGTTAAGTCAACTTAGGCTTTAAGATGTCTATCCTGGAAGTTCATGACTTTTTGATGATTAAGCTATTTTACACATTAAAGCTAAGCTAAATAGTATATAGAAAACAGAAAAAAAAAAACCTGTGCTTATTGCTATAAATAGTGTCTAGAGCTGCACCAACCATTCACCAGAATACCAGATGATATAAATTTATATACACAAGAAATAAATGCGCATGCAGACACAAACATCACTAAAAACATAAAAGTCCAGTGATTCCCAAATTTTGTGATAAAAATCAATGTGAAAGAATGAGTCTATTCAGACAGAAGTAAATAAGAAATTCCAGGTTTTATACCAGCAGGATGTACGATTCTCAAAATGCACACATGCCGTTGTGTTCTTCACCACATGAATGAGCCACTTACCAGATTGCATTGTTCCCCAATTACAGAGATCAACAAAGCCGATAAACACTAAGATGATTCCATGCTTTCAACAGCAGATCATCAGTATAAAACACCATTTATGGAGTCCCCAGACACTTCCGATATTGATTGGCTCGGCCACCAGGGCATTCACAGACCATATGCAGAACAAAGGCAATACATAGTGTATTTCCATATTACACGTTTATCATATAAAGACAGGTACTCACAAGAAGGTATAAAACAGCATAAAATAATAATCCGTTGCGCTGGAGGGTACTCTGCGAGCATGCTGATGTCACAAGCGGAGTCCCTCCCAAGGAACTGTCAAGTCTGTCTGCCACCATGACAGACAGGCTTAAAGTTCTCAATGCAGCACAGGTGTGGTCTATTGACAATTTTTCCAGATCTCCGACTGAAAGTCCAAGCCCCATTCTGACAGCAGAGAGAATACACTGATCAGTGCTGTAGTCTATAGTTTGTGGTGCTGATCAAGTGGGGAATATCCGACGGGGCAGTTGTACAGAAGTCTGAAGCTTCAGCCCTTAAAGTTATACTAAAGTCTTTTTTCTCTTGCCTAAAAATAACAAGCATGTTATACTTACCTGCTCTGTGCAGTTGGTTTTGCATAGAGTAGCCCAGATTCTTGTCTTCTCTGGTCCCACTTTGGCTCTCCTGGCCCCTCCCTCCTAACAAGTGCCCCCACAGCAAGCAGCTTGCTATGGGGGCACCCAAGCCGAGCCGCAGCTTCATGTGTCCATTTAGAAACCGAGCCCCTCTCTAGGCCCCGCCCCATCTCTCTCCTCATTGGCTGACTGACTTTGATTGACAGCATCACGCCGGGAACCCTACTGTGCATGCACGAGGCCCTGCTCCTCTCTCCTACTGGCCCGGTGACAGGGAGAGGAGGAGGGAGACCCACAGTGATGTCACGGGCCGTGGCACGGACTTCCAGAAGTGGGAAGAGGACACCTGTAAAATACAGGTATCCTGTCCCCCCTCCCCCCCGAAAGGTGCCAATTGTGGCACCAGAGGGGGAGAGGAGACAAATGAGCAGAAGTTCCACTTTTGGGTGGAACTCCGCTTTAAATAAATACTTTCACATTGCAGTCATTTTACTGACAAGACCGTCGTAACATGCTATTCTGCTACTTTCTATTTAACAGACTAACCCTGTACAATTTTTCTTGAATACGGCAGCAAGATTCCAAGTATTTAAAGCGGAACCTCAGACATTTTTTCATCTTTCCATCTATTAAATCTTCTGCCCTTGTTTTAACTTTGGATAGTAAAACATTGTTTTTTTCTGCCAGTAAATACCTTATACAGCCCACTTCCTGTTTCTTGTCTGGGAAAAAAAGCCTAGGCTTATGACATCATGCACAGCTCTCACTCTTGTGAGAGTTTGCCAGGAAGGAAGGATGAGTCATAAGAGGGCCAATGAGAACTACAGAGCTGGAGGTGCGCCTTTGTGTGTATGTGTAAATCCGGGAAGTGAACAGGCAGCAGCTTCAGCTGCCCACAGTTAAAATGATTGCAGCCAGACTAAGTGGAGGGAGATTTCTGCAGCATATTTGGCAAGTACAGAATCGCAGTATATAGAAAATAATATGCAAAGTGGTTGGAGGGAAGCTTCAGAATGGCAAAGATGTTTTTATTACAAATTATGTGAGCAGACTGCAGTTCCTCTTTAAATCCTCACATGTACATGCATAAAGAATTGTTTTTTTTTTTTTTTTTTAATGTATGATATTAGTATCCAGTACATCAGCTTCTATTGTTTACATGGTGGTTCTTGCTACTCAACCATGCTAGTCATAAAATGTATATAAGGGTATAAAGTATAGCGATGGAGAGTATAAATCCAACATATACGGTAATTATTTGCTTTTTTTCATTCTGTTCATCTACAACAAAGTAATTTTTTGAGTGCTTACTATCTAATTTGTTTATATAACAAAGTTTGGTAATTTCACTTAAGCTAAATTTTCTCTTCCCTCACAAGGTTATAATTTGCCATATTTATGACCTGTACTGAGAAAACAGTGAATACAAGATTACAGTGATTGATCTGGTACATACAGTGATTCACATTCGAGCAATCACCTCTTCACTGAGTTTGTGTTTGCACTCTAAAGAGCAAATGCAAATATCAGGTTTTTTTTAGTCACCTGTTTGCCCACCAGTTGCTGGTAACTATTTTTTATTCTTCCAAAAATGAAGGAACAGGGAGTTACTTCGGCTTTTTTATTTCATGTTTGTTTTTGAGCATCAAAAGCAAAGGTGTGCAGTCATTGTTTAAAAACCATTACATAAAGTGAATAGGTTGTTTTCCAACTGCATTGTTAGTAAGACAATGTACACAATGTCCAGAGAACATAATTGCTGCTGTGAAGGTTCAAATTATAGAGTCTGGTGCTAGCTAAATGCTAAACACCGTCTGGCTGTGTTCCTTGTGAGATTAGTTTTGTCAATTTAAAGGAAGTCTTTTCCCCATCTATTATTGACAGTCATGCCTGTGTGACAAATACTTAAGTGATAACTTTTTGTGCACCTCTAATGAAATGTAGGATTTCTTGAAAAACATAACAAACTAGGAATATTTTATATGGCATTACAATGAATAAAAAAAAAAAAATATATATATATATATATAATGTATATATTGGACGGAAAGTATTCAGACCCCCTTAAATTTTTCACTCTTATATTGCAGCCATTTTTTCCTCATTAATGTACACACAGCACCCCATGTTGACAGAAAAACACAGAATTGTTGACCTTTTGCAGATTTATTAAAAAAGAAAAACTGAAATATCACATGGTCCTAAGTATTCAGACCCTTTGCTCAGTATTTAGTAGAAGCACCCTTTTAATCTAATACAGCCATGAGTCTTTTTGGGACAGATGCAACAAGATTTTCACACCTGGATTTGGGGATCCTCTGCCATTCCTCCTTGCAGATCCTCTCCAGTTCTGTCAGGTTGGATGGTAATGGTTGGTGGACAGCCATTTTTAGGTCTCTCCAGAGATGCTCAATTGGGTTTAAGTCAGGGCTCTGGCTGGGCCATTCAAGAACAGTTACGGAGTTGTTGTGAAGCCACTCCTTCGTTATTTTAGCTGTGTGCTTAGGGTCATTGTCTTGTTGGAAGGTAAGCCTTCGGCCCAGTCTGAGGTCCTGAGCACTCTGGAGAAGGTCGTGCTCAGGACCTCAGACTGTCGTCCTGTCCCTGCAGCTGAAAAACACCCCCACATTATGATGCTGCCACCACCATGCTTCACCGTTGGGACTGTATTGGACAGGTGATGAGCAGTGCCTGGTTTTCTCAACATATACCACTTAGAATTAAAGCCAAAAAGTTCTATCTTGGTCTCATCAGACCAAAGAATCTTTTTTTTCTCACAATCTTTGAGTCCTTCAGGTGTTTTTTTAACAAACTCCATGCGGGCTTTCATGTGTCTTGCACTGAGGAGAGGCTTCCGTCGGGCCACTCTGCCATAAAGCCCCGACTGCTGGATCTCAGCCACAGTGATCTTTGGGTTCTTCTTTACCTCTCTCACCAAGGCTCTTCTCCCCCGATAGCTCAGTTGGCCGGACAGCCAGCTCTAGGAAGGGTTCTGGTCGTCCCAAACGTCTTCCATTTAAGGATTATGGAGGCCACTGTGCTCTTAGGAACTTTAAGTGCAGCAGAAATTTTTTTGTAACCTTGGCCAGATCTGTGCCTTGCCACAATTCTGTCTCTGAGCTCTTCAGGCAGTTCCTTTGACCTCATGATTCTCATTTGCTCTGACATGCACTGTGAGCTGTAAGGTCTTATATAGACAGGTGTGTGGCTTTCCTAATCAAGTCCAATCGGTATAATTAAACACAGCTGGCCTCGAATAAAGGTGTAGAACCATCTCAAGGATGATCAGAAGAAATGGACAGCACCTGAGTTAAATATATGAGAGGGTCTGAATACTTGGAACCATGTTATATTTCAGTTTTTCTTTTTTAATAAATCTGCAAAAATGTCAACAATTCTGTGTTTTTCTGTCAATATGGGGTGCTGTGTGTACATTAATGGGAAAAAAATGAACTTAAATGATTTTAGCAAATGGCTGCAATATAACAAAGAGTGCACAATTTAAGGGGGTCTGAATACTTTCTGTCCCCACTGTGTGTGTGTGTGTGTATATATATATATATATATATATATATATATATATATATATGTATAGTGTGTGTATGTATAGTGTGTGTATGTGTAGTAAAACCTTGGCTTGAGAGTAACTTGGTTTGAGAGTGTTTTGCAGGATAAGCAAATTTTTTTTAAGACATTTTTTGACTTGATTTACAAGAAGCGTCATGTCATAACTGAGTATAAAATAGAAGAGAGGTGCCTCTAAGTGTAGCAGTATACTTACATTTAATTAAGGTACAACATTTAACAACTCACATGGTTGATGATTAAAACGGGCACATCTAAGTATGCAGGCATCCGGGGGAAAAGCTATCCACATAGACAAGGGATATGCAATTAACCGACCTTCAGTTGTTACAGAACTACAAGTCCCATGAGGCATAGTAAGACACTGAAAGCCACAAGCATGACACCCAGAGGCGGAGGCATGATGGGACTTGTAGTTTTGCAACAGTTGGAAGTCCGCTAATTGCATATCCCTGACCTAGACCGTCCTCCACCATTGATGTCATTCCTTCCACGTTGCGCTCCACGAGCGCTTCAAGCTTCGCTTTCAGATTGCTCTACTGCAGGGTAATCTTCCCAGTCACAATTGCATACTGACAGCGTTGAGAGACGGCAGTGTTGGAGGATGGTCTATGTGGTCAGCTTTACCCCGGATGCCTGCATACTTAGATTTGCCTGTTTTAGACCTCATCCATGTGAGTTGCCAAATGTTGTACCTTCATTAAATGGGACCATATTGTTAAACTTAGAGGCGCCCCTCTTCTATTTTATACTCTGTAGCTCCTGCTGGATTTTGCTTCTAATCCCCTTGTGGAGGCTGCCATTTGTGGATGGACATTTTATGGTTACACAACCTATTGCTATATTCTTTTTATATGGACTATAAACTGAAGAACTTATGAATAAATGGTTGTTGAACTAATCATCTGAGTTTCCATTATCTCCATATCTTATGGAGAAATTTGCTTTGATATACGAATGCTTTGGACTACAAGCATGTTTCCAAAATGAATTATGCTCGTAATCCAGGGTTTTACTGTGTGTGTGTTTTGTATGTGTATGTGTGTGTGTGTATGTGTGTGTATATATATATATATATATAACAATTTCAAGGTAAACCAGCAAGCATATGGGAAGCTTACTTTAAGTTTCTAGGTTAAACATGTTTTTTCATCTTCTGAAATATAACGGTCCTGGATGTTGGTAGAAAATTTACTTTTACACATTTTAGAAAACTTTATATCACCCAGTGTGATTTTTTTTTTTTTTTAAGACTTGTACAATTTATGTTCAAGGTTTTCTGAGGTTTCAGTTCTAAAGTCCACGTTTGAAGGTGAGCACATGGTATGAAAGGTTGTGGAATTCACTGAGCACATGGTGGAGATGTATGAATTGCCAACCAGGAAGCATATGGCACATAATCCACGTGGTGAACTGATGAATGAAAAAGTAGTCCGTGTGACACAGAAAAATAGCAGATATATTCTTATGTTTTATATATGTTTATTATTTTATTGAATTTGATGCACATATTTTTTTTTGTTTGTTTATTATTTTTCTCACTAGGAGTCTTTTAAAGGCCCTAAAACTATTAAGAATTTCCTGGCGAAGCCGTTCGTCCAAAACATCCTTTATATGGATTTGAACACCCTTGATAAGCTTTTCACTCCTACTAAAGGGTTGGCAGCATTTTACAAATGTGAGGAGTCCTTTGCCATTTCTACTGTAGAACCAGCAATATCCCTTTGCAATAAAGTGCTAACAATCCCTATAGAGGATGCCCCTGTTATTAAGGATCCCATCGATAGGCATTTGAAAATTCTATCCTTTCCAAAATCTTGGTCCTGCATCGCAACATACATTGGCTCTGATGTTTGTCTGTCAAACTGACAGCTTGCCATTCCTTGGATGTGGTGGTTGATTTTATTTATTTATTTTTATGCTAAGTACATTTTCTGCAAGTACAGAGCAATACCTTTTAAAAAAGCATTCCATTGTCTCTGTAACTGCCTGTGCACTGAGCTGATATATCAGATTATGTTATCAGTTTCCCCATCAATCTTCTGTGAGCTGCAAAGGAACACCTCCCTATGTATTGGAAATAAGGATAGAAGAGCTCTTAGTCCAAATCAGTAGAGCAGCCTAAGATGACAACGCTGCTCTTCTTTAGATAAAGTACACTGGGTGAGTGTCACACTGGGACAGAAAATGTGTTATTGGCAAAATAGCCAGATGAGAACAGAGAACAACAAACCTGAAAAAAGGAAACTAATGCAGCCACCACAACTAAAGCCTTATAAACTGCAATATATTGAATTTTGTTTTTGGTTAAAATATTCTATAACTTTTTTTATTGGATGGATACCGAACTCATGTTCTTTAGACATGAATAGGCATCACCCAAAGTGCATTTAGAGAATGCATTTTGGTACTGGTCGTTGCTCCTTCCTGCCTATTTTATCACAGGGCTTTAGCAACGTGCACCTTTTATCTGTCAGTAGCTCTTTCCAGTTCCCTTAAATAGGTTGTTCTAAATGGCACAGAACAAAGCACCTAGGTTTATGTGCTGCAGTATACACGTGACGTAGCTAAATAGTGGGTTATTCAAAGCATTAATGGCACTTTTAGAGAAAATTGTTCGCTGTCCACATATAGTAATTTTAAATGATTTGTTTCTGGTAAAGTGTGAAAGGATAAACAATTTGTTCTGACCATTCACTTGAAAGGTAGTAATGACAATTTAGACCAGTGTTTTTGTTCTACTGCAAAAAAAAAAAAAAAGAAAATTGACACGACTAAAGCTTTTGTGGCTGGATATTTGATCTGCTAATGAATTTTTTAAAGTGAAACATGAAAGGGTTGCAGCTAAGACAGTGAATGTTTGAGAATGGATTGAGGTGCCCAAAGTTGTTACTTTTAGTTTTAAACTACATTGTTGTAGTGAAGCAAATCATTTTGCTTACTGTAACCTTTCCTTTTTTTCCTGTACTATAGTAGGAATATGAGTTTTTTTTTTTTCTGCAATCTCTCCAAAGGGGCTTTCTATAAGAAAGCAAGAAATAAAGGTTGAGTTATAACCTGTGTTGACCATTCGGTTTCATCTTTAAGCCCTGATTCATATTGCATCAATTTGTCAAATCACATGCCAAATCGGCGGCTATTTCCGGCAATGGCACAGTCCGAATCGATGTGACGCTGTATTTGCGGCACCGCGCTTATTCCCAAAAGGAGTTTCTGTACTGCGTTTGGCGACTTCGGGGTGCAATTTCAATAGACGTCTGTGTAGAAACCCACACAGATGTCTCTGAACTCGCCCCCAAAGTTGGGACTGACATGCGGTAATGAAATCAGGCGAGTTCGGTTGAACTTGCCCAATTTCATTCCTGCTGTCAGTGTGAGCTTAGGCTTCGTCTTAATCGTTTTGATCACTATCAATAACAACTCTGCTTTTTCTGTTCTTCAGTTTTTTTTTTTAAATAGGTCCCTGTAAGTGTGAATGCTCATCAACAGATGGTGTACTCTCAGTTTTCAAGTATAGGTGCGCTGTAAAATAAAGCTCCAAAGAACACCTCATTTCATGTATAGGATATGCTGTACAGCCTTGGCAAAATGTGGGAGTTGAAAAGCAGTTTGTTTATTCTTTTTTTAATTTTAAAATAGAATAATTTTATGTTATCCCGAAAACATCCAGAACTTTAAAGGAACTCTTCTAGGTAGTAGCCAGTCTACTCAAGCATGCTCAAGAATCAGAACTTCTGGTGCACCTCTGTCTACCAAATGTTTATGGTTGTTAGATGGGTGCAGTAATCCAGTGTTTTACATGGATCAGGTTATTCTCCTGAGACGGGCTACTACCTAGAAGAGTTCCTTTAAAGTTCTGGATGTTTCCAGGATCCCACCGCCATTTGGTTAAAAGACCCTCCTCTATTACCGGTTGGTAATACAAGCCTTGTTGACTCATTGAGCGTACGTTCTTATGAGTCCAACTCCTTCGGTAAGCCTGCACTGCTTCTATGTGGAGGGCCCATCACATTCATGTTTCTTTGTATCAGCTATTCACGTGGTGAACATAATTATTCTATTTAAATATTGGACTATGAACACTTCTCTATACCCAACTGACATTTGAAGATCATCAGAGACTGTATTGTGTGCTATGTGAGGTGTTGGAGATAGCTGTCCACCTTGTTTCTTCTTTTTTTTCTTTTTTTTGGTGTATGCAATATTGTAATTATTTGCTCATTGGATACATTAAGCGCTACACTTTATATGCACCTGTTACTCTTAACAAATATCCTATTTGTTGTGTGAGCTGCTACCTTGTTGAGTAAGCGCAGAGTTTATTTTCTTATCGTACATTTGATGACAGAATAACATTAATAAACATTGGAGTTACAGTACAATGTCATTAAAGACAAGATAAAAACAAACAATTGTTTGAAAAATCCTAAAATCCCAGTCTTAAACCACATTGCAAACCTGTGGAAAGACTTGACTGCAGTCCACAAACGGTCACCATCAAATTGAAATAAACTTGAGCAGTTTTGCAAAGAAGAATGGGCAAATATTGCAAAGTCTAGATGTGCAAAGTTAGTAAAGTATGTTTTTTTTTTTTTTTTTTTTTTTTTTTTTTTAAATCCATATAAATGTTTTCGTTGCTTCACAGGATCATCTTGATACATTGGACTTTGGAAACCATTTCTTTGATACATGACGGTTTCATTCAAAATAAACTGTATGTTTGTATGTTTTACGTAAAGTCCCAACTCAATGCTTTCCAAATCTCTCCTTTCAACCCTCTAACCCATCCTGCCAGCTGTTAGATTTTTCTTACCTGGTGAAGTCAGTTACACTTACCTGAGTTTTCCCATCAAGGTTCCTTGCTGATGCTGCATCTATCTGTGGGGATTTCTAATCCAGCATAGCATGTTGACCCTTGCTGGCTGTTCCTTTTCATGCCCCTTGATCTGATTTCTGATCTCTTCTGGATCCAAAGGGGATCCCTCCACAGGCCATTCAAAGGGAGTTGTCCATGTCACTCAGGCATTAATGTGGACACCTGGAAGGACCCTTGCAGGAAGAAAAGAATAGAGAGGGGAAGGACCAGCGCTGGACAATCACTTGACAGAGGCTTCAGGTAAGTGAAAAAGGGAACTTTTATATTTCAACCCAGTGATCAGAGAGAAGTGTGTGAAGGGGGGGGGGGGGAGCTTACTTTCATACCAAAATACAAATTCACAAACCAATGTTCTAACATTCTGATGTGGAATGACATTTTACAGCATAACTGCTGATTCATTGTTCAGCAATTTCACTCATCCAAGCCTTGAGGAAACCTCACACAAATATACTTTATTTCTTCATTCATATTTTATGGTTGGATTGTGTATTTGTGTTTCTTCAAACAGAATATTGTGTTATGGTTATCAACGTTTTTTTTCTTTCTGGGACTCCATGTGTAGCAGGGGGAGCTGTGGTTTCTTTTGTGGTAACTTCTTACAAATGCTACACTTCCGTGTTTTTCTGATATTTTCAAATGCAAGGGATACCTGTAGATTCCAGTTTTCACCCTAGGAATCTTTGTCACTTATTTGATTTTACTTTTATATTAATCTTTGTAAAATCCTCACTCCTATGGAGAAAAAAGAGTTATATGACTTTCAATATTGCAAATGACCTGCAACTCCACCTGAATTAATTGGCAAAGCTTAAGTGAAACCTCTATTTAGGATGAACTATTGGGTCACATGCTATTGCACCCTAAATGTTTAAGGGGAGGCCATACTGTATATTCAGTACCCTATTGAGTTACAAATTTAAAGTTTCCATTAACCTCCCAAAAAAAACTATCACAAAAAAAAAGTTTAAAAATACAAAACAGGTACACTTTAATTTGTTTCTATTTGTCTAGCTATATGTGTCTGTCTAGTCTCTTCTAGCTCCTATTTGCTATTTCACAGGCAACCACACCTGTCAGGGCAGTTCAGTGTAAATGATTGACAGCGACCCCTCCAGGGAGCCTTGCTGACATATTACTGTTTGTGTTATGTTGTAATTAAATAGTAAGAAGTGTGCCAGTTGGATGTTGGCAGTCTTAACATCTGTCAGGTCAAGGAGGCAACTAACCAGCTGCTTCCACAGATGAACCCTGCCAATGACACCGACATTGAATCCTGGGAATGCGACAAGAAGGACCATCTGCAAAGTTTGCCAGGTTCAAACAAACAGCATAAGAATGGGGAGTGTGAACAGGCATATAATTTAGGATTCTGTCTCCCTGTCTGAAGCTTCAGCAAATTCTGGTGTTGCACTGCAACCCCAGTCTCAAATTACAGTGAGTCAAGCCCAGTCAGCACTGAGCTCCATTGGGTCTGCTGGAATTTGTACTTCCTTAAGGACCAAAATGTGTAGTTCCACACACGGCTTTCATAAAAACGTGGGCAACGACTCCTTGACAACAAACCAGGGGCATGTGACAAGCTGCAGCTTAAAGCAGCATTAAACCCAAACATGTATTATATTGCAACTTACCAATGGCTGCATTCTTTTTTACTTTTTTATTTTTAATAGGCTTTATTTTCTTTATTTTTATCTGGTAATCCAGCCAGTATGTTTGTTTTTCAACAGAACAAGCTGTACTGCAGATATAGCAGTTGGAGGGTTGGGACCAACCATTTAATACTGACAGGAGTGTGTACAGTGATGAGCTTTTATTTAACTATGTAAAAAATCTTTATCGCAAAAGGGTTGCTGTAACTGCTTAAAGAGTGTTAGCTGGAGTTTAGCTTCAATTTTGTTGTGTATCTAAATCTGCCAGGCCAGCTAACATTACCCTCGCCCTAGATTGACTTTGATGCTGTCCAAGGGTGTCTCTGTTGCTCCTTCATCTTGAGTGTAGGCGCTCTAATATAGAATGTGTTTTACTGGCCAGATCACCAGATAAAAACAAAGAGAAAAAAAGCCTAAAAATAGAAAACTATTGTAACCACCACATCTAAGGATTGGTTAGCTGCGATGCATTACATTTTTTGTTAATCCTGCCCATTAACAAGGCCTATGTAAATCTGAGGATAGGAAAACCGTAATGTGGCCTGCACAAATGAATTTTAAAAAGGCTTTCTATGCAATTTATAGTTTGCTTTTTGATAAATAGAATGGTTATGGGTTTTGTGCCCTACCTGTTACCGTGGAAGAGAATTTGGATTCACAGACACTTTAGTACAAGTATTGGTGTTTTATTTATTTAAAGTATGGATGTAAATGTTTCTCATATTGCTCATTGTATATCTGAAGATGCGCTAAGCATCCTTGCTTAAAAAGTGCCAGTTACTTTAATGACTATACAAGAATTTGATCATTCATTTTTTAATGATTTTAAATGTGCATGCTTAGTAATGAAAGCTTTTTTATTTGCTGACATCTAGGTACTGCCTGACCTCACGCTGATGATTTAAATCTGATTATGTTTTGTGAGTCATTAATACAGATTTCAAATAGTGCTTATTTAGCGCTAATCCAAAACCTCACTCACCTTGTTTCATCTTGAAACACTTCAGGGATGCTGTTGACCAATAAGACCTTTTTTTAGTTCACTAAATTGGATTAGACCTGCAATTCAAAACAAGACACTTAAATACTAGAAGATATAGTATTTATTAAAGTATATGTAAACCTTTCCTTTGTAAAACAACCCACTTTTTTCTTTTCAAGTGATCACATGACCTCTTTTCTTTTTCTGCAAAAGAAACGGCAATACACTGATCTTCCTAGTGAAGATCTGCGCAGGGGGGCTTATCAGCAGATGTCTCACCACCTGGAGTATAGGTAGGCTGTGCTCCCAAGTAGAGTGCAAAGAAGAAAACTGACCACACCATTTCAAACATCAGTTTAAAATAGGAAAGCAACAGGACTGGCAGGATTACAAGGTATTAAACACAGGAAGCAATACAACCAAAGCTGGATATGTTTTAATACAATAGTATAATACAATTTTATATCAGCAATAAATAATAATGGGCTAACGTACACTTTAATCATTCATTGATTTCATTGACAGTATTCAGACATTTGGGTTATACTGCTTCCTACAGGTGGATCTGAACACTGGTAAACAAAAAAACAGCTTTGGTATAACATCTCCCACTCCCATCATGCATCATTTTTTTTGCTAGTGTCCTAACAGGATAGAAATCTTTTCTTTATTGAGAAAACCCTAACCGTTTTACTGGCAGATTTTTTTCAGTTTGTATTTTCTTTCTCTTCAATTAGTCATTTTCTCTTGTGGCACTTTCCTGACCTCTGTGTACTGTGTTAGTTACAGAGTGCTTTCCAGGTCCAGAGCCTTGCACAGCTTTGGATGTGACCCAGTCTCTGAAGACTTGTTAATGATTAGGTTGTGTGGGCTGAGAACTGAGAATTACTTTGTTTATTGCAGTGTTTAGGTGCCATCTTTCCATTGTTTTCTATATGGGGGGTTAAAACACTGAGCAGTTGAGTGTTGTGTCACTGGTGGGGTGTCATGCATGCGTTTTCTTCCTGCCAGTCAGTGTGATTAAACACCTTCCCACCACTTCTCCTTATCACAGGAGGCGCAGGTTCACCTTGGTTAGTTCTTACTGCCCCTACAGTAATCTGGTTACCTTCTGCTATTTGAACTTCTGCTTCCAAATGCCTAAGACTTTTGCCTTGTATTACAACATAGTTGTTCCCATTTGCAGTGTAACTAATCGGCTTACAAGCACAAAAGGAGCAGTTCTGCTCAATAGGGCTTTTTAGACTTACAATCCACCTACAGTTCGGGGAATGCCTGCATTGTTCCCTCTCAAAGATGTGACTGACCGCCTGGAAAATTGTCCACTATTTGAATTTTTGAATTGAGTCCTTGTTGGTTCATGGTTTCTTACTGTGCTTAGATGTTGAAGCATAGGACTTGAGGATCAGGGACCTTCTGTCTCATGCCCAGATAGCAAGGATAACGTGTCACAAATTTGTGGCAGTGTAGAATTGTAAGTCTGTTAACTTCCTGCATGTTTTCACTAGCAAGTTGTACACTTGCAGAGCACTTGAAACACAAGTTCTAGTTGACACTTTTCCAATTTGAAGCAAATTTGCGTGGCAAGTCTCTAGCAAGAGCAACGTTGCAGTGGTGAGTCTACAGCAAGAGCTCTGCAAGTCTATTGCATGAAAATTCAGCCACAGTGACCCCTGTGGCTGGATGACTATTGCACAACTTAACTGAACCAGAACTTGTGGCAGACTTGCAGAATGTTTGCAAAGAAAGTTGATCTGGAGACATTCAATGCAGACTTGCTGCAATTGTGCAACACACTTGTGAAGCCTGGCAAGTCTAGCAATAGCTTAGCAAGTAATTTTCAAACTTGCAGCACAATTGCTTGCTATCTGGGTGACTGCTGAGAGGTCCACTTCCTCTATAGACTCTCTCTTTGTCATCCCTAATGGCTCATGTAATGGGGAACCAGTTTCACGTTCCACCATTTCAAGATGTCTCAGATTGTTTTTTAGGCTTACTGGCTTAAGGATTCGGTTATACACTTTCCAGTCAAGGCACACTAGTCTGTGTGTGCTTCTTGGGGTTTTTCACATCAGGCAACTGTTTCCCAGATTTGCAAGGCTGCCACCTGGTGTTCTGTTCACATGTGTTCTAAGTTTCTAAGTTTTACGGGTTGATATGCAGGTCTTTTCTGATGTGACTTCTGTGTGAAAGGTCCTTCAGGCAGTTCCCAGTTTTTCCATTTTTAGTGGGCCTGTAAGCTTTTTTTTCTATTGCTGTGTTGTCCACCCTGCATTTGAACTGCTTTTGGACAATCCAATTGTCTCTAAATCCTAGATTTTTGCATTCACTATTTAATCCTTTTTTTGGAATTCATTGAGTAATTCAGTTTTTACCTCTTTGTGTTTATGTTCTAGGCTAACTCCTCTTCTAGATGGCATTGTAATCCTAATTTCTCAGAATCCTTTGTCCCTGAATCAATGGCTAGTACACAAATCTTGTTATTTTTTTTAGCCACCCTAGTGCTAGCACAGTGGCTATGTTAATACACCCCCCTGAGGTCACGGTGTAGTAAAATTTATACAACATTTTGTTTTTGGTAGGTGGAATTAGTCAGTAGGAACACATACAGTGGGGATTGAAAGTATTCAGACCCCCTTAAATTTTTCACTCTTTGTTATATTGCAGCCATTTGCTAAAATCATTTAAGTTCATTTTTTTCCTCATTAATGTACACACAGCACCCCATATTGACAGAAAAACACAGAATTGTTGACATTTTTGCAGATTTTTAAAAAAAGAAAAACTGAAATATCACATGGTCCTAAGTATTCAGACCCTTTGCTCAGTATTTAGTAGAAGCACCCTTTTGATCTAATACAGCCATGAGTCTTTTTGGGAAATATGCAACAAGTTTTTCACACCTGGAATTGGGGATCCTCTGCTATTTCTCCTTGCAGATCCTCTCCAGTTCTGTCAGGTTGGATGGTAAACATTTGTGTACAGCTATTTTTAGGTCTCTCCAATGATGCTCAATTGGGTTTAAGTCAGGGCTCTGGCTGGGCCATTCAAGAACAGTCAGAGTTGTTGTGAAGCCACGCCTTCGTTATTTTAGCTGTGTGCTTAGGGTTATTGTCTTGTTGGAAGGTAAACCTTCTGCCCATGTATATAGGCAATAATGAATCAATTAAATTAGATAAATATATAAATACACAATTATAAATATATAAATATATAAAGTGTCTCTTCAGTATTGCAGCAGCGCTGTGCACCCCAATTAAACAGGGTCTCTTTCTTAATCTATTTCAGAAAGTTCAAACACGGATCTGATAGCCAGAGTCCCACCAATAAATAACACATTGCTGACAGTATTTAGCATTAGGGGCGGGGATGTGTGAGTCATCCGGGCGTCTGCTTCTGCTGATTGGCTGTTCCGCCTGCCACTTATATAAATACCGGCCTCCTTTCTTGTGTGTCACGCCCTCAGAAGAAGTCCAGGAAGTGACGAAACGTTAGGGACGTGTCGCACAGGAAGTGACGCATGTGCTCCACCAACCGAGGAACCAGGAAGCGTGTGACTGTGGTTACACACAGGGAGCGCTCCTGACAGGTTTTCACGACTGGAGGACGCAATCAGGCACAGTGCACTTTGTTATCTTTGCTCAATGTTTATTAAATTTTGGTACGCATGGTTTTAAGGGGATGTTTGGATGGTTCAAATAAAAATGTTTAGCAGTATCACGCTATGTGAGCATTTTTGTTTCTTCTACATATCCTATTGGAACTACTGGGAATAATACTGACATCTGGTGGTCGCTTTGGATATTGATGCAGATTTACTACTAATAATCAAGGCTTTTATTGATCTGATTTCTGGTGAGTGAATTTTCATTGGGGACCCCAGCACGTGGTATATCGCTTGGTGAAAGGATTACTACCCTCACAGAATACATCTTGATTATTTATTGGTGGGACTCTGGCTATCAGATCCGTGTTTGAACTTTCTGAAATAGATTAAGAAAGAGACCCTGTTTAATTGGGGTGCACAGCGCTGCTGCAATACTGAAGAGACACTTTATATATTTATATATTTATAATTGTGTATTTATATATTTATCTAATTTAATTGATTCATTATTGCCTATATACATGTTCTACTATTTAAGCAGCTGCTACTAGTCATATAATTATTTATGTGCCGCACATACACCGTTAGAATATTGTACTAAGCGCAGAGCATTGTTGTTTTTTTGGGACGGGCATATACAACATACATTCATTCAAAACCTTCTGCCCAGTCTGAGGTCCTGAGCACTCTGGAGAAGGTTTTCTTCCAGGATATCCCTGTACTTGGCCGCATTCATCTTTCCCTCGATTGCAACCAGTTGTCCTGTCCCTGCAGCTGAAAAACACCCCCACAGCATGATGCTGCCACCACCATGCTTCACTGTTGGGACGGTATTGGACAGGTGATGAGCAGTGCCTGGTTTTCTCCACACATACCGCTTAGAATTAAGGCCAAAAAGTTCTATCTTGGTCTCATCAGACCAAAGAATCTTAATTCTCACCATCTTGGAGTCCTTCGAGTGTTTTTTTAGCAAAATCCATGCGAGCTTTCATGTGTCTTGCACCGAGGAGAGGCTTCCGTCGGGCCACTCTGCCATAAAGCCCCGACTGGTGGAGGGCTGCAGTGATGGTTGACTTTCTTCAACTTTCTCCCATCTCCCGACTGCATCTCTGGAGCTCAGCCACAGTGATCTTTGAGTTCTTCTTTACACCTCTCACCGTGGCTCTTCTCCCCCGATAGCTCAGTTTGGCCGGAAGGCCAGCTCTAGGAAGGGTTCTGGTCGTCCCAAACGTCTTCCATTTAAGGATTATGGAGGCCACTGTGCTCTTAGGAACCTTAAGTGCAGCAGAAATTTTTTGTAACCTTGGCCAGATCTGTGCCTTGCCACAATTCTGTCTCTGAGCTCTTCAGGCAGTTCCCTTGACCTCATGATTCTCATTTGCTCTGACATGCACTGTGAGCTGTAAGGTCTTCTATAGACACTTGTGTGGCTTTCCTAATCAAGCCCAATCAGTATAATCAAACACAGCTGGACTCAAATGAAGGTGTAGAACCATCTCAAAGATGATCAGAAGAAATGGACAGCATCTGAGTTAAATATGAGTGTCACAGCAAAGGGTCTGAATACTTAGGACCATGTGATATTTCAGTTTTTCTTTTTTTAATAAATCTGCAAAAATGTCAACAATTCTGTGTTTTTCTGTCAATATGGGGTGCTGTGTGTACATTAATGAGGAAAAAAATGAACTTAAATGATTTTAGCAAATGGCTGCAATATAACAAAGAGTGAAAAATTTAGGGGGGTCTGAATACTTTCTGTCCCCACTGTATAATGCATACTATTGCTATGCGGCAGGCTTTCAATGGTTAAAACTGGCTTTCTGGAGGTGACCTATTGCTCCTTTTTTTTTTTTTTTTTTTTTTTTTTCTTTAATTCTTTATTTAGTTTTTTAACATAGAAAAACATCCTTTTACAAAAATACATAACCTATGATTGTACTTACATCCAAATATGCAAGACACTTTCGAAAATTTCCCCCTTTATCAATAGTGTATTTATTTCTTTGTGACCCTAGTTTGTGTTCCCATTTTTTGATGTATCGCGGGACCTCCAGATCGCCTTTGGCAGATAATATTTTATATATCCGAGCTATATTATTTCTTGATTTCCCCATCATACATAGCCACTCCAGAGGCCTGAGATCCTCCACATCTCTTATTGGATGGGGCAGTTTCTCGACAAAATGTCTCAACTGGAGGTACCGCCATCCATTTATCACCATTAATTCTGTGTCCAATCTTAAATCCTGATATGTGCTTATTGTTCCATTCTTCAATATGTCTTTCAACTGCGTATTGTCCTTTTTTATCCAATTCCCCCCAATTGAGTTTTTCCCTGGTGCAAAATATTCATTATCTCTTAAAAAAAAAATCAAAGGTGAATTATGTGTCCATTTATATTGTTTGAATCGTGTCCCATATTTTAAATACATTGTGTGTTATTTCGTGCATATTCCCCCCTCCCTGTCCTGTATTGTGGGGGGTTCCAAATTACCCTTCTTGTGTACTACTACACATTGCATTTTCTAATTTAACCCATCTTTTTTCATTATCTCCCTTCAGCCATTCCACCACTCGTGTGAGTATTACAGCTTTATAATATTTTCTAAAATCCAGGATGGCTAAGCCCCCCTGTTTTTTCCCCTTTTCTAGCACGGCCGCTGTGATTCTCGTTTTTTTTTGCCATATAAACTTAATTAGATAGATTTTAAAGTTTTGAAGTATGTTTGCGGGAGAGTTATAGGTAGCATCTGAAACTTATAGAAAATTTTTGGGACCATGACCATCTTTACTGCATTGATACACCCTATCCAGGAAAGGGGTCGAGTTGATATTTTTTTCGTCTCCTTCTTAATTTCGTCCAACAAAGGGATATCTTTTATTAAAGTGGTGTTCCGGCCGAAATTATACTTTTTAAATAAAAATACCCCTATAATACACAAGCTTAATGTATTCTAGTAAAGTTAGTCTGTAAACTAAGGTCTGTTTTGTTAGTTTATAGCAGTAATTTGTTATTTTATAAACTTACAGCAGGCCGTGGCCATCTTAAGTGTGGGCATCTGAAGCCAGACTGTATTTCTTCCTGGATCTCATCCTTGCAGATCTCGCACATGCTCAGTGCAGCACAAGCAGTGTAATAGGTTTCAGGTCTGGTTTCCATAGCAACGGCAGTTTCAGAGGAAGTTGCCGCCCCTTCCCAGAAGGCATTGCAAACAGGAAATGATGCGATGGGCCGCGGCCAGGCAGGAGGAAGTGAAAAATGAATACAGAAGATGTACAGTAGGTGCTGAGAAAAAAAAAAAATATATATCCAATTTGTTTACAGTGCACAGTTTAGTGAGGGATGCTGAAGAGTTGTAAAAGTGGGTGGAACTCCACTTTAAGTAGATTTTCTTTAGGAAAGTGGTTAATCTAACTCTGAGGTATTGTAAACTCTTCTTCCAAGGGAAGTGGAATGCAGTGGAAGTGACCTATTGCTCCTGAGCCACAAGTCAACTGAGTCTGAAAAGTGCTCCATGGCGAATCTCTTTTCAGAGGGGCAGTAAACTCTTAACACACACATAAACGTGGCCTAACCGTGTAATGAGACAAAAAATGCAAGTGTTCTTTTACGTTAAACTTTAACTGAAGACAGAGTGTCTAGCGCTCCTGCTCCTCATTCGAGCATCATGGTTTTGGCTGTGGCATTCTCCTTGTCCGTCAACCTGCAAGGGGATTGATTGTGGCCAGTCTCTGGGTGGAGACCAAACCTGATGTATGTCAGCCAAGCTTGCAGTCTCATGCTTGTGACATTTAGTTTGTAAGACATGTTCCAAGCTCCGTTTGTCTGCCCTGCTCTGCTAGATTGGATTCCCTCAATGATCTCAGATCGGATATTGACTATTCTCTGAACTCTGCCTGCCTTTTCGACTTCAGATTTTGACCTTGACTATTCTGATCCTTGCCTGTGTGCCAACTGCAAGTACCTGTTTGCTTTGCTCAGTTTGCACATGCCCTGGCGTGGTAGCCAGGTACTATAGCATTGTGTATAAGTCCTGGGAGCAACCAAGTACCGGTAGGCCTGCTTGCCTTATGGGAAAGAGGGCAACTATAGGTGGAGAACACAGAAACCAGCTGTATTGTCTGACCACCTGCATTAGTGGTAAGCTTGACAACACCATGACAAATTTTATATATATTTTTTTTATATATATATATACACATACACTATATTGTCACATATTCAAAAGTATTGGGACACCTGCTATTACATGCACATGAACTTTAATGGCATCCCAGTCTTAGTCCGTAGGGTTCAAGAATGAGTTTGCCCACCTTTTGCAGCTATAACAGTTTCAACTCTTCAGGGAAGGCTGTCCAAAAAGTTTAGGAGTGTGTCTATGGGAATGTTTGACCATTCATCCAGAAGCACATTTGTGAGGTCAGGCACTGTTGTGGACGAGAAGGCCTGGCTCGCAGTCTCCACTCCAATTCATCCCAAAGGTTTTCTATTGGGTTGAGGTGGAGGCCAGTCAAGTTACTCCAACCCAAACTCGCTCATCCATGTCTTTATGGACCTTGCTTTGTGCACTGGTGCAGCATAGTCATGTTGGAACAGGGAGGGGTCATCCCCAAACTGCTCTCACAAAGTTGGGAGCATGAAATTGTCCAAAATGTCTTGGTATGCTGACACCTTAAGAGTTTTCTTCACTGGAACTAAGGGGCCAAGCCCAACCCCTGAAAAACAACCTCACACCCTAATCTCCCCTCCAAATGATTTGAACCAGTGCACAAATCAAGGTCCATTTAGACATGAATGAGCGAGTTTGGGGTGGAGGAACATGATTGCCCTGCACAGAGTCCTGACCTCAACCCGATAGAACACCTTTGGGATGAATTAGAGTGGAGACTGCGAGCCAGGCCTTTTTGTCCAATATCAGTGCCTGACCTCTCAAATGCGCTTCTGGAAGAATGGTCAAACATTCCCGTAGACAAACTCCTAAATCTTGTGGACAGCCTTCCCAGAAGAGGTGAACTGTTATAGCTGCAAAGTGTGGGCCAACTCAATATTGAACCTTACCGACTAAGACTGGGATGCTAATAAAGTTCATGTGCGTGCAAATGTAGGTGTCCCAATACTTTTGTCAATATAGTGGTGTGGAGAGTGAGAGATTGATATATATATATATATATATCAATCTATCTATCTATCTATCTATCTATCTATCTATCTATCTATCTATCTATCTATCTATCTATCTATCTATCTATCTATCTATCTATCTATCAATCTATCTATCTATATATCAGCTTTTCCTTGCCTTGTTCGAGATATAATGATTAATATTCTGTGCTTTTATGTGTTTTTAAGATATTGAGGTATTGTGATATATACCTGCGTACCACAGTTAATTATATATTTAACATGTGCAGTGTAATATTAGCTTATTGTTATTATTTTGCAGTTTAGAATTACGGGTTGTGTTATGGGCCAGAATTAAACTAAATGTGCTTAAAATAAATATCAGGCAACAATGTTTCTTACTGTGCAGATGTCTGGCATGGAAACCTGGCTTCAACATTGAGCTTAGGAAAAATGAATATGAATGTTGGCAATGTTAAATAATTGCTTGCCTTTTTCTGTTTCTACTAATCTCAATGTAAGGTTAGGGATGTGTCATCATGAGGTCCTTTCAATGAAAGTTTATTACTCACAGAAACAACAGTATTGATGTGTTTTTTTTTTCTGTTTGTTTTTTTTTTTTTATCCCTGTCATGTAAATGCTCAAATCAATACTTCAAGCAGTGGATAAATAAACCAGTAGACATCAGTGAAAATTAGTACCATTGTGCAAAGCATATGACTGGCATTGGCAGTTTGAAGCCCATTTAACTTTTTTTATCTGGTGTCCAATTAATATTCAGGTTCACTGTTCTTCACTCTGAAAGCTGTAATTACTTTTAATATGTTTCTCTATCTTCCACCTTCTGTGCTGCTAGCAGGGAGACCTGTCTGATTTAAAAGGAGTTTTTGTTTAGAAATTTATTTTTTAAATGTATTTTTGTGAACTTTGCTTTTAAAGTTCACACAATTTGTGTACTATCCTGTTCTGCAAGTAACTAGAAGCCACTTTAAAAACGAATTTTCTTTTATGTACAGTTCAGGACACAGACTGTCAATTGTAACAGGTTGTAAACCCTAGGACAAAAAAAAAAGGAAGAAAAAAAAACCTGCAAGACAAAGGCATAATGAGCTAGTTTGCATAGCATACTAGCTCATTATGAATTACCTGAGATTGAAGCCCATGCAGCCATCCTTGTACACCGCTCCGGTGGCCGACATCGCTCCCGGAGTTACTTCTGGGTATCGGGGGCTCCGGCGCTGTGATTGGCCATAGCTGCGATGACGTCACTCTCGCCCATGTGTGCGGGAGCTGCCGGTAACGGCACACTCACTGAAGCAATGGCACGTACGTGCTATTGCTTCAGTTTGCTTCAGTACGCATGTGCCGATGATGTCGGCACATGCAAATACAGGGGATATCTCCTAAACCGTTCAGGTTTAGGAGATATCCAGGGTAGCTACAGGTAAGCCTTATTATAGGCTTACCTTAGCAAAAATTGTGTTGTAAAGGTTTATATAACCCTCATATAACCTTTGCCACCCTTTATTCCTCGTCTTTTTGCTAGTATCCTGAGGTAATGAATGCATTTCTTTGTGGGAGAGAATATTATTAGAAGGAACTTTGATTTCTTATATCAAAGCTCATTTCAAATTGCACCAGGCCACTGCACCAGAAGATGTCAGTTTTTCCGGATCAGTCTGGCTGGGAATTCTAATAGCATTAGAATAGACTGTCCTTCATGGGTTATTTGGACTTGTTTCTGGCAGCTCTACATTATTGTGTTGTGTGGACGAGATGAGCGCTGCACTAATACAACTATCTTGTATTGTTCTTTTGTCTGTTCAGTTGCAAAGAATTCTTTGGCTGAATTACTGGTCAGTTAAACCAGTCTGTAAGAAAAGATTGTAAAGGATGCCATTTGAATGTGAACACCTCTTTAGGGAGACTTTGGATCCCTATATAAGAAGGGGACAGGTGGCAAAAGTACTCTTTGCCCAGTAAGAAGATGAGGAACTCTATGGGTAAGCTAGGTCCCTCAGCACAGAAAAAGTCATCCTTTTATACCCCCCAGGCATCCGCTAAACCAGGCAATGCCTTTCACTACAAGTTTTAGTCTTCCAAACCAGGTCCCAAGTTTTGTTCACAATGAAGGGGTGCCCCCACTGTTATCAGTGGGAGGGACATTTTCTGGCCCTTTAAAAACGTTTGGTAATTGAGAACTAAAAAAAAAAATCTTCATTTTCTTTCCCGCATTTTCCAAAAACGTTTGGCAAAAAATTACATTTTCAAAATACTTACTATGCCTTTCAGAAAATAGTGTTTGCTTTTCATGCTTTCCAAAATTGGGTCTTTTTGTAGGTTTTTTTTTTACTGTCCTGGTGCCCCAGGGCCTCAAAAATGTTATAGGTAGTCAAGAAATTAGATGTGTAATTTACACTACTTAAAAGGCCAAAGGTGCTCCATGGATTTTGGGCCCCTCTGTGCATCTAGGCTGTGTGAAAGTCTCACACATGTGGTATTCCTGTACTCAAGAGACATAACAGAATGTGTTTTGGGGTGTAATTCTAAGTATGCCCATGCTGTGCATGAGAAATAACTTCTTAAAATGTAAACTTTGTAGGGGGAAAAAAAATAGATTTTTTTCATTTTCCAAAAAAATTGTGACAAAAAGCCTACAACTTTAGCCACTTTAGCCCCGGAAGATTTGGCTGCTCAATGACCAGGCCATTTTTTGTGATACGGCACTGCATCGCTTTAACTGACAATTGCGCAGTTTTGCGACGTTGTACTCAAGCAAAATTCCTTTTTTTCCCACAAATAGAGCTTTCTTTTGGTGGTATTTGATCATCTCTGCGGTTTTTATTTTTTTGCGCAATAAACAAAAAAAGAGCGTCAATTTTGAAAAAAACACAATATTTTGTACTTTTTGCTATAATAAACATTTTTTTTTTAATCTAATTGTTTCCTCAGTTTAGGCCAATATGTATTCTACATATTTTTGGTAATAAAAATTGCAATAAGCGTATATTGATTGGTTTGCGCAAAAGTTATAGCATCTACAAAATAGGGGATAGATTTAATGGCGGCAATCAGCGATTTTTATCGGGACTGCGACATTATGGCGGACACATCGGACACTTTTGACACATTTTTGAAACCATTGACAATTATACAATGATCCGTGCTATAAAAATGCACTGATTACTGTGTAAATGTCACTGGCAGGGAAGGGGTTAACAATAGGGGGCGATCGGTTAATTGTGTGTCCTAGGGAGTGATTCTAACTGGGGGGATGGGACTGCCTGAGTGAGGAGAGCGATCTGTTGTTCATACTTAGTGGTCAAAAGGCTAACAGAGGTAAGGTATCAACGTTTCGCCCAGGGGAGCCAACCTGCCACAGTAAAACTGCGGCGGCTGGTTGGGAAGGGGTTAGAAAACTCACTATGCCTCTTACTAAATACCTTGGATTGTCTACTTTACAAAACAGGGTCATTTAGTGGGTATTTGTACTGTCCTTGCATTTTAGGGCATCAAGAAATTAGATAAGCAGTTTGTTCATCAGGACTGATCAATTTTCAAATATAT
This sequence comes from Lithobates septentrionalis, assembly GCA_037952835.1. NCBI lineage: Eukaryota > Metazoa > Chordata > Amphibia > Anura > Ranidae > Lithobates > Lithobates septentrionalis. Next base: position 3,335,011 of record JBBDGP010000597.1, read on the forward strand.
ACCGTAGACCATAGTTTGTAAGCACTATCATTTTCACACAGACTAAATAATATACATTTATTAGGGTTATTTTTATTAAAGAAATGTAGCGAAATATATTTTGGCCTACATTTTTTAAGAAAAAATATTTATATGTCAAACTTTATAACAAAAACTAAGAAAATGATTTTTTTTTTGCTTACATAGCAAACATAAAAAAAAAAACAGTGGTGATTAACCACATCAGTACTGGGCACTTTCGCCCCCTTCCTTCCCAGACCAATTTTCAGCTTTCAGCACTCTCGCACTTTCATTGACATTTACGCGGTCATGCTACGCTGTACCCAAATGAAATTTTTATCATTTTGTTCGCACAAATAGAGCTTTCTTTTGGTGGTATTTATTCACAACTCTGTTTTTTATTTTTTGCAATATGCGCAAAAAAAGAGCAGAAATTTGGAAAAAAAACAATATTTTCTTCTTTCTATTTTAAAAGAAATCCAATAAAATCAAATTTTGTCATAAATTTAAGCCAAAATGTATTCTGCTACATGTTTTTGGTAAAAAAAATTTTGTTAAGTGTATAATAATTGGTTTGTGTAATTACGGACAGATGTACGCAAATGATCATGTACAGTTGTGCGCAGGTGATCACGCACATATGTGTGCAGATAATCATTGGGACATGTGATTTTTGTGGGACATATGTGGGAGACAGGCGTTTTTATTATTTGGGGACATGTATTTTGGGGACATTGTGTGGGGACGTGTGTTTTATATTGTATGGTGACACAAGGTTGGTGATCAGTGAGTAAAACTGTAAAAAAACAGCTCATACTCACTGATCACCAGCCAGCTGCAGTGATCCCCTCTCCTCTCCTCGCGGACAACTTCTGTGTGAGGAGAGGAGAGCCAATTGCCTAGCAACCGGCTCTGTATTTACATCACATGACGGCTGTGATTGGACACGGCCGTCATGTGATCAGGAGGGCCAATCACAGAGCCCTCCTGCCGATCGGAGATGCGCCGTGTCCGGGTGACACGAGCGCATCGGGATCGCGCCGCTGCGCGGGCCTGTGCGATCCTCCTCCTTCTGAGGGACGTTCCTGAACGTCCACTCAGAAGCAGAGAGCACCCACCCGGCCGTTTATGTACATTGGCCAGGTGGGAAGTAGTTAAATACCACCAAAAGAAAGCTCTGTCTGTCTAAAAAAAAAAAAAAATGATAAAAATGTATTTTTGGTACAGTGTTTCTTGATTGAGTAGTTGTGATTCAAAGCGTGACAGCTGAAAAACGGCCTGGACTGGAAGCAGGTGTAAGTGTTAGGACTTACTGGGATGGATAAAGCTGTTGGTTGCCACTGCTTAAAGGCGAATACCATGCAGATACTGTATAACAGACACAAATAAACGCAGCTCTAATAATACATTTAGTTCATTAATTTTTATTTTTTTTACATGCAAATAGTGTTAAGTATTGAATTTGACTTGGTATCGACCCCTTGCAGAGCTCAGACAGTGGTAGGGAGAGGCATCACAAGGAGCCAATCAATTATGCTGCAATGCAAAGAGAGGGAGGTCTGTCAAAACATCTTGACATTTGCTTTTCATCAGTGTCAGCCACTAACTGCCTTTACTGCCAGCATCTAATAGGCTTTGTGCACACATGAGATGCATTAGAAGAGGCAGCTGTATGCAGTTGTGTGCCGGGTTTTAGCTAAAGCACACTGGGTTCGGAGCATACATCCGTGCACATGCGGGTGCTTTACACAACCCTTGGTGCATGAAGTAAATTATACAAAAAAATATTATTGTACCGATGTATTAATTTGTCTGACCCTATAGTTAGCTAGTCTATAGAAATTCTGACCACATGTTACTGTTGCACAATAATACAAGGTTAGCTATTAAACCAAGCACACGGTTTATAAGTAATAAAGTCTTATTTATTTCCCAAGGAAATAAATACGCTAGCATGAAAGATTAAAAGATATTACAAAGCTTACAATCAGAACATACAGTGGGGACGGAAAGTATTCAGACCCCCTTAAATTTTTCACTCTTTGTTATATTGCAGCCATTTGCTAAAATCATTTAGGTTCATTTTTTTTCCTCATTAATGTACACACAGCACCCCATATTGACAAAAAAAACACAGAATTGTTGACATTTTTCAGATTTATTAAAAAAGAAAAACTGAAATATCACATGGTCCTAAGTATTCAGGCCCTTTGCTCAGTATTTAGTAGAAGCACCCTTTTGATCTAATACAGCCATGATTCTTTTTGGGAAAGATGCAACAAGTTTTTCACACCTGGATTCTGGGATCCTCTGCCATTACTCCTTGCAGATCCTCTAGAGTTCTGTCAGGTTGGATGGTAAACGTTGGTGGACAGCCATTTTTAGGTCTCTTCAGAGATGGGTTTAAGTCAGGGCTCTGGCTGAGCCATTCAAGAACAGTCAGAGTTGTTGTGAAGCCACTCGTTCGTTATTTTAGCTGTGTCCTTAGGGTCATTGTCTTGTTGGAAGGTAAACCTTCGGCCCAGTCTGAGGTCCTGAGCACTCTGGAGAAGGTTTTCGTCCAGGATATCCCTGTACTTGGCCGCATTCATCTTTCCCTCAATTGCAACCAGTCGTCCTGTCCCTGCAGCTGAAAAACACCCCCACAGCATGATGCTGCCACCACCATGCTTCACTGTTGGGACTGTATTGGACAGGTGATGAGCAGTGCCTGGTTTTCTCCACACATACCGCTTAGAATTAATGCCAAAAAGTTCTATCTTGGTCTCATCAGACAAGAGAATCATATTTCTCACCATCTTGGAGTCCTTCAGGTGTTTTTTTTTTTAGCAAACTCCATGCGGGCTTTCATGTGTCTTGCACTGAGGAGAGGCTTCCGTCGGGCCACTCTGCCATAAAGCCCCAACTGGTGGAGGGCTGCAGTGGTGGTTGACTTCAACTTTCTCCCATCTCCTGCCTGCATCCCTGGAGCTCAGCCACAGTGATCTTTGGGTTCTTCTTTACCTCTCTCACCAAGGCTCTTTTCCCCTGATAGCTCAGTTTGGTCGGACGGCCAGCTCTAGGAAGGGTTCTGGTCGTCCCAAACGTCTTCCATTTAAGGATTATGGAGGCCACTGTGCTCTTAGCAACCTTAAATGCAGCAGAAATTTTTTTGTAACCTTGGCCAGATCTGTGCCTTCTCACAATTCAGTTCCTTTGACCTCATGATTCTCATTTGCTCTGACATGCACTGTGAGCTGTAAGGTCTTATATAGACAGGTGTGTGGCTTTCCTAATCAAGTCCAATCAGTATAATCAAACACAGCTGGACTCAAATGAAGGTGTAGAACCATCTCAAGGATGATCAGAAGAAATGGACAGCACCTGAGTTAAATATGAGTGTTACAGCAAAGGGTCTGAATACTTAGGCCCATGTGATATTTCAGTTTTTCTTTTTCAATAAATCTTGAAAAATGACAACAATTCTGTGTTTTTCTGTCAATATGGGGTGCTGTGTCTACATTAATGAGGAAAGAAAATGAACTTAAATGATTTTAGCAAATGGCTGCAATATAACAAAGAGTGAAAAATTTAAAGGGGTCTGAATACATTCCGTCCCCACTGTATAATACAAGAACATCAAAGATACCTATCTCCACGAGTCTTGCTTCTTCCAGCTTTGCTCAGATGACCAAGAGAGGGCCATCGCCATGAGGCTTAGGCCCAAGCCAGGAGCGATCAGGGAAGGGACTATTTCTCTTCCTTGCTCAGTCTTTTATACTTCGATCATACACCATTCAAACCCAACCCCATTGCCATCTTATCTAGACTTTTGACGAATCACAGTTTTTATGGGGCAGTCCTTCTCAACAGATTATATTACTGTCTGTCCTGCTGTACTTTGGCCTATAGGGGCAGCATTATCCATGTCAATCTTTAGGTGCTTGTTGATCCTTTGATCTTTGTCACCCACCGTCATCAATCATCCTGTCAGCCATGGCCCTTTTCAAGTTTGCGTTATAGCAATAGAAGGTCTGGAGCCAAGAGCTGAAACGACATTCCAGACCGCTCCCAGGAATGCAAATACTTGGTTATATCAATCAGAAAGAAACCCTTTTAAAACCATGGAATTGCATGGATTAGCCTGGGTGATCCTTGGGAATAGGAAACAGATATGTAACGGATTTATGACAGATCCAATTCAAACTCTGGATGATACCAAAACACTGTTACCAATAAACGCAGTAAGATTGACAGAAATTTCAAAAATATCACACTAGACCATGTTGCTATCCAACATATACCGCTTTGCGCTTAAAGGGCGCATACAACCCTTCGTCAGACACTGCTCCTATGGAACAGTTCATAATTGTCTTAACATGTTGTGCTTCCCAACATGTGCCGCTTTGCAACTGAGTGACACACCACCATCATTCTTCAGCGACCGCTTCCATGTCACCATTCTGTATCTTCGGTATCTTCTCCTTTCCGGTATCTTCAGGACGGGGTGCAGTACAGGCAAGGGGTGTCCATTCACTCACCATTCATCAGCACACACTCAGAGCAACATATTAACCAGATTTCAGATACAGAGTCTCGAGGAATGCCTTACTCACCCATATTACTAACCTAGACTACACATATCACACTATGCCATAACGTAAATCAACCCATTACCACAATATATACGTGTCCCATCCAATTATGCATCCCGCTTCCAACCTCCTATAACCCTTTACTGTAAACACGGGTCAGGATTAGGCAGGCTTGCTCACAATGGCCTTTCCTACCGCACTTTTGGCATGTCAGCGGTATTGCAGGGCTCCGACTTGGCAGCAAAGCCTCTAACTTGTACGCAGAGACCCTACCGTCAATTTGTCCCTCAACTTGCATAGATAAATGGAAGACCCTTCTATATAAATTTTGAGTCTAACAACACACATAAATCTGCCACAATGACAAAACCCACACAATTTTTTCCCTGTGCCTGGATTTCCGTGACCATGCCCAGGGAATATCATGCACCTCTACCTACTGTTAGGTTCAAGGAACACCCTAGTTCCATGACTAACGTTACATCGGTATCCTTTAGGACAAACAAACTCGTCTATGTCCCAAATAATACCCAGGTGCTTCCTTCCCAGCAATGATCTCTCCATCCAGAACACAGAGTGAAATATCTTCCCAACATTTTTCGTTCACCACCATGTATTGACCTGGCATTACCTGTGCAGGGTTTCAACCTCTCAGGTGAGACATCAACCAGGCATATCTCCCTCATGTCCAGTTCTGGTGTTCCACATGTCCAGTAACCGAGCGCTTCTCTACAGGACTGCTAAGATTGAGACACCACCCCTACAAGGAAATTTTCACCCCATTGATGTGTCACCTGGCACCCTCTAGTCTGGCCAACCGACACCTTATTACGCATAAGTGCCAGCCTCTTGGGTACCTGCACCCTATTAATCCCGTTACGTCAATACATGTGAAATATAGAAAACCTTTTCTTCTTTCAATTCCTCCCTCCATAAAAAAAAACAAATTTTTACATTTCATGTTCTGACGGATGAATATGTTATATTCCTTCCCCAACCTCCAACCCATTGCACATGTATTAATAGCACTTTTGCATTCATCAGGAGAGACTCCGGCAAAAATGTTTCACAAGTCTTGTTGAAAGGCACAGTCTTTCAGATTCAGCATTAGCACTAAATTGTCCATAAGAAAAAAAACAAGTATTAATCTGAATCTTTTCGTTTGTCCCTTCTCTCCTGATGTTTATCAGAACAAATTTGCGGTTTGGTATAGCACAAACTGTCAACTAGATGAACATCTGTCATCCATGTTCCAGAGACCTCTCCAATCTCGTTCCACCAGGACTCTGGAAGTGAAAAACAAGAGCAGAATCAATCAAATTCTTATCCATAATATCTGCTCACTTGCTACGTTTATTTATAGTTCTGTTATGTATGTTCTATGTGGCTTTTAGGATTACCACATGCTTTCTGGGGTGCCAATTGAAGTAAATTATACAATAAATATTATTGTACCTATGTATTAATTTGTCTAACCCTATAGTTAGCTAGTCTATAGAAATTCTAACCACATGTTACTGTTGAACAATAATACAAGGTTAGCTTATGAAACCAAGCATACGGTTTGTAAGTAATAAAGTCTTATTTATTTCCCAAGGAAATAAATACGCTAGCATGAAAGATTAAAAGATATTACAATATTACAAAGCTTACAATCAGAACATATAATACAAAACATCAAAGATGCTTATCACAAGGCTCTCCACAAGACTTGCTTCTTCCAGCTTTGCTCAGATGACCAAGAGAGGGCCATCACCATGAGGTTTTCCAACAGGTCCTTAAGAAACAGCTCCTATGGAACAATCCATAATGGTCTTAATGGTCACCAGGAGCGATCAGGGAAGGGACTATTTCTCTTCCTTGCTCAGTCTTTTGTACCTCGATCATACACCATTCAAACCCAACCCCATTGCTATCCCATCTAGACTTTTGACGAATCACAGTTTTTATGGGGCAGTCCTTCTCAACAGATTATATTACTGTCTGTCCTGCTGTACTTTGGCCTATATGGGCAGCATTATCCATGTCAATCTTTAGGTGCCTGTTGATCCTTTGATCTTTGTCACCCACCGTCATCAATCATACTGTCAGCCATGGCCCTTTTCAAGTTTGCGTTTTAGCAATAGACGGTCCGGAGCCAAGAGCTGAAATGACATTCCAGACCACCCCCAGGAAAGCAAATGCTTGGTTGTATCAATCAGAAAGAAACCCTTTTAAAACCATGGGATTGCAAGGATTAGCCTGGGTGATCTTTGGAAATGGGAAACAGATATGTAACGGATTTATGACAGATCCAATTCAAACTCTGGATAATACCAAAACACTGTTAACCATAAACACAGTAACATTGACAGAGAAACTCCAGAAATATGACACTAGACCATGTTACTATCCAACAGTGCACAATTGTATACAGCCACCTCTTATAATGCATCTCGTTTGGAGGCTGTACGCGGGTTCCCGGAATGCCATTATGCAAGCTCTGCACACTGTGCGGCTCCTGTACGACTGTGTGCATGAAGCCTTAGTCTGTCAACTTTTTCTCCATTTATTATAGTGTATGTCTGTTAGTGGCCATCAGTTTGCATTCCCCCTTACAGTCTATAAATTCACAAAGTGTGTTTTAGTGTTGGTATACTGTATTCTGTTTTAGTGTTGGTATACTGTATTCAGTAATATACCTACTGCTATATTATTGTTCATCTCAGATTTCCTTGATTTTTATAAATGAACTCAGCCTTCGGACTCATGATCACTGGCCTGCTTGATGAATAGTAACACTATCAATGTAATTTGCAATAAGGGATGATTGTTTCTTATGCCTCTGGCTTGTCCCCATTTATTATATCATAAATAAGACATAGCAAAGAGTTGATGCAAAAGCCTAGCATGAAATCCAGGCTTATGTTAGAACCAAAAATGTAGATTCATACAGAAGCCAGAATGCGTATTAAAATTGTTGCTATTTTTAGTATCCTGGATTGGACAAAGAGCGTCACCTGGCAGATAGATTCAGGTACTGTGATGCTGTATGACGTGAGAGGTAACTGGCTAAACAGAAGTGAGATAAGAAATCGGATCCATGAGAAAACAATGGATGTTGCAGCCAGAACCAGAGTAGGCTGTAACATTTAGGCATTTATCCATGGAGTGGCAAGCAGAAATTATGCTTTACACAAATAAAAATGATTTCTGATGGTTGTTATGGATTATTCTTTGTTGGCATTAAATGCTACTAAAATGTATTAAAGGCAAGTGTGTATTTAGTTCAAACTGCACAAATGTATGTAGCACACCCCCCTCAAACTACTTTGGTAATCCCTCTGAAGCTTAATTTACCTTACTTAAGTAGTAGACTTTTTTTTTGTGTACAAATGATTTATTAAGTGTATGGCATACAAGACTTTGACTCAATATACATCAATACAATGTTGTTACAATCCAGTGATACAAGAAAAACATAGTCTCGTAATAGCAGCAAAACAATATAAAACGTGAAACGTATGCATCAAAGAAAAGGAGTTTGAAATGGACATAAAAATATCTTCATGAAACATGCAAGACAAGATAAATAGTACATTAAACAGTACAAAGTACCTAGAAAATCATAGTACATAGTAAATCAGTCGAGATACAGTTTTAATAGAAGACCATATATCCCATTTTGTAGAAAATTGAGGCATTGAACCAGAAACAGTGTGGAAGATCCTTTCTGTCAACATTACAGCATCCACTCTATCCTTGATTAGGGAAACGTGGATGAAAGGAGTGTTCCAATTTAAAGTAATCACCCAGAGCATGGCAACACATAAAGTATGAATCAACTTTTCTGACTTGTAAGATGTGTTAGGGATTGGGATGAAAAAGTGTAAAGATTTTGTGACAGATGGGCTTCAATCAACACAAAAACATTAGAGGTCTCTGGAAATCTGTGTAATCTAGAAGGGGTATAATAGCATCTGGTTAAGACCTCCAGTGCTGTTTCTCTGATTCAGGGTGAGCGTGTGCATATGCGAAGATTACAAATCATAATGGACCATTCACCCGATGAGTATTGTTCCCCACATTCCTGTTGATGGTATAAAATACAGTATATGGTAATTTATTGGGAGTAGAGTAAGCCAGCAAGAGGCCATATACAGAGGAAATAAGACCTTTTCCACTAAAAACATGCTTAAAGGGAGTAGGGTGATCAAGCCGAGACAAAGAATAGTGGAAGTAAAAAAAAAAATGTATAATTTGAAGATACAGTATTTAAATTGTTCTTGATGTGATATTCCCTTAAGGGTTTGAAGGCGGGTAAATGTCATAAAAGTAGAATTATCTTGATGCTGTAAGAGTAGTTAGGTTATTTTCCACCAAGAGAAGATACCAGATGAAGAAAAAGCAGCAGTAAATTTTGGGTCTCCCAAAAACATAGTCAAAGGGAGAAACTAAAGAGACCAGGTGGTATTTACGTTTTTAGAGGCTCCATAAATGTAGGGATTGCGCCACCAGGGTGCTAAATTTTAGTGTGAGATCCAAGACTATCAAAGTAAACCCAGGAGGTAATAAGATATATAGAACCAGATTCAAATTCAATCCAGGGGACCTTGGAGTGTGCTATGTTCCACTGTGCCAATTGTGCAAATCTGGCTGCCAGATTGTATGACCAAAACTGGGGTAGACCTAGCCCTCCAGATGACTGAGAGGTATAAGGGATACATTAACCTAGAGTGTATTATGAATTACAATTTGGTCAATAATATAATACATGTACAGGTTTGAAATATTGAACTTATAGTAACACACTTATAATTTTGTCACATAACAATCTTGACTTTGAAGAGTAACCCAAAATGTGTCTGGGCCCAGATTACACCACGCTTAAAACTTCATTTGAGCCATGACAAGAACATTTGAGCAATGATCAGAAATATAGCCAAGGCCTCAAAAAAACACAAAAAAATTGTCCTGGATATAGATCTGGTAAGGATATTGGTATGTGCTTTAGTACATCCTACATGTGCACCTCTTCATATTCAGGTTTAAAGCATCCCCTCAGCATGTTATTTGTGCATTTTTGCATTGGTACATGCCCTTCATGGCAGTGCCCAGTTACCCAGGCCCCTTTTGTTACCAAAAATGATAAAAATCACAAGATTCGGCTTCTATAGACTTCAGTGGGTTTCAGGTATTACGTTCAGAGTTTGCAGATTTTCGTCATTTGTTTGACAAACTGAACTTTATACAGTTTTGCTAATAACTAATTAGAAACTTTCCTTTATTTAGCAGAAGAAAAAAAATAGAGTTGCGCTTTAAAGATTTCATTTTGTTATTTTCCAGTGTTTTTAGTAGGTAAGCCAGCCACTTTTTTCTATTTACTCCTAATATTTTTTTAAACATTTTTTTTTCTTTACATTTGCAGATACCAAGCCTTTCGTTCCGCGTCAGAGCCAAGGACAAAACAGAGTACAAAATGTGGAACAAAATGGAGTGAAGGATTATAGTCAACCTCGGCAGTTTGTCAGGAATGATCCCAGAGCTCCAAGAAGTGAAAAACCGCCTCGATTTCAGAAAGAAAATCATACGTCAAGGCAATTTGAAGGTAACGGACCCCCAAGAAATCGAGCGCCAGAAAAATACAATGCTCCTGGACCAGATCTGTGGACAGAAGACAGGAATAAGAATGAAAAAGGATTTTCAAGGAATGAAAGATTAAAAGATTTTTCACAGCCTCCCTCTAGTTACCAAAATGATAGTACTTTTAAAAAGAGAGACAATACTATGCAAAGTAGGAACATAAAAGCCCCCAACCACCCTGAAACGAAAGATGATACCAGCACCTACAGTAATAATAGTAATACAGAGTCTTTGCACCAGAAACGTGGTAGAAGAGAAGACCAAAGACCAAATTATGAGTTCTATATGGACAGGAGACCACGGACAACTAACAGTGATAGTTTCACTAGTTTACCAAATGAAAAAAGTTATATTGCCAACGTAGAATCTAATTATCATTCAACATTAGCAAAAGACAGTGCTAATGATTTACTAAATGGAGAGCTGGACCAGAAGGGTCGAAGAGCTGGACCTATAAAACCAATAGGGTCAAATGTGAGCTTTGGAAATGATGAAAAAAACAAGATGTTTTCATATAGTTCTAAAAAAAGATCTGGTCCTATAAAGCCAGAGAGAATACTGGAACCTACCTACCCAGCATTCACTTGGAGACCAGGAGATGAGTGTTTGGCTCTTTACTGGGAAGACAATAAGGTATGTTTTTTATTTGTAGTTGATTTTACCAAAGAAATATAGTTCGTAGCCCATGACAACCCATCAGAGTTTATTTTTTATCAGTTTAGAGTAGTCAAAACCGTAAACATTACTCTGTAGGTTTCTTCTATTTATTGCATGTTGTGCATTGCTTCTCAATTTATTAAAGGACAATTCCACTTTGTATCAGAGGATTGTGAACAAAGCATGTAAATTACATTCAGCTCCACCATTTTTAATCTTCAATTTCCAGCCCATACATTATGCATATTTTTTTGTTCAATAAGCAGTTGAAATTAAAGAAAATGGCTTGATTTCCCCATTCACACATTTGAGGTGGATGGGGGAATCCCTTCCACTGTGGTATTGTATTCTGTTAGAGAGGAGCCTTCCCTGCCATCAGAATACAGTGATCGGTGTTGCTGGCTATAGCCGGTGACACTCATCATTCGGGAAAAACCTGACAGGTTGGTTGTACACAAGTCAATCAACTTGTGTAAAACCAGCCTGCCCATACATAGATCAAAATTCAGCCGGTCCCTGCTGAACCAGCCAAATTTCAATCCATCAATGTCCAGCTTTACAGAACATGTGCCTGGAGGTTAACATGTATCATAGCTAGGTAATATGAGCCTTCAACAAATTCAAGGGGCGGTTCCAAAGGAACTTGCAAACAGAAGGAACTGCAGGGGAGAAGTTTACACATTCCATTCACAGATTAATTTTTCTCTGTTCCATTCTGTTTGTTACAGTGAAATTGTCCCTATGCTGATGGAAACCTGAAAACTTCCATTGCTAACCTGGATTAAAAGCCTAAACCAGTGGCTCCAATATTTTCTAAGTTACTGACCAATTATGCAGATTAGATATTCTGACTTCAATTGCTGCATATTGTTTTCAGGTTAGTGAATCCAAAAATATTGAAGCCAAAATGGCTAGGCAACTCAATTTTTTTTTAAGTGGGGTTAAAAGTGCCATTATATGTATTCCTTTCATTATTTGTTTCCTATAGGGAGCTGCACATATCAAATGAATCAGTCAGTGAGGAAGAAGTGCACTTAATGTACCATAGTATCTGTGTTGACAGACTTTATTCTTTTTAAATGGGTTCTACATTCCAATACAAGTCTACCGGAGTACAAAATCCACTTGAAGCAGGTTAGAAAGAGGTAAACTTAAAGTCAAATTAACTTCCCTTGGATTTTGAATGATCTTAGAAGCATCTTAAACTGATGTCAAACTGATGCTATCAGCACAGACCCTTAAAGTGGTTGTAATGGCTGAAGGCTTTTTTTTACCTCCGTATTCAGCTCCCCCCCCCCCCCCCCCCCGCAGACCCCTCTAATACTTGCCTGATCGTGATCCAATGATTTGCATGAGAGTGGCTGCTCTCCTGGGTCTCTGCTGCCTCATTGGCTAAGAGTGAGCAGCGGGAGCTATTGGCTGCTGTCAATCAAAGCTCACAGCCAATCGGGAGGGAGCAGGGGGGGACCAAACACGCCTCTGTGTGTGTCTTATGGATGCACACAGCAGGGCTCAGAAGCCGGCACGCACGAGTGCCCTCATAGCGAACAGCTTGTTATGGGGATTCTCAAAGAGGAGGAGCCAGGAGTGCCAGTGGGAGGCCCAAGAAGAGGAGGATCGGGGCTTCTCTATGCAAAACCATTGTACAGAGCAGGGAAGTTTGACATGTTTTGTTATTTAAACACACTTTTATCTCAATGCTAGGTAATACTATATATTGCTGTATTTCACACAAGCTTACATGTTGGGTTCCTTTACCTCAAAACCTATATTAAGTTTCAGATGTTTAAGGCAAGCGCAAGCTTTAACCCAGCTAATTCCTTGAAAAATATACTACTGACACTTCAGCAAAATAAAAGAAATATGCAGTACTGCAATGCTTGCACATTTCCCTGTGTTTTATCTTAAAAAATAATACAATACTTGTTGATACTGCCAGAAATACAGTTGGCCTTTGACTTTGTGTGACTTTGAGTTCTTCTCTGTTGGACTACTTGCACCTCACCTTTGTTACGAAGATGAGGACAAAGAAGTGTCTTTTGTAGTCCATCAGGAGAGAACTGGACAGGGCTGTTAACACTCCGAGGTTTCAGTGCAACAGTGGCACTGTGCTGTCAAAGGTTGGAACTCACTCAATTTTTTACACACATTAACGGGCATTTTTCTGTACGTACTTGTATACTTTGCAGTTTAAAAGTGTAAAACCTGAGGGGAAATGTGTATGTATTGCAGAGATGTACTGAATGTATTTATTTTTTTGCTTAGACTCCTAATTAATGTATTTTTTTTGTGTTAAAATATGTTCATGCTCTCTCTCTCTTCCCCATCCCCCCTTTTCCCCCCATCCTAATCTCCTCCTCCCTCTTATTGTTTTTTATCTTTCTTCTCCTCCCATTCTCTCCCCCTTTTTTTCCCTTAAATAAAAATCTTGGGGTGCACAGAACTCAGCCAGACCCCCTATATCAAAATTCCCCATAATGTTCTTCTCATTTCTATTCTAAGGTTACTTCATATAACCTTGTCCTGGCCTCGGTAGTTCCTTCCGAGAATCAGGGGGACTCTCTCAGTGTGCAGGAATTGTCCATGAACTGTCACTCTGGATGGTGCTGCTTGCCTATAACTGCATAATCTGTACCATCTGTTCAATTTTTTTATACATATCTTTGCACCTTGCGTTGGGTGTTTATTGTACCTATTTTATATACACTTTGTAATGACGCCTTGACGTATCAGATGTGACTTAAGCATTGTGTATCCTGTTGCAACTTGTGTGAAGCCTTCATTCTATTGTATCTGCTGCATGCCATTAAATAAAAATAAAAAAATATGCCCATGCTGTTCTTACCCTCTCCACGCTCAAGAGCTGTCTCCAGCTTCATTCTCCATCCAACGCCACCAGTCCTCTTCGGCAAGAACGACACTCACAAGATTTCCTGCAGATTCAGCCTGTCATCCATACCCCCCATAGGGGGTGTTTTATCATGCAGGTTGGGGTCACAGTGCTCCTTGACTGAGCAGCACTCGCATGTCACTATATGATCTGCTTCTATGATTTGGGCATGCAAGTGGCAGCAAAGAGCTTATAGTATGGGTTTTTGGGGGTTGCTCAACTGCCAAATAGGTAAGCAAAAGGGATACTTGAAATAGCAGATTTGACTAGAGCTCTACTTCAAGTGACTAACAGAAAACCTAGCATGCAGCTGTGTTACCAGGATGCATTTCTGTTATAATTGCATTTATCTTTATTGACCTTAACTGTTTGAAAGTGTGTGTGCAGTTATTTCTGTTCTTCATCTTTGAAAATACCTATCCACTTTGTTTTCATTAAGTTAGTGCTGATAATTCTTTCTTTCCTCCAGAATACTTATTAATGCCGATTTTTCTGTTTTACACTGAAGTGGTAGCAAAGCTGAAAATACTTTGATTTTTGTCATAGTTGAAGATATCTTTTCACTTTCTTGACTTTTTTGTGTGAAATCACAAAAAATGCAGCTACATTCTAATAAAAGAAAAAACGTCTTAACCCAGTTAGTTAGCTGTAAGAAAAGAAAATGGTAGCATTGCTTCCTGTAAATCAAGACATTGTGGCTTTCATGACTGCCAGAATAGTAGTCTAGACATTTCTTTATCGTACATCACAGGACACAGAGCCAGTTATAACAATAACTATTTGGGTTATACGGCACCTATAGGTGAATGGACACTGGTAGATCAAACAGGAAGTCCTCCCCTACATAATCCCTCCTAAACAGGAAGTACCTCAGTGTTTTTACCAGTGTCTGTAAGGTGGCGGTCACTGATGTGATGCATGTGCTCTTGGAGCATACTTGGAGGTCTGGACGGTTCTATTAAGAATCATGGACTTCATTGGAATCAGATCCATTCGAAAAAGCTGTCAGCCAAAATGGATCGTACCCAAGCCTCATTGGATAGGAAAGAAGATTCCTAGAGGTTTGCCTATAATGCAGCCTTATGGCGCTGGACCCTGCGTAATGCAATCCTGTGCAGTATTCTGACTAAGTTGTTTTCCTGCAGGGTGCTATACAGATTCAGGGGAGTGGAACCCAATTTAAGGGGGATCCAGTCTCTGAAGGTCTTTTATGACAGAGCCCACTGGGTTGGGTGAAGGTTGGACTCCTGTTATAATCAGAGTCCTGCAGCAGGAATGGTAAGGGATCTGTCTGGTCTTTCTCCCAGAGGCCTGTTTGGTCATGCTCTGTGTACTTCTTCGGAGTGTTGGGCTGCAGTTTCTCCTCCAGCCACTAGAGGGTGCAGGTTAGCTCAGTATGGCCTATTTCTATATAAGCAGGAAGTGCAGGGGCAGACATTTTTTACCATGTGGGCTACAGATTCAACAAGGCCTCTTGAGACATAATTGCAGCCCATGGATACTAATGAAGTGTGAGTACTTACTATGGGACAACTGTGTAACCAGAAAAGTCATGATCATATACTGCATACTTACTGCTTAATCCAGGGGGCCTGTACAACTGTCTGTTGATACACCCCTGTACAGGTAGGTATCAGACCACTTTGAGGAGTTGTGTCTCCAGAATAGCATGCATTTGGTCTGCAGGAGCTTACTTTTAAGCTGCTCTGAAGCAGCAAAAAGGCTGCATTGGATGCATATGTGCTTGGCTAATACTGCAAAACTAGTATGGGGCCAAGTGCAGTTGGGCAGGTGCAGCATAGTATACAGTGGGGACAGAAAGTATTCAGACCCCCTTAAATTTTTCACTCTTTGTTATATTGCAGCCATTTGCTAAAATCATTTATGTTAATTTTTTTTCCTCATTAATGTACACACAACACCCCATTTTGACAGAAAAACATAGAATTGTTGACATTTTTGCAGATTTATTAAAAAAGAAAAATTGAAATATCACATGGTCCTAAGTATTCAGACCCTTTGCTCAGTATTTAGTAGAAGCACGCTTTTGTTCTAATACAGCCATGAGTCTTTTTGGGAAAGATGCAACAAGTTTTTCACACCTGGATTTGGGGATTCTCTGCCATTCCTCCTTGCAGATCCTCTCCAGTTCTGTCAGGTTGGATGGTAAACGGTGGACAGCCATTTTTAGGTCTCTCCAGAGATGCTCAATTGGGTTTAGGTCAGGGCTCTGGCTGGGCCATTCAAGAACAGTCACAGAGTTGTTGTGAAGCCACTCCTTCGTTATTTTAGCTGTGTGCTTAGGGTCATCGTCTTGTTGGAAGGTAAACCGTCGGCCCAGTCTGAGGTCCTGAGCACTCTGGAGAAAGTTTTCGTCCAGGATATCCCTGTACTTGGCCGCATTCATCTTTCCCTCGATTGCAACCAGTCGTCCTGTCCCTGCAGCTGAAAAACACCCTCACAGCATGATTCTGCCACCACCATGCTTCACTGTTGGGAATGTATTGGACAGGTGATGAGCAGTGCCTGGTTTTCTCCACACATACCGCTTAGAATTAAGGCCAAAAAGTTCTTCATCTTCGTCTCATCAGACCAGAGAATCTTATTTCTCACCATCTTGGAGTCCGTCAGGTGTTTTTTTAGCAAACTCCATGCAGGTTTTCATGTGTCTTGCACTGAGGAGAGGCTTCTGTCGGGATACTCTGCCATAAAGCCCCGACTAGTGGAGAGCTGCAGTGATGGTTGACTTTCTACAACTTTCTCCCATCTCCCGACTTCATCTCTGGAGCTCAGCCACAGTGATCTTTTGGGTTCTTCTTTACCTCTCTCACCAAGGCTCTTCTCCCCCCATAGCTCAGTTTGGCCAGACGGCCAGCTCTAGGAAGGGTTCTGGTCGTCCCAAACATCTTCCATTTAAGGATTATGGAGGCCACTGTGCTCTTAGGAACCTTAAGTGCAGCAGACATTTTTTTGTAACCTTGGCCAGATCTGTGCCTTGCCATAATTCTGTCTCTGAGCTCTTCAGGCAGTTCCTTTGACCTCATGATTCTCATTTGCTCTGACATGCACTGTGAGCTGTAAGGTCTTATATAGACAGGTGTGTGGCTTTCCTAATCAAGTCCAATCAGTATAATCAAACACAGCTGGACTCAAATGAAGGTGTAGAACCATCTCAAGGAGGATCAGAAGAAATGGACAGCACCTGAGTTAAATATATGAATGTCACAGCAAAGGGTCTGAATACTTAGGACAATGTGATATTTCAGTTTTTCTTTTTTTAATAAATCTGCAAAAATGTCAACAGCTCTGTGTTTTTCTGTCACTACGGGGTGCTGTGTGTACATTAATGAGGAAAAAAAATGAACTTAAATGATTTTAGCAAATGGCTGCAATATAACAAAAAGTAAAAAATTTAAGGGGGTCTGAATACTTTCTGTCCCCACTGTACATGTTTGCAAACTTGTTGCTTAAATGCATGTTGCATAAATACATGTTTGCATAAACATGTGTGCATAGATACATGTTTGGCACAGATACACGATTTGCATAAATGCACACTTGCTTGCATAAACACATGTTTGCATAAGATACGTTTAAACACATGCTTGCTTCCTGCATAAACACATGTTGACATGAAACACATATTGCATGAACACGTTTGCATAAATGCGTGTTTTGCATTGCAGACACGCGCATAGGACGTGTGCTTGCTTACTTGCATAGGCAAATTTTTGCCTATGCGCGTGTTTGCATACTTGCATAAGCACAGGTTTGCATTGATGCCTGCTGGCATTAGCGCGTGTTTATTTGTACTAAATTTACATACATACTTTTTAAGCTGTATACATACGTGCTTGTTTGCATTGAACTGCATACATAAATGCATGAAAGGCAAGAATACCTGCATGTTTGCATACCTAGGTGCCTACATAAGGCATACCTGGGTACATGCAGACTTGCATACGTACAGGGTTGCATAGCAGTAGACCAACGTTGTTTTCGGCCTGCATCCTTGGAGGACCGTGTATTAGGTTTTGGCTAATATAATTGCTATGTTATTTACCTGTATACCAGTTAACCACTTCAGCCCCGGAAGAATTTACCCACTTCCTGACCAAAGCACTTTTTTGCGATACGGCACTGCGTTGCTTTAACTAACAATTGTGCGGTCACGCGACGTTGCACCCAAACGAAATTGACGTCCTTTTTTTCCCACAAATAGAACTTTCTTTTGGTGGTATTTGATCACCTCTGCGTTTTTTAATTTTTTGCACTATAAACAAAAAAAAGCGACAATTTTGAAAAAAACAATATTTTTTACTTTTTGCTATAATGTCCCCAAAAAATATATAAAAAAAACGAATTTCTTTCTCAATTTAGGCCGATACGTATTCTTCTACATATTTTTTGTAAAAAAAAATCGCAATAAGCGTATATTGATTGGGTTGCGCAAAAGTTATAGCGTCTACAAAATAGGGGATAGATTTATGGCATTTTTATTATTACATTTTTTTTATTAGTAATGGCGATCTGCGATTTTTATCGTGATTGCGGCAGACACATTGGACACTTTTTACACTATTTGGGACCAGTGACATTTATACAGCGATCAGTGTAGGGGTTAAGTGTGTCCTAGGGAGTGATTCTAACTGTGGGGGGGTGGGCTCACTACAACATGACAGAGATCACTGCTCCCGATGACAGAGAGCAGTAGATCCCTGTCATGTTACTAGGCAGAACAGGGAAATGCCTTGTTTATGTAGATAGTCACGATCGCAGTCCCCGGCGGACATAGAGTCCGCGGGCACGCTCACAGAGTACGTGGTGCCCACTAAGCCGCATCTTAAAGGGGATGTACAGGTACGCCCATTTGCCCAGCCGACGTACATCGTCGTGCGCTGGTCGGCAAGTGCTTAAATGGTTCCTGAAAGAGGCAGCGGGGGGAGGCAGGTGCACCGCGCTCAGGTTCAGTGGTGATCTGGTGGTATCCACATCTCCTGATGGACAGTGATATCAGTTGCATCTGAGCCACTGTGGTGTTTTGGTATTGAAGTGTTTCCTGACGCATTTGTTTTTCACCTGATCGCTGTTGATCGGAGCCTAAGCAGGATTAAGCCTGGTCAGTATGCGGATGGGAGACTGCCTGGGAATACCAGATGCTGTATGCTTTTCCCCTCCTGAGTGAGGGATGCATCTGATGCTGCTGTGTTCTCAGAGTATCTTAAGCCAGAGGATCTTAGGGCAGTCTCTGAGGTTGTTTGCACCATCTTTTGCCGGCATAAACTTGGTAGGTTAGGTATGCCTCTTGGGGCCTTCTTGGTCTGCCACAGAGTCATCAGTCTTTTGCCTTGCATTGACTCTTGGAGCAAAAGTTATGGGCTAATTTTAATAAAAAACTCGACTGGCAGCAGTCCCAAAACCAAATTGGGTCATGAGGTCTATCTTAGATCTCAAGCCACTGGACATCCTTCTGTTTCAGATAGGCTCTGTCCATTTAGTGATGACCTCTCTGCGAGAGGTAGATTTCGGTGTCCATAGTCATCAATGACACATATCTTCATGTGCCGCTATTTTCCAGGCTCATCAAGGGTTTCTGCAATTGTAGTGGAAAGTAGCCTTTTTTTCAATTTTGTCACTCTGCTCTTCAGGCTGGCCACAGCTCAGAGGGTTCACAAAGCTCCCAGCCCCACTGCTGGACTTGCTGAAGATGCAGGGGGTGCCAATCTCAGTATACCTCAATAATCTTTGCTCAGGAAGCAGTCGGTTTCAGTTTTTTCTTAGATACAACTTCCTTCTGCAGAAATGTATCAAACTCGAAGGACGTTCCCTACGTATAGTATTACTCCAGGTCTTTTGTAGAGGAACATTCTCTCTGTCTGGAACAAAAAGATCTAAGAATTAGTTTGCTGAAGGACTCTGTTCCCATGGTATTGCAGCGCTCAAGTTGGTGGTTATTGGTTCGGAATCTGGAGAAGGTGAAATTCTTCCTTTCAGGAGTTTGGAAGATAATAACCACTGATGCCAGTCTCTCCAGTTGTTTTGGCGTTGGCTACAGTTCAGTGGACTTGGTCTCTACAGGAAAAAATACTGCACAACATCAATATCTTGAAACTTTTGGCCAGTATATCTTGCTCTGGATTATTGAACAAATCAGTAGTAGATTTAATCCAACAATGCCTCTACAGTGGCATATATCAACCACCAGGGCGGCACTAGGAGTCGTGTGGCTAAGGAAGGTGAACCACATTACATTCTGTCTGGGGCAGAACAGCAGGCGCTGTCTCTGTCGCCAGTACATATTCCAGGTAGAAAAATGGCGGGAGTTTTCCAGTCATCAGCGTGTAATGCCGGGACCTGCATCCTGAGACTATTTTTGACAATCTGCCAAATGTGGAGAACTTTGCAGGTGGATCTACTGGATTCCAAGTTCTACAACAGTTCTCCCTAATTGACCTCCTTCCCTCTGTTTCGACTACTGCCACATCTATGCGAAGAATCAGGGAGGTGGTACTGATAATGGTGTTAGCTGAATTAGCCCAGGAGGGCTTGGTACACTGACAGAGCGAATCTTGCGGGGGACGCTCCTTGGACACTTCTAGTCCAGCTGAACCTAATCGTCTTTGGTCCTGTTATGTCCGCACTGTTGAGCGCCTGGAAGCTGGCTTCAGGGAGCTTAGCTTATTTTATGCCTGAAGTCCCTTTAAACTTGCCGCCATGCCATTGCGTGCGCGCGCCGGCCAGGAGCTCCATGAGTCGGGTCGCGGGTATCGCCTCACGGAGAGGAAGAACGGGAAGATGCTAATGTAAAAAACAAGCATCTCCCCGTTCTGCCTAGTGACAGTGTCACTGATCTCTGCTCCCTGTGATCGGGAGCAGAGATCGTAGCCAAGCCCCCCCCCCCACAGTTAGAAACACTCCCCAGGACATACTTAATCCCTACACTGCCACCTAGTGGTTAACCCCTTCACTGCCAGTGTCATTTACACAGGAATCAGTTCATTTGTATAGCACTGATTGCTGTATAAATGACAATGGTCCCAAAAATGTGTCAAATATGTCCGGCATAATGTCGCAGTCACGATAAAAATTGCTGATCGCCACCATTACCAGTAAAAATGAATAAAATCAATAAAAATGCCATAAAACTATCCCCTATTTTGTAGACGCTATAACTTTTGCACAAACCAATCAATAAACGCTTATTGCGATTTTTTTTTTTTTTTTTTTTTTTTACCAAAAATATGTAGAAGAATACGTATCGGCCTAAACTGAGGAAAAAAGTATTTTTTTAAAATATTTTTGGGGGTATTTATTATAGCAAAATTTAAAAAATAATGCTTTTTTTTTCAAAATTGTCGCTATTTTTTTGTTTATAGAGCAAAAAAATAAAAACCACAGAGGTGATCAAATATCACCAAAAGAAAGCTCTATTGGTGGGAAAAAAAGGACGTCAATTTTGTTTGGGAGCCACGTCGCACGACCGCGCAATTTTCAGTTAAAGCGATGCAGTGCCGAATCGCAAAAAGTGCTCTGGTCAGGAAGGGGGTAAATTCTTCCGGGGCTGAAGTGGTTAAGGGTCGGATTTGTCCCTATACATATTTTTCCAGACGCCATTGTTTCTCACTCCTTATCTCATACTTCATACAGGGTATATTGCAGACAGTCCCGCCGGTCAGGCCACCCTTGTGGCCTTGGGACTTGAATTTGCTATTGACTGTGCTTGCCGAGGCCACCTTTTGAACCAATTTGAGAAACCGTGTTAGTCCTTTGACTTGAAAGGTGGTTTCTTTGGTTGCTATCACTTCAGCAAGTGGAGTGTCACAGCTGGTGGCCTTTTTTATGCAAGAAGCCGTTTTTGGTCTTGCATCAGGATAACGTGATGTTGCGTTTTCATCCATCTTTTTTTTTGTCTAGAGGGGTTTCTAGTTTTCATTTGAATTAGGACAGTGTTTTGCTTTTCTTTTTTTCCTAATCCACAGTCAGCAGGAGAAAGATCACTGCATACTCTAGAGGTAGTTCAGGCGCTCAGGATTTACTTGTGTTGTCGACACAGGTTAGGAATCCTGGTTGTGCAGCCAGAAGAGCCCAGGAAGGGCAGGAGGCATCCAGGTCGACTATTTGGCATTGGATCTGACAGTTTATCATTGAAGCCTATGGTTTTTAAGGGCAAAATGCCACATTGGCTGGGGAGAGCTTCTCTACCAGATGTGTGGGTGCATCTTGGGCCATCCACCATCGGGCATCAGTGGCTCAGGTTTAGATGACCACTATTTGGTCTTTTGGTTCATACATTCACAGGGCTTTTTACCAGGTGGATGTCAAAACCATGAAGGATACTGCCTTTGTCCTCAGCGTATTACAAACAGCAGAGTAGATCCTTCTCTGGTGGCAGTTTCTGTTATGGTGTCTCCCTCCCCTCAAGGGTATTGCTTTGGGACATCCCAAATAGTTATTATTATAACCGACTCTGTGTCCTGTGATGTATGATAAAGAAAATTGGATTTTTTTCCTACATCTTACCTGTAAAATCCTTTTCTTGGAGTACATCACAGAACACAGAGGTCCCTCCCCTCATGTCTGAGAAATGTATTGCTTGCTACAAAACGGAGGTACCTCCTAAGTAGGAGGGGTTATATAGGGGAGGACTTCCTGTTTGATTAATCTACCAGTGTCCATTCACCTATAGGTGGCATATAACCCAAATAGTTATTATTATAACTGGCTCTGTGTCATGTGATGTACTCCAAGAAAATTATTTTATAAGTAAGCCGTAGGAAAAGTAAAATTGTTACCATCCTCCTTTTATAAGACCCATTATGGTCATGAGGAATCTAAAGTGACTCAAAATTCCTTCAATCATTCACAATTTTTATCTTCTTAACAAGACCCAAGGTACTCATAACAATTCAGATTTTACAGTGTATCACTATAGAGCAGTCGAGGATGATTTTCGTTTAGGTGTTTGTTGTTTCTTATTTTAATTTTAATTTTTGCAGTATTACAGAGCTGAAATTGAAGCACTACACTCTTCAGGAACAACGGCAGTGGTCAAATTTAGTGATTATGGGAATTATGAAGAAGTGCTATTGGACAACATCAAACCTATACAAGCGGAAGCATGGGTAAATTAATCATGGCTTTACAGTATCTGTATGGTAGAATGCGTAAAGAAAATTGTGCTGTTGGAGAAAGCAATGAATGTATTTGTCAAATACAGCTACAGGGGACCAAAAGCATCAAAAGTGTAATTTCACTGAAGTTTCATATCCACCTCCCTCCACATTTGTTTACTGTTTAAAAAAATGCCTTTAGTGACACTTTAAATAGATTTAAAATAGATTTGTCATCTTCATGAGAGGCAAGATATATATAGATATACACTGCCTTCAAAAAGTATTTATAACCCTTGACATTTTCCACATTTTGTCGCGTTACAACCAAAAACGTAAATGTATTTTATTGGGATTTTATGTGATAGACCAACACAAAGTGGCACATAATTGTGAACTGGAAGAAAAATGATAAATGGTCTTCAGCATTTTTACAAATGAATATCTGAAAAGTGTGGCATGCATTTGTATTCAACCCCCCTGAGTCAAAACTTTGTAGAACCACATTTTGCTGCAAGTCTTTTTGGGTATGTCTCTACCAGCTTTGCACATCTAGAAAGTGACATTTTTGCCCATTCTTCTTTGCAAAATAGCTCAAGCTGTGTCAGATTGGATGGAGAGCGTCTGTGAGCAGCAATTTTCAAGTCTTGCTACAGATTCTCAATTCGTTTTAGGTCTGGACTTTGACTGGGCCATTCTAACACATACATATGCTTTGATCTAAGCCATTCCATAGAAGCTCTGGCTGTATGCTTATGGTCGTCCTGCTGGAAGGTGAACCTCCACCCCAGTCAAGTCTTTTGCAGACTCTTATGCCGCGTACACACGGTCCTACTTTTCGTCTACAAAAGTCCAACAGACGCTGATGGACTAAAGCTGGCTGGTAATCCGATCGTGTGTGGGCTTCTCCGGACTTTCAACTGACTTTTTTAGCCTCAAATCCGACGTACTTTAGATTTGAAACATGTTTTAAAACTTTACTTCGTAACTACGACGGACCCCGAAATCCGCTCGTCTGTGTGCTAGTCCGACGGACAAAAAGCCACGCTAGGGCACCTATTGGCTACTGGCTATGAACTTCCTTATTTTAGTCCGGTGTACGTCATCACGTACGAATCCGTTAGACTTTTGTGTGGTCGTGTGTAGGCAAGTCCGTTCGTTAGAAAGTAGGCCGCAAGTCCGCCGCAAGTCCACCGAAAGTCTGCCGGAAGTCTGTCGGACAGGCTGTCCGACTTTTGTAGACGAAAAGTACGACCGTGTGTACGCGGCATAACAGGTTTTCTTCTAAGATTGTATTTGGCTCCAGCCATCTTCCTATCAATGCTGAGCAGCTTCCCTTTCCCTTCTGAAGAAAAGCATCCCCACAACATAATGCTGCCACCACCATGTTTCACTGTGGGGATGGTGTGTTCAGGGTGATGTGCAGTGTTAGTTTTTCACCACAAATAGCGTTTGCTATTAGGTCAAAAAATTAAATTTTGATCTCATCTGACCAAAGCACCTTCTTCCACATGTTTTCTGTGTCCCCCACAGGCTTCTTGCAAACTGCAAATGGGACTTCTTATGGCTTACTTTCAACAATGGCTTTCTTCTTGCCACTCTTCCATAAAGGCCAGATTTTTGGAGTGTACGACTAATAGTTGTCCTGTGAACAGTCTCTCCCACCTGAGCTGTGGATATCTGCAGCTCCTCCAGAGTTACCATGGGCCTCTTGGCTGCTTCTCTGATTAATGCTCTCCTTGCCCGACCTGTCAGTTTAGGTGGACAGCCATGTCTTGGTAGGTTTGCAGTTGTGTCATACTCTTTCCATTTTCGGATGATGGATTGAACAGTGCTCTGTGAGATGGTAAAAGCTTTGGTATATTTTTGTATAACTTAACCCTGCTTTAAACTTATCCACAACTTTATCCCTGACCTGTCTGGTGTGTTCCTTGGCCTTCATGATGCTGTTTGTTCCCTAAGATTCTCTAACACAGTGGTCATCAACCCTGTCCTCAAGGCCCACTAACAGGCCAGGTTTTATGTATTACCTTGGGGAGATGCAGACTAGAATACTGCAATCACTGAGCAGCAAATTATATCACCTGTGATGTATTTCAGTTATCTTGCAAACCTGGCCTGTTAGTGGGCCCTGAGGACAGGGTTGATGACCACTGCTCTAACAAACCTCTGAGGGATTCACAGAACAGCTGTATTTATCCTGAGATTCAATTACACACAGGTGGACTCTATTTACTAATTGGGTGACTTCTAAAGGCAATTGGTTTCACTAGATTTTATTTGGGGGTATCAAGGGGTCTAAATACAAATGCATGCCGCACTTTTCACATATTTATTTGTAAAACATTTTGAAAACCATTTATTATTTTCCTTCCACTTCACAATTATGTGCCACTTTGTGATGGCCTATCACATAAAATCCCAATAAAATACATTTATGTTTTTGGTTCTAATGTGACAAAATGTGGAATATTTCAAGGTGTATGAATACTTTTTCAAGGCACTGTGTGTGTGTATATGTATGTGTGTGTGTGTATATGTATATATATATATATATGTGTGTGTATCTTACACAAGTGAGTACACCCCTCACATTTTTGTAAATATTTTATTATATCTTTTCATGTGACAACACCGAAGAAATGTTACCTTGCTACAATGTAAAGTAGTGAGTGTACAGCTTGTATAACAGTGTAAATTTGCTTTTCCCTCAAAATAACGCAGCACACAGCCATTAACCACTTCAGCCCCAGAAGAATTGGCCCCTTAATGACCAGAGCACTTTTTACAATTTGGCACTGCGCTGCTTTAACTGGTAATTGCGCAGTCATCCAATGCTGTACCCAAACTAAATTTACGTCCTTTTTTCCCACAAATAGAGCTTTCTTTTCATGGTATTTGATTGCCTCTGCAATTTTTTTTTTTATAAACGGAAAAATAGCGAAAATCTTAAAAAAATGATATTTTCTACTCCTTGTTATAAAAAAAAATCCAATAAACTCAATTTTAGTCATACATTTAAGCCAAAATGTATTCAGCCACATGTCTGTGATAAAAAAAATGTCAATAAGCGTATATTTATTGGTTTGCGCAAAAGTTATAGCGTCTACAAACTAGGGTACATTTTCTGGAATCTACCGCTTTCAGGATTTCTAAGGGCGTAAATTTTTTATTTCACTCCTCACTACCTATCACAGTTCGGAGGCCATGAAATGCCAAGATAGTACAAACCCCCCCCCCCAAATTACCCCATTTTGGAAAGTAGACACCCCAAGCTCTATTTGCCGAGAGGCATGTTGAGTATTTTTCAGATCTCACTTTTTGTCACAACGTTTTGAAAATTGAAAAATTTGCCTCTTAGCAAATACATTGGGGTGTCTACTTTCCAAAATGGGCTCATTTGGGGGGGGGGGGGGGTTGTGCTATATTGACATATCAGAGCCTCCGTAACTGTGATAGGTAGTGAGGAGTAAAATCACCATTTTATGCCCTTAGAAAGCCTGAAGGCGGTGATTGGCTTTCGAGGGTCCTTTATGCGGCTAGACTGCCAAAAAGTCCCAAACATGTGGTATCCCCGTACTCAGGACAAGCGGCAGAATGTATTTTGGGGTGTAATTCCACATATAACCAAGCCATGTTTGAACAATATATCATTTAGTGACAACTTTGTATAAAAATAAAATGTAATTTTCCCGAAACTTGTGGCAAAATATAAAATATTTCATGGACTCAACATGACTCTCAGCAAATAGCTTGAAGTGTCTACTTTCCAAAATGGGGTCATTTGGGGGAGGGGGGGGTTTTGTGCTAGCTGGGCATTTCATGGCCTCCAAAACTGTGATAGGTAGTGAGGAAGTGAAATCACCATTTTACGCCCTTAGAAAGCCTGAAGGCGGTGATTGGTTTTCAGGGTCCTGTACACGGCTAGGCTCCCAAAAAGTCTTATACATGTGGAATCCCTGTACTCAGGAGAAGCAGCAGAATGTATTTTGGGGTGTAATTTCACATATGCCCATGGCATGTTTCAGCAATATATCATTTAGTGACAACTTTGTGCAAAAAAAAAGTTTGTAATTTTCCCGAAACTTGTGGCAAAATATAAAATATGCCATGGACTCAACATAAATATCAGCAAATAGCTTGGGGTGTCTTCTTTACAAAAAAAGGTAATTTGGGGAGGATTTGCCAGAAACTGTCCTGGCATGTTATGCACAACATTAGAAGCTTATGTCACACATCACCCACTCTTCTAACCACTTGAAGACAAAGCCCTTTCTGACACTTTTTGTTTACATGAAAAAATATAATTTTTTTGCTAGAAAATTACTTTGAACCCCCAAACATCATATATTTTTTGAAGCAAATGCCCTACAGATCAAAATGGTGGGTGTTGTAATTTTTTTTCACATAGTATTTGTGCAGCAATTTTGCAAACGCATTTTTTGGGAAAAAAAAAACTTTTTTTGCATTTTAATGCACTAAAACACACTATATTGCCCAAATGTTTGATGAAATAAAAAAGATGATCTTATGCAGAGTAAAGCAAGCGGCCAGCAAAGTTCGTAGATAACAAACAAAAAGTCACATGCATAAAAATTATTGCGGCGCTGAAAAGTTCAAAATGAAATTGAAGAGTAGGAGGAATCCAATCACCAAATATATTGTGCAGATGTAGAAAGAGTCGCTAGTCACCACGTGGTAATGTAGTCTGCTTACCAGAAGGTGTTAAGGATTAGGCATAGATGATAAATTATCAATAGCATCCAGCAAATCCAGCCCACTGGAACCCCTCATCAGACCACAACATCCGTGGGATTTCCTTCACATATAAACATCTCCCAATGGTCACTTCAGAATTGGGCATTCAGGCATGTAGTCATCATATATCCAAGAAAAGAAAATGAAGGACCCATAGTGAAGCCCGTAATGATAGATAAAAAAACTTTTATTGTAGTAACTTAGTTGAAGCTTAAAACAGCATGCATCAATGATAGGAACAAACGGCTGCAGCAATCAGCGTACGGATGTCAGCCTGCCTGACATGTTTCATCACAACAGATGTCTTCAGAGGCATTCTTCTGAAGACATCTGTTATGATGAAACATGTCAGGCAGGCTGACATCCGTACGCTGATTGCTGCAGCCGTTTGTTCCTATCATTGATGCATGCTGTTAGCTTCAACTGTAAGTTACTACAGTAAAAGTTTTTTCATCTATCATTACGGGCTTCACTATGGGTCCTTCATTTTCTTTTCTTGGATATATGATGACTACATGCATGAATGCCTAATTCTGAAGTGACCATTGGGAGATGTTTATATGTGAAGGAAATCCCACAGATGTGGTCTGATGAGGGGTTCCAGTGGGCTGGATTTGCTGGATGCTATTGATAATTTATCATCTATGCCTAATCCTTACCACCTTCTGGTAAGCAGACTACATTACCACGTGGTGACGAGTGACTCTTTCTACATCTGTACAATATATTTGGTGATTGGATTCCTCCCACTCTTCAATTTCATTTTGAACTTTTCAGCGCCGCAAAAATTTTTATGCTTTTTTTTTTTTTTTTGTTATTTATTTTGCTTTTTTATTTATTTTTTTTAAACTTCCTTTCATTTTTTTTAATCATTTTTATTGTTATCCCAGGGAATGTAAATATCCCGTATGATATCTATAGGTAGTAACAGATACTCTTTTTAGAAAAAATTGGGGTCTATTAGACCCCTAGATCTCTCCTCTGCCCTCAAAGCATCTAACCACACCAAGATCAGTGTGATAAAATGCTTTTCCAATTTTCCAATGTTTATATCCGGCGAAACCTAAGTCATGAAATGCTGGTAGCTTCCGATTTCTTAGGCCATAGAGATGATTGGAGCCATTCTGGTCTCTGATGAGCTCTATGGTCAGCTTGCGGAACCAGTGGCTGCCTTCTCGGGTTCCCTAGTGTGACAGGAGAGCCAGAGAAAACCATGGAAGATGGCAGGAGGGGGGGGGGGGGGGGACATTCCCTGCCACTGTAAAAGTAGTCTAGAGGCCGCAGCTGAATGGCGTAACTGAAAAGCAAAAATATATATAAAGAGAGCAAAGGAAACAATACAAAAATCAAATATCAAATTAATATACAATATGTATCTGATTAATAAAGTGCACAATAAAATAAACCTTAAATGTCCATAATAATCATATGTGAACAAATCTTCTGGTGTATGCTCCAACACCGTGAAAATAAAGTGCACACATGCTTCAGTAAAGTTGCTAAAAGTGCTTCACCCGACGTGATAACAAAAATGCGCTCACCAGATCGCCTTGGTCACAAAGTGACCTCAAAGCATGACTAATGGGAAGGACTTAATTCAATGCTGTAGCTTCTTTATGCATCCCATTCCAATTAAGCAATCATATATGGATGGAAGGTATCTTTACCTTATAACATCTCTCCGCTGCATATATCAACTTGCATCAAGTAAGTCTGTGAAATAGCTCCCACAACAAAAAGCCACATAAGGCAGGATATAGTGGAATACCGCTTTATGTTTTATTGCTTAAAAAAGAGCAATTACATAGTCCAGCATGAAATCACAAACAATCCGCTCAGGGGGAAGCAGAAACTGATGCGACGCCAGTATAAAACTCGCAATGTGCGTGGTGCATCTCAGCTGTGCAAGCAATAGTATAGGGCTCCTATGGTTGTAAGTGTCAGGCCTCACCTCTATGCATTTCACACTAGAGCACGTGTCATCAGGAAGTGGGTCTGACCCCATTTTCTCAGAGCCTAAATAGCAGCAAAAAAGGCAGCGATTGGTCAGGATCATTAACCATGCTGTCCATAGATAAAAAGCAATAAAAAGTTTTGAACTCAGCAAAAAAAAAAACAAGAAGTGCATCGCAAATACTTGTACATAATTTAAAAAATAATGACAAAACGGCTCCAAGCTGAATACAGCCTAAAGAGATATTTCTTACTGATAGTTATGCAGACAACCTCATGATATATGGACATAAGGGAAAAAGAGGTGACACTACTACCGTGGTTAACATAAATGGAAGTCTAAACATTAAAATTAAAATGAAATAAATTATAAATAAAATAAATTATATATTGCAGGCAATGGTAACAATAAAAAATCTTATTTTTTTATCGCAATTTGTGCCCAAAAGATATATGCCAAAGCATGGGGGCAATCCGCCCCTAATGTTAGGAGCAAATTGCCCCTTCACCCCTGCCCCCATGCTTTGGCATATATGCTCTTTTTTTAACTGTGGCGGTGAAATCACCTACTACAGAGCTGGAGTCACGGCTTTACGTATCGTGGAAGCAAACGCTGTTGCTGTCAGAATAAATAAACCCGTGCTGCAGCTGAATGGCGTACCTGCTAAGCAAATGATGGTTAACAATATAACAAAGTAACATTACAACAGTAACACATGCCATACCTGCAAAGCAAATACAATAAAACACAGTAAAAATGAAACATTACAGTTCTAAAATACAGTAACAATAGAGAGAGAAGAAAAATAAAACAACAAATCTTTTTTTATTTTTTTGTGTTTTTTGGGGGGGGGTTTCTTTTGCACTTTTATATAAACTATAAACATTCCAGATTAGGGTCTCTCAAAATGTGATGGGCGTCTCATCTTTTGAGACCCTGTGTAAGTGTGCCCTAGGACTGTGTAGTGCTGTACCCTACGCTAATACTCCACTAGTGTGTGGTAGCGTTTGAAACCGTCACCGATGCAGAGACAAGGTTGGTCAGGACAGGAGGGGCAATAAAAGCGGGTGTCACGCCTAAATCTGCGTTTTCTGCAGACACAACATCATCTTTGGGGTTTTCTTTGGGCAGTGGTAACAGGGAAGACATACGGGAAATGCCTCTCATGCAGCCGGCTCACTGCCTTTTGCGTTGGGAAGTTGGGCCACAGCACCGTCTGGAAACAGAAGGGCTGTGATGATCTCTTCCTGGAATTTTAGGAAGGATCCCGTTCATCCTGACGCTTTGTATAGCACATAAGCGTTCAGCAGAGCCAACTGGAATAAATATACAGACACTTTTTTTATACCATCATCTGGCCTTACGGGCAATTAAGTACGACGCCAACATCTGGTTGTTGAGGTCCACCCCTCCCATTTTAAGGCTGTATTCGTGTACACAGAGGGGTTTCTCCACAACACCAGTTGCCGTTGAAATTTCGACTGTCGTATCTGCGTGAAGGGAGGACAGAACGAAAACATTCCGATTATCCCTCCACATCACAGCGAGCAAATTATTACATTTCAAGCAGGCTCTCTCCCCCCGTCTAAATTGGAACTCTACAAGCCGTTGGAGGAAGCCCTGGCGATTAGAACGCACGGTGCCACATGCGCCAATTCCACAATCAAAAAGGTGACTAAAAAGTGGCACAATAATTGTCCACATACAAGTGGTACCCCTTTCCGAATAAGGGTGACACCATGTCCCACACAAACTTACCAGCGCTCCCTATGTAGTCTGGGCAGTTCTCTGGCTCCAAACTACTATCTATTCCCTTGTAAACCATAAAACTACATGTATAGCCTGTTGCCCTGTCACAGAGCTTATACATCTTGACCCCATATCTGGAACACTTGCTGGGAAGATACTTTTTGATAGACAGGTGGCCAGAAAAGGGACTCGTCAACGCAGACAACTTGATCATGAGTAAACAAGGCTGCAAACTGTTGGTTGAAGTGGTTTAGGAGGGGCCGAATTTTGTTGAGCCGTTCAAATCCAGGGTCACCCCGAGGACGACAGAGTTCATTGTCGTTGAAGTACATAAATCACAAGATCTGCCCGCATCGTGTCCTGGTCATGCAAGCAGAGAACACGGGCATATGGTGAACTGGGTCAGTGGACCAATATGACTGTAACTCACTTTTTTTTAGTTATGCCTGTGAGGAGGGATAGGCCCAGGAAGGTCTTAAATTCGGAAACCGTAATAGGTTTGGTCCACAATAGAGCTATAGAGATCTTCCGCGAAAAACAGTGAATAAAAATCAAGTAACGTAAAATCAACTGTTTCCTGAATTCTGGGTTGCCCTTTGAATGGGGGAAGTACGGGCGCTGCAGAAATGGATGCTCCCAATTCGGGTTGGCAAATGCAGTGGGAAGGGCACTATGGGCTTGACGAGCCTGTGTTTGTCTTCTTCTTGGTGGCAGCAGGACACTACTTGTGCTAGCCACCGCACCAGCTTGAACTGCACTTATGGGACTAGCCTTGTCACCAAGTGTTACTGCAGTGCTGGATGTACGACCAGGATGTACTAGGCCGCTGGTGCTTGCCAGTTCACCAGAAGGATGAGCAGCACTAGTACTGACTCTCTGCTCCATAGGAGAGCCCTGCGGTTCTTGCACTTCAACAACAGCAGAAGAATGGGGTCGGGTACGCCTGATCTTGGCAGGGATCACTACTCCGTCGTCAGAGCTCTCTGTCAGGTTGCTGCTGCTGTCTACTGGTTCGTATTCTGAGCCTGAATCTGACAAATGGGTAACTTCCTCTTCACTCGAATCTGTCATGCTCAGAAACGTGTAGGCCTCTTCACTACTGTACATTCGATTGGACATTGTGGCCTCTAAATTTAATGGTACAACTAGTGAAACTCACAGGAAAAAAGAGCACCTGATTGTCAGAGTCTGCTTCAAACCCTACCAAAAAAACTGTTAGCGTTCGCAGGGATAAGGCCTGACTCTGCGAACGCTGCAGTTATGTGTTTTGTAAGTGACAGTGATCGATTGATACTGCACTTGGGTGGGCTGGGCGGAGGGGCAAAACGCAGGTGTTAG
Organism: Lithobates septentrionalis; assembly: GCA_037952835.1. NCBI lineage: Eukaryota > Metazoa > Chordata > Amphibia > Anura > Ranidae > Lithobates > Lithobates septentrionalis. The sequence continues at coordinate 3,367,663 of JBBDGP010000597.1, forward strand.
TAGATATCTGGGCTGATCCCACTAACTCTGCGTTTTTGGGAGCTCTAAACTACTGGGGACGCTAATATAGTTCTGATCATATCAAATATATTGATCCGTTCAGACACTATACTACTAAGGGAGGTGTATGGCGCATGCGTGGGTGTTGGCACAACTTGCACTAATCTGACGCTGCCTCGGGCAACGCGGACCCTAACTGGCGCTAAAACTGATGTCACCCGCCGGGCGATCAGGGTGTTATACCTTTTATTCAGCAATATATTGCGGGTGCCCTGATGCTATAAAAACCTGACAGTGACAGTAACTAGCTAACTGGATAGCTACACACTGACGGGGTGATCAAGGGGTTAAACGTTGTTTAGGGGGGAGGGGTCCCTAGACCTATCTGGGCCTACTACTAAGTACCCTAATGCTGATTAGTGTCACAAATTACACCAGTACAGCGATCAAAGAAAAATATGAAAACTGCATTTGGTGACACCATGGCAGGGAGTGAAGTATTTAATTGGGGGGGAATCGGGGGGTGAAATGTGTGCCACTTTGTCAGTGTAGTGTTAGTGCAACTCACATCTTGGATGTCCTCTCTCCTCTCTGGAACGGAAAAGAATTTCAGAGAGGGAGATGACATCACTTCCCCTGCCTGTGTTTACACTTACAGACAGTCTCCCATTCACCAGAACTGATCACCAGGTCCAGGCCAGAAATCATTGGCCTGGAGACTGATCGGTTCTGAAGCGAATCCGATCGACGAAGGGTACACCCCTAGGTGACGGCGTGGCCAACATACAGCTACGATGCCTCGCCCAGGTGAACCAACCTGCCGCGGTATAACTGCGGCGGCTGGTCCGGAACCGGTTAATGTCTAAACCGCTGGCAACAAAAGTGAGTACACCCGTAAGTGAAAATGTCCAAATTGGGCCCAATGTGTCAATATTTTGTGTGGCCAATATTATTTTCCAGCACTGCCTTAACCCTCTTGGGCACGGAGTTCACCAGAGCTTCACAGGTTGCCACTGGAGTCCTCTTCCACTCCTCCATGACGACAACACAGAGCTGATGGATGTTGGAGACCTTGTGCTCCTCCACCTTCCATTTGAGGATGCCCCACAGATGCTCAATAGGGTTTAGGTCTGGAGACATGGTTGGCCAGTCCATCACCTTTATCCTCAGCTTCTTTAGCAAGGCAGTGGTCATCTTGGAGGTGTGTTTAGGGTCGTTATGTTGGAATACTGCCCTGGGGCCCAGTCTCCAAAGGCAGGGGATCATGCTCTGCTTCAGTATGTCACAGTACATGTTGTCATTTATGGTTCCCTCAGTCAACTATAGCTCCCCAGTGCCCGCAGCACTCGTGCAGCCCCAGACCATGACACTCCCACCACCATGCTTGACTGTAGACAAGACGCATTTGTCTTTGTACTCCTCACCTAGTTGCCGCCACACACGATTGACACCATCTGAACCAAATAAGTTTATCTTGGTCTCATCAGACCACAGGACATGGTTCCAGTAAACCATGTCCTTAGTCTGCTTGTCTTCAGCAAACTGTTTGCAGGCTTTCTTGTGCATCATCTTTAGAAGAGGCTTCTTTCTGGGACGACAGCCATGCGGACCAATTTGATGCAGTGTGCGGCATATGGTCTGAACACTGACAGGCTGACCCCTCCACACCTTCAACCTCTGCAGCAATGCTGGCAGCACTTATACGTCTATTTCCCAAAGACAACCTCTGGATATGACACTGAGCACGTGCATTCAACTTCTTTGATCGACCATAGAGAGGCCTGTTCTGAGTGGAACCTGTGCTGTTAAATTGCTGTATCGTCTTGGCCACCAGGCTGCAGCTCAGTATCAGGGTCTTGGCAATCTTCTTATAGCCTAGGCCATCTTTATGTAGAGCAACAATTCTTTTTTTCAGATCCTCAGATAGTTCTTGACCATGAGGTGCCATGTTGAACTTCCAGTGACCAGTATGAGAGAGCCATAACACCGAATTTAACACACCTGCTCCCCATTCACACCTGAGACCTTGTAACACTACTGAGTCAACAATTATGACATTTTCACGTAGGGGTGTACTCACTTTTGTTGCCAGCGGTTTAGACATTAATGGCTGTGTGTTATTTTAAGGGGACAGCAAATTTACACTGTTATACAAGCTGTACACCCACTGCTTTACATTGTAGCAAAGTGTCACTTCTTCAGTGTTGTCACATGAAAAGGTATAATAACTTATTTACAAAAATGTGAGGGGTATACTCACTTCTGTGAGAAATTTTGTGTGTGTGTATGTATGTATGTGTGTGTGTATATATATATATATATATATATATGTATATGTATGTGTGTGTGTGTGTACGTCATACATTTAATGCACATATGCATATACAGTAAAACCTTGGATTGTGAGCATAATTCATTTCAGAAACATGCTTGTAATCCAAAGCACTTGTATATCAAAGTGAATTTCCCCATAAGAAATAATGGAAACGCAAACGATTCATTCCACAACCATTTATTTAGTTCTTCAGTTTATAGTCCATATAAAAAGATTATATCAATGTGATAGGTTGTGTAACCATAAAATGTCCATCCACAAATGAAAGCCTTCACAAGGAGCTACAGAGTATAAAATAGAAGAAAGGCATCTCTAAGTGTAGCAGTATGGTTACATTTAATGAAGGTACAATATTTAGCATCTCACATGGTTGATAATTAAAAGAGGGACATCTAAGTATGCAGGCATCCGGGGTATAGCTGTCCACATAGACCGTACTCCGCACTGCTGGCTCTCACTGCTGTCAGTATGAAATTGTGACCGGGAAGACTACCCTGCAGTAGAGCGATCTGAAAGCGTGGCTTGAACCTCTCGTGGAGTGCAGTGTGGAAGGGTCGATGGCGGTGCGGAGGATTGGCTATGTGGACAGCTTTACCCCGAATGCCTGCATACTTAGACGTGCCTGTTTAAACCACTTCAGCCCTGGAAGAATTGGCTGCTCAATGACCAGGCCATTTTTTGAGATACGGCACTGCGTTGCTTTAACTGATAATTGCGCGGTCGTGCGACGTTGTACCCAAGCAAAATTGATGTCCTTTTTTTCCCACAAATAGAGCTTTCTTTTTGTGGTATTTGATTATCTCTGAGGTTTTTATTTTTTGCGCTATAAACAAAAAAAGAGCGAAAATTTTGAAAAAAAAAAACACAATATTTTGTACTTTTTGCTGTAAGAAAAAGCCCCAATTTTTTTAAAAAAGCTAATTTTTTCCTCACTTTAGGCCGATATGCCTTCTTCTACATATTTTTGGTAATAAAAATTGCAAAAAGCATATATTGATTGGTTTGCGCAAAAGTTATAGCATCTACAAAATAGGGGATAGATTTATCGCATTTTTATTATTTGACATTTTTTTTACTAGTAATGACGGCGATCTACGATTTTTATCGAGACTGCGACATTATGACGGACATATCGGACATTTTTGATACATTTTTGGGTCGATTGACAATTATACAACTATCAGTGCTATAAAAATGCACTGATAACTGTATAAATGTCACTGGCAGGGAAGGGGTTAACACTAGGGGGTGATCAAGGGGTTAACTGTGTTCCTCGTGTGTGTTCTAACTGCAGGGGATGGGACTGACTATAGGAGACGAGAGATTGTGGTTCCCAGCTCGTAGGAACTCACGATCTATCTCTCCTCACAGAACTGGGATGTGTGTGTTTACACACACACGTCCCTGTTCTGCCTCTCGTGCCCGCGATCGCTCATGGCCGGCGGTCATCACAACCGCTGGTCACGAGCATCTGCACGCCTGCCATCCTGCTTGAAGGGACCGACGTACAGCTACGACGGTTCGCAGGATTGTGCCAACCTGCCGCAGTATAATGACGTTGTACCTTCAATAAATGTAACCATATTGCTACACTTAGAGGCGCCTCGCTTCTCTTTTATACTCAGTTGTGACATGATGCTACTCTTATATCGAGACATCACTTGTATATCAAGTCAAAGTGTATTAAAAAATGTTGCTTGTCTTGCAAAACGCTCTCAAACCAAGGTTTTACTGTACATTCAAAGGCCCCTGATTAACATTGTTTTCTAGTCAGGTTCCCCGTAGTTGATACTGCAGGATAAAATAAGTAGCACATTTTACTTACATTTTGTTTGGTGTACTACTACCATTTGGGAAAATTGTTAACATTGAATAAAATGCCTGTATCATATAAAATTTGCTGTTTAAACAGTAACTACCTTTATGTTTTATTTACTTTACTGCACTTTAACTTTGCTGATCAATACTAATTTGTGCCATGGTGTAATCTTAGGAATGTAAACAGAAAAATCAATGTGCCCTAATTTCTGTATTTCTCATTTAGTTGCTTGCTATAAGTCACCATACTGCACAGTTGCATATTCAGTTTTTGCCTTTCCCTTGTTTTCATTTCATCTGTAACAGTTGTTCTGTAGATAGCCAGGTTGTTGTGTGCCTCATTTGTCACAAGCGTCTGAAGGAAAATTTGTCTTGTACAGCGTATCAATTTCCAGAAGTAATTTCCATAAGACTGTTATCAAAATGGTGTTTAAAATCTCATTGGCGGCTAAATGTTGTAACTGGATCTACAGCCTGCATGTTTAAACTGATCTCACGTTCTCTATACTTAAAAATTGCCTAAACACAAGCAGATAGAGCTGCCTTTAGGCCAAGGGCTATAGGCAGTACAGGGGGTCCCCTAGTTACAAACATCCGACTTACAAACGACTCCTACTTACAAACGGAGGGAGACAAAAGGAAGAGAGAGGAAATCTACACCTAGGAAGGGAAATTCACTCCTGTAAGAGCTATTATGGGGAAAAGGTACCTCCACTGATGCTTTATCACCAAGGCTTGTTTCCACAACAACCCAAAAATTTTCAAAATCCAATTGTCATTGGGACAGAAAGTGAGGTGAAATCTTCTGAACAAGGGCACAGACAGCAAAACAAATGTTACAAGGGTGTTAACCCTCCCCTATGCTATCCAAAAAGCTGAAAAATATTTTTTTGGGCTGGAGCTACACTTAAAAAATGTACCTGTTCCAACTTACAAACAGATTCAACTTAAGAACAAACCTTCAGTCCCTATCTTGTTTGTAACCCGGGAACCCCCTGTACAGCTAATTCAATTCCACACTGGAGCTGGCCATACACTGATCAAAATTTGTTGGATTCAACAGGAACTGGAAACATTTTGATAAGTTGTGTGGCCACCCTTGCTTGACAGAAGTTGATTATTTGATTGACTTCTGTCAAAGGACCATGTTTGAAATTGTTCCTCGATTTGTGGCTGCAGTCACTGATCAGCGCTTCTGACAGAAGTGGCTGCCGTTGTCAGAATACAATATGTCTGCTGGAAAAATCCTCCATCCACCTCATTTGTGTGGAGGGAGGAATCTCTGGCTAAAAAAAGAAAAGGGTGTATGGCCAGCTTAACTATCCTAATGATTATTCTCTTCAGCTTATATGTATGTGTATGGATAAATTCCATTAGGGTTTGCTTGTGACACTGGTGTTAAACCACAATGTCATCTGCTATTCTGTAGTAGAAGACAGAAAAGAAAAATGGAGGACCTACTAAATTTTGAAGGTTTTCTCCGAATGGAGAAATTATTCAACTTGCAAAGCGTATTTTGGTTTAATGTGCATGCTATTATATTATCCTCTTCCAACCTTTTCATGTTTCCTTTCTGCTTTTACAAATGTATATAAATATTATATAAAGGTATGTGCAGGTTAGTGTAGAATTCTAGACTTAAACCAACTAGTCTTAAAGTGTCCCCTTTTCCTTCTTAACACCTATGCTGACGAACCTGTTTAAAAATGTGTATATTTACCTATTCTCAGTCCAGTCACGTGATACCTTATGTCAGCCAGCAGCATTTGCAGGGAGAGAGAAAGCTCAACAACAGCTGGGAATGTCTTGGTGCATTAACGTCACCTTTGGGCTACCATGTTCCAGTTGTTGGCACTCACTAATCTCCCCTGCAGCCAGATCTTGTGTATGGACCAGAGCTGGCTGTGAATAGGTAAGTATATACTGTACATCCTTTTAACACAGGTTAGTCAGCATAGACGTTGGAATGGGACATTTTTTTAGGTTAGTTAGGTTGAGGCTGGAATTCTACTTTAAAGGATGCAATTGCAACTTGAAAAGCAGATAACAGATCCTTGTAAACATTAACATTCTAAACAATGCACAACACGAAGCACACCCTCAAACAAAACCATATTAACACAGTATATTAATTGCTGGTAGCAAGTATATGGATTGTTTTAGAATTTTAAAAATTGTTGTTTTTTTCTCTTTACATAGTAGGTTGATATTGCTCTAAAGCCAATACACTAAAAGCACAATAAAAACATATGTAAACAATAGAATTACATTGTCATTTTTCATCTCAAAGTAATCTAGGGCCCTGTTGGTATGCCTCTTATTTTTAATACAACATACCGTTATAAAGGTTATTTTCTCTTCTTTAGGAATATCTGAGATCTGTTACTTTAGTCAGTCTCCATTACTATCTGGTTCTTTTTTTTTTTTTTTACATGAATTTATTTCTGAAGTTTATTTCTCTAGTTACAGTACATTTCATCCCAAATTAACATTCAATGATTACTATTACTACAGAATCTTAACCTTTAGGCCCCGTTCACACCTCATGGATTTAAACTGCTTTTATCTCCTGTGTCAGAAGTTATGCTGAAAACAGAGGAATGGAGCAGCAGAAAGAGACAGGACTTAGGGCTTTGGGGAGAGATATAGGTAAACACTACAGATATACAGTATGTGCCCAAGTCAGATTCCATGAATGGGGTTTACATCCACGTTAAAAAAACGCCAGTGAATCAATACATATGCTTAGGTGTGAATGGAGCTATTATAATCATTTTTTAATGTCGTCTGTGGTATACAAACATTTAATGTAGTAAAAAAAATGGCTACGACAAGCTTCATCATCACCAACATCAAGTACACTGGACTAAAATGTAATATATGTAGAAATGTGGATATTTAAGTTATGCTAAAATGAAGATCTTCCGATTTGGTAAAAGTTTAAAATAACTGAGTAGACACAGCAATTATTTAATAAATTTAAACTATTTTTAAAAATATTATTCTGTTTTGTAGAAAGTGTGACTTTGAGCCCCTCTCAAATACACACTTTTTTTGGTTTAACATAGTCTTTTGTCTCAAATGTGTTGCATGTTAGATAGTGGAGCTATGATTAAAATGGTATTAAACCCCAAACCAAACTGTAATATATTGCAGCTTACCAATTATTAGATGTTGTGGCTGTATTCATTTTATTTTTTTAGGCTTTTTTCCATTCTGTTTTCACCTGGTATACTGGCCAGTAATACACCTCCTGTATTATACAGACACACCTTTGGTTGAATTAGCATAAGGGGCAGATTTGGACAGCAGTGTTGTCAATCTGGGGGGAGGGGAGTTTTAGAAGTGCTAGCAGATTTAAATACAGTAACAAATTGAAGCTGGACTCCAGCTAAAACTAAAATCTGTTACAGTAAACTTTTTTTCCCTTTTGGGATAAAGGTTTTACAGAAATAAATAAAATCTGGTCATTTTAAGCACCCCTGACAGTGTTAAATGGTTTGTCTCATCCCTATAATTGCAAGAGAGCTTTTCTGTTGAAAAACAACAAGCCTCGTACACACGATCAGATCTTCGGACGACCGTTCGTCTGTTTTGTGGCATGCTAGTCTCATGTCGACAGTGACGAGGCTACGCACCATACGAAAATTCTCGTATGACAGAATACAACTACAGAAGTGACGTAATGTGTTCAATAGTTTTGTATGTGTTCTTTCATTTCTGAGCATGCTTAGTCTTGCTCTTACGATTTTTTTTCGTACGAAAACCGCACTAATTAAAAGCGAATATCGGGCATTGAGTTCATGTACAACAAAAGTTTTATAGTCTGCAAATCCAGCTTTTGTCTGACAAAAAAAACGGAATCGGCTGTCGAAAGCACCATACTAACGATCCGAAAATCAGCAGATCGTTCGTCGGACAGAATTTTACTTCCAATTCACGTATCGTGTGTATAGGCCTTTATTGGCTGAGTCACCAAATGAAAATAGAAGAAAGAAGAAAGAAACTTATACAACCATCACATCTAAGAATTGGTAAGCTGTAATATAATGTTTGCTTTTGTGTTTATTACTGCTTTAAAGTGGAAGTCCACGTTAACACTCAAAATGGAAAAATCCCAGTTTTTCTACCTTTATTTTGCAGTATCCAGTGCTGTCACATGACTGTCACATGACTTTAATTCTACTTCCTTCTGAGACTAAAATCAGCCAGTGGGTGTGGATACTGAAACCTAGTGACATCACTTCCTGGGAGGGACACTGTTCCTGTGTAGCCAGTGAGTGTATACAGGATGGGAGGAGCTGATCATAGGTTCACGCCCAGTGTTCTCTCATCAGTAAGGATGTATTATCCTAATTCATGAGAAATTGATGAAATAAAAAGACCCATCCACACAGGAGGGGAGATGGGAGGTGCAGGGCACATATACAGTATAGCTTTGCACAGGAGAAGGGAGTTGGACACGGGGGGGGGGGCTGTCAGTGCAGCTGGAAGTGCTCTGGGGTCTCAGCTCACAGTCTACAATGATAACTATACATTAAAGGAATAGTACAGGCAACCACAATAAGGCTCAGTTTCCACTAATGCAACTTGTCATACGACTTCGGACACAAAGTTGCATGACAAATCACAGCACATTGATTTCAATGGCACTCGTTCCCATCTATGCGAAAATCTGTGAAAAGGTGCCTGCACTGCTTTGATGCGACTTTGATCCAGAGAGTGTGTAAGTTGGATCAAAGCGGCACTCAGTCGCATCAAAGTTGCACTCTAAATCGTGCAGCTTTGTGGTCGCAATAGTGGAAACGTGACTTGTCATGCGACTTTGGACAGAGAGTCGCATGTCAAGTCACAACCCATTGATTTTAATGGTACTCGTTACCATCTATGCAACTTTGAAAAGGTACCTGCAATGTTTTGATGCAACTTTGATCCAGAGAGTGTCAAGTTGGATTAAAGCTACACTAAAATTGTGCAACTTTGTGGTCACAATAGTGAAAACATAGACTAAGGCTCAGTTTCCACTAGTATGGATTGTCTTGCGACTTTGGACACAAAGATGCATGACAAGTCACAGCCCATTCATTTCAATGGTAACCGTTCCCTTATATGCGACTTTGAAAAGGTACCTGCAATGCTTGGATGCGACTTTGATCCAGAGAGTTTAATGTTGGATTAAATCTTCACTCAGTCACACTCTAAATTGTGCAACTTTGTGATCGCAATAGTGGAAATGTGACTTGTCATGCGACTGTCTCCAAAGTTGAATGACAAGTCACAGCCCATTGACTTTAATGGTCCCCGTTGCCATCTATGCTACTTTGAAAAGGTACCTGCAGTGCTTTAATGCGACTTTTATCCAGAGAGTGTAAAGTTGGATCAAAGCTGCACTCAAAATTGCATCGAAGTCATACTCCAAAGTCGCACTCTAGCCTTGGGCTATGTTTCCACTAGTGCGACTCCAAAGCTGTGCGACTTTGAGTGCCGCTTTGATCCAACTTTACATTCTCTATCAACGTTGCATCAAAGTAGTGCAGGCACCTTTTCAAAGTCGCTGACTTTTAAAAGCGCATAGCTGGGAACGTTTGCCTTTGAAATCAATGGGCTGTGACTTGTCATGCGACTTTGTGTCCAAAGTCACATGACAAGTCGCACTAGTGGAAACGGAGCCTTACACTCATTACTCACATGTAGCTCCCTCAGCTTGGTGTGTGCCACACAGTGCCCATCACAGTGCCATGCAGAAACAACCACGTGGTTGTACACTGTAGAAAATCTGCAGCATGTTGCATTGTAATCTTACTGTCTCTAACAAACAGAACATACTTCCAAATCTTGCCCCCCCCCTCTCTGCTATCCAAAACAAGGCTATGAAGACAGAGGAGATCTGAGAAGGAGGGGAGGGGTGGGGGTGGGGGTGGGCAGGTCTAGGCATGTCTGTCTAAAAAAGATAGGGGCGGGGCTGGGCAAGACAGGGGCGGTTAGATTGAACAGTAGGCATGTCTGTGTAGAAGAGAAGGACAACGTTTTCAGGAAGTGAGAGGTCCCCCATGCAGAATTCAGAAATAAGGAAGAAAGGTTTTCCCCGAAGAATAGGAAGAAGCTGATTGTCTGGCTTTGATTAGACTTTCTAAGTGACACAATCAGCTATACAGAAAATGAATAATGTCAAAGATAAAGATATTTTACATGTATTTAATAGAAAGATTTTCATTTTCAGATCTTCTTTAATGAAGATCTGGAATGCCAAGTTTAGTGAGAACGGAAAAATAAGTCTTCCACTCTTGCCCTTCACAAAAATGTTGTCCCCCAACCTGGGGCAACCTTTGGTATAGTTTTTTCCTGATAGAGCCATAATTTGTTGTGCAGAAAATATACCTGTGCCCAGTGGGTACATCAACATATAAAGAGCATCTGCCATTTACAAATGGCAAAAGAGAATATGCCTGTGTGAGTACTGAGGGATGTGGCTGTGAACACATGTCCCTGTGTATGTAAGGTATAGGAACCAGTGTCGAACATATGGGACAATAAATCTTAGCAGACACACACAAATCACTTTACAGTGGTGGTGTTCAGATATGGGATTGTAGTGCTTTAAGACTGTAGTACCATACTGCCCTACTGAATATCATAGAAAGGTAGTATCTTAATAGCCTAATTGGAGATGTGTTATGTTCAGGAGTTAGATTTGACTATAATTACTCAACCACTAGTTTCTTCAATTTCAATTATCACTTGAAGTGTCTTTATTTTTGTGTTTTGAGATTAGTTATGTTTATTTTAGTAGAAAAGTAAACATTTTTTTCAAGTCAGATTCAATTTGTTACTATAATTTTACTTAAATGTGTCACTGCAGTATTTTAAGAACATTATTAAAGTGTGTGCCTAGTAAAAACAAACAACCTGCCATTTCTAATTATATCTTTATTGTTAGCATGAATGGTTGTATAGTTAATTATCTCCTCCTGACTTTATTGATCCACAATGCAATTTTCTGCTAAGATAATGGCAATAAGGCAACCAAGGAACATTATTCCAAGGAATGAAAGGCAAAATATCTATAAAGGCCAGTGTTAGACAAAAGGCCTATAAACATTAACCTCAACTCATTATCTTCCCAGTATAAAAGATGTGCTCAGTTCCTCATGGGTTATCTTTTGCAAGTATCGCTTTAGAAAAATCACTTTCAGTTTAATCCTTGCATCAACAAAACACATATGATTACTCATTCTTTGATCTGAATTATTGATCTTCGTAGACTGAGTTTTTAAAGAGGATTGCTTATGCCTGCTATATGCTTCTGTCACTTATAGTAGAATGTTTTTATATGGTTAGTTTGGTTCAGAAAATAATGTGCTGAATTTTGAAACCCTGTTATAATCAGTGCAGTACAGTAGATTGACCAGTTAAAAGACCTACTGTTAAATGAAAATGGCAGCAAATTTGGAAGCTAACTGCTCCCTAAGGTAAAGTAACTTTCAGTGCTTGTGTACTGAATCGCTAAAGCTTGTTATGATTTTTGTAGATGTTGATAGCAGGTCATGGCACAGGGCAGCCATTACTTTGATAGTAGCATGTTTTAATCACTATTTTTTTCAGGCCATTGGGTATAATTGGCTATTCCTTCTGCTATAACCCACCCTACAGCTTCACAAGTATCTGCCTTATGCCAAAATTCTTTATATTCTTTCATCACAAATAATGTGCTGCAGAAAATAACTGTAGTAAAAATGTTAAAGTAGTAATAAACACTCTGTGTTTAACAGCTTAACAGATTTCACACAATAAAATAGGCGTTTCCCAGTAAACTATTTGTCAAAATTCCTACCCGAGCACTCAGTTTGCAACTTTCAAGCTGCATTCACACCTGAGCGTTTCAAAGTTGCGCGTTTTTACCATGATTTTGCCTCAATTTTGTTCAGGTCACCAATGTAAAAGGCAGAAAAACGTCTGTAATCTGCCACAAAGAAGCTCATGTTTTTTGAGCTTAGGGCGTTTTTCAGGCGTTTTGCCCAGGTGACAAAACGCTCAGATGTGAACCGGTGCCATTGAAATGAACTGGATTTTGCTTGTTGGGCATTTTTCAGGCAGTTTTTCGGGCGTTTTATGAACGTTTTATGAGCTGAAAATGCTTAGGTGTGAATGCAGCCTCAGTGCTGCTGGCTCTTTCTCTTTCGGTGCCACCTCCTTGAACTTCTGGTTTTTAGAGCAAAGAGTTAACAGTGGACAGTGGAGTCTCTAGTCAGTCTGTTAGCTTGGAAATAGGGAGAGAGGAAGATATATTGGCTTGGCTGTGGGGCTGTGTGTTACTATTGATGCACATGGTGTTGGGAGACAAAACTATACTCCCTTCATGCAAGAGTGGCTCCATATGATGCTGCCAGAGAAAGGAACCACCCTGAAACAGGAAACCTGAGTCATATAGGGCAGTCACCCAGAAGGGATTGAGGCACCCTAAATAGTCAATTCAGGACATACTGGAATGAATACAATCTAGTGCACAAGTGTCAAACTGGAGGCCCTCCAGCTGTTGCAAAACAACAAGTCCCATGAGGCATTGCAAGGCTGACAGTTATAAGCATGACTCCCTCAGGCAGAGGCATGATGGGACTTCTAGTTCCTACAAGAACTGGAGGGCTAACAGTTTGACACCCCTGATCTTGTGGATGGATGCTTGTGCCTCCAGGAGTCGACTAGAGAAAAGTCAGTAAGTAGAAGACTACATATGGTCTTGTGACTAGTGGCGGATGGAGAGTTTTGGGGGCCTGATCTGCCTTGGTTCGGATTAAACATTGTGTTTAAATTGCCCACTCAAATTGCTTGGTTTGTAGGATGTTGTGCCATAAAGGAGAACCCTTCACCAACTACTGAAGAGTTGTAAAGAGGAGAAATGTAAAAGATCAAAATCAATAGTGGTTGCCCTAATATTACCACCTGTAGAAAAACATATCTGCCCTGCCATATCAAATAATTCAAAGCATACAGATTTAGCTATGAGTACAGAAACACCTCATGAGTTACATGGGATCTATGAAAGGCCCAGCCTATCCATGGTCTCTTCAGAGTGTACCGAAGTTGGCCTACCACGTGGGTTTCCACTAAAACAATAATATCAGTTTGTTGAGTTTTGAGAAAAGACCGTGCAGCTGACCTTTTCACTTTGTTCTTGAGCCCCCGAATGTTCAATGTAAGAAATTTCAGGGAGGCTATAACAAAGAGTAAGTAATGAAAACAAAATGATGTGACACTCGGATCCTCAGAACTGTAACATTAGACAATGTAGTAATTAGCAGGTGAAATGATACAAAGTAAGCATTGATAGTTCACCCCTGGCAGATTAATAATAGGTAGGTCACAAATAAAACGATATTCCCACCCTACTCTACACCATACCCAATCGTGTAAGTATACAGTATGTCCCAAAAAACTGTAGTTGCAGTAAATAATTAAAAAGTGGTTCTGAAACCGTAAGGTTTTTTTACCTTAATGCATTCTCTTCATTAAGGTAAAAAGCCATGTCCAGGATCCCCCCCCCCCCCTTATTCTTGAGCCTGATGTTGATTCAGTGCTGTGCATGAGAGCAGCGGCTCTCTCCGCTCTTGTAGACTAAGTAGAAAAAATAGCTGCACACCAACATCTGTCCAACAGGTTTATTGAAAGACTGCCACCAGGACTATAACAACGGACCAAGGGGGGACTTGCTTGCTTCTTCAAAACCCAAAGGAACACTGACCTACCGAACCTCTAAATAAAGGACACTCCTACCCCACACAGGTGTAGGGTGGTGTGATCAGCTCTCCCCATGTCTTGATAAGCAAAACTAAAGCTAAAAACATTCTGAGCAACAATATAAGTGCATATGTAAAACCAAGGTGACCAAATTGGAAAACTGACACCATAGAAAAAATAAATGGAAGTATTTGTAAGTAGGACACCAAAACACATACGCCTCATAAAGCTATAACAACAGATCGCAAAGAGACACTTGTGATATAGAGTGTCCACCAACCATCCGCACAATACAAAAAGGAAATAGACACAAATATACTGTGTGGGGACATGTGAAAACCGCCCGATAAATATCAGAGGCAGACCTGAATAAAGTAGGTTTAAGGTTGCAAGCCGGAGCTAGCACCCAGTCCTTTCTTTCTGGTGGATTATCATACTCACCTGGAGCAGCGATCCGTTTCATTGTTCCTCTCTCTGCTCTTCACAGGACAGATTGATAGCAGGGGGATCCATTGGCTTCTGCTGCTGTCAATCAAATTCTATGGTGAGGGGGCGTGGCAAAGACCCCACCCACTGTCTGTGTCTATGGGGTTCAGGAGCGTACCCACATGAGTAACTCCCCCAGCAAGTGGCTTCTTTGGAGGGGTACTCGGAATACAGGAGGAGGCAGGAGCGCTGGCAGGGGACCCCAGAACAGAAGGATTGGGGCAGCTCTGTGCCAAACGATTGCACAGAGCAAATAAGTATAACGTTTTTGTTATGTACCAAAAAAAAATATGGTTTAAAGGGGTTGTTAACCCTCATGGTTTTTCACCTTAATGCATTCTATGCATTAAGATGAAAAACCTTCTCTCATGCTGCAGCCCCCCAGTGCCCCTGTTTTACTTACCTGAACCCGGTCTTTTTCTCCCCGGGACGAGCACACCAGCTCTAGCTGGTGTCTCATGTCCTGATTGGATAGAATGATAGTAGCGCAGTCATTGGCTCACACTGCTGTTAAACAAATCCAATGATGCGGGACCGAGTCCTGCTTTCTGTGTCAATAGACACAGAAGCAGGACTCGGGAGCACACCGCCACAGGTGTCCCAAAGCAGAGCGCTTCTCAGACGGGTCACTCAAGAAGAGAAGGAGTTACCAGCACCGCTGAGGGACCCCAGAAGAGGAAGATCGGGGGCCACTCTGTGCTTAACCAACTGCACAGTGGAGGTAAGTATGACCTGTTTGTCATTTTTTATTTTATTTTTTAAATGAACCTTTAGTAACCCTTTAAACTCACTTTAACCAAAATAAATTGCTGGCTCAGCATGTATATATAAAACAAACAAAACAGCACTGGCCAGGGAAACAATATGTGGGGAAGTGTCCCACTGGAGTCCACTGGGGGAGCGACCTCCCGATATAAAGCAGAGCAAACGGTAAGGTACATTGTAGCACAGTGATGTAACCACAAGTTGAGGTCACTCACGAGTTGAGAAAGGGACTAATGTTGACAACAAATGTGGCTCCAGTTGAAGAATTAAAGAGATAAACACAGTGCAATCAATGCAGGTCCATTCATGAATTGATAGGAAGGGTGAGTTCCAGGTACTGAAAAGAGGCAAGTGCATCCTTGGACAACCAATGTGTGTAACTCCTCGGGCGTGAGGAGAAAGAGGATTAGTATGAGTGCCATAAGGGAACAGGTTGTCATTTGACAACTGGGGGATAGGAAGTGAGAATGAGTTTGGGCACTTAGAAACTTTTGCAGGTTCCAGCAGCAGGTGAAGGACACGAGGAATAGCATAAGCAAGCAGTTGTACTCATAGCCTCCTTGATCTGGTGGTATCAATCAGCGGCTGGAAGGCACCTTCTGCCCAAGCCAGGTGGTAACAGCCCTGGGGTCATCAACAAAGTGGACTCTTTATCTTTTCCTATTATACGGAGGCAAGCAGAGTGGAGCATGTCGTATTTAATATGCTGTACTCAGACACATTTGACCACCAATAACCAGTTCAGTTGATGCTGGACTTCAGTGGGGGACACAATTTTCACATTCTGAAAGGGGATGTTGCCATTCTCCCTTAATAGGCGAAGGACCGTGTCCCTGTAGTTGAGAAGTTTTGCAATGAAAGTGTAAGGGGGTGCCTCTGGCGATGGTTGCCCAGCACCATGCAATGGGCATGGTCGACTATGAACGAGGTCGAGAAGGTGTTTCTGCCGAAAGTGGAGATTGGCACATTTTCCAGAAAGGAAGCCAGGCCAGAGTCCTCCACGCCCCCTGAAGACTGATGAATCAAAGATTACTACGGCGCAGTCTGTTTTCCAGGTCATCTTGTGTCTGTGTGTGTTTAGTATAGTTGCATGTGGTCATTGAAGTACTGAAGTGGTGGCATGGCGTCTTCCACCCACCTCAAATGAGTTTGTCTTTGTGACTCTGTCCTGCAATTTTTGGTAAATTAAAGTAATGTCTACCTTCACCTCCTTTATCTTTGAAATGAGTGTTGCCTGACAGAAGGATAAAGCGTCCAGGACCTTCGCCGTGTCCACTATCAACTACTCTGGGTATAGGGAGGATGGTGCACCATCCTTTCCCTTTGGTTCCATGTCCTGCCCCTGAAACTTATCAAGCTTAGCGCTAGAGTCTCATACCTTTTAAGGGAGAGACATGGTGGGCTAGGCTGTAGATTCCCAGGATGGTAGGAGGAGAGGTCTGTGAAGCGATTATACTCACAAGAAGGAGAGAGTATGGTTTGTGAGTGGAGCTCTGTATTCAAGCGCCTTACTCCATGCTGCTTCAGGTCACGCCCACCCCCACCTTAACATCATTTTAGTTTTTCAGCTAACCTAGTCAAGTGAAAGTATACATATTTAGCAGTACTCCCGCCAACTTATAATTTACAGTTTTTGACATGTCCCTTATTTAAAAATTAAAACTAAATATCCCCCGGTGTAGATCCATCATCAATCAAGACGGCACCACCGACCTGAAAAAAGGAAAAAAGCTCCACTTGCACCGAAGGCTCCCGCCTTCTGGCCGCTCTTAAATAACTAAGAGGTGAAGCCACCGGGTGATGTCTTCGGGTGTTCCCGCCGCCTTGTGACGTGGTCGGCCAGGGGTATGCTGGGTCGATGGTGTCACAAGGGGGTGGAATCACCGTTTTTGCTTTGGGTTTTTTCAGGTGGGCGGTGGCGGCGACCGTCATGATTGACGATGGATCTACAGCAGGAGACTTTTTTTTTTTTTTTTTTCTTTAATAAAGGACTTGTCAAAAATTGATTTATGTGTTTTTTGTTTTTTTTTTGTTTTTTTTACACTAAACATTTTTTTTGGTGAATGAGTAGGGCCTACTCATTCACATGGGGGGTGGGATCTGCGATTTTTAACGGGTCTGCGACATTATGACAGACACGTCAGACAATTTTGACACATTTTTGTGACCATTGCCATTTTTACAGCGATCAGTGCTATAAAAATGCATTGATTACTGTAAAAATGTCACTGGCAGTGAAGGGGTTAACCACTAGGGGGCGATCAAGGGGTGTTCTAACTGAAGGGGGGAGGGGACTGTATAGGGGAAGAGATAGATCGCTGTTTGTATGAACAGACGATCTGTCACTTCTCCCCTCAGAGAACCGGAAACTGTGTGTTTACACACACAGATGCCGGTTCTCCTTGTGCCCCAAGCGATCGCGGGAGTCCGGCGGTGATCGCGACTGCCGGGCACTCGCATCAGCTGCGTGGCCACAGGGCGAAGCGACATTGCATAACGTCGTTTTGCCCAGCTGTGCCATTCTGCCAGAGTACAACTGCAGCGGCTGGTCGGCAAGTGGTTAAAGTGATTTTAAAGGTACCTGTTTTTTTTTCTATAAAAATAACAAACGTTCTACTTACTTGCTCTGTGCAAGGGTTTTGCACAGAGCAACCCTGATCCTCTTTTTCTAAGGTGCCCCGTCGGAGCTCCTGGCTCTTTCCCTTCATCGGGTGCCCCTACGGAAAGCCACTTTCAATGGGGGCAACTGTACGGGCTCTCTCCCAAGTCCTGATGCTGCGTCCATTGACACAGACCGCAAGACCCCTGCTCCCGTGTCACAGGATTTGATTGAGAGCATCCGGAGCCAATGGAGCCTGCAGCTATCAATCTATCCAATGAGAAAAGAGACAGCTGCTCTGGGTTTGTGCACATTCCTAGATCAGATCAAGCTCAAGGAAGAAAAAGGGGGTCTTGGGGGGGGGGGGGGGGGGGCAGCAGCACAGAAGGAAAAAGCTTGAGACTTTACATCCACTTGAGTCCTAGAGGCATTTTTCATGCAAAAACTGACTGTTTGTCCATTTACATCTGTTTTTTGTCCAATCTGTTTTTTAATGGAAGAAAAAAAGGGCTTTGATCCTTTCTAAAAAAAATGGATGTTGACGGAAGTGGACGTAAATGGACCCAAATGGATGATCATCTGTGTACACTTATTTTTCCATAGAGATGCATCGATGTCCATTTTTCATCCGTCGACGGATGGATGAAAAAGAAATGGTCCGCACATGTGAAAGGGGCCTAATGCATTCCTTACATTAAGGTAAAAGTATAAGCATCAGTATTCCCCCTCACCACCCCTTTTACTTACCTGAGCATTCATTCAATCCAATGTTGTGCCCGTCTCCCCATACTTCCTAGTCTCACAGATTTTGCTGGGGTAATGGAATCCATTGGCTCCTGCTGCTGTCAATTAAAGCCAGTGATGAGGCAGCAGGGGCGGGGCCGAGTCCTGCTGTCTGTGTCTATAGACGCAGACAGCAAGGCTAAGAAGTGAGCCTGCACAAGAGGCCCCATAGAAAGCACATTTTTATGGGGACCCTCGCTGGAGAGGAGGGGCCATAAGCTCTAGCCGGAGACCCGAGAAGAGGAGGTTTGCTGCCTTCTGTTATTTAACCACTTGACAACTGGGCGCTTAAACCCCCTTCCTAACCAGACCAATTTTCAGCTTTCAGTGCTCTCACATTTTGAATGACAATAACTCAGTCATACAATACTGTACCCATATGAAATTTTTGTCCTTTTTTTCACACAAATAGAGCTTTCTTTTGGTGGTATTTAATCACCATTTGGTTTTTTATTTTTTGCGCTATAAAAGAAAAAAGACTGAAAATTCGGTAAAAAAATGCATTTTTTTTGTTTCTGTTATAAAATTTAGCAAATTTGTAATTTTTCTTCGTAAATTTTGTCCAAAATTTATACTGCTACATATCTTTGGTAAAAATACGTACAAATTGGTGTATATTATTTGGTCTTTGTGAAAGTTATAGAGTCCAAAAGCAGTGGTGCCATAATCTGAAAATTGATCACACCTGAAGTACTGACGGCCTAATTTCTTGAGACCCTAACATGCCAGAAAAGTACAAGTACCCCCCAAATGACCCCTTTTTGGAAAGAAGACATTCCAAGATATTTAAAAAGATGCATGGTGAGTTTTTTTAAGTTGTTATTTTTTTCCCACAATTCTTTGCAAAATGAAGATTTTTTTTTTCTTTTTCACAAAATTGTCATATTAGCAGGTTATTTCTCACACACAGCATATGCATACCACAAATTACACCCCAAAACACATTCTGCTATTACTCCCGAGTATGGCGATATCACATGTGTGAGACTTTTACACAGCGTGGCCACATAGAGAGGCCCAACATGCAGGGAGCACCTTCAGGCGTTCTGGAGCACCCAGGCCAATTCTGACATTTCTCTCCTACATGTAAAAATCATCATTTATTTGCTAGAAAATTACCCCAAAACATTATATAAATTTTTTTTTAGCAAAGACCCTAGAGAATACAATGGCGGTTGTTGCAACTTTTTATCTCGCACGGTATTTGTGCAGCAATTTTTTTAACACGTTTTTTTTTTGGAAAAAAAAACAGTTTTGTGCTTTAAAAAAAAAACAAAACGGTAAAGTTAGCCCAATGTTTTTGCATAATATGAAAGATGAAGTTACGCCGAGTAAATAGATACCTAACATGTCACCCTTCAAAATTGCACACGCTCGTGGAATGGCGCCAAACTTCACTACTTAAATATCCCCATAGGCAATGCTTTAAAAATTTTTACTGGTTACATGTTTTGAGTTACAGAGGAGGTCTAGGGCCAAAATTATTGCTCTCGCTCTAATGTTTGCAGCGATACCTCACATGTGTAGTTTGAACACCGTTTTCATATGTGGGCGGGACCTAAGTGTGTGTTCGCTTCTGCATGCAAGCACACGGACTGGGGCGCTTTAAAAAAAAATAATTTTTATTGTTAATTTTACTTTATTTTAGTTTAACACTTTTTTTCCCACAAAAAAAATTTTTTGATCACTTTTATAATAGGATAATGGCATTACAGGTCCTCTTTACAGTGAGATGTGGGGTCAATAAGACCCCACATCTCACCTCTAGGCTGGGAAGCCTGCAATAAATAAAAAACAAAACAATCCTGGCTTCGATCGTAGCGGTGAGTCGGTAGAAGCACCGGAGGGCGGCGATAAAGGGGGGGCATCCCCTCTTGCCTCCCGTAAGAATGATCAAGCTGTTATGATCATTCTTATGGTGTAGGGAATCGCCGGCTGAAAAAGCTGATATCTGAATGATGCCTGCAGCTGCAGGCATCATTTAGATATCTCCGCACAAAGTCAAGGACGTCATATGACGGCCGGCGGGCGGGAAGTGGTTAAAACACTTTTTTTTTTAACACAAAGTTGTCCATTTATACAATATTTATAACACATAGCATGTACACATACCAAAAATGACACCCCGAAATAGATTCTCCTACTCCTGAGTACGGTCATACCACATGTTTGAGACTTCCACAGCCTGTTTCAGCCTTCCACATACAGAGGCCGAGTACAGCCGAGTATGGCAGAGCATGGCCAAGCATGGCTCAGCATGGCAGGGTATCACTGGGTATGGCGGGGTATCACCGAGTATTGCAGAGTTTGGCTGGGTATTGCGGGGTAGTGCAGAGTATTGCGGGGTAGTGCAGAGTATTGCGGGGTAGTGCAGAGTATTGCGGGGTAGTGCAGAGTATTGCGGGGTAGTGCAGAGTATTGCGGGGTAGTGCAGAGTATTGCGGGGTAGTGCAGAGTATTGCGGGGTAGTGCAGAGTATTGCGGGGTAGTGCAGAGTATTGCGGGGTAGTGCAGAGTATTGCGGGGTAGTGCAGGGTATTGCGGGGTAGTGCAGAGTATTGCGGGGTAGTGCAGGGTATTTCAGAGTAGTGCAGGGTATTGCAGAGTAGTGCAGAGTAGTGCAGGGCATTGCAGGGTATTAAGTGGCGTACACACGGTCAGACTTTTCGACCGGACTGGTCCGACAGACCGAGTCCGGCGGACAATCCGATCGTGTGTGGGCTTCATCGTACCTTCAGCTGACTTTTCCAGTCGAAATCTGACGAACTTTAGATTTGGAACATGCTTCAAATCTTTACATCGTAACTCCGCCGGACGCAGAAATCCGCTCGTCTGTATGCTAGTCCGACGGACAAAAAACGACACTAGGGCAGCTATTGGCTACTGGCTATCAACTTCCTTATTTTAGTCTGGTGTACGTCATCACGTACGAATCCATCGGACTTTGGTGTGATCGTGTGTAGGCAAGTCCGTTCGTTAAAAAGTCCGTCAAAAGTCAGTCGGAAAGTCCAGCGGACCAGTCCGGTCAAAAAGTCCGCCCGTGTATAGGCCCCATTAGATTATGGAGGGATGGCTAATGATGGATGGATGTGACTGTATTTGTCAAAGAGCAGCGCTGTGGGCACTACACATCCAGCCCACAGCGCTGCTGCCATCCGCTCTCTCCCCCTCTCCTCTGACACTGTACTGATCGGTACACAGAGGGGGGACGGAGCGATCACATGGTAAGCGGGCGCGATCAGCGGCCTTTTACCGTGATTCGCCGGGTCGCGGATGTTCTCGGGTGCGCGCCCCAGGGGGATTCTGGAAGTACGTCCATGGACGCCCTCCCAGAATAAGCCGACCGCGCTGTAGCCGTCTTTCGGCTATGGTCCAGTCGGCAAGTGGTTAAAAAGAAAAAAAAGGCATTTACAATCACTTTAACCACTTCCAGCCCAGGCCTATTCTGGCAAATAGTAAATAGATACCTAACATATCACGCTTTAAAATTGCACACACTCGTGGAATGGCGCCAAATTTTGGTTCTTAAAAATCTTGCTCTACAATTATTGCTCTCGTTGGAGGGGCATCCCCTCCCGCCGCCTGTAAAAGCAATCATGATGGCTTTTTACTTTGCAGGGAATCGCCTGCTGAAAAAAAAAAGCATCCTTAGGAATAAAGTGGTTAAACACCTGCTTTGGCCATGACAGTAGGTCACATATTCTATGTTCAAATGTATTTTATATTATATTTTATGAAAGCAACAGGAAGAGTGGGAGCATCTCAAAATTGGAACAAAGCATATATGTCCTTGGTGGGATTTCAGAACCTGGTTTGGTGTGGAAATTGGTTTGTGTAACCTAGTTATTAAAGTTCTGTACAGAATATCACATTGTTTGCCTCGTCATGGCCACTGTAAAATTACTAGCATTCTGTACTTTTTTTCCAAGAGGATCTTTTTAAAATATTTACATTACATATTTTGACGCAGGTAAATAGCACTAGAGCCTGTTTTTGTTTGGAAGATCTAGCAATTGGCTTGGATAATAGATTCTGAGTTATCAATTTCCAATGATTGTCCAGCTAAGAAAGTGAATCCACAGGTTGCAGACTACCTATAGACATGTGATCATTTCTCTCACATTAGCTAATAAAGCTTTTCAGGCTCAGATATGTTTTTACAGTGAAACTTCTCAATGACAATGAAAATAATTTTTTTTCAAAACAAACCTAAAATAAATTAAACGATTTTCTACCATAATACATATGAATAAAGTTTGGGAACAAAGACAAATCTTTATTCTACTTTTAATCATTTTCAGATGAATTCTGCTCTGTATAACCTCGCCAGATCTCACTGTATCATAAATTGTTAAACATTGTGCTGTTTTACAATGGAAATTAAATAAATGTATAGATAAAAGCATACAAGAAAAATATTAGTCAAAATCGTAATAAAACGAAAAGAAAAAATTAACCGATGCAAAATTAATAACTAATAATTAAAACTGCTAATATATGTGAAAGTACTAACTTGTGTGTGTATATATATATATATATATATATATATATATATATATATATATATATATATATATATATATATATATATACATACATATATATATTATATATATATTATATATATACAAGGTGGGGGCAGAGATGAGGGGGTGCCGCAGCTGCAGGAGAGGTGCGAGGGCCACATTTAATGGCCTGGGAGGCCTTGTATTTGACACGTGACCTAGACTGTAAGGCTGTGGCCAAAAAAGGACAAGACAAGGATTTGACAATCAGTATTGCCTGTAGGTTCCCTGCAGCTGATCTTTTTCCCAGGATTGATTAACAGAGTTTTTCTTTGTGATGTATCTTGTTTGTGGGGAATGAGCAGGACTTTGCTATCTCATTTTAGACTTGCTCCATTGATGGCTGGTGATTGAATGAACTGATTAATGGTGAACTCATAACTTATTGAAAAAAATCAAGAGACAGCTGCAGAGATGGAGAAGACACATATTCAGGGACTTAAGCTGCAGGAGAGGGTGGAGCAAGTATAGATTTTTGGGTACTGCTTTCTGTACAGCAGGCTCTCAGAAGAACAATGAGCAGCACTCTGGTGACCACCTACCTTCACTATGATGCTCAAGAAGACACTTCAGATCCCATGCATATAGCAGATCTCACCCTGCAAGTCGGCAGCTGCAAGACTACAAGAACAGAAGTAATGTCAAATTTCAAGAAGTGCACTAAAATTAAACTCAATAAAGGGAGCTATACTTTGTTAATTTAACTGGTTGCCTGGTCAATTTTTGTGGTAAATACTGTATATAAAAAAAGTTGCATGTGCAAATGTTTTCTCATTTTAATGTCATCACACGTATTTAAAATTGTTCAGATTATGTCAACAAACTGAAAAGTGAATATCCAGAACTTTGTGCTTTAGTATTAGTTGAATAATGCTCTATTATTTTATAAAAATGAATAAATGAATGCGACTCACTAGATGCAAATTTCCTTTACGGATGTCTACTCCACATCAATAGGAAGTAAATTATAAAGGTTTACTAAAGCTTGAAGTTAGATATAATTGCTGGAGATAAGCTTTATGGTTTAATTAACCACAATTTCAAATTATATTTGATATTATGCGTGAGCTTTACTAAATCTAGCCTTTATTATATTTACCTATTTCTGTTGGAATAACGACCTGTTAAAATAAGTTTCACTGAAAGCAAGCAAATTCCAAAAAACAAAAAGAGAAACAAACATGACTTTTACTGCATATTTTTCTTTTACATGTTTATTTAGACCAGCGTGTATAGTTTTGTACAGCGCTTCAGATATTGTTAGCACTGTATTTTAATAGGTAACTGGAACTTTTACCCTTACTTATTCTGCTCCTTTGGGATAAAATGCATTAGGTATATGTGCCAATATTCCATTAAGGGTTTTGACAGCTTGAGCCATCAAGAAAAACTGAGTGGCAGACAGATTTCTGTGTTGGCAAAATGATGCATCATTGCATATAGCTACACTTTAAAAATGAATAGATGTCATTCTGGAACAAAAGAGATATGAGACAAAATACAGACTGCACTCCCATGTAGTGATCTTTACTTCAGTTCCTTACATAAACTCTGAAACTACTAGGAGAATGGAAGTTTATGTAATGTAGACATAAAAAAATAAAACACAATTGTCATACAAAATACTGCATTTCAATAGCTGTGTACGGTTACAAGAACAATAATGGTAATCAGGATATTCATATTTTTTTTAATGTTAGATGCTTTTATTTACATGTGGCCCATGTTGTTCAGCAAAAGTGACAGCGACTGAGGCAAACTACAGCACTGCCAGTAGTTCCTAAAATGGTTACTTTTTTTTTTAAATTATTCCAAAAATATGCAGGTCTCCAGGAGGGTTCTAAATGGCAGGCTTGTCTCCCTATGAACATGCTGTGAGCCTTTTAGAGATTACAGAGGGGTTAATTTGTGCATGAAGTGTATTAAGAGAAGGTTCTGTTATCTAAGTAGATCAGGGTTTCTCAACTAGGGTTCCTCCAGAGGTTACTAGGGGGTTTTTTTTAGCATTTTTTGCCTCTCAGATAAGTTTCCATTGACACCATTGCGCTTTTCAATTATCTGTAAGGAGGTAATTCTTCCCAATGACGACAAGTGTAAGGAGCATCCTTCCCATTCACCATCACACTAATGTATTATGAGTTGTAGATATAGTAACCCTCAGTGGAGTACACTTATCAAAACAATCAGGCCGCCTATAACATCCGTGAGGATGCACTGAGGATACAAGGAAGAGAACTTGGCCAAGTGTATCTTTTACAAGAGACTTAATTTTTATGCAATGTTAGCTAGCTGTATATCGGAATCTAGTAACATTTTGATATGCCTTTTTCACTCAAGGTAAACTCAGCTTTTTTTTTTTTTTTTAATCATATGCACCCTTAAAACTGTCATAAATGTAGGTTGTAGATATAGATGATCTTCTTTCATATTTTTATTTATTTTATATAATGGTAGTATTTAATGAATGTTGTTTTCTACTGACTAGGTGTAATTGTAGAAACATTAATATATTGGTGTTAGCATTCTTGCTGTGCTCCAAAAAACATGTCATCTTTACTGTACATCCTTATCCTTCTCCAATACTAATATTGGTGGAATCCAGCTGCCATTTTGACAGCCTTATTTTATTATGATCTCAGTAAAGCAGCCCATATTTTTTTTTTTTTTCATTCAACCAGCGGTTTGTACAAAAAAAAGTCTTGATCCCCCATCCATACACTGGATGTGAATAGGAAAATTTTCCTCACCGCACTATTGTATTCTGACAGCACAGAGACTTCCCCGCCATTAGAATACACTTATCAACGCTGCTGGCTAAAGCTGGTGTCACTGATCGAACAGGCTGGTTGTACAGAAGTCGATTGGTAGATGGACTTCTGTACAGCCAGCCTGTCTATATATGGATTGAAATTTTGACGCTCCCTGCTGAACATAGCCAAATTTTGATCCATGTATGGCCGGCTTAAGACTGCAGCAGCTGCTATGTTAGAGCCATGTCAGGTGGGTAATTCCACACTGGAAGTACTTCCCTGATGAAATCACTCACTTCCTGGCCCATAACAGAATCCCAATATTGAGTGACTCCATAGCAAGATATGTGCCATACGTTTTTATGATAATTATTGAAAAAATTATCAAATCAATAAGCCAATAGCGGGAATGTAAAAATTGCTCTAACTGTTAAGAGGTATGTGTGAGAGCTTAAGTGGGGATAGTAGGAAGCTTTACTTATGTTATGGGTGGTGGTATGTCTAATACGAAAAATATATGATCTATTCACAGATGTGTGATAGGAACACTTTAATAAATAGTCTTGATGGCCACTAATTTGTCTTGTGCAGGAAGAAGAGGGAGATATTGGAGACTCCCTAGATTTCCGTAGAGGAGGTGATGGCCAGCCCAGAAGATCTACGAGACCCACTCAGCAATTTTATCAGCCACCCAGGGCACGGAACTGACTGTTAAGGTAACATTTTGTTATTGCATGAAACGCAAATGTGTGATTTTCTAATTCTGCGCTCTGCTTTCGGTTACATTTTGTGTTCGTGTGGGAAAATAATACAGAGGGCATACACTGTAAAGTTAGTTTGCATGTACTGTTACATTTTATACAAAAAACGGAATATATAAACATAGTGTATATTTTTTATTATTTTTACATTTTATTCTACAGTCCTTTTCTATATTATTTAATATTTATATATTTAACAGTGTCCCACTGTGTCCCACTGTGTCCCACTGGGGAAATTGCCCTTAACCTTGTATCCCAAAGACACAACGGGAAACAAGAGGAAATCTCTCCAAAGTCAGAGACTTCAATTCCATGTCCAAAGCCCTATTGGAACACTTCCCTTCTAATTCCGTTCTGGTGACAGCTCAAAATTTTGTCTTTCCCTTCTTTTTCAATCCTGCTTACTAAAATTAATAGGAAGGGTTACTCTCCCAGATGCTATCCTTGTCACCAGTTACACAGACAGAAATAAAAATATGACTGGGCTTTTGTTTCTTGCACAGTATGGGACATAGGTTTTCTAATTAGTACAACTGGGTTACTGCAGTTAACCTCAGGTGATTGAACAATGACAAAAAAAGATGGCTGTAGGGACTTTTTTTTTTTTTGTAAATATTTTTTGCAAGAAAACAATGCCAAAAGAAGGCCTAGATTGCCTCCCCCCAAAAAAAAACCCCAAAAAACTATTTCTTTGTCAAAATCATCTAAAGTAATGACAAAGGTATTCATCAAAAACAGGTTCGAAATGTAAGAAATGCTGTGGTCCATAAGGGGAATACAAGCATGGACGCGCAAATGGTAAAGATGTATTTCAGATAATATTCCAGTTTTTATTTTTTTCAAATATAAATTTTTATTAAGAAAACACAGGGGGAGAGATCCCATCATCACAACATAGTAGATGTACATGTCATTGAGTAATAAGTACAGAAAGTCCACTCCAGGGTGTAGTAGTGTTGTGTCCTTAGTAGGGATGTCCCTTCATAAGAGTAAATGAAGATATTCCAAAGACTCCAAGTCTTTGTGTATTTCTCTTGATTGTGTTGCGCAGTAAGGATCAGGTCTTCCATTTTGTTTATCTCTTCTACCTTTCTCAGCCAGCACCCAGAGTCGGTGGACGCTGCTGCTTCCAGTAAAGGGGTATATACGCCTTGGCTGCGTTTATTAAGTGTTGTAACAGTGATTTTTTTGTAGGATTTGGTTGGGATTTTTGATAGGTGTAGTAGGAAGAAAGAAGCGTCCTCTGGGATTTTGTATTCTGTAAATGTTTGTGTTATACGGCAAACTTCTGCCCAGAAATTCTTCAATCTTCGGCAGGACCAGAAAATATGTAACAATGAGCCCTCCTCTTCTCCGCACCGCCAACAGCGGTCCTAGGAAGTCGGGAAACATTTGTGTAGCCTGGTGGGTGTGAGGTACCATCTGGAGGAAACTTTAAAATTTGTTTCCTGGATTTTAGTGCGCAAAAAAGATTTGATGGCAAAATTGATGATGCGATGTTCCTGTGTCTCTGAGAATTTCTGGTTAAGTTCAGCCTCCCATCTCTCCAAGCATAAGAGGCGAGGCTCTTTAGGGGGCGAATTCAAGAGGGAGTACATTTTGGAGAGAGTTTGAGATATCGGCCCAGTCTCCGAACAGTATTCCTCAAACGTTGTCAGTGGGCGGGAGAAGGCGTGTGGGTCAGGGATGGAATGTAGGAAATGGTGTAATTGTGCTGCCTTCCAAAAGGGAAGGTGGTAGCTGCCCGACGTGTCAGTCAATTCCGCGAGAGACGTCCAGCAACCCAACGTCACAAACTTGGAGGCCTGCTCCCATCCCAGGTCTCTCAGGCTTGAATATTACGCATTGTGCAGGCCTGGTGTGAAGTTTGGGTGTCCGAGAATCGGAAAAAGCGGTGAAGTCTCTGACGTCAAAATTGCTTGTATGGCTACATGAGTGCTGTATCTTAGCGTGGTCCCAATCAATGGGTGGGATTTCAGTTTTGGGGGCAAAGAGTTGTAGCACCAAAGCGCACTTTTTAGAGGGATAGTGGTCTGGGGTTGTTCTATTTGTGTCCATAGTTTATATGTTCAATCTTCCAGTTTTTAATAGTAGCAACTGTTTAGCTTCCAAAGCAGTTTGGTGTACAAAGTTGAATGACTTCCTCCTCCTTTATGAATTGAACGAATGAATTGTATTTTGTCATACTTCTTTTTTTGCCTGCTTAGTTTATGAAGTCACCAAAAATGTTGAAATCCTTGCATTACTTTAGTAACGTTATACTATAAGACCAATGACTGTGGGCATTTTTAATAAATTGTTGGGGTACTTCTGGGCACATGATTAGCGAGTCCAAATCACATTGGCAAAATACCCGTGCTCTGAACACGTAATAAGATTTAAACTATATACTGCAGTTGCTTTACTAGGTTCGTTGATGCCTCTAAGATAAAGCTAAGTGATGACAGCACCTGTTATAAATTAGTAAAACAGGCATTTTCAGCCACATTGTTGTACTTACTGTATGTAATAACACATCTGAGTAAAATAAGTTGCTTTTCTTTCTATGCTAATATGTCATGTGAGCAGATAAAAACAACATTTGCTGTTGGCATTTGTTGAATGTCTCTTTAGAATTTATAGAACTAGATGACCTTGATATGTGAAAAACCTAATTTGCAAATGTTGAATTTGCCTGAATATTTACAAGCCTGTTTGACCCTCACCGAATGTTATAATTCAGAAATCTAGGCAATCATTATTTCTAGGTACTAAACAGATGCAGCGCTAAAATAAAGATGTGCATTTACATTTAAAACGTGTATAGCATCGTCATATCTCATGAATAAGTGACAACATACTAAATACATAGCTTAAATCCTGTGTCAATGTAAGCAGTGTGTGCGATCAGAGGGCATTTCACAAATAACCAAATTTAAGAAAAAAAGTCAAATTTAAGAAAAAAAGTCCATTAATATGTGATAAATCATATAGCAGTCCACAGAAACTGGAGGTTCATGGGCATATGGGGTGCCCCATCTACGCATAAAGCAGAGGCTGGGACAAACTGTGTATAAGGAGGCACTTTGCACACAGATCTTCTACAATTCCAACACAAAACTGCAAACGACAGGAGTGAATATCCTTACCAGAGGGGATGGACACAGTCACCGTACGGTGGAGTGTCATACGAGCTTGAGGGATCACACGGTCCCAAGGGTGTCAGACTGGAGAAGTCCTGGCGGGGAATATCATCTGGGGTGACCGTAGCTGTTCGGTAGTGTGTGAGTCCACGACCAATTAGGATGTCTCTCTCAGATGGGATGAGTATACAGAGGAAAGCGGCTAGAACTCAAAGGGGTCCCATTCATGGAAAAAGGAAGGAATAAAAAATCTCCACATAGGCCATGAATCCGATAAAAAATGCTTTTATTGAAAAGCTAGAAAGTGCTAAACAGCGCACTTAAATAGGTAAAACGTGATCACAGAAGAAATAAAATAGCGTGGTAACAGAGCATCTGGAGGCTTTAAAATCAATATTTCTAAATTATATGTTTTAAAGGATATTAGACAAATCTGCCTTTACTTGTGTCAGTCAAAACATTTGCAATTAGCCAAGCTGATTCTGTCATCATTGCTTGCATTGGATAATAAGATTCTTTGTTTTTTTTCTGTTTTTGTTCATATTTTCATGTTTTTGTTTTTCAGATCTGCCATAAATTTCTTTCAAATGAATGGAACACTTCAGCTGTTTTCACAAAAGTGGTTTATTTTTCTAAAGACTTGCCCTGCACTGTGGTATGGATACATATTGTGAGAAAGCCTAAACTGTTGATCTCTGGAGATGGGATTAACTACAGATGTGTCATCATTCAGCTACTAACCCATATAATTCTGAAGGAACGAAACATTTTTTGTTTTCATTAATAAAACCACAGTGCGCCTGATTTTTGTCTGGTTTATTCCATATATTTGTGTTTTTACCATCTCAGTAAACCGCATAGATGGTGGTACTCTGCCCCGAGTGATAATCACAGTGTTATAAGCAACCATAAAACTATTAGTTACATTGTACACCATGAAATCGGCCTTCATTTGCTTCATCTCAAACAGTATTGTCTATAAATATATCTGTATATGAAGACATATCTTAGTCATTAGGGTAGCTGACTGAAGGATATTCAAGTGGTACTCCAACCAAACATTGTTTTAATTTGTAGGTTCTTTATTACCGTCTGTTTCCCTGTGTGAAAACACTTCTTAACCTTCTCTGAAATACATGCATTCCCTAGAAAAACTTAAATAAGGAGTAATATTTTTATCGATGTATAAGCAGAGCCGTTTTTTACTGTAAAGTGTAAATTTCACCTTTGCAGTTAAATTTTGAGGAACCCCCTCTATGTCATGTGTTCATATTCACACAGCATACCTAAAAATAAATATATGTATTTCTTACCTTTCCAATTGTTTTTTTTTTTTTTTTTTTTAGAGCAGGCTTAAACATAGGATATTATCTTTTAGAATAGCTTGCAATGTACTATTAGGGGACATATTTATGGTTCAAAAGTGCATTAGCATACATCGTTACCACCCAAGCTTTGAGATCTTTAACTCTTTGTTAAGACAGACAGTGTGCACATCTAATTTACAGCTAATAATGAAGATCTCTGAGCACAGTACAGACAGGTAATCAAGGTTTATAGCCCCGTCCTTAAAGTGGTTGTAAACCCCATTCATGAAATTTGACCCAAGCACATAT
This sequence comes from Lithobates septentrionalis, assembly GCA_037952835.1. NCBI lineage: Eukaryota > Metazoa > Chordata > Amphibia > Anura > Ranidae > Lithobates > Lithobates septentrionalis. The sequence continues at coordinate 3,398,995 of JBBDGP010000597.1, forward strand.
ATATCTGTATTGCTTACTTATCTCTCTCCAAAGCTCTAAGTGCTGTGTCTTTCTGCTTCTCTGTTCCTCTGTTATCAGCAGAGTCACTTCTGCCAAGTTCTCAGACACACGAGATAACAGCAGCTGAAAATTTGTGTCGGGGGGGGGGGGAGCTTAGAGGTAGAAAAGCAGAGAGCGTGTCTATTCAGACTACAGCTCTGCATATTACTTTGTTCCTCTGCCTATGTGGGGTGAGGGGGGGTGTGCCTTTCCCCCAGTCAGCTGTCACACAGTGTAAGCTCAGACTCTACACCCACAACTGGAGAAGGAAGAAAGATTTCTAACATGATCTGTACTTTCTAAAGAGTGTAGAAAGGGAAAGACAGCAGATATACATGTAGAACGTATGCAGGGAGATTTGGTCATCTCTGTGTATCCTCCGAGGCTGTTCACTTCACTGGGTATAGGAGAGGGTTTACAAACACTTTAACATTACATGGAAGCTCAGTAGGAGTTTCTCAGCAAATAAAAGTATTTTTTAAAGTTATGCTATGTGAACATGTAACAATTTCTAGCATTGTTCTAGTGCCTTCTGGAATCTATTGACATTAATTTCTTTTTATGTTTTTTATATATAATCTTTATTTAATTTAACATTTTTGGCATTACAACAAAATAGAGAAAAAAAAGGATTCCTCCCCTGTCCCAGACGCTCGGTCCATGTGGACAGACCACCTCCCCCTATGGGGAGAGGATAGAAGGGTTCCCACCTTAACTAGGAATGATAGTTAGTGGATACATAACTCAAAGATTGATTAAAGCATATAAAACCTTGAAATACCATGAATTACAATGAATTAAGTTACTGCTCACATATCTATAACAAAATGTTCACACCTGGTTCGTTAGGTGACTGGAAGCAACATCAGTAAGGTTGTCGACTATGGAATTTTGGTCCGCCTGGACAAGTTGCTTAAATGCCGGGTTTGCCAAGGCCAACAATGCAATGTCCAATCTTGGAGAGACTGGGACCGAACCATGCATATGGTCTCTTCAGGCCACCCAAGTGGATCCGAATCGTTCTTGGGTGCATTTACAAGTGGCAAGCCAATCTTCTGCCTCCATGATCTCCCTCAACTTCCCAACCCAATCTTATTAACGATGAATTGATTTTCAGGGAGAGATATATTTCTTATTAAGGAGGCAGCAAGATTGTTTTCCCTGTTATAGATGAATTGTTAAAGCACTTTATTTATCACTATTTATTATTGTTCGAATTATATGATTTAGGTAAATTTTTTACAGCGCAGTGTTTACTAGAGGTTTATTATCCTTTAAGTACCATCAAAGAATAGATGCTGGCCTTGGCCATTCTATTTCAGAGACCCAGCATGTCTCATTGCTTTGTATAAGCCTTTGTGCAGGTTGTCACCCTGCTTGATCTGTCTGTCTTCATTATACCTAAACCTGGTCTTGTCTATTTTGCAAACTTCTCCTGTTGAACTTCTCTGAGAGACTCCCTTGTCACTCATTACATGCAAGGTTGTCTTTTTGGTTGCCATTACCTTGGCTTGCAAGGTCTCACATGTGGCTGCTCTTTCCTGGTCTTTTATTAGAATAAGGTGATGTTGAGGCCTCAGTCCTCCTTTTTTTTTTTTACCTAAAGTGGTTTCTTTGTTCCATCTGAACCAGGATATTGTGCTTTAGTCTTTGGATGTTTGCGCTGTTCAAGTTTATTAGAAACCTGTGGCTTTGTTTCAGCAGTCTGATTCCCTGTTTGCTCTTCATGAGGGACTTTGCAAGGGCTAGGCTTCTTTTTAATCTATTGTTTATAGATGGTTCATCAGCTCACTTCTCAGTCTTGTGTTCTGAAGAGCAAGGTTCCACCATTCCCAGTTAAGGCCCATTTCATCAGTAGTGTCAGTTCTTCTTGAGGCATTCAGTATCAAGCTTCTGTTGGTCAACTTTGTAAGGCTGCCACCTAGTCTTCTAATCACACATTTACTAAATTCTGTCAGGCAGATCTCCATCTGTGGATACCAGTGAAAGTGAAAGTGAGTGTAAGTTCTTGCAGAAGGCATGGTAATGGCGTTCTGTTTGTTTAAATTTTTGGCATGTTGTCCTTTTTGTGTTGTCCACCCCTCATGTTCAGTGATTTGGCACATCCCAAGTAGTTATTAATATGAAGTCCTCTGTGTACTGTGACATACAGTAATACATTTTTTTTTATTACCTGTAAAATTTATGAGTACTTTACAGGACACAGATGTGTTTCCTTGTGTCTGTTCCTCATTGCTTATCAAATGGTTATGGGGTATTCCTGCGCTATCGTAAACGGGGTGAGGGAGAAAGGAGGAGGGGAACCAAATCTCAGTGAAACAAGGAGAAGCAGCCTACACCGAATGGGGTACAGCCTGTCCCCGGCTAAAGAGAAATTGAATAAAATGTGGTGCTGCGCTAATCCTATTAAGATAGGCGTGTAATGGCTCTGTGATGGTGAGTATCTCCCAGTACAAATGAAATAAATATTTACAACTGTAAAAAAACAGTGGAGAGGTAACCTAATGTGACAGTTGTGTAATTGTGTACTGGTGGTATGTATGACCATATACTAGTAATACAGGTACTCAACTGGTGCTAATATATAAAGCATGCAAAGTGATCAGTGCTTAAACATCATAATTACAAAACATAGGTATATATAAAAAGATATATAAAGAGTATATAGCAGCTAGCTTACATCATAGCCAGTCACCAACTGGCTTAACATATATCTGATATAAATCAACACACTCTCAGGTGCATGTATAAACAAAGTAGATAGTGCATACAGTGACAATTAAAATGTGGCTGGGTGCTAAAAAGTACATTTATATGCATGCAAATCATGCGTGCAAAACAATATAAAGTGTGATGCTCCGTTCGGCAATAAGCAGTTAATCAAAGTCCATAAAATATGAGTGATCCCTTCAGTGCTAAAAATATAGGTGACAATGGTGATCAGTCTTCATGCAGCAACGCGCACACTGGTGGGCAGTGGCCCCTTACCTGAAGGTAATGGGGTAATCGCATTTAGCCACTTTGAGGCATGGCAGCCTTTGTAGAGACCGTGGATGTAACCAACTGTGAGGGATAGTAGAGATATGGTCCTATCCTGGTCACTTCTCTTGTGGGGGCGTCTGGTCCTTTCAAGTAGTGTCCCGGGGTCACCCAGATAAATTAAAAAGGAAGCCCACAATAGTGTAGTATTGTATGGAAAACGTACCACTTTTATTTAAGCATAAACATATGTACTCACATAAAAACGTTAGAACCGGGTAGAGATCCGACGAGCTCGTAGTACAATAACTGTCATAGAGTGCCTGTCCCGTCCCTACGCGTGACGTCACGGTCACGTGACTTCTTCAGGGGATACAGGGAGGCACTATCGATGTCCTTAAATATCTCCCCATAGACTATAATGAGCGGCCATTTTCCCGGAGCCGCTAGGAAGTGTTACGGCGGCCATTTTGCCTGGGACTAATGGGCGCAGCTGGAATGTTGGTCGGCCAATCACAGTAGCGGGGGCGGGCGCCTTACAATAGCAGCCACGCCTTCTCTGGCCAATCAGCACACACATCCCTTACAACTGTCAGCAGAGGGGGAATAAGAATCAGATACCGGCCAGCCAAGTGACCAATCGTCTGTGCATAGCGGTGGATATCCCATCAGCATACACAGGTCGATAACCGGGCAGGGGACATGAGACTAAGACATATTACAAAATAAAAATAAAAAAGGCTCTGATATGTAAATACATCAGGTGTTTATAACTATACTATATGCCCATATTAGATTGGACCTTAAGTCTATGAAAATTAAAACCATGTACTTTATTATAAAATAGTAAAAAATAAAAAGGTACAAAACGGAATGGGGAATTAAAACAATTGTATATATAAAATATATACAGAACCGCACAGTCAGGGACAGGCATCTAAAGACACTAAAACATTATTAAAAAATTAAAAATAAATAAAAAACATAGCATGTACATAGTCTCGTAATACAAAAGTGCTAATACAGGGTGGAGATATAAAACTATTCATGCTATGTAAATGTATAATCATGGATATATATCTAAAACAGAGAGAGATAATCTATAAAATAATACACCTAGGGATATATAAGGAAAGGTGGGTGTGTACATCAAATGATACCCTAGTTAGCAGTGGTGGGATTACCTGGGTATTGTGATCTCCGCCATACACCTACATGTCAGCACTGTGTGGGGGTGATAGCGAAGTGTTCAGAAGAGATAAAGGCTCGAATTAAAAAAAACCTTTTAAAAATAGACGATTAGTGTTTAAAAATTGCTCAGGAAACAGTTTAAGTCAAATTCTATGTTGAGGCCTCTTGGCGAGAAGGTGTCCATGGTGAAGATCCACCTGGACTCCATTTGACTCAGAGTCCTAACCTTGTGTCCCCTCCGCCAGTGCCTCACATAGGGTTCAATGCCCCAAAATTTTAAATGGGAAGGGTCTTTGTTGTGGCAAAGTAAAAAATGTTTTGATACACTGTGCTTATCGTATCCATTAATAATATTTTTTACATGTTCTTTAATTCGAACTTTGAGCGGTCTTTTTGTGCGGCCTATGTATTGCAAACCGCAACTGCATTGTAGGGCATATACGGCCCCCTCTGTGTTGCAACAAAGTTACGAACTTCATAGGTGTTCCCCGTCGATGTAGATGAAAAGTGGAACACTTTATCATTGGGGCGTCTGGTTCTTAGACATGTGTAGCATCTTTTGCATGGAAAGAATCCTTTCCCAGAAAAAAACGTAAAAGGTTTTCTTGGTGGCTCTATCACACTTTTCACCAGTTTATCATGAATTGATGGTGCCCTTTTATAGATAAATCTGGGGTTTTTTGGCAGTCTTTTTCTTTCAGCTGTGGGTCTGTCATTAGAATATGCCAATGGCGTCTGACTATTTTTTCTATTTTCTTGTATTGTGCGTTGTAATCGAGGATAAGCGCTGGTCCCTCCATCGGACGTTTCCATTACTGTGACTTCTGCGGTTTTCTTCTTTAGGATTTATCTATAAAAGGGCACCATCAATTCGTGATAAACTGGTGAAAAGTGTGATAGAGCCACCAAGAAAACCTTTTAAGTTTTTTTCTGGGAAAGGATTCTTTCCATGCAAAAGATGCTACGCATGTCTAAGAACCAGACGCCCCAATGAGAAAGTGTTCCACTTTTCATCTACATCGACGGGGGACACCTATGAAGTTCGTAACTTTGTTGCAACACAGAGGGGGCCGTATATGCCCTACAATGCAGTTGCGGTTTGCAATACATAGGCCGCACAAAAAGACCGCTCAAAGTTCGAATTAAAGAACATGTAAAAAATATTAATGGATACGATAAGCACAGTGTATCAAAACTTTTTTTACTTTGCCACAACAAAGACCCTTCCCATTTAAAATTTTTTGGGCATTGAACCCTATGTGAGGCACTGGCGGAGGGGACACAAGGTTAGGACTCTGAGTCAAATGGAGTCCAGGTGGATCTTCACCATGGACACCTTCTCGCCAAGAGGCCTCATAGAATTTGACTTAAACTGTTTCCTGAGCAATTCTTAAACACTAATCGTCTATTTTTAAAAGGTTTTTTTTTTTATTCGAGCCTTTATCTCTTCTGAACACTTCGCAATCACCCCCACACAGTGCTGACATGTAGGTGTGTGGCGGAGATCACAATACTCAGGTAATCCCACCACTGCTAACTAGGGTATCATTGGATGTACACACCCACCTTTCCTTATATATCCCTAGGTGTATTATTTTATAGATTATCTCTCTCTGTTTTAGATACATATCCATGATTATACATTTACATAGCATGAATAGTTTTATATCTCCACCCTGTATTAGCACTTTTGTATTACGAGGCTATGTACATGCTATGTTTTTTATTTATTTTTAATTTTTTAATAATGTTTTAGTGTCTTTAGATGCCTGTCCCTGACCGTGCGGTTCTGTATATATTTTATATATACAATTGTTTTAATTCCCCATTCCGTTTTGTACCTTTTTATTTTTTACTATTTTATAATAAAGTACACGGTTTTAATTTTCATAGACTTAAGGTCCAATCTAATATGGGCATATAGTATAGTTATAAACACCTGATGTATTTACATATCAGAGCCTTTTTTATTTTTATTTTTGTAATATGTCTTAGTCTCATGTCCCCTGCCCGGTTATCGACCTGTGTATGCTGATGGGATATCCACCGCTATGCACAGACGATCGGTCACTTGGCTGGTCGGTATCTGATTCTTATTCCCCCTCTGCTGACAGTTGTAAGGGATGTGTGTGCTGATTGGCCAGAGAAGGCGTGGCTGCTATTGTAAGGCCCCCGCTACTGTGATTGGCTGACCAACATTCCAGCTGCGCCCATTAGTCCCAGGCAAAATGGCCGCCGTAACACTTCCTGGCGGCTCCGGGAAAATGGCCGCTCATTATAGTCCATGGGGAGATATTTAAGGACATCGATAGTGCCTCCCTGTATCCCCTGAAGAAGTCACGTGACCGTGACGTCACGCGTAGGGACGGGACAGGCACTCTATGACAGTTATTGTACTACGAGCTCGCCGCTCGTCGGATCTCTACCCGGTTCTAACGTTTTTATGTGAGTACATATGTTTATGCTTAAATAAAAGTGGTACATTTTCCATACAATACTACACTATTGCGGGCTTCCTTTTTAATTTATCTGGGTGACCCCGGGACACTACTTGAAAGGACCAGACGCCCCCACAAGAGAAGTGACCAGGATAGGACCATATCTCTACTATCCCTCACAGTTGGTTACATCCACGGTCTCTACAAAGGCTGCCATGCCTTCAGGTAAGGGGCCACTGCCCACCAGTGTGCGCGTTGCTGCATGAAGACTGATCACCATTGTCACCCATATTTTTAGCACTGAAGGGATCACTCATATTTTATGGACTTTGATTAACTGCTTATTGCCGAACGGAGCATCACACTTTATATTATTTTGCACGCATGATTTGCATGCATATAAATGTACTTTTTAGCACCCAGCCACATTTTAATTGTCACTGTATGCACTTTAAGCACTATCTACTTTGTTTATACATGCACCTGAGAGTGTGTTGATTTATATCAGATATATGTTAAGCCAGTTGGTGACTGGCTATGATGTAAGCTAGCTGCTATATACTCTTTATATATCTTTTTATATATACCTATGTTTTGTAATTATGATGTTTAAGCACTGATCACTTTGCATGCTTTATATATTAGCACCAGTTGAGTACCTGTATTACTAGTATATGGTCATACATACCACCAGTACACAATTACACAACTGTCACATTAGGTTACCTCTCCACTGTTTTTTTACAGTTGTAAATATTTATTTCATTTGTACTGGGAGATACTCACCATCACAGAGCCATTACACGCCTATCTTAATAGGATTAGCGCAGCACCACATTTTATTCAATTCCTCATTGCTTGCTACAAAACTAAGGCTAGCTGAGGTGGGTGGGGTTATGCCTGGGCAGGGATTCCTGTCTTTTTTGGCCAGTGTCCATTCACCTGAAGATGGAGGCATAAACCCATGTAGTCATGAATATGAAGTTCTCCTTGTCCTGTGATGTACTCCAAGAAGAGTTTTACATGTACACCAAAAATCATAACACTCTAAAGCTGTGTCCTTTTACATTAGGTACATCAATTATAAACCCTTCAACCCTTTCGCTGCGAGGTCTGAAGGGCATACAGACCTACAGCACTGCTTCCAGTTGGTCAGGTCACTGTATGGACCTGACATTCCTTACATTGTTCCTTCAGCTATAAGCTCATAGTCACTTCAGTGACCCTTAAGATCTGGACTTTTTTTTTTTAATTCTACTGGTCATGTGCTTTCAGAAAATATATGGTTTGGGGGGTCTTTTACAAACACTAAAAGGCTGTAAGTGAAAACTGAAAAGCTCCAGATTTTTTGAGAAATCTGATCATTTACATTTTTGCGTACGTTCGATTTTCACCATTTCGCAAAAATGTGCATTTTTTTAAAATTTGCAAGTGTTTTGCATTTATTAACTCAATACAGGTTAAGCTTTTATATTTAGTACGCATTTTGCAGGAATTTCTTAAGTTACTGTGTTTTGTATCTGCTAATAATGATTTTAGTATAGTTTTAGCGAAAATACTGTTTTGATAAACATTTGTGCAAATATCATGGGACCTTAAGAATCAGAAGCACCTTCTTTTTATTCTACAGGTCATGTGCTTTCAGAAAATATATGGTTTTGGGGGTCTTTTACGAACTCAGAAATCTGTAAGGGGTAAGAAAAAAAAAGGAATGGAAAAATTGCAAAAATGGTCTGGCCACCTGAGTTTAAAAGTGGAGCGCAGGGCCTGGCAGTGAAAGGGGTAAGCTCACAGTGTCTCATAGTAGTACCCAGTCATTGTGGCCACAGTATTCTTCGCTATAAAGAAACAGTAACTTAAAGCACTAATATAGAGAGACATTCACTTAGGGCACTGCTCTCATATTGTTATTTCATATGTATAAACTGTCCAGTTGCGTCCTTGAAAGGTAACTTGTGTACAATGGGATGATGTCTTTACTCTCCTGGTATACATAGATCCCGCTTGCAGTTCTAAAAACACAGTTTCCATAAAGCTGCTTGTTATACAGAGTCAGGCACACTTAAAAAGCTCAGGCAGCCATATTCCAGCATCAAATCCCAATAGCAGCTCATTCTCTTTCAAAACAGCTCTGTACAATTGTTTTCTAAATTAATAATTCAAGTTTTATTTTGATGTAAGAACTTTAGAACTACCCTCTCAGTATAAATTCTGGTCCTAATTTAAACATTAATAAGTAGAAATTGGCTTGGGTTTTGACAAAAAAATATTAAATTATTGTAAGTCAAGCCTGATTTAAAGGTTAAAAAGGAACATGTATTTAGGGTGTAACATGTTCCAGCTCCTGCCGTCCCCCACATCCCAACCCCGAGCCTCCCCCCCACTGTGACAGTGGGTGAAGGTCCCTTTCCTCAGCAGGCGCTGTCACACTAACAATAGGCATGGCTGTATAAGCAGCAGTGATCTGTGAATGAAAAAAATTACAAGTCCCGTCTGACACCGCAGCAAAAAGGCTTGTCGGTCTCAATGGAATGTGAGTGTGCTGATCAACTCCCAGTCCTTTCACTCTTCCTCCAGCTAAGTAACAGCCTGTACAGAGGTAAGTGCACAAAGCTGGAGGGAAATGTGCAGGAGCCTGACATTGCACCCGTGATCCACTGATTGCAGGATCAATGCTCTGCAAGTTACTTTAGCAAAAATCTGACGCGTTACTTACAAGTTAAAATCAGTATTTTTTGCTAGAAACATTATATATATATATATATATTTTTTTTTAGCAGAGACCCTAGAGAATAAAATGGCGTCAGTAGAAAAAAAATACACTTCAATTAATTTTATAAAAAACTAAACCGTAAAGTTAGCCCATTTTTTTCTTGTATAATGTGAAAGAATATGTTACACCGAGTAAATATATACCTAAGACCTCACACTTTAAAATTGCGCACACTCGTTGAATGGCAACAAACTATGGTACTTAAAAATCTCTATAGGTGTCGCTTTAAAATATTTTAATGGTTATCTGTTTAGAATTACAGAGGAGGTCTTGCACAAGAATTATTGCTCTTGCTCCAACAATCACATGTGTCTGTTTACATTTGCAGGTGCGGCTTACGTATGTGTTTGCTTTGGCAGGCAAGCACAGAGGGATGGGGTGCTTTAAAAAAAAAAAATTTGACCCTTAATGACCAGGCCATTTTTTGCGATACGGCACTTCGCCGCTTTAACTGACAATTACGTGGTCATGCGACGTACCCAAACAAAATTTATATCCTTTTTTTCCCACATATAGAGCTTTCTTTTGGTGGTATTTGATCACCTCTGCGGTTTTTATTTTTTGCGCTATAAACAAAAAAAGAGCAATATTTTTTACCTTTCGCTATAATAAATATCCCCTCAAAAAATATAAAAAAAACGAATTTCTCAGTTTAGGCCGATATATATTCTACATATTTTTGGTAAAAAAATCGCAATAAGCGTATATTGATTTGCACAAAAGTTATAGTGTCTACAACATAGGGGATATATATATGGCATTTTTATAATTTTTTTTACCAGTAATGGCGGTGATCTGCGATTTTTAGCGGGACTGCGACCTTGCAACGGACAGATCGGATACTTTTGACACTTTTTTGGGACCATTGACATTTATATAGCGATCAGAGCTAAAAATAGACACTGATTACTGTGTAAATATCACTGGCAGGAAAAGGGTTAACACTAGGGGCGATCAAGGGGTTAAATGTGTGTCCTAGGGAGTGTTTCTAACGGGGGGGGATGGGACTGCCTGGAGGAGGAGACATATCACTGTTAATAACCAGTATGAACAGCAGATCTGTCTCCTCTCCCCTGACAGAATGGAGATCTGTCTGTTTACATTGACAGATCTCCATTCTGTCTCTCTCAGGAGCGATCGCGGGTGCCTGGCGGACATCGCGGCCCCCAGGCACGCGCATCGGCTCCATCGTTGCGCACCCCATAGTGGTCTTAAAGTGGCCAACGTACTGTACAGCTAAGCCTATTTGCCAAGGAGAGCCAACCTGCCACAGTATAATGACGGTGGCTGGTTGGCTACTGGTTAAAAAAAAAATATGATCGCTTTTATTGCTGTCACAAAGAATGTAAACAACACTTGTGACAGTAATAGGCAGGGCCAGGTACTCTTTATGGACGGATCTGTGGCAGGACTGGCCCAAGACATTGTGCTGCCTGGGTCCAAGAATGAAATGCTGCCCCCCCCCAAAAAAAAAATCACGCCAACCAAGAGGCCCCCACATCTATTATTTTATATCATGATAAACAAAACTAAAATTGATACTAGGTTCACATCGGTGTGGGGGTGCGTGTACAGTAAATTGCACATTTTCTCATATCCACATGCAACTGCACGAAAAATGCGCTGCTTTAAGAAAACACACGGGGTGCCATTAACTCTTAATGGCACTCCCACACACTGAACCATGTGATGCGGTTTGCCAGACATGGAAATGCATGGTGACAAAGCACATGTGGTTTCTGTGTGGTTGCGTCTTAACCACTTAAAGACCTGAGCCTCTTTCTGAGATTTGTTGTTTCAAGTTAAAAACAGTTTTTTTTGCTAGCAAATTATTTAGAACCCCCAAGAGCTGAAATTCCACATAGTACGTCACTACGTTCGTGTTTGTTGGCCGACAATTGTGTACCGTTTGTATGCAAGACAAGTTACGGCACATGCCCTTCGGACAAAATTCTGGCGCTTTGTCTGCGGAAAATCCAATCGTGTGTACGAGGCTTAAAGCTGGCTTGCCATTAACCACTTGACGACCGCCTCACGCCGATGTACGTCGGCAAGGCGGCACGGACAGGCAAAATCACGTACATGGTACGTGATTTGCCTTCCGCGGGTGGGGGGTCCGATCGGACCCCCCCCGCCGCCCGAGGCGGTCCCGTTTTGTCCCCCGGCGATCGGAGACGAGGGGGAGGCCATCCGTTCGTGGCCCCCCCCCTCGCGATCACCGCCGGCCAATGGGAACACTCCTTTGCTGCTGTATGCTAAACAGCAGCAAAGGAAATGATGTCATCTCCCCTCGGGTCGGTAGTTTCCGTTCCGGCCCGAGGAGAGACGACAAGTGAGTGACTGCACCAACACACACACACACAGTAGAACATGCCAGGCACACATTACACCCCGATTCCCCCCCCCGATTGCCCCCCGATCCCCCCCCCCTGTCACAAACTGACACCAGCAGTTTTTTTTTTTTTTTTTTTTCTGATTACTGCTAGGTGTCAGTTTGTGACAGTTACTGTGTTAGCACAGTTACTGTTACCCCCCTGTAGGTCTAGGGTACCCCCCTAACCCCCCCTAATAAAGTTTTAACCCCTTGATCACCCCCCCTCACCAGTGTCACTAAGCGATCATTTTTCTGATCGCTGTATTAGTGTCGCTGGTGACGCTAGTTAGTGAGGTAAATATTTGGGTTCGCCGTCAGCGTTTTATAGCGTCAGGGACCCCCATATACTACCTAATAAATGTTTTAACCCCTTGATTGCCCCCTAGTTAACCCTTTCACCACTGATCACCGTATAACTGTTACGGTTGACGCTGGTTAGTTTGTTTATTTTTTATAGTGTCAGGGCACCCGCCGTTTATTACCGAATAAAGGTTTAGCCCCCTAATCGCCCGGCGGTGATATGCGTCGCCCCAGGCAGCGTCAGATTAGCGCCAGTACCGCTAACACCCACGCACGCAGCATGCGCCTCCCTTAGTGGTATAGTATCTGAACGCATCAATATCTGATCCGATCAGATCTATACTAGCGTCCCCAGCAGTTTAGGGTTCCCAAAAACGCAGTGTTAGCGGGATCAGCCCAGATACCTGCTAGCACCTGCGTTTTGCGCCTCCGCCCGGCCCAGCCCACCCAAGTGCAGTATCGATCGATCACTGACACTTACAAAACACTAAACGCATAACTGCAGCGTTCGCAGAGTCAGGCCTGATCCCTGCGATCGCTAACAGTTTTTTTGGTAGCATTTTGGTGAACTGGCAAGCACCAGCCCCAGGCAGCGTCAGGTTAGCGCCAGTACCGCTAACACCCACGCACGCACCGTACACCTCCCTTAGTGGTATAGTATCTGATCGGATCAATATCTGATCCGATCAGATCTATACTAGCGTCCCCAGCAGTTTAGGGTTCCCAAAAACGCAGTGTTAGCGGGATCAGCCCAGATACCCGCTAGCACCTGCGTTTTGCCCCTCCGCCCGGCCCAGCTCACCCAAGTGCAGTATCGATCGATCACTGTCACTTACAGAACACTAAACGCATAACTGCAGCGTTCACAGAGTCAGGCCTGATCCCTGCAATCGCTAACAGTTTTTTTGGTAGCGTTTTGGTGAACTGGCAAGCACCAGCCCCAGGCAGCGTCAGGTTAGCGCCAGTACCGCTAACACCCACGCACGCAGCGTACACCTCCCTTAGTGGTATAGTATCTGAACGGATCAATATCTGATCCGATCAGATCTATACTAGCGTCCCCAGCAGTTTAGGGTTCCCAAAAACGCAGTGTTAGCGGGATCAGCCCAGATACCTGCTAGCACCTGCGTTTTGCCCCTCGGCCCGGCCCGGCCCAGCCCACCCAAGTGCAGTATCGATCGATCACTGTCACTTACAAAACTCTAAACGCATAACTGCAGCGTTCGCAGAGTCAGGCCTGATCCCTGCGATCGCTAACAGTTTTTTTTGGTAGCGTTTTGGGGAACTGGCAAGCGCCAGCGGCGTAGTACACCCCGGTCGTAGCCAAACCAGCACTGCAGTAACACTTGGTGACGTGGCGAGTCCCATAAGTGCAGTTCAAGCTGGTGAGGTGGCAAGCACAAGTAGTGTCCCGCTGACACCAAAAAGACAAACACAGGCCCGTCGTGCCCATAATGCCCTTCCTGCTGCATTCGCCAATCCTAATTGGGAACCTACCGCTTCTGCAGCGCCCGTACTTCCCCCATTCACATCCCCAACCAAATGCAGTCGGCTGCATGAGAGGCATTTTTATGTCCTCCCGAGTACCCCTACCCAGCGAACCCCCCAAAAAAGATGTTGTGTCTGCAGCAAGCGCGGATATAGGCGTGACACCCGCTATTATTGTCCCTCCTGTCCTGACAATCCTGGTCTTTGCATTGGTGAATGTTTTGAACGCTACCATGCACTAGTTGAGTATTAGCGTAGGGTACAGCACTGCACAGACTAGGCGCACTTTCACAGGGTCTCCCAAGATGCCATCGCATTTTGAGAGACCCGAACCTGGAACCGGTTACAGTTATAAAAGTTAGTTACAAAAAAAAGTGTAAAAAAAAAAAAATAGTTGTCGTTTTATTGTTCTCTCTCTCTCTATTCTCTCTCTATTGTTTTGCTCTTTTTTTTACTGTATTCTATTCTGCAATGTTTTATTGTTATTGTTATTGTTTTGATTATGTTTTATCATGTTTGTTTTTCAGGTATGTAATTATTTATACTTGCACGACTTTGAGTGGTTATACCAGAATGATGCCTGCAGGTTTAGGTATCATCTTGGTATCATTCTTTTCAGCCAGCGGTCGGCTTTCATGTAAAAGCAATCCTAGTGGCTAATTAGCCTCTAGACTGCTTTTACAAGCCGTGGGAGGGAATGCCCCCCCCCCACCGTCTTCCGTGTTTTTCTCTGGCTCTCCTGTCTCAACAGGGAACCTGAGAATGCAGCCGGTGATTCAGCCTGCTGACCATAGAGCTGATCAGAGACCAGAGTGGCTCCAAACATCTCTATGGCCTAAGAAACCGGAAGCTACGAGCATTTCATGGCTTAGATTTCGCCGGATGTAAATAGCGCCATTGGGAAATTGGGGAAGCATTTTATCACACCGATCTTGGTGTGGTCAGATGCTTTGAGGGCAGAGGAGAGATCTAGGGTCTAATAGACCCCAATTTTTTCAAAAAAGAGTACCTGTCACTACCTATTGCTATCATAGGGGATATTTACATTCCCCGAGATAACAATAAAAATGATTAAAAAAAAAAAAATATGAAAGGAACAGTTTAAAAGTAAGATTAAAAAAGCAAAAAAATAATTAAGAAAAAAAAAAAAAAGCACCCCTGTCGCACCCTGCTCTCGCGCTAAGGCGAACGCAAGCGGCGGTCTGTCGTCAAACGTAAACAGCAATTGCACCATGCATGTGAGGTATCACCGCGAAGGCCAGATCGAGTGCAGTAATTTTTCCAGTAGACCTCCTCTGTAAATCTAAAGTGGTAACCTGTAAAGGCTTTATGTTTTTTCTTGTCTTTCTTCATTTTCAAAAACAAATGAGAGCTGCAAAATACTCACCATGCCTCTCAGCAAATAGCTTGGGGTGTCTACTTTCCAAAATGGGGTCATTTAGGGGGGTTTTGAACTGTCCTGGCATTTTATGCACAACATTTAGAAGCTTATGTCACACATCACCCACTCTTCTAACCACTTGAAGACAAAGCCCTTTCTGACACTCATTGTTTACATGAAAAAGTTATTTTTTTTTGCAAAAAAATTACTTTGAACCCCCAAACATTATATATTTTTTTAAAGCAAATGCCCTACAGATTAAAATGGTGGGTGTTTCATTTTTTTTTTCACACAGTAATTGCGCAGCGATTTTTCAAACGCATTTTTTGGGGAAAAAACACACTTTTTTAAATTTTAATGCACTAAAACACACTATATTGCCCAAATGTTTGATGAAATAAAAAAGATGATCTTAGGCGGAGTACATGGATACCAAACATGACATGCTTTAAAATTGCGCACAAACGTGCAGTGGCAACAAAATAAATACATGTTTAAAAGCCTTTAAAAGCCTTTACAGGTTACCACTTTAGATTTACAGAGGAGGTCTACTGCTAAACTTACTGCCCTCGATCTGACCTTCGCGGTGATAACTCACATGCATGGTGCAATTGCTGTTTACATTTGACGCCAGACCGACGCTTGCGTTCGCCTTAGCACGAGAGCAGAAGGGGCAGGGGTGCTTTTTTTTTTTTTTTTTTTCTCTTTATTATTTTTTTGCTTTTTTATCTTATTTTTAAACTGTTCTTTTCATTTTTTTGAAATCATTTTTATTGTTATCTCAGGGAATGTAAATATCCCCTATGATAGCAATAGGTAGTGACAGGTACTCTTTTTTTAAAAAAAAATGGGGTCTATTAGACCCTAGATCTCTTCTCTGCCCTCAAAGCATCTGACCACACCAGCATCGGTGTGATAAAATGCTTTCCCAATTTCCCAATGGCGCTGTTTACATCCGGCGAAATCTAAGTCATAAAATGCTCGTAGCTTTCGGTTTCGGCCATAGAGATGTTTGGAGCCACTCTGGTCTCTGATCAGCTCTATGGTCAGCTGGCTGAATCACCAGCTGCATTCTCAGGTTCCCTGTTGAGACAGGAGAGCCAGAGAAAAACACGGAAGACGGTGGGGGGGCATTCCCTCCCACTGCTTGTAAAAGCAGTCTAGAGGCTAATTAGCCACTAGGATTGCTTTTACATAAAAGCCGACCGCTGGCTGAAAAGAATGATACCAAGATGATACCTAAACCTGCAGGCATCATTCTGGTATAACCACTCAAAGTCGTGAATGGCGTACCTGAAGACAAAAAAATGGTTAACAATAAAGCACAGTAAACAGTAAAGTATAAAAAATTGCATACCTGAAAAGCAAACATGATAAAACATAATAACAATAAAACATTGCAGAATAGAATACAGTAAAAAAGAGCAAACCAATAGAGAGAGAGAGAACAATAAAACGACAACTATTTTTTTTTATTTTATATTTTTTTTGTGTTTTTTTTTTTTTTTACACTGTTTTTGTAACTGTAACTTTTATAACGGTAACCGGTTCCAGGTTCGGGTCTCTCAAAATGCGATGGCATCTTGGAAGACCCTGTGAAAGTGTTTCCTAGTCTGTGCAATGCTGTACCCTACGCTAATACTCAACTAGTGAATGGTAGCGTTCAAAACATTCACCAATGCAAAGACCAGGATTGTCAGGACAGGAGGGACAATAATAGCGGGTGTCACGCCTATATCCGCGCTTGCTGCAGACACATCTTTTTTGGGGGGGGTTCGTTGGGTAGGGGTACTCGGGAGGACATAAAGAAAATGCCTCTCATGCAGCCGACTGCATTTGGTTGGGGATGTGAATGGGGGAAGTACGGGCGCTGCAGAAGTGGTGGGTTCCCAATTAGGATTGGCGAATGCAGCAGGAAGGGCATTATGGGCACGACGGCCTGTGTCTTCTTGGTGGCAGCGGGACACTACTTGTGCTTGCCACCTCACCAGCTTGAACTGCACTTATGGGACTCGCCACGTCACCAAGTGTTACTGCAGTGCTGGTTTGACTAAGACCGGGGTGTACTAGGCCGCTGGTGCTTGGCAGTTCACCAAAACTCTACCAAAAAAACTGTTAGCGATCGCAGGGATCAGGCCTGACTCTGCGAACGCTGCAGTTATGCGATTAGTGTTTTGTAAGTGTCAGTAATCGATCGATACTGCACTTGGGTGGGCTGGGCTGGGCCAGGCGGAGGGGCAAAACGCAGGTGCTAGCAGGTATCTGGGCTGATCCCGCTAACACTGCGTTTTTGGGAACCCTAAACTGCTGGAGACGCTAGTATAGATCTGATCGGATCAGATATTGATCCGTTCAGATACTATACCACTAATGGAGGTTTACGCTGAGTGCGTGGGTGTTAGCGGTACTGGCGCTAATCTGACGCTGCCTGGGGCGATGCATATCACCGCCGGGCGATCAGGGGGCTAAACCTTTATTCGGTAATAAACGGCGGGTGCCCTGACACTATAAAAAATAAACAAACTAACCAGCATCACCCCTAATGGTTATACGGTGATCAGTGGTGAAAGGGTTAACTAGGGGGCAATCAAGGGGTTAAAACCTTTATTAGGTAGTATATGGGGGTCCCCGTCGCTATAAAACGCTGACGGCGAACCTAAATATTTACGTCCCTAACTAGCGTAACCAGTGACACTAATACAGCGATCAGAAAAATGATTGCTTAGTGACACTGGCGACAGGGGGTGATCAAGGGGTTAAAACTTTATTAGGGGGGTTAGGGGGGTACCCTAGACCTAAAGGGGGCTGACTCTAACTGCCCTAACACAGTAACTGTCACAAACTAACACCATGCAGTAATCAGAAAAAAAAAACTGCTTGGTGTCAGTGTGACAGGGGGGCGATCGGGGGAGATCGGGGGTGTTTTGTGTGCCTGGCATGTTCTACTGAGTGTGTGTGTGTTGGTGCACTCACATTGATGTCTTCTCTCCTCTGCGCCGAAACGGAAACTGCCGAGCCGAGGAGAGATGACATCACATCCTCTGCCTGTGTGTACTACACACAGGCAGGGGAGGATTCTCATTGGCTGTAATTTACAGTTAGTGCAGTGCGTCCTGCTCACAGTGTTCAGCTAGATCTGTTCCTGTTATCTTCTTACTGACAGGCAGGCTTGTCTTGTTACAGTATTTACAGCTACCTAAAGAAAATTACTGGTGTTCTTTTGATCCTATTAGTACCACAGTCAGGCAGCTAGACTATTTACAGTTAGTGCAGTGCGTCCTGCTCACAGTGTTCAGCTAGATCCCTTCCTGTTATCTTCCTACTGACAGGCAGGCTTGTCTTGTTACAGTATATAAAGCTACCTGAAGAAAATTGCTGGTGTTCTTTTGATCCTATTAGTACCACAGTCAGGCAGCTAGACTATTTACAGTTAGTGCAGTGCGTCATGCTCACAGTGTTCAGCTAGATCCGTTCCTGTTATCTTCTTACTGACAGGCAGGCTTGTCTTGTTACAGTAAATACAGCTACCTGAAAAAAATTGCTGGTGTTCTTTTGATCCTAATAGTACCACAGTCAGGCAGCTAGACTATTTACAGTTAGTGCAGTGCGTCCTGCTCACAGTGTTCAGCTAAACCTACAAGTTAGTAGGGTGCGTCCACTTCACAGTGTTCAGCTAAAGCTACCTGTAGAAGGTTGGTGGTGTTCTCATACTACAGGCAGGCAGTTGATTTTGCTAGCTGCAGTATCAGTACATTATATATATATATATCCCAGCTTAGTGCAGCTACAGGCCATTAGTATGTCTGGAAGGCCAAGAAGGAGAGGCAGACAGTCATAAGCCAATAAGAGAGGGCAAGCAGGCTCTGTGTCTAGTGCTGGTCGTGGAGACGGTGCATCCTCATCAGCACGTGGCCATGGGACACACTTGGCCTTTTTTTCGGCAGCTGGCCGTGTTGAGCCGCAACATGCGGAAGACTTGGTTGGGTGGATGACCAAGCCGTCCTCATCCTCCTCATCCTCTCTCACCCATGCCCAGGGTACTTTGTCTGGCAAAGCAGCGGCCTCTTCCCTCGGCTCAATGTCATCAGTGACTCCTTCCCTAGCCCCACCATGTCCTCCTGAGGAGTCCCTCGAACTGTTTGACCACAGTGTTGGGTACATGCTCCAGGAGGATGCCCAGCGTTTGGAAGGCTCTGATGATGATACTGAGCTCGATGAAGGCAGTAACATGAGCACGGACAGAGGGGTGCCCAAGAAGGACAGCAATCTGGCAGTCATGCTCCCCCTGCTGCAGCATACTGCCAGGTTTGCTCCAGTGATGAGGAGGAAGGGGATGATGAGGTCACTGACTCAACGTGGGTGCCTGATAGGAGAGAGGAGGAGGAGGAGGTGGCACATCACCAACGAGGCAGGATGCCCTCCAGGGGCCAGCCTAAGGGCAGCACATTGACTGCATCACACCCCAAAGCTCCACATGTGCAGGGCGCTGCAGTCTCTGCGCGTTATTCAAAAAGTTCTTTGGTGTGGGCCTTTTTTGAGACGAGTGCATCAGATCGCACCGCTGCTATTTGCAACATATGTCTCAAGCGTATCTCGCGTGGCCAAAGCATCTCCCGCTTGGGTACCACATGCTTGACCAGACATATGTTGACCTGCCATGCAGTTCGTTGGCAAGCGTATCTAAAAGACCCACACCAAAGAACAAAGAGGACCTCTCCTTGCTCCTCATCAGCTGAGATTTCCAACCCCTCTAGACCTTCAGTCCTCTCTGAGACCTGCACTGAGAGGAATGAAGGTGTAGAATTAGGTGTGTCACAGCCAAGTACTTGTGGGCAATCTGCTTTTGGTACACCGATGTCAGATTGTACCAGGCAAATTTCCCTGCCCCAGCTGCTGCACCGCCGAAAGAAGTTTGCTCCCAGCCATCCACATGCCCAGCGGTTGAATGCTAGCTTGGCAAAATTGCTAGCACTTCAACTGCTGCCTTTTCAGTTGGTAGACTCTGCCCCCTTCCGTGAGTTTGTGGAATGTGCGGTTCCTCAGTGGCAGGTACCCAAACGCCACTTTTTCTCACGGAAGGCGATTCCGGCTCTCTACCGGCATGTGGAAGGCAATGTCCATGCCTCGCTGGACAGGGCGGTCAGCGGTAAGGTGCATATTACCGCTGACTCATGGTCCAGCAGGCATGGACAGGGACGTTACCTAAGTTTCAGGCGCATTGGGTGACTCTGCTGGCAGCTGGGAAGGATGCAGGACAAGGTGCAGTAGTGTTGGAGGTTGTTCCGCCACCATGCCTCCAAAATGCTAATGATTGTGACACACCTCTCTCCTCTACCCCCTCCTCTTCTTCTTCCTCCATGGCCTCTTCCTGTGCTTTGTCCTCGGAACCAGCGGTGCACCGTAGCCGTTCAAGGGGCTACGCAAGTACGCAGGCCAAAAGATGCCATGCGGTGCTTGAGCTGGTGTGCTTGGGGGACAGGAGCCACACTGGGGCAGAGGTTCTGTCAGCTCTGCAGGGGCAGGTTCAGAGGTGGTTGATGCCACGTCAACTTAAGGCAGGAATGGTGGTTTGCGACAATGGCACCAACCTCCTCTCTGCCCTCCGACAGGGACAAATGACCCATGTTCCCTGTTTGGCTCACGTCCTTAACTTGGTGGTGCAGCGGTTCTTGGGCAGGTACCCGGGCTTACAGGATGTCCTGAGGCAGGCCAGGAAAGTCTGTGCGCATTTCCGCCGGTCATATAATGCCAGTGCTCGGCTGACGGACCTCCAAAAGGAGTTTAACCTGCCCAAGAACCGCCTAATCTGTGACATGCCCACCAGGTGGAACTCAACGTTGGCCATGCTGCAGCGGCTGCACACGCAGCAGAGGGCCATCAATGAGTACCTGTGCGACTATGGCACCAGGACAGGGTCAGGGGAGCTTGGTTTTTTTCCCCACGCCAGTGGGCCATGATCAGGGATGCATGCACTGTCCTGTAACCATTTGAGGAGGCCACAAGGATGGTGAGCAGTGACAGTGCATGCATCAGTGACACTGCCCCCCTTGTCCACCTGTTGGAGCACACGCTGCATGGAATAATGGACAGGGCACTTGAGGCAGAACAGAGGCAGGAAGAGGAGGACTTCCTTAGCTCTCAAGGCCCCCTTTATCCAGACAGTGTTCCTGCGTGCCCGCCGATCACACAGGAAGAGGAGGAAGAGGAGGAAGATTGTGTCAGTATGGAGGTGGAGCCTGGCACTCAGCATCAGCAGCAGTCTTTAAGGGATCAGTCCCAAGAAACACATGGACTTGTACGTGGCTGGGAGGAGGTGGCTGCGGACCATGTCGTCCTTAGTGACCCAGAGGACTCCGGACCGAATGCCTCAGCAAACCTACGCTGCAGGGCCTCCCTGATCCTGCAAAGCCTGCGTAAGGATCCTCGTATTCGTGGTATCAAGGAGAAGGACCAATACTGGCTGGCAACCCTCCTTGATCCACGTTACAAGGGTAAGGTTGCGGACCTTATCTTGCCATCGCAGAGGGAGCAGAGGATGAAACATCTTCGGGAGGCCTTGCAGAAAGGTCTGTGCAACGCGTTCCCAGAGACTGGGAGGTTACAAACTCCTGTTTCTGGACAACGTGTTGCTGAGGCTTCGGTCAGTCAAAGAAGGAGCGGTGGAGAAGGTGGCCGTCTGACTGATGCGTTCAGACAATTTTTTGGTCCGCAGCCCCAAGGTATGATCGGTTCCAGCAACCATCGCCAGCATCTGTTTTACATGGTGCAGGAATACCTAGGGGCAAGATCAGACTTGGACACCTTTCCCACCGAAAATCCTCTGGGTTACTGGGTCTTGAGGATGGATCACTGGCCAGAGCTTGCACAGTATGCAATTGAGCTACTGGCCTGTCCTGCATCCAGCGTTCTTTCGGAACGCACATTCAGTGCTGCTGGAGGCGTGGTAACCGATCACAGGGTGCGTCTGTCCACCGACTCGGTCGATCGACTGACCTTCATAAAAATGAATCAGTCTTGGATCACCACCAGCTACCAAGCACCTGATGCTGATGTAACCGAATAATTTTTTTTGAAATCTCAGATCCCTTCAAAGACTGCCTATGCTGATGCTGAGTGACTATCCCTGAGTAATTATCCTCTTCCTCCTCAATCATCACGCTGATAGCTTGTAAGAACATTTTTGGTTCTGGGCGCCACCACCAGTGCCTAAGGCACAATTTTTCAGCCCCTGTTTCACAGGGGCGTGTAATTTCAATTTTTGATGCAATACGAAAATATGAATGCAATCTATACACTGGGGGGAGAACCTCTGGGGGAATCTAGGATGGAAAAGGACTTGGGGGTCCTAGTGGATGATAGGCTCAGCAATGGCATGCAATGCCAAGCTGCTGCTAATAAAGCAAACAGAATATTGGCATGCATTAAAAGGGGGATCAACTGCAGAGATAAAACGATAATTCTCCCGCTCTACAAGACTCTGGTCCGCCCGCACCTGGAGTATGCTGTCCAGTTCTGGGCACCAGTCCTCAGGAGGGACGTACTGGAAATGGAGCGAGTACAAAGAAGGGCAACAAAGCTAATAAAGGGTCTGGAGGATCTTAGTTATGAGGAAAGGTTGCGAGCACTGAACTTATTCTCTCTGGAGAAGAGACGCTTGAGAGGGGATATGATTTCAATTTACAAATACTGTACTGGTGACCCCACAATAGGGATAAAACTTTTTCGCAGAAGAGAGTTTAATAAGACTCGTGGCCACTCATTACAATTAGAAGAAAAGAGGTTTAACCTTAAACTACGTAGAGGGTTCTTTACTGTAAGAGCGGCAAGGATGTGGAATTCCCTTCCACAGGCGGTGGTCTCAGCGGGGAGCATTGATAGCTTCAAGAAACTATTAGATAATCACCTGAATGACCGCAATATACAGGGATATGTAATGTAATACTGACACATAATCACACACATAGGTTGGACTTGATGGACTTGTGTCTTTTTTCAACCTCACCTACTATGTAACTATATGTAACTTTGCAGCAGGGCTCGTTCCTGCGTTCCAACTAGAGTGTCTGTGAGGGGTTGCAGTGTTGTGGCACCAGCACCAGTGCCTAAGGCCCAATTTTTCTGCCCCTGTTTAACAGGGGCGTGTAATTACAATTTTTGATGCAATACTTTGCAGCAGGGCTCGTTCCTGCGTTCCAACTAGAGTGTCTGTGAGGGGTTGCAGTGTTGTGGCACCAGCACCAGTGCCTAAGGCCCAATTTTTCAGCTCCTGTTCAACAGGGGCATGTAATTACAATTCTTGATCTAATATTTCACAGTAGGGCCCTGTGAGGGCTTACAGTGTTGTGGCCACAACAACACCTAAGGCCCAAATTTCTGCTGAGTATATAGGGCAGGACCCTACTTTCAAACATCTAACTTACAAACGACTCCTACTTGCAAATGGAAGGAGACAACAGGAAGTGAGATGAAATCTATCCCTAGGAAGGGAAATTCTCTCCTGTAAGAGTTAATATGGGAAAAACATTTCTCCTTTCCACTGATGCTTTCCAATCCTTGTTCCACAAAAAAACCCAAATTTTCAAAAAACATTTTTCATTGGGACAAAAGGTGAGGTGAAATCTTCTGAAGAGGAGGAAAGACAGCAAAACAAATGTCACAGGGGTGATAACCCTTCCCTATGTTTTCCAAAAAGCTTAAAAAAGATTTTTTGGCTGGAGCTAAACACGTTAAAAATGTACCCGTTCAAAATTACAAACAGATTCTACTTAACAACAAACCTACAGTCCCTGTCTTGTTTGCACCGCCTGTATACTGCTGTTCAGAGTATATAGGGCCTGGTGGCCCCACACCTTTCCTTATTTTAATTTGGGTGCTGGGTTCCCCTTAATATCCATACAAGACCCAAAGGGCCTGGTAATGGACTGGGGGGTACCCATGCCGTTTGTCTCATTGATTTTCATCCATATTGCCAGGACCCGACATTACATTAAACCCGCAAGCAGTTTTAAATGAGATTTTTTCCTTTAAAAATGACATTTGGTGCAGGGACTGTTCTAAACACGGGAAACACGCGTCACTTTACAGGCATACTATACTATAGACACCCCCCAGGTACGATATTTAAAGGAATATTTCACTTTTTTTTTTTACTTTAAGCATCATTAAAATCACTGCTCCCGAAAAAACGGCCGTTTTTAAAAGTTTTTTTTGCATTGATACATGTCCCCTAGGGTAGAACCCGGGTCCCCAAACCCTTTTTAGGACAATACCATGCAAATTAGCCTTTAAAATGAGCACTTTTGATTTCGAACGTTCGAGTCTCATAGACGTCAATGGGGTTCTAACGTTCGTGCGAACTTTCTGTCCGTTCGCAGGTTCTGGTGCGAACCAAACCGGGGGGGTGTTCGGCTCATCCCTAGTTATGAGGAAAGGTTGCGAGCACTGAACTTATTCTCTCTGGAGAGGAGACGCTTGAGAGGGGATATGATTTCAATACACAAATACCATACTGGTGACCTCACAATAGGGATAAAACTTTTTCGCGGAAGGGGGTTTAACAAGACTCGTGGCCACTCAATAAAATTAGAACAAAAGAGGTTTAACCTTAAACTACGTAGAGGGTTTTTTACTGTAAGAGCGGCAAGGATGTGGAATTCCCTTCCACAGGTGGTGGTCTCAGCGGGGGGCATCGATATTTTTAAGAAACTATTAGATAAGCACCTGAACGACCGCATCATACAGGGATATACAATGTAATATTGACATATAATCACACACATAGGTTGGACTTGTGTCTTTTTTCGACCTCACCTATTATGTAACCTTGTCAAATCTGTCATACCTCTTTTTAACTGCTTGCTGCCTGCCCACCGTCAAATGTCGTTCTGGGATGACGTCCTATAATGGCTTCCCAGAACGGCCACTCTTGCGCAGCCGCGGGGGGTGCGCGGCGATCATGGCTTCACCGTGTTGCTAGGACACGGGGCGACCCCGATCTCTGTAAAGAGCCGTGTCTGCGGCTATTTAATCATGTGATTGGCTGTGTCCAATCACAGTCGGTCACGTGTAAACAAGGAGATGCCAGTAATCGGCTCTCCTTGCCTCACACTGACAGAGTGTGAGGAGAGGAGAGCCGATCAGCGGAATCTCCTCACAGGGGGACATCTAGGGATGTAATCAGGGCACTGATCATCAGTGCCCTGATTACAATAAATAAATACAGTGTCACAAAACACCACCAATCAGTGCTCATTAGCTATGCCAGTCAGTGCCACCTATCAGTGCTGTCGATCATTGCCCATCAGTGCCTATCTGTACTGCCTATCCATGCCCACCAGTTCCACTTATCTGTGCCCACCAGTGCTGCCTATCAGTGCCCATAAGTGCGGCATATTAGTGCCTCCTCATCAGTGCCCATAGTGCCACCTCATCAATGCCCACCAGTTCAGCCTATCAGTGCCGCCTCATCAGCACACATCAGCAAAGGCGAAAAATGACTTAGTTACAAAATTTACTGACAGAAAAAAAGTAAAAAACATTTTATTTTCAAAATTTTTGGTCTTTTTTTTGTACAAAATAATAAAGCCAGCAGTGATTAAATACCACCAAAAGAAAACTCTATTTGTGTGAAGAAAATGATAAAAAATTTGTTTGGGTACAGTGTAGCATGACCGCGCAATTGTCATTCAAAATGCCACAGTGCTGAAAGCTAAAAAATGGCTTGGGCAGGAAGGGGGTGTAAGTGCCTGGTAGGCAAGTGGATAAAGACACTATAATAGGGGTTGTCCACGGAGGTTTGACAAAGTCTGGGGCAAATGGCTTAATGAGGACTTCACGGCACATGTCTGATGTTTCGTCTTAAGAGTTAAAACCTTTTCATCATGTATAAGCCATGTCATCCTACAACAGTGGGGGGGGGATCCTGGCGGGTCTAGCCTGGTGGGGCTGTTATTTCTGTATACACTGCATTATATGTACCAGGGTGAGCCACCCACACACACCTTGAGTTGTTTTGTACTTTAGCTGTTGGCGGCCATGCGGTGCCCCAGTGGTCCACTTAGGTTACCCTTGTGTGGGTGAAGTTTCTGTTTTTTCGATAACGCAATAAAAAAATGTAAATAAGCAAAAACATGTTTGTTGTCATTCTGCATTTATTAAGGAAAATGATCCAAAGTTACTGTATGTAATGGGGATTGCAAAAGTATGTGAACGTTTGCTTTCAGTAACTAGTGTGCCCCCCTACCCTTAGGCAGCAATGACTACAACTAAACACTTACACACACTTTTGATCAGTTCTGCAAGTCAGTTTGGAGAAATTATATCCCACTGCTTCTTACAGAACAGCTTCAGCTCAATGAGGTTGGGGAGCTTTTTTACTATATCTTCCAGTTTCTGGTCCTTCCAAAACATTTCTATAAGGTTAAGCTCAGGACTTTGGCTTGGTCATTCCAAACGTTGTCTTTCTTCTTCTTTAACCATTTTTTGATCGGCTTAAATGTTTAGGGTAGTTGCCGTGATACACAAACAACTTTCCTTTGAGCTTCAGTACACTGACTTTTATCCTGACATTTTCCTACAGAATTTGCTGGTACAGTTCATAGCTAATTAACCACTTAAATACAGGGCACTTATACACCTTCCTGCCCAGACCAATTTTCAGCTTTCAGCGTTGTCGCACTTTGAATGACAATTTTGCGGTCATGCTACACTGTACCCACTAACTTTTTATCATTTTGTTCCCACAAATAGAGCTTTCTTTTGGTGGTATTTGATCACCTGGGATTTTTATTTTCTGCTAAACAAATAAAAAAAAGAACGAACATTTTGTAAAAAAAAGTTTTGTTTTTTTTGTTTGTTACAAAACTTTGTAAATAAGTAACTTTTCTCCTTCACTAATGGGCACTGATGGGGCTGCACTGATAAGGCGGCACTGATGGGCACTAATAGGTGGCACTGATATGCAGCACTGATGGGTACACATAGGTGGCACTGATGGGCACTGATGGGCGGCACAGATGGGCACTGATAGGTGGCACGATGGGCACCGATAGGAGGCACTGATGTACAGTAATTGATGGTACAGATGGATACCAATCAGTGCCAAACAATGCCTGCCAAACAGTGATGCCCACTGTAAGCACTGATTGGCATCCATTGTGGGCAATGATTGGCATCCCTGGTAGTCTAGGGTGGCATACCTGGTGGTGACATCCCTCGTGGTCCTAGTGGCGTCCCTGGTGGTCCAGTGTGGGCATCCTCAGGGAGGGGGCTGCGCTAATAAAGAATCAGCTCCGTGAGAGGAGCAGACGATCGGCTCTCCTCTACTCGCATCTGACAGACGCGAGTGAGGTAAAGACGATCAACGGCTCTTCCTGTTTACACTGTGATCAGCCGTGATTGGATTATCTAGATTGGTATTGCGATGTATTGAGGTGTGCCCACGGGCACGCCGCGGCTGTTATCCTGCTGAACGCTATATGACGTCCGTTCAGGATATTGAAACCACTTTGCTGCTTTTTCTATATGGCGGGCAGCAAGTGGTTAATTACCATCAATGATCACAAGCCATCCTGGTTCAGGGGCAGCAAAGTTGACCCAAATCTTTGTTCGTATCACCACCATGTTTCACAAATCGCATAAGGTTCTTATGCTGGTATGCAGTGCTTTTCTTTCCTTGTCAAAAGAAGTTTATTGAGTATACAATATTATAAAGATACATAAAGTAAGTTTACAAGGATCTATAAAGTAAGCTCATTGTTTTACAGTAGGGTTTATATAGGTAAATATCATGAAATTTCAAATATTAAACCTTGGGTTCACGTAAACCTAAATTAAAGATATATATCATTTCCTTAGTTACTTTTGTAGGTATTTAAATGATTTATACCTACTATACATATTGTTTACAGGTAGAGTGTATATAGGTCAAATAAATTCTGATAATGAGCTTTAATCGTAAGGTGGAGAAAAGGAAAGAGAAAGAAGAAAAAGGGTAGAAAGGCAGAGGTATGGTGCACAAGGTTGTCCCGCTCGTCAGTTTATTATTCTTTTTAGTTCTCTTTGAAGCCTTAGAATGGGTGTCTTTGTAAGTCATTTAATCTGTTACCATGGCAACAGGACAGAGTCATTGAAATTTGACAGGAACTGTTGTTTTATCCAAGGATGCCAAAGTTTTTCAAATTTTGGAATTTGATTTTGATCGATGGCTACCATCTTAGCATGGGACATTGTATTATTCATTCTGTGAATTGTTTCTGCTAGTACCAATGTAGGAGATTTCCATGCCTTGGCCACTGTTTGTTTTGCAGCCGTTATTAGTTGGATCATAAGTTTGAATTGAGAGAGTGTTAACCATTCCGGTTTTAGATTAAGTAAAGTTATATATGGATCTGGTTGTATTATTTTTTTAAATATTTTAGATGCAATCACGAAGACTTCCTTCCAGAAGGTTTGGATTACTGGGCACGTCCACCATATGTGTAAATTGTGTGCCTATTTCGGGGCATCCTCGAAAACAAAGAGCTGAGGTATTAGGTGAATATTTTGCCACTCTAGCAGGTACAAGGTACCAGCGAGTTAGGACTTTATAATTTGTCTCCAGTGCTAAGATGTTGGGTGAAGATGACTTAGATGTGAGCCATATGTTAGACCAGTCCGTGTCTTCTAAAGTTCGTCCCAGGTCCTCCTCCCACCTCTGAACGTAAGAGGGTCTATTAAGATTTACTACTCCATATAATTGATTATAAAGTGATGAAATTGTACCTTTAGCAAATGGATCTTTTGTACAGATTGATTCAAAAATGGATAATTGGGATAATGGTGTATCCCCCTTTAGGAATGGTGTATAGAAATTTTTGATTTGGAGATATCTAAATATCTCAGAGTTTGGTAGATCATATTTTTCTCTAAGCGATGGGAATGAAAGGAATGATTTAGATTTAGAATGATTTAGATGCTATGAAGTCATGCTATGAAGTCATGTCTGAATGCCTGATGTTGTCCAAGCTTTAAAAGAATTTGGGTAGATCCATGCCAGATAAAAGGCCGGATTTCTGATAAAAGAAAGGAGAGGATTGTGTGGAGATTGTAACTGATATTTGGTTTTTAGTTTATCCCAGAGAGATAAGAAGTGTTTAGTTATGGGATTATGAATTTTAAAGCGGTCTTTAGGATCAAGCCATAACAAGTTTGATATTAATAGAGGGTCATTTTCTGAAGCCTCTATAAATACCCATAATGGGATTTCCTGTTTTGCATGGTATTTGGACAGACTGGCCAAATGTGCTGCTCTGTAGTAGTTAGTAAAATTAGGGTATCCCAGGCCTCCTTTATTTTTGGGAAGATGTAGTGTGTGTATAGGTATACGTGGTTTAGAAGAGCCCCATATAAACAAAGTTGCTCTTTTTTGTACTATTCTCAAAAAATAGGAAGGAATTGGAATAGGGAGGACTCTGAATAGATAAAGCAATTTGGGTAGAATAGTCATTTTGATTGCATTAATATTCCCTATCCAGGATAAAGGAAGTTGCGACCATTGTTTTATTAGATTTGTGATCTGTCTTAATACAGGAGGATAATTGGTTGAGAATAAGTCAGAATGAGAAGCTGTTAAATGAATTCCAAGATATGGGATTGATTTTTCTGCCCATGTGAATGGGAGTGCAGCCCCAGCCGGGATCAATTCCATGTTTGTGAGCGAAATATTAAGCACTAGGCATTTCTTAGGATTAATCATAAGGCCGGATAGGGCTGCAAATCCATCAAGAGCTGGTATTAAGTTAGGACCAGAGACCTGTGGTGATGATAGAAAAAGTAATATATCGTCTGCAAATATACATAATTTGTGTGTAATACCTCCTACTTCAATGCCAGTTATAGTTTGGTTTGTTCTGATGTATTGGGCCATGGGTTCGAGTATAAGGGCAAATAATAAGGGAGATAATGGGCAACCCTGTCGGGTACCTCTTTCGATATTAAAGGCATCAGATTTGTATCCAGCATATTTTATATAGGCTTTGGGTTTATTATATAATGCTTTGATCCATGTTAAAAAGTGGGGTCCAAAACCCCATTTTTGTAATGAATATTGCATATATTGCCAGGATACTGTGTCAAATGCCCTCTTAATATCGAGAGATAGAAAACATAAAGGGATTTTCCGTTTTTTAGCAATATGTGCCAATAACACTGCCCTGCGTATATAATCGCCTGCCTGTCTATTTGGCATGAAGCCTACTTGATCTCTATGTATTAATTTTCCTATAATGCTATTGAGGCGTTTTGCTATTATTTTTGCTAATAATTTAATATCAAGGTTTAACAGAGAGATAGGCCGATAATTCACACAGGAAGTATCATCAGAAAGGGGTTTGGGATCATACAAACAATTGCCATTAGTGTTTCTTGCCGAAAAGAATGTCCTTCTAGAAGTTTGTTAAAAGTTTCAGTGAGAATGGGAGAGAGTATTTCTGAGAATGTTTTATAGTATAAAGCCGAGTAGCCGTCTGGGTCTGGTCTTTTAAGTTTTAGGTCTTTTATGGCGTTAGCAACTTCATCTATAGTTATAGGCTCATCCAAACTGCTTTTTTGATTCTGAGACAACTCGGGTAAGGTTATTTTTGAGAAGAAGGATTCAGCCTCTGTAGGATTAAATTCATTGTTTATCTTGTATAAAGTTGCGAGATGTGAGTGAAATTTATGGACTATTTTAACTGGATTACAAGTATAAACATTTTTTGATCATTTCAAACGTATTGGTTTGAAAGATTTGTTAGTTGAATTTAATGCCCGAGCCAAATATGTACCTGGTTTGTTTGTATTCATGTAGAAATTGTGTTTGGAGCGTTTGAGGGATTTATCAACTGACTCAGTGAGAAATAGATCGTATTCCAATCTAGATTTTTCCAGATGAGATTTTGTACTCTGAGATGGATTATCTTGGAATGATATGTAGGCTGCATTAAAATTGAGTTCTAGTTTTTTTGCTAGATTTTTGCGTTCCCGTTTAAATAGTGCCATTTGTCTTTGTATTGTACCACGCAAGACAGGCTTATGAGCTTCCCACAGTGTTATTGGGGAAATGTCTGTTGTATTATTAATTGATATGTATTCCTTTAAAGCTTGTTCAATGGCCATCTGATGTAGTGGGTGTTTGAGCATTATGTCCGGTAAGTACCACGTTGGGTCATGCGCTTTTGGTATGGCTGAGGCTATAGTAGTGTATACTGCATTATGGTCAGACCACAGAATCGGAATTATATCTGATGCAATAATTTCTGGTATCATTCCTATTGTATTGAAAAATATGATCTATTCTGGTGAAGGTTTGATGAGGGTGCGAGAAATAAGTGAATTTCTTTTAAATTGGGTTACTTTCTCTCCACGAATCTACCAGATTGTATTTGGAAAGAAGTTGAGAAAAAGGTAATCTAGAGGTTATTTTGGATGGTGTAAAAGGTGATTTATCTAGAAATGGGAGGAGGACCTGGTTCGAATCCCCGCACATTATCACTGTTCCTATTTTGTGTGTATTAATCACTTGTAATATATGTGAGAGGAATGGTGTAGGTTGTTTGTTAGGAGCGTAGTAGGCAATCACCGTGATTGCTGTATCCATTATATAACCCATGAGTATCAGGTATCTACCTTCTGGGTCTTTAATTTCTGATGATAAGGTGAATGGTGTGGATCGGTGAAATGCAATTAGAGTACCCCTTTGTTTGGTACAGGCAGAAGCCGTGTAAATTTGTTGATAAAAAGGAGAAATATATTTTGGAGTAGAATCTTTGGTGAAGTGTGTTTCTTGGAGGCATACTATGTGAGCCTTCTTGTTATGGAAAGTACGGAAGGCTTTGGTCCTTTTTTGAGGGACATTTATTCCCTGAACATTCAGGGAAAGTATATTCAGTGGTGCCATGGCAACAGATCAAATAGTTTTGACGTACTTTTTGTTATGCAGAGCTGACTGCGCAGATCAACCTGTGTGGACTGAAGAGATGAAAAGATAGAAAAGAAACCAGTGAATTCTGGAGTAAAGAGTAAACAAAAAACATATGAGATTAGATGATACATTGTATAAATTATTTTTTGAAAGTAATCACAATTTACCCGTGAAAGAGAATAAATATCTCTCTCAGGGGAATAAGTGCCTTTGTCACACTCCCACATAATATGGTTGGGAGAATGAGGAGGGCTAATGGGGGTACACGGATCTTCCGCTTACAGGAGAGAAGTGCTATGTCAAAAGACATCAAAATGATGATTCATTAATTGGAGTGCAGAATATAGTTTTTGTTGAAATTATTTATTCCAGGGTGGTTGTATATGGTTAGTCTTGCCCTAGGCTAAATAATTCAGTTAGAAAGGTACTGTTAATAACTTTGGTATTGATGAAGATAGTTTGAATTATTTTGGGATTTTAACCCTTTTAGAGTAAACAATTACATATTTTATTCATATGTAACTGTTTAGATATGTTAACTCATAAAATTGAGGTTGTATTGCTTCAGATTAGAATAAACAAAAACATAGTTCTAGGAACTAGTTAGGTAATAATATATTTGTTTTAAGTAAAGAAAGAAAAAGCTTCCATTACTTCTGGATTATTGAACATATTTGTCCTAAAAAGTAATAAATCTATTGTTATTACCTGAAAATATATAACTGAACAAGAATTTCCTTATTTCACTTATATATTCTAAGGCTATATGAATCAGAAGTAATAAGAAATATAACTGGAATGTAACATGATCCCACACAGTGTGTGACTATCAGAATGCAGTTACATTCAGTTATAAATACAGGTTTTTTATAGAGAACCATCTCTTAGTATAATAAATGAAGAGATATCAGGGATTAGGATGTCAGTCCATTGAATCTTCTTGGTCCATGGATGATGTGGCATAACGGCCTCTTTTGGGAGAATGATGATTCCCATTTTGTTCTGAAATTTTCTGGGTGCTGCCTGAAGGTGAAGATGATGCCATTCTTCTGCGTGTGGGAGAGTTGCTGCTTGTGGGTTCTGTCAGATTTAATTTTAAAAGGGTTTGTTGTAGTTCATCTGCTTCTGTAAATTGTACCTTGGTAGTTAAATCTGACTGAAAAGGGGAAGCCCCATTGATACATAATGTTGTGGCGTTGCAGTTCCATTAGTTGGGGTTTCATGGATTGTCTTTTAGTAATAGTAAGTTGGGATAGGTCAGCAAAAATTTGATAATTGTGTCCTTGAAAAATAAGTTCCTTTTTTTCTCTTGCAGCAATTAGTATTTGTTCTTTCGTTCTATAATAATGAAATTTTGTGATTATATCACATGGGGGTCCATCTTTCTTTTTGGCTGTGAGGGCTCTGTTTACTCTGTCCAGTTCTAAACGTTCAATAGGGATATATGGCTTTAGTTCTTGTAATAGAGCAGTAATAGTAGATTGCAGGTCTGTCACAGTTTCAGGTATTCCCCTTATGCGCAAGTTTAAACGTCTGGCTCTATTTTCGTAATCTTCGAGCTAAGGCTGGCCATACACCTATAGATTATCTGCAGATTTTCTATGGTTAGATGGAAAAAGTGGGAGATTCCTCCATCCACACAGTTTAGCGAACATGGAGAGATCTGTTGCACATTTTCTATCTAACCATAGAAAATCTGCAGATAATCTATAGGTGTATGGCCAGCTTTAGTTTGAAGTATTAAATTCTCTTCTTTTAATTGTTCCAATTCTGTTATATTTTCTTTTATTGTAATTTCAATTTCATCCATTTTTATTTCTAAGGCTGCTGTGCGGTTTCCCAGCTCTCTTATTTCTTTGGCTAGGCTGTTTGTTATTTTGTCTGAGGTTTGTTTTAAAGCCTTATGAAGCATCTTTTCAAATTGTAATAATATTACTGGGGATGCTGAGGAGGCTTGTGGAGAAGTTTGTGAGAGGATTTGTTCTGTATCTGACTCAAATGGAGAGTCTTGCTGTGAAATTTTCTGTCTGTGAGAGCACCCTGATGCTGTATATTGTGAGGTGACTGGAGCTGCTTTAGTTGCAGTGAGTGCCTGTGAGCTCTTTGTGAGGTGATTTTTATTCCTCCCAGTACCATATTTCCTGCCCAAACTTTCACAGTTTGTTCCCTGGGGCATAAAGGTTCAAATGGATACCTTTTGAGCCTGCAGGCTCCGCTTTGTCCTTCTCTTCTCTCCTCAGCGGTGCGGAGCTCTAACAATGCATGTCTGCTCCGCTAGGCTCCGCCCATGCACCTCCGTAGTGCTTTTCTTTCAAGCCAAAAGTTATATTTTGATCTTTTGATAAACTACACTTACTCAAAAGATCAAGGCACCTACATCCCAATTGGAGAGTATAGGTAGAGGTAGGAATCGGGATTTCAATGGTGCCACATATACGTCAAAAGATAAATTTATACAATAAAATGAACTTTTAATATCAAGGTATACAAAGGAGTAAACCAAAGTAAACTCTCAGGGATAAAAAAATCCACATACTATATATATATATATATATATATATATATATATATATATATATATAATCACCACAGTGTTATTTTATATATATATATATTTATAAAATAACACTGTGATGATTTTATATGTGGATTTGTATCCCTGAGCGTTTACTTTGGTTTACTCCTTTTTATATCTTAATATAAAAAATTTATTTTATTGTATAAATGTATCTTTTGTCGTATATGTGGCACCATTAAAATCCTGCTTCCTACCTCTTCCTATATATTTTGATCTTGTTGACCCACAGAACATTCTTCCAATAGTCTTCTGACTTATCCACATAGCATTTCTCAAATGCAAAAGAGGCCTTTAGCTTCTTAGTCATTAGCCTTGGGTGGACTCCAACTGCTTTAGAATTGGTTTTGTAATCTTTTTTTATTAAATCATCAAAAATCTTCCTTGTTCAAGCTACAGTATTACACACTTCCACAAACCTCATTGAAAATCAGACTTGGATAGTGGAGACCCAGGTTTCTGTTCTTTAAATACTGTAAGGTAAAGCCTTCAACACTCACACCCAATTATCTTCTAAGCTAAGAATCGTTTGCATGCTTTTGACAAACGTAAATATGTAATTATGGGTCATTTTCCGCAAATAAATGAATAAGTATAATAATCTTTCCTGTTTGCGTGAGGAAATGACAGTGTCTCAGGTCATTCATATGGAGAAATATTGAAAATTTACACCGGTTACAAACTTTAAAGCACAACTCTATACATAAGAAAACCAAACTCAAAACACAAACTAACATACTGAACGCAGAGTGTACAAATACATAAGATACTACAGATGGTTACTGAAATCTGGAATAAAAGTGGAGCTGTTGCTTATAACAATCAGGTTAAGTGGAAAGAAGAAGCGATTAACTGGTTGCTATGACCATCTACTTACTTTGCCTTTTCTTTTGTTTAACCCCCCCCCCACCGTGCCATCTACAGTGACATAATTGTAATGGTAACAGGAAAAATTTAATTACCAAGCATTGTCACGTACAGTACCTAAGTCAGTAGAAAATACACTGTATTGTATTTGAACAATACATTAGTCAATCACTGCTTAGTGATTTAGCAGTTCAGCATGTTCTTTAAATATCAGCTCAGTGTATTCATTAATATGATTTAGGACTAGCACATTTAAACAACATCCATAAAGCAGCTCTGTATGCTTCAAAGCAGATGAAAACAAATGTATTAACTTCTAATTAAAATAAATAAGCCACAGTCAGTTTCTACATGCTCATCATTACCAATGGAGATAAAAGTAAATGATGGAATGATAACTGTTTATAAGGACGAGAGATTGACTTTCTTATTCATCAATCAAGGCTTCACATTGAAGTCTCTGCTTTTACAAAAGACATTTGCACATTCAGTAGTAAAACAACTCGCAAGAAAAACTACCACAAAATGCCACTTTTTTTCACAAATTTTCACTTATGCATTGAACATATTTTTTTATGTATGTGGGTGAACCTCATGACCAAAAGTGTTTCAAAGAAGAAAGAAGCTGGGTTTCCCTTAACAAATGAACCTGTCTTTCATTTTCTTCTTCGTGAACGCAAAACATTGACTGGTTGGAAAAAACAGCAAGGAAACATCACAACTTGTGTAGACAAAATCTTTTGGAGGAGAATCTCTGTCATTTTCTTTTTTTTCACAATACTCATTTTTGTATTGAAGGGTAAAAGCTGTGTCAAGGTAACTTATGTTTATTGGTTTCCATTGTTAATGTAATACCCTATTCCAAATTAATTTTTAATTTCAAGTGGAATTGGAGAATTATTCTGTACTGCTTTCCATAATGACAGCAGGGAGACCTCTGTCGACTGGAGGAATGTTTAAGGTTAAGCTTTCTTGTTCCACAGTTACAATTACCAGTGGTGAAAATAAGAATGCAGTATATCTCTTCTGGGAAACCCATAGACTATAAATTATGTGATGTTTTTATATACTGTTCTCTCTGGTGTGGTGTAGATAAAAATATGAATGTACTGATAAGCACAGTATTTCAATTAAACATTTTCCTTATAAAAGCCATGTCAAGGTTGGGGACATCAGGGTTGGGGACATAGGGATTGGGGCCCCGTCGTATTGATCTTGAATTGAAGAAATGTGTTTTAGTTGGAATGGTTTTTTAATAAATCATTATATTTATTTCAGAATTTAATATATTCAGAGTACGTTTACTTGAAAGGTAACCACTTTCAAGCTACTATTTCCTCCGATGACAAAAACCTAAATCGGTACAGACCCCTGATGCAGACATCGCCAAGCATAAAAGTGTAGCTTTCAAATAGGAAGTATATATATATATATATATATATATATATATATATATATATATATATATATACACACACAGTGGGGACGGAAAGTATTCAGACCCCCTTAAATTTTTCACTCTTTGTTATATTGCAGCCATTTGCTAAAATCATTTAAGTTCATTTTTTTCCTCATTAATGTACACACAGCACCCCATATTGACAGAAAAACACAGAATTGTTGACATTTTTGCAGATTTTTTTCAAAAAGAAAAACTGAAATATCACATGGTCCTAAGTATTCAGACCCTTTGCTGTGACACTCATATATTTAACTCAGGTGCTGTCCATTTCTTCTGATCATCCTTGAGATGGTTTTACACCTTCATTTGAGTCCAGCTGTGTTTGATTATACTGATTGGACTTGATTAGGAAAGCCACACACCTGTCTATATAAGACCTTACAGCTCACAATGCATGTCAGAGCAAATGAGAATCATGAGGTCAAAGGAACTGCCTGAAGCACTCAGAGACAGATTTGTGGCAAGGCACAGATCTGGCCAAGGTTACAAAAAAATTCTGCTGCATTTCTGGTTCCTAAGAGCACAGTGGCCTCCATAATCTTTAAATGGAAGACGTTTGGGATGACCAGGACCCGTCATAGAGCTGGCTGTCCGGCCAAACTGAGCTTTTCGGGGAAGAAGAGCCCTGGTGAGAGCGGTAAAGAAGAACCCAAAGATCACTGGCTGAGCTCCAGAGATGCAGTTGGGAGATGGGAGAAAGTTGTAGAAAGTCAACCATCACTGCAGCCCTCCACCAATCGGGGCTTTATGGCAGAGTGGCCCGACGGAAGCCTCTCCTCAGTGCAAGACACATGAAAGCCCGCATGGAGTTTGCTAAAAAAAACACCTGCAGGACTCCAAGATGGTGAGAAATAAGATTCTCTGGTCTGGTGAGACCAAGATAGAACTTTTTGGCCTTAATTCTAAGCTGTATGTGTGGAGAAAACCAGGCACTGCTCATCACCTCTCCAATACAGTCCCAACAGTGAAGCATGGTGGTGGCAGCATCATGCTGTGGGGGTGTTTTTCAGCTGCAGGGACAGGATGACTGGTTGCAATCAAGGGAAGGGAAGTACAGGGATATCCTGGACAAAAACCTTCTCGAGAGTGCTCAGGACCTCAGACTGGGCCGAAGGTTTACCTTCCAACAAGACCATGACACTAAGCACACAGCTAAAATAATGGAGTGGCTTCACAACAACTTCGTGACTGTTCTTGAATGGCCCAGCCAGAGCCCTGACTTAAACCCAATTGAGCATCTCTGGAGAGACCTAAAAATGGCTGTCCAGCAACGTTTAACATCCAACCTGAAAGAACTGGAGAGGATCTGCAAGGAGGAATGGCAGAGGACCCCCAAATCCAGGGGTGAAAAACTTGTTGCATCTTTCCCAAAAAGACTCATGGCTGTATTAGATCAAAAGGGTGCTTCTACTAAATACTGAGCAAAGGGTCTGAATACTTAGGACCATGTGATATTTCAGTTTTTCTTTTTTAATAAATCTGCAAAAATGTCAACAAGTCTGTCTTTTTCTGTCAATATGGGGTTCTGTGTGTACATTAATGAGAAAAATGAGCTTAAATGATTTTAGCAAATGGCTGCAATATAACAGAGTGAAAAATATATATGTATATATATATACAAAATAGATGCAGCGCTAGTGAAATTGCAAAATTACACAATTTCCAAGTGAAAAGGGGCTAAAGCAGAGTCTTGTAATTTCAGTCCATAGATGAAAAATGAAAACAACCATCCGTGCTTTGTATAGATGATAAGCTGTAGGTGAGGAAAAGTTGAAACTCCTTCACACAATGTGCGTCCAGCTCCACACCCAAGTGAGAGTAAGTAGCCTGCTTACCAGCTCTCTGTGACCACTGGACTACGTGTTTCATGGGACAACGCCCACTTTGTTAGGAAACAGCCAAAGTTGGTACATCTGAATCCTAAGCAGTACAGCCAACAGAGTTCAAGCAAAATCTTGTAGGAATAGGAAAAAGGAAGAATCAATTGCATCCAGGAATGGACTTTCTTAGAAATTGCCGAACTCTCACTGGCCAACTTTCTCAGGGCTGAACAGTTTTTTTTAATGTTGACGGTCTTATGAGAAGGTGCACATACATCTGACCCAGCCATAGAAAATAAAGGCAGACCTGAGTGCATACACCAAACTTTGGACAGAGGTAGCCATCTTTTCTTATAGATTAGGCCCCATGCATGATATTTAACAAAACCATATGTCACACAGGAGGGGTAAACGGCCAATCTCTGGGAAGGCTGGGTCAGAAGTAAGAACAAGGCATTTCTCTATCAGAGGTCCTTACATACACTATAGGAATAATAGTATGGTGACATCCCTCAAATTTTCAGTTTCCAGTGAAGGGCACTTTTAATTCTACAGCATACAAACACATTTTGGACAATTATGTGTTTCCAACCTTATGACAACATTTTGTAGAAGGCCCTTTTCTGTTACAGCATGACTGCCCCTGTGTCAAAGGTCCGCTCCATGGAGGTATGGTTTGATTTGTCTGTTGTGGAGAAACTCATGTGGCCTGCACAGAGCCAAATAATTCCACTGACCTTTAATTCCATATTTGGGAGAAAATGAAATGCTGATTGTAAATCAATTTGGTTAAATTGACACAAATTCCAATGAATGCATTTCAAGTGGAAAGCTTTTCCATAAGAGTGGAAGCTGTTATAGCTGCAAATGAAAGGGGAGCAACTTCATATTAATACATATGGTTTTGGAATGGGATGTCCAACATTGTCATATACTCAGTTTTGATAATCAAGTGCCCATAAACTTTTAGCCATTTGTTGAATTTTGACAATAATAATTTAATTGGGTAGAGTGGAAGGTAGGGCATTTTTCTTAATTGTACACCACAGGACACCGGAAAATGAATTCTTGGACTATTGGGTTATGCTTCACCTCCAGGGTATTGGGCACAGGCAAATAGCAAAGCAAAGCTTTTCGCCGCCCAGCATAATCCCTTCCAGCATTGCGACCTGTTATATTGTACCGGGTGGGCAGGCGAAATGCATCAGGGTGTGTGGTTTGGTGGAGACATAGTTTGAGGCTGCTCCTTATCGTTAATTCACCTGGGCTGGTCAGGAGTGGCGGCAATCCTTTCCTCTTTACATTTACTAGCCCTCCCAGCATAGACTCAGTTTTTTACTAGCGTCTGTAGGTGATAGACCTTTCCTTCTCTGCTGAAAGAGCTTTAATGCATGTATTTCTACTTGAACTACCTTTCTTTCATGAGCCTCAGTTTCCCTGTAGCAGTGGAAATTTTCCAGATCAGTCCCCAAGGATGGTTATATCCCAAGGGGGCTGTACCAAGACCCCGGTGGATAAAAAGGAAAGGCCTGTAAGCTGCATTGGCACTGGATCATGCATGTGGCTCTCACTTTGGCAGGAGGTTGCATCTCAGAGTTAGCTGGTGGGGTGCTTTACAGGTACAGGGTCATGGTCTGCTGTAAATTAAATCAATATTTTGTGTGACTACCCTTTGGCTTTAAACCAGCATCACTTCTTACACAAATAAAAGAAATGGGGGGAGGTGCCACTCTAAGTGTATTATTAAAATGGAAACATTTATTGCACAAGATTAAGAACACTTACAAGTTATAAGTGGAAGTCATGCTCATCATAAATATGTAGTTCTGGTGCATCCCACAGGCTCTACACGTGATCCGGATTGCTGGGAAAGAGTCTGGTTGGTGTTGTGCTGAATGGCTGTTCTTCAGAGGAATCAGGAAGTGGTCAGCTCCTTACTGACCAGCTTGAACCGCGAAAGCGAAAATGATGTCACCAGCACAGGGTGGGGGGAAGAGATCAGGACTGTCTGTATGTATGAGAGGCTATGCGCGTGGAGCTCACAGCTCCTTCTACTGGCCTGTTCTCTGGAGGAAAGTATAATTAAATACACTCTCACGAGCATGACATCCGTAGCCGTAGAACTACAACGGTCAGCGGTCCCAAAACAATGAGATGAAGGAATTAAAAAACTTTAATGGTAAAATATAGGGCTTACATAGATCTAACAAGATTAGCAACTAATGTAAAGTAGAGCACATATTGAGCTATTAGAAAAGACTAAAAATATGACAAAAAACAATCTAGATATCAGAATTAAAAGAAAATATATATAAAAAAATTTATATCCATTAGGAAGTATTAAAAAGTATATATATGCCTGATAAATAATGTATAAACTTGGAATTGATGTACAGAATTCATATATGTATAAAAAACAGATGTCATAATATGTATATGTGTATACTGCATGACCACACATATGCAGATACATACTAACATATATGATGTTGCATATGAGAGATGGTTACTTACAATCTCACCACCCCAAACCACAGACTAAGAACCCAATGATATCCAAATTAAAAATGATGACCGTGCAGGTCCACTGTAAGACATGAAACAATATTAAAGAAGCTGGTCTCTATGTGCATGTATTATAACAGAGAATATATCCAGAAGGTCTCCTGCTGGCATAACCGTTAAAAATGCTCTGCAGCAGGAAGATCTCTGGAGATGGCCTCAATCACCCAAACTTGTATACCCACAGTGGATTTTTGATGTTCCGTCAGGAAGTGTTTGGGGACACTATGTTTGTTACATCCCTGCTCAACGAATCGTCTATGCTTACCAAATCATTGGCGTAAGGGACGGATGGTCCTCCCTACATACAGGAGACCACAAGGGCATGTCAGGCAGTATATGACATACTCACTCATACTAATTATAGAACTCTTTGATGGCATATGTCTTTCCTTTTGTTGTGAAAGTTTTTTGCCCGTGATGAACAAATTTACACATGAGGCATAATATTTTTCCAGCATTGAAACATGCCTATCAGTGGAATGAGGGGGTGTGGATAGTGGGGATAGACTGTAACTTACAAATTTTATTGGGTGATAATTGGCTTTTGATATTTTTGGCCCTGCGGTAGGGGACTGGGTTTCTG
This sequence comes from Lithobates septentrionalis, assembly GCA_037952835.1. Classification (NCBI taxonomy): domain Eukaryota; kingdom Metazoa; phylum Chordata; class Amphibia; order Anura; family Ranidae; genus Lithobates; species Lithobates septentrionalis. Next base: position 3,440,769 of record JBBDGP010000597.1, read on the forward strand.
CGTGAGTGACGAGTCCAAGAGGGGGTCTTCCAACAAAATTGGCCAATATTTGATGAGAATATTTTCCATTTTTCTGTAGCAATCATGAAATCGTGTCGTAAACCGTATTGGTTGAGGTTCATCTAATGTAGTGGACTTAGACAAAGGCTTCTTTTGTACTGTTGGAAGGCATCTTCCACAAGGATGGAGGGGTATCCCTTATCCAGGAGTTGGCCTTGAGTCTGATAGTCCTCATCCTGGGTGCAGTTGCGGCGGATCCTATGAAACTGGCTCCTGGGGATATTATTGATCCACCTAGGGTGGTGACAGCTCTGATAATGGATGAATGCATTCCCAGCAGTGGGTTTTATATAGTATGTGGCCTCTATACGTGAGTCACTGTTATACAGTTCCAGGTCCAGAAAGGCCAGTCTGTCAGGATCGACCACATGGGAAAAAGATAACCCCAAGTTGTTATGGTTGCAATGCGATACAAACGGTACCAAGGCTGTCTGTGGTGCCATCGCATATGATGACTAAGTCATTGATATAGCGCCCATAAAAATGATGTTGGCTGAGAAGGGATTATTTTGTGAGATGTACTGTAGTTCCCAATACCCAATGGTAAGATTTGCATAGCTGGGGGCAAAGTTTGCCCCATAGCTGTGCCTTGGGTTTGTAGATAGTAGTTGTCCTCAAATTCAAAGTAGTTATGTTTTAAGCAGAATTGTCTAGCTTCTAATATAAAATGGGCTTGCCTCGGATTGATGAGCGGGTCTGCAGAGAGGAAATGCTCGACTGCCATGAGGCCTACCTCATGAGGGATCGACGTGTGAAGGGACATGACATCTAGGGACACACACAAATATGTAGGTTCCCACTTATAGAAAGAGAGCATCTCCAGTAGGTGTTACCATCTCTTATGTACGATGGGAGGTCCCGTGCCGAAGGCTGCAAGAACCGATCCACATACATCGAGAAGCCACCGGTGACGCTCTCCGCGGAGGCAACAATGGGTCGTCCTGGTGGGTTTAGGGGTCCTTATGAATTTTGGGCAAGTGATAAAAATAAGGGGTCTTGTGAAAATTTTTATGAGGAAAGAGAACTCAGTTTTGGAGATGATTTCATCCGAAAGGGCTTTATTCGCTAATGCGGTAGCTTCACGAGTGTATTGAGGTAATGGATCCTGGGTTAGCTTGATGTATGTGTCATTGTCTGACAATAGTCTCATGGATTCCCGAATGTAATCTGTCCTATTTTGGACTATGATGCCTCCCCCCTTGTCCGCAGCTTTTATAATGATGTGATGATTTTGAGCTAGTGCGTCTAAAGCTGTTTGTTCTGCCCTGGACAGGTTGGATACTTGTTTCAAAGTGGATTGACACATTTTAATGAGGTCGGCATAAATTACCTGGTAGAAGGTCTGTATGTAGGGACCTTTTTTGTGTACTGGGTTGAATATGGGTTTTGGTTTAAAATGACTATGTTGTACAGGGGGAGAGGTGGGATAGTGTTGTGTAAACCAGTCAATGTCAGAAAAATTACTTTCAGTATGGAGTTCTTCTAGATCCATAAGAACAGGGATGTCACTGGTGTCTGCCAATGGGGTATCATGGTTGGGAACCTCACTGGGTACACATGGGGGAGACAAATTTTTGGAGGATAGTATGTTAAAAAATCTTTTGACTATGAGGTCTCTAGTAAACTTATTCAAGTCTTAAGTTTAAACCTTTGGTTAATAAGGGTAATTATTGAGGAGCTAGATTGTGGGAGGAGAGGTTGAGAGAGGAGAGGTTGAAGATTTAACAGTCTCTGCATTTTGCCTCTTTTTGTATCTTCCTCTGCCCCCTCTTCTTCCTCTCCTTGCGTGTTTTCTTTTTGTGACGCTGGATGGGGGGCGCTTGTCTAAAAAAAATCATCATCTAGAGTGAAAGTTGGTGGATCGATGGTCCCGGGATCAAGATGTGGGTTGGGGCTGTGGGATGTCTCCAGCTGTATGTTGGATACAGCATCAGGATTGGCAGTAGTGGTCGAACAAACTGCTCTGATGTTAGAACCCACATTCATGCTGGGTAGATCTGTTATGGAATTGGATATTGTATTGGTGTCCTGGGCCTGAGGCGATGATGTGGAGTTAACCGTATCCTGGCTGATTGGATGGGGAATCCTACTTGTTTTAGTAGGTCATTTGGGTTTGGGAGTGGCTTTGGGAGGACAAACTGGTGGTGGATGGGGGCCCAGACTTGGTTGGTGGAGCTGGTGTCCAGGTGAATTTCATATTCAGCAAAGGTTCTGGTCTAAGCCCCCCTAGCAGTGGTTGGGGGGGGGGGGTGGAGGACTTCTACATTTTTTTCTAGCAGAAAACCTTTTTGGTAGAGTAGTCATTTATATCTTTCATAAATTTACCTAATTTGTTAGCAATGAGTTCACCCTCTTGCTTAATAGTGTTTCTCTTAGGAGTCCTAAACCAAGTATGTGGTAATTGTGGGATACTCTGTACAATGTCATTACACAATTCTTTAATCTTTAGGGTGAGAGTCTCATATTTCCTTTTTCTTTGTGTAATAATAACCTTCATCCATTTTTCCATAAAAAATTCGGAAATATGCTCCCATTCCTTCAGCAAATCAGGGTCTAAAAAGGAGCAATGTTTGAGGACTCGAAGTCCTCTGGGAGTGATTTTATGGAGGAGGTATTGTTCTAAGAAAAAGTCATCCCACCATTGTTGGTTGGCTGAAACAATTACGTCCTTGAATTTGCGTCTTCAATTTAAGGATTATGAAGGCCACTGTGCTCTTAGGAACCTTAAGTGCAGCAGAATTTTTTTTGTAACCTTGGCCAGATCTGTGCCTTGCCACAATCCTGTCTCTGAACTCTTTAGGCAGTTCCTTTGACCTCATGATTCTCATTTGCTCTGACATGCACTGTGAGCTGTAAGGTCTTATATAGACAGGTTTATGGCTTTCCTAATCAAGTCCAATCAGTATAATCAAACACAGCTGAACTCAAATAAAGGCGTAGAATCATCTCAAGGATGATCAGAAGAAATAGACAGCACCTGAGTTAAGTATATGAGTGTCACGGCAAAGGGTCTGAATACTTAGGACCATGTGATATTTCAGTTTCTCTTTTTTTAATAAATCTGCAAAAATGTCAACAATTCTGTTTTTTTCTGTCAATATGGGGTGCTGTGTGTACATTAACGAGGAAAAAAAACTTAAATGATTTTAGCAAATGGCTGCAATATAACAAAGAGTGAAAAATTTAAGGGGGTCTGAATACTTTCCTATATATATATAATATTTTATATATATTTTCTTTTAATTCTGATATCTAGATTGTCATATTTTTAGCCTTTTCTAATAGCTCAATATGTGCTCTACTTTACATTAGTTGCTAACCTTGTTAGATCTATGTAAGCCCCATATTTTACCATTAAAGTTTTTTAATTGCCTCATCCCGTTGTTTTGGGTCTGCTGACTGTTGTAGTTTTACGGCCGTGGACGTCATGCTCATGAGAGTGTATTTAATGATACTCTCCTCCAGAGAACAGGCCAATAGAAGGAGCTGTGAGCTCCGAGCGCATAGCCTCTTATACAGACAGTCCTGATTCCTTCCTCCCGCCTTGTGCTGGAGACATAATTTCTACTTCGGCGGTTCAAGCTGGTCAGCATGGAGCTGACCACTTCCTGGTTCCTCTGAAGCACAGCCATTTAGCACAACACCAACCAGACTCTTTCCCAGCAATCCGGATCGTGTGTGGAGCCTGTGGGATGCATCACAACTGCATCACAACTGCCAGTACTGCATTTTTATGCTTAGCATGACTTCCACTTATATATTGTAAGTGTTCTTAATCTTGTGCAATAAATGTTTCCATTTTAATACTACACTTAGAGTGGCGCCCCCCATGTTTCTTTTACCTGTTTTACAGAGTTGCTGGACACACTCTGAGGATGGCTGTCTCTTTTTAAACCACCCCTTTTTCCTTGGTTCAACTCTTTGTTTCACCTTTATGACTGTCCAACCAAATGTACATTATCCTAATTTAGGGGAATTACCTCTTGGAGCGCCAGATACCCAATTATGATTAACCAATTATACCAAGCAGGGGCTAATGATTATCAATTTAATATTTAGTTTAAAACACAGAAACAGCTGTGTAGGAGGCTTAAAACTAAGTGAGGCAAGCCAAACTCTGATACTTTGGTGAGGTTGTGGAAGACGGTTTCATTTTTATTATTATTATTATACAGGATTTTTATAGCGCCAACAGTTTACGTAGCGGTTTACAACTTGAGGGTAGACAGTACAAATACAATACACTTTAATACAGTAGGAATCAGAAGGCCCTGCTCCTTATGTCACCGGTCATACACCATGGCAAGACTAAGTACAGCAGCAGGACACAAAGTAGTTACTTTTCATCAGCAAGGTCTCTTCTGGGCAAGGATTTCAAAGCCGCCACAGTAATTATCCAAGGAAACTTAATGCAGCAGATGAAAGACACATCATGCTTAATTCCCTTTGACATTGGAAGATGTTCAGCAGTGTCATCAGCACAGGACTTGCAAAAATCAGTGGGATTCAGATACACCCATCTACTGTCCGGAGATGTCTGGCCAGAAAATGTCTTCATGGAAGAATTGTGCCAAAAAGCCATACATCTGACGTAGAAACAAGGCTAAGCAACTATGCACGAAAACATGAGCACTGGGGTACAGAAAAATGGCAATAGCAGGAGGCAGTTTGTTTGGCAAAGGGCTGGAGAGCGGTACAATAATGAGTGTCTGCAGTCAACAGTGAAGCATGGTGGAGGTTCCTTGCAAGTTTTGGGCTGCATTTCTGCAAATTAAGTTGAAGATTTGGTTAGAAGCATTGGTATCCTCAATGCTGAGAAATACAAGCAGATACTTATCCATCATGCCATACCATCAGGGAGGCATGTGAATGGCCCCAAATGTATTCTGCAGCCAGGCAATGAACTCATACATACAGCCAATATCATTATGAACTATCTTCAGCGTAATGAAGAGCACTCCTGGAGTCCTGGAAGTGATGGTTTGGCCCCCACAGAGTCCTGATTTACACATCATTGATTCTGTCTGGGATTACATGAAGAGATGAAAGGATTTGAGGCTGCCGACATACAGAGAAGCTCTGTGGTTACAGTAGTTCTCTATGATGTTTGGTACTGCCAAGTTTCTTCAAAGACTATGTGCAAGAATTGATGGTGTTTTGAGGGCAACGGGTGAGCACATCAAATATTAATTTGATTTGAATTTCTTTTCACAATTTCTGTTCATTTACTTTCCATTTTGTTAACTGATAAAAAAAACATTTCTATTTCTGAAAGCATTCCTAATTTACAGCATTTTTCCACCCCTATACAGGGGAAATCAACCAGCGCGGACCAAAACCTAACTAAACAGCAGCTGTGATACTGAGGGTAAATTTATCAAATCCCATATAAACATAAAGAAAAAGCAGTACAGCGCATAAAATAAATGTAAAGAACTAAACTAAAAGTCCAACATGAACCAATTGTAGACAATTATCCAGTGATTCCTCCAGTGATTCAGGTGACATAGGAAAACGAAAGGTGACTATAGTGACACACATGGACCTCCACCTTCAGTGACACCAGCTGCTCACCTCAATGGATGGACCCCTGAGTGAATCAGTCAGGTCAAAAACAGCAGTTCCCTCACAGGGACAATACCACAGGAGGGCAGCAGCAGCAGCTTGGAAATGTCAGCTCTCAATAGTCAGCATACAGGCAGATGATTACATGTAAAAAATTCAAGAAAGGATCTAGTGCTCTCTGTATGATGCTTAACCAATTTATTAAAATAAGTAAAAGCACTCACATTACAATGCACTGTACCCCAGTGCGGAGGATAAAAGTGTGGATGGAGTGGATGTCCCAATACAGGATGGACGAGCGGAGAGCGCGGGTGACGTCACGATCGGAGCACATGAATGCCGTACGCGTTACGTCCCTCAAAGTGGGCGGGACTTCAGCGGCAACGGCTGAACGTGAGAACACCACCTATATGCAAATCCGCTCCTCCTCATCAATCCAATGGGCTCAAATGTATATCCTTCTCTATGGTAACCCAGTCTAACTACTCAAAGCCAGGAACAGGAAGTGACTTCGTGAGCTCCTCCCGAGCGACCAATAGGCTTGAATGTGCCCATCACTATAGTAACCAGGGTCAAAACAATCAAACCAGGAAGTCACTATCTGCATGAAGTAGTCATGGGTCTGTGAATAAAAAACTAATATTAAAAAGACTATAGTAATATGCCACAAGGACACAACTATATAGCTAGTGGAATAAAATAAAAATTATACAAAAATGTATAATTGTAAAGGCAATCATGCCTCCGCTCGACATCCTGGGTCATCCATTCCATTAATGCAAGGTACATATACATTTAGCAAAAAAATATATATTTGATAAAAAACATTAATAAAAAATCTTTTTTAAAAAGAATCTTTTTTTAAAAAACATTACAGAAAGCAGTTGCTAACGATCAGAGATAAAACAGTTGACATCAAAATCGACGTTCAACCCCCCTGGAACAAGAACCTTAGTCTCATGAATCCAGTGAGATTCTCTGCGACTTATTTGGCGCAGAAAGTTGCCCCCCCTCCAATGTTTGTCAACTCTCTCTATACCCCAGAAGCTTAAACCCCTGGGGTTTTGGTTGTGTACCAGTTTAAAATGCTTTGAAACGTTGTGCGTTTTTATCCCTTTTTTAATATTGTTGACATGTTCCCCTAAGCGAACGTGTAAAGGGCGGGATGTCCTACCAATATACTGTAAGCCACACTCACACTGTAACATATAGACAACCCCAATCGTGGTGCACGTTATGAGTTGTTCTATTTTGTATTCTTTACCTGTGGAGGTGGCTTTAAAACTTTTACGTTTCTTATTGTTACACTTGGAATGCCTGCAGGCTGTGCACCGCCCACAGGCATAAAATCCTGAAAGAAAGGAAAAAAGTCTACTTTCAGAATGTACTGGGGGATCCACTACGCCAGGGGCTAGGCGATCACGTAACGATGGAGCCTTTTTATAGATGAACGACGGACGGGGTGGCAACAGGGGACCCAGCACACGGTCCTGTTTGAGAATTGACCAATTCTTTGATACAAGTTTTTCAAATTGCTTGTGCTGGATGTTAAAATTCAGTACCATTTAAAAATTCGAAACATCTGAACCAGTGTCCTTGACCTTATCGGATATCAGAGTGGCCCTGTCCATGGCCATAACCCTCTCAACCTCACCACTTAATATGTGTGTGTCATATCCTTTTTCTACAAACCTTGATGAAAGTAAGGCAGATTGAGAGAGGAAATCACTATCTCGTGTACAGTTCCGTCTGAGTCTAACAAATTGTCCCCTGGGGATGTTGCAGAGCCATGATTTGTGATGACAACTCCCCAGGGGAATATAAGAATTACGGTCTGTAGGTTTGAGATAGTTACATAATCTGAACCCCTCATCATCTTTCCAAATTTCAAGGTCAAGGAATACTGTTTTTTCTTTACTAAAGTTCCATGACAACTGAATATTCTTGGTGTTATTATCAAGTTTCTGGATAAAAGAGTCCAAACCGGATTGATCCCCATCCCAGATCATGATAAGGTCTATATACCGTTTATAGCACACTAGCTCAGGGGGGCGTTCCCTGAACACTACGTCTTCCTCCCAGTGGGCCATAAACAGATTGGCCACACTGGGAGCAAAACGAGCGCCCATCGCAACGCCCCTTTTTTTAAGGAAAAATTGACGGTTGAACCAAAAATAGTTCTTAGCCAGACAGCCAGACTTTCCAACAAGAATTTTTTATGTTTTTCGGGGAGGTCAGAGAACGTGGATAGGGCCCATTGGACAGAGGCAAGGGCATCCTCATGGCCAATTATAGTATAAAGGGACCCTACGTCAGCTGTGATCAGTATACTAGAAGGAGAGCAGTTAACAGATTCCATGATTTGAATGACATGTTTTGTATCCTTAAGGAAGGCTTCCTTTTTGAAGACTAAGGGCTGAAGGAAGTGGTCAATATATTGACCCAACCTAGAGGATATAGAATCAATACCATTTACTATGGGCCTCCCAGGGGGGTTATTAATATCCTTATGGATTTTCGGGAGGCAGTAAATGATAGGGGTTCTACAAAAGAGGGGATCCAAATAGGAAGCCTCCTTCTTATTGAGAACATTCTAATTTTTCCTTCCTCAATTAGCCAGTGGAGCTCATCCTTGTAGGCCAGCATAGGGTCCCTGTTCAGAACCTGATAAGTATCACGATCTGCCAGTAGCCTGTTGAGTTCTTCCATGTATTTGGACTTATCTAAGATCACCAGACCCCCTCCTTTATCCGCAGGGCGGATAATGATATCATTCCTTGTTTCCAAGGATTTGATACCTTGCCTAATAGGTAGTGGGTCAACAGCCTTTCTAACTCTCATTTTATCCAGATCATTAAACAACATGTTCTTGAATACTTCAAGATACTTGTTATCGGCATTGAGAGGGTTGAAAGTCGATTTATTACGTAAATTGGAGTGATGACCTCCTATCATAGTGGCTGGTCTACTTGAATTAGACAAAAAATACTTTTTCATATTGAGGTGTCGGACAAATTTATGAATATTGACATAGGTGTCAAACTTATTCAAATTCCGAACAGGGGCAAACTTCAGCCCCTTGTCAAGGACTTGAATCTCGCTCTCACTTAAAGCAGCACTGCTCAAATTGTATATCCCTGTTCCTAATGGGGCCTTTGTTTTTTGTAATCGCCTACCCCCTCTAGTTCCTCTCTCTCTTTTCTTTTTCGAGGTGGGCCCGTCATTTGTGGGGGCGGAGTCTGTGGTCGATATTTCCGCCATTCTCCCGGATTGGGCTGGTAAGGCTGCGACCCTCTCCCCGGTCCATTCTGAGCCCCTAAAAAATCCCCTCCCTCATTATTGACCTGCTGTAGTGGTGCAAATCTATTAGATAAGGGTAATTGACCCCCATGCACATAATGGGGTGGGTCTCTTCTGCCCTCATTATTATGATAAGAATATGAACCATCCCCGGGGTGACCCATAATCCTGCTGGTAATACGGATGGTCATAGTCCTCTCTCTCGGGGATATGTGGGGGGCCCCTTCCTCTGCCTCCACCTCTCTTGGAGTTCCCTCTGTTTCCCCGACCTCCTCTGATAGGGGGGGCAGGTGGGAGATGACTATAAGAATTAGGTATGGCAGGGGGTGGGCCTGGGGTGCTAATTGAATGGTAAGGTATGGTTTGAGAGTTGGTCCCGGATAGATAGATATATATTTTTATCAAATATATATTTTTTTTGCTAAATGTATATGTACCTTGCATTAATGGAATGGATGACCCAGGATGTCGAGCGGAGGCATGGGGTTAACACTGATTGCCTTTACAATTATACATTTTTGTATAATTTTTATTTTATTCCACTAGCTATATAGTTGTGTCCTTGTGGCATATTACTATAGTCTTTTTAATATTAGTTTTTTATTCACAGACCCATGACTACTTCATGCAGATAGTGACTTCCTGGTTTGATTGTTTTGACCCTGGTTACTATAGTGATGGGCACATTCAAGCCTATTGTCGCTCGGGAGGAGCTCACAAAGTCACTTCCTGTTCCTGGCTTTGAGTAGTTAGACTGGGTTACCATAGAGAAGGATATACATTTGAGCCCATTGGTTGATGAGGAGGAGCGGATTTGCATATAGGTGGTGTTCTCACGTTCAGCCGTTGCCGCTGATGAAGTCCCGCCCACTTTGAGGGACGTAACGCGTACGGCATTCACGTGCTCCGATCGTGACGTCACCCGCGCTCTCCGCTCGTCCATCCTGTATTGGGACATCCACTCCATCCACACTTTTATCCTCTGCACTGGGGTACAGTGCATTGTAATGTGAGTGCTTTTACTTATTTTAATAAATTGGTTTAGCATCATACAGAGAGCACTAGATCCTTTCTTGAATTTTTTACATGTAATCATCTGCCTGTATGCTGACTATTGAGAGCTGACATTTCCAAGCTGCTGCTGCTGCTGTTGCTGTCCTCCTGTGGTATTGTCCCTGTGAGGGAACTGCTGTTTTTGACCTGACTGATTCACTCAGGGGTCCATCCATTGAGGTGAGCAGCTGGTGTCACTGAAGGTGGAGGTCCATGTGTGTCACTATAGTCACCTTTCGTTTTCCTATGTCACCTGAATCACTGGAGGAATCACTGGATAATTGTCTACAATTGGTTCATGTTGGACTTTTAGTTTAGTTCTTTACATTTATTTTATGCGCTGTACTGCTTTTTCTTTATTTTTCCACCCCTGCCTAAAACTTTTGCACAGTAGTGTACATTGATGAGCTCCTACAGCACAGGCCACAATGCGACCAGGGACTCTGAAGCCTCCAGGTGGTGGGACACTACTAGTTTTTATGGTTGTAAATATTGTGCCCCTTGTGGGTCTTTCAAGCAGGAGGGATCTTGCACATGGATCTTATTTTAGGAGACCATGTTCCTTCCATAAATTCATTTGTGGGGCAGGAAACTGGCCCTGTCTGTTAGGCAACATTCAATTTCTCACTAACTCCTTCAGGAGCTCTTTAATCTGGCACCTTCTTGTTCAAGAATTCTCAGATGCATTTCCATTGTGTTGGAACAGCTGATGAATATCTGTAAGGATTTGCAGAGAGATTAGAGGTCTAGCACTCCGTCCCCAGAGGACTTTTGACTTTCACCTACTACCAAAACAGACAAATTCTCTGAAAAGGAAGCCCAGGCCTCTCTAGTCTCCATCTCAATGGTCCACGTGAGCATTATCACAGGGGTGGTCTATAAGAACCTAAAATTGTCACTACAACAACTTTCTGGGCCTAAGGTGTCCCAAACCAACTCCTTACCATTGCATCCTCACGGAAGACAATCTGTAAAAGGACTGGGCCCGTCTGTATATGGTATTTGCATCTTTCAAGCAGTTTGCACAACATTACCCGATATAACAAAAATTCAACAAAAAAAGTGAGTGGTCTCTACTGTGGGTCCTTCAGTTTGTTATTTAACCACTTCACTACCCGGCCATTGTCAAATGACGTCCACAGATGGGATCTCCCATCCTGGGTGGACGTCATATGACGGCCTGGGCTTCCCGGCCGTCTAGAGGGCACGCGCGTGCCGCGTTGCTCGGGACCCGGAGCGTGTGCGCGATGTCCGCCGGGCACCCGCGATTGCCCGTTAACCGGGCCGGACCGTGGATCTGTGTGTGCAAACACAGATCCACGTCCTGTCAGTTGAGAGGAGACCGATCTGTGTTCCCAGTACAGAGGAACACTGATCGGTCTCCTCCCCTTGTATGTCCCCGCCCCCTACAGTTAGAATCAATCCCTTAGGAAACATAATTAACCCCTTGTGTCCCCCTAGTGGTTAACCCCTTCCCTGCCTGTCACATTTACACAGTAATCAATGCAATTTTATAGCATTGATCGCTGTATAAATGTGAATGGTCCCAAAAATGTGTCCGATGTGTCCGCCATAATGTCGCAGTCACGAAAAAAAATCGCGATCGCCGCTATTACTAGTAAAAAAAAAAAAAAATTATTTTTTTTTTAAAAATGCCATAAATCTATCCCGTATTTTGTAGACGCTATAAATTTTGCGCAAACCAATCAATATACGCTTATTGCGATTTTTTTTACCAAAAATATGTAGAAGAATACGTTTTGGCCGAAACTGAGGATATATGTTTATAGCGCAAAAAATAAAAACCGCAGAGGTGATCAAATACCACCAAAAGAAAGCTCTATTTGTGGGGAAAAATGGACGTCAATTTTGTTTGGGTACAACGTCGCACGACCGCGCAATTGTCGTTTAAAGTGCGACAGCGCTGAAAGCTAAAAATTGGTCTGGGAAGGAAGGGGGTGAAAATGCCCTGTATTGAACCGGTTAAATAAGACGCTTACTGTACTGGTTGACAAATGTGCTGGTGCTTAAAGTCCCTGACTTTTTAAGGCATTTTTTTCCTCAGCTAGTGTGCTTTTGTAACTATTGTATCTATGGAGAGGCTTTGCTGGTATGGGCAAAGCATATGGCAAAAGAACCTAGAGCCTTTCAATGCAGTTCATCGACTAAACAGCACATGGAGATCTTACTTTAAAGTGCTTCTAGAATGCATGAAGGTAAAAACCTTTTTTGCAGCAACCAGCCCCCTTATACTTATCTGAGCCTGATCTTGATGCAGCGATGTGCGTGAGAGCAGTGGATTTTCCGACTCTCTGTCTCCTCATTGGCTCTCACTGCTGTCAATCACAGCCAGTGAGGAAGGAGCGTGGGGGTGGGGGTGAGCCGCACTCTGTGTGTCTTATGGAGCAGGGGGGCAAAGCAAGAAGCACCGGCGGGGGGACCTGAGAAGGGGAGGATTGGGGGCTGCTCTGTGCAAAACCATTTCACAAAACAGGTAAATATAATATGTTTGTTGTTAAAAAAAACTTTAAGTGTTGCGCTTCTGTGTGGGTGGCCTGAGACATTCTCTCCAGCAACTTTCTCCTCTAGGGCTTGTCAGTGCACATGAGCTGGGTGTTGTGGTTTAAATGCTGGTCAGTAGAGCTCCCCTACAAGAAGCAATGCTCAAGATATGTTTATTAAAAAAAATCATAGTAGGAAAGAGCACTCTCCTACCTCTTAAGAAGCAGCAGCAGAAGCCATCTTCATCTAGAACCAAGAACAATTCCTTTCATTCATTTTAGGTATTGGCAGAAAAACTGAAAAATTTCTTTTGCATAATATCCTGGAGCCCCAAGCTCGCCAAAATGGGCTACAAACTTTCCAATCAAAGGGGCACACTTGGCAAGTGGGGTGATGCTTGGTGGCCTTCATAGCTGTATGGATCACAGATATGACCAAGGTATGGGTCCAAAATGTTTCGTCCAGAGGCTACAAGCTAGAGTTTCTCATCTTGCCTCCTCCACACTTAATATTGTTAAGCGTACCTACTGCATCTGATAAAAGAGCATCCTCTTTTGTTGCACTGGACCAGATGGATGCACTCTCAGGAGGTCATTGCCCTTGTTCAGAAATGTTTTATAGTTGCTATTCCAACCTGTTCACAGTGTCAAAGTCCAATAGTGAAGTGTAGCTCATTGTAGACCTGAAGAGCTTGAACAAGAGATTCCCACTCCTTGGTCAGAGCCTTGGTGCATAGGGTGGCTCACATTGTTCCATCGGTACACTCCCCATGAACTCCATGGGAACTTAATCTGATGTTGGGCCTTCAGTGGCTTCTATGTGAACTTATTCAGGATAATTTTCTTCCTCTACTGTTGTGGAAGGTTGCCTTTCAAGTACTTTACAAGGGCATGGTTGCTTTATTAACACACAGCTCCTTCCTGCCTGATGTGGTCTCTACATTTCATTTAAATCAGGACATAGTGTTGCCTTCCTATGTCTGACTTCAAAACATTTTAAAGAGATTGCTCTTGACTGCCTGGAGGTTGAGGTTAATAGTCACGCGGGTCTGTCTCACAGCCACAGACCTTGATTAGTCAATCTGATGCCTTGTACATGCTGTCTGAAGCGACAAGCTTCCTCTGGCTCCTGTTGCCCGCTACTCATGGAATTACTTTTAAACATCCCAATAGTCTAATGCTGTGTACACATGGGCGAACTTTTCGACCGGACTGGTCCGACGGGACGAATCCATCGAACAATCCGACCGTGTGTGGGCTTCAATGGACCTGCAGCGGACTTTTTCGGTCGAAAGTCAGACGGAACATGTTTAAAATCTTTCCGACGGACTCGAGTCCGGTCGAAAAATACGCTGGCCTGTATGCTAGTCCGAGGGACGAAAACTGACGCTACGGCAGCTATTGGCTACTGGCTATCAACTTCCTTATTTAAGTCCGATCGTACGTCATCATGTACGAATCCGTCAGACTTTGGTGTGATCGTGTGTGCAAGTCTGTTCGTTCGAAAGTCCGTCGAAAGTCTGTCAGAAAGACCGTCAGACCCTTGATGCCGAAAAGTCCGCCGGTGTGTACACGGCATCAGAATTAAATTTAAACCTTCTCTTATACCCAGTGAAGTGAACAGCCTCAGATGACATACAGAGATGAAACAAATCCTCCAACATAAGTTTTACATGTATATCTGCTGTCTTTCCCTTTCTATATTCTTTAGAAGGTGCACATAGTGTTAGAATTTTTTTCCTGTTTCAGCAGTGGGAAGGGAGTCTGGGCATACACTGTGTGACAGCTGATTGGAGGAAAGGCACACACACACCCCCGCCACATAGGCAAAGGAACAAAGAAACTTGCAGAGATGTACTGTGAATAGACAAGCTCTCTGCTAATCTATTTATAGCACCCACCCTGACCCAAATTCCTAGCTGCTTTTATCTCCTGTGTCTGAGAACTTGTCAGAAGTTATGCTGCTAACAGAGGAACGGAGCAACAGAAAAACATGGGACTTAGAGCTATGGAGAGAGATACATAGACACTACAGATATATGTGAAGAGGTCAGATTTAATAAATGGGGTTTACAACCACTTTAACTCTCCTGTGTCCTGTGATGTAAGAAAATAGGATTTTGTTATACTCCAAGAAAGGGATTTTACATGTATATATCACAGAACACAGGTCCCTTTCCTCTGGTTTCACTCCGATATTGTTTGCTGACAAAACTGAGGCAATGCTAGGAATGGGAGGAGTTACACTGGGCGTGGTCAAGCTTTTACTAGCTGCCAGTGTCCAATCACCTGGATGTGGAAAATTACGCAATAGTAAGAATTAAGCTGCACTTAAGCTGCACGGCAATTTTTTTCTCCCCATGCAGTGGGGCTGTGCCCCACTGCATGGGTTAACTGCTTGGTTTTGTCTAGGGGATTGGAGAGCAGAGATATACTTACCTAATCCTCCCAGCATAAGACCCTGCAGCTCTTGCTCCCCATGTCCTGGAACACGAAAATGTCAGAAACAGTCCACCGCTGGATCGTGGGGGAGTGGAGGATTGGGGAAGTCTCCCCTTGACAAAAGGAGCAGTTAACCCATGCAGTGCGGGAACAGCCCCAGGGCATGGGAAAGAAATGCCCAGAGTTCAGCTTTAACTCTCCTGTGTGCAGTAATTTATTTAAAAAAAGGGATTTTATAGGTATTCAAAAATCCCATTTTAATAACGTAAACTCACCTTCAAGAGCAGTTCATTTATTACTGATGTGTTATTTGAATTGGTTGCCAACTTTGATCTAGTTTAATGTATTTTAATGGCTTTTCTGATATTTTACATTTTGAAAGATTGAACAAAATTCAGTTTGATGTCAATATGTTTTCACGATTTAATTAAAATTACCATCAAGTGTTCTTTTTAAGCTATACAAAATAGACTTAACAAGCTATATTATTTTCAAAAGAAATGTTTTTTGTAAAAATGAACTTTGATTACAGGCAAATAGGAAGCGAATGTAGAAATGTCTGTGTTTTAAAAATACCTGATAAACAATTAACTTAATCAGTTCATCTCCTGAGACTGAAGGTAAGAGAGATTATGTGAATTTCCTAAAGATCAAATCAGAGCTACTGAACACGTGCTTGGCAACAAAACTATGTCAAAGATTTGCTCCCTATACTGTAGTATAGAGACAGTAAATTGGTATATTTCCGCAAAAGGTCTGCATATATTCACTGCATACAGTATTTTCAAATGATGGTGTGATTGTATGCTTATTAGGTTTTTTTGTTTATTTGAAAATAACAAAGATCACTACTGTGTATCTGTGGTTTTGTGCCAAGACTAAGTAGTAGCTAGTTTGAAATTCAGTAATTCCCTAGTCTGCAAACCTAGAAATGCATTTATTCAAATAATCGAATGCTTTCTAAAATGGGGTGGGGGGGCGCGCTTCTTGGCCTGGCACAGCATAGGGTAAGAGGTGTCTAGCTGCAGCTCTGCCTAGCATTGATCTGTCACATTGTCTAGCACACAATACAATACCTTTGATCCTGCTCCAAAAGCAGTACCTTGGATTATCTGGGTGATTCTCTACTTCCTAGATCCTTCATGTCACTTCAAAATAATGCCTTTGTGGTTTGTAGCCTCCTGGACAAGTACTGCCGGATGGACAAAGATAGTGGCAAAAATATGCTGGGAGATAGAGAGGCTGAAACCCAAGACTCCAATTCATCATCATCTGGCACAGGAAAAGTACTTGAAGCTAATTCTACATGCCAGAATGCTTTGACCACTAAGAAGAAGTTTAAGTTATTCTAAAGACCCGGTTTTTATATTTTTAAATAACAAACATGTCGTAAGTACAGTACCTGCTCTGTGCAATGGTTTTGCACAGAGCAAACCCTATCCACTTCTTCTTGGCTCCTGGTCCCTCCCCCCGACTGAGTGCCCCCATAGCAAGCCTCTTAGTATGGGGGAACTCGTGTGTGCTTGCTCCCGAGCTGGCTCTGTGTGTCTATAAGACAAACAGAGTGTGGCTTGGCCCCGCTCCCTCTTCACTGGCTTCTGCAGCTGTGTTTGAGCTAGTGAGGAGAGAGAGAGAGACTTTGCTCTTGGGTACATGGCTGGATCAAAATCAGATTCAGGTAAGTATAAAGGGGGGCTAGAGGGGATGCTGCTTTAGAACCACTTTAAGATAAAATATTTCTTGATCCTGCAAGGCTTACAGAAACTGAGAGATAGAGTCACAGAGATTGAAACTAGGGTTAGTGCGCTTGAAGATCGATTGAATCCTTTAAGCAGGTATCTAAATGACTTCACCTCCAACTATAGACTTTGCAGCAGAAAAAAACAGAGGGGTCTGATCCTGTGGAATCTCTCTGCTTATGGCAGAGAGAAATTCTCTCCCACCTTTATGGTGGAACAAGCCGTCTAACAGCAAGATCCTCACCACCAGGGAGACCTCCCTATCTTTCTTTTTTTTTTTTCAAAATAATTTATTGAGATAAACAAGGACACACAATCGCAATCCATCATTGAGACAGCAACTATATTGTAACTCTGTTTCACCCCCATCCCCCTCTTGACACACAAAACGCACCTTTCAATATCAGTAGAGTGTCCTCCCATTACCTAACATGTATACCTCATGGACACAATCCACTTTATTAAATCCACTATATTAAAGTAGTAATCGATCTAAAATCAGGCCTGGAGTATCTAACCAAGAAGACCATAGGGCATTGAACTTGGCAGGACTACCCCAGTGCTGAAAATGATTTTTCCAACCTTAGAGCATCTCCCATTTGGGTAATCCATTCTCGTAAGGTAGGAGGGTCTATCGCCTTCCAATGTCTGAGGATAAGCTTATGTGCCTGGATGAGGGCCCTAGCTATGGCTTGTTTGGGGTTTTCCGCTATGGAAAGGTCATCTAGGATTCCCAATATGCAGAGCTTTAGGTCTAACTGGATATTGACTTGAAATGCCCTGTTAATGGTATTAACAACCCCCGACCAATAGAAATGTAACTTAGGGAAATGTCACAGAAGGTGGATAAGATCTCCATGGTTCTTAGAACATCGAGTACACTCAGGGTCATCTCTTACTCCCATTCTATATAGTCTTGCAAGCGTATAGTGCACCCGCAAAACAATTGGGACAGCCGCTGTGCCACATTAGGAGAGCACAACTGCTCCACCTGAAGAGCTTCCTCCCTCTGCTCCTCCTCAAATGTGCCCACATCTCTTTCCCAAATGGCCACCACTTTAGATGAAAAGCCTTTCAGGTGTACAAATAAGAGCCTAGAATAACTCAGTGATATAAATCCCTTGTATTGGGAAACTTCTATCATATAATGGAATATGGGGGCCGGGGACTGCACCAATAATACTCCTTCCGACTGTGCTCTAACTGCTCAATTCTCAATTGGATTTAGGTCTGGATTTTGACTGGGCCATTCTAACACATGAATATGCTTTGATCTAAACCATTGCATTGTAGCTCTGGCTGTATGTTTAGGGTCATTGTCCTGCTGGAAGGTGAACCTCCGCCCCAGTCTCAAGTCTTTTGCAGACTCTAACAGATTTTCTTCTAAGATTTACCTGTATTTGACTCCATCCATCTACCCATCAATTCTGACCAGCTTGCCTGTCCCTGCTGAAGAAAAGCATCCCCACAACATGATGCTGCCACCACCATGTTTAATTTCACTTTTTTTTCCTATTTCCTTTATTTCCTATACCCTGTTTGATATGTTTTCTTGTTATTCCACCTATATGACAGAAATGTATGTTTGTCAAATGATAAGCTAATATAGATATCAAAATCTCAGTGTTTGGTGATACATGTACTGTACATTGTATAATTATATGTTCATTTAAACTTTTACTTAAATTTCATATTCGTTTTCTATGACTTTGATTTTGTCCCTTTTTTATTCCGGTTCTCTCTCTTTCTTTTTCCTGTTCTAGGGCCGCCAGGATCTGATGGTTTCCTGCCTGAGGGTCCCCCCCAGTTGCAGCCGCTGCTCTATGGGGCCACCTGGAAGATGTCAGAGTTTGTCCCACTGCCCGGCGCGTGGGGGTCCTTGTCGACCCCCTCCACTGGGGGCCGCCTTGGACAACCACAGCCTTCGGGGCCACGGGTTCCCGTGGGCTCCTATCCTGTTTGTGTTCCACCTTGGAGCGCAGAGGGATGGCTAAAATGCGTGTCGGTGGCGCGATGACACGTGACCCCGCCCTCGGGCAGGCTTGCACCGCACATTACCGAGCCAGGGATCCCATAAGCCATATTCTGGCGCCATAGTCCCTTCCCTTGGCTGAGCTGCTTCCAATTGCGCTTGACATGACTGGAACAATCAAGGCCTTGTATATACTGGCATCCTGGGCTTCATTTGTGAGGCCTTGGGATTGCCAGAAGGACACACACCACACGCAGTCTGTCAACCAAAAACAAAGTATGTCAGGAGTACAGCTAGATGTCCCTCTTCCCAGCATCACTTTTGTGGCTTTGACTACACATGGCTTTTGCTGATATCTAAAGACATATATACATATACATTTAATGTAAAAACTTTTAAAAACTTGATTACTATGGAAATACTACTATTAAGGTATCCATTACTCTTGTATATACATCTTATACTACAACATTGTGCCCTCATCTTTACCACCCAATTGATTGCTGGTCAATAATAGGCTGCAACCTTTGTTCCTATGTCTAGGGGTCCTCGTAGTTGAGACATCTGCTGTCTTCATCTGTTGTGTTTGCATTCCTTCATTCCACTCTGAGCCTATTCGGCTGTGCTGTGCCACTTGCGGGCAGCTAATTATATTCCTGGCTCACCATCCCACTAGCCTATGCATTTTTTTTGTAAGTATAGGTTGAACATTTGATATTAAGCAGCTGTGGAATTATAGGCATACTCACTTAAATTTAGATATGTCTCACTAATGTATACACTATATATTTACTATGACCCAAATGGCATAAAAACCTCAGAAGAAGGACCAGTATAGGTCTGAAACATGTCAGGTGTATCCGCCAGTATGCAATTTTGTTAGCCCACATATCTCTAGGGGCAGCTTGCTTTATATACAGACACATGTATTTGGGGACAACATTTATATATTTTTGTATTGATGTATTTTTTATGATGCCAATATTTTTATGAATTTATTGTAATAAACTTTACCTATTTTACTTACCTACTTGGTCTGTCTTTTAAAGTCCGGAGGGGTCAAACCATGCCATTTAGGCACCAGGTCTCTATTTTTTTGTTGTTTCTATTTGGATCAGACAGACCACGTATATTATACACCCACCCATTCCTCAAATTTGCTACCATGGTGGGGGGGGGGGGTGCATTGTGATGTGGAGTATTAGTTTTCTGCCATACATAGAATTTTGCTTTTAGGTAAAAAAGTTACATTTTGGTCTCATCTGACCAAAGCACTGTCTTCCACATGTTTGCTGTGTCCCCCACATGGCTTCTTGCAAACTGCAAAGGGGACTTCTTATGGCTTTCTTTCAACAATGGCTTTCTTCTTGCCACTCTTCCATAAAGGGCAGATTTGTGGAGTGCACAGCTAATAGTTGTCCTGTGGACAGATTCTCCTACCTGAGCTGTGGATCTCTGCAGCTCCTCCAGAGTTACCATGGTCCTCTTGGCTGCTTCTCAGTCTAATGCTCTCCTTGCCCAGCCTGTCAGTTTATGTGGACGGCCATGTCTTGGTAGATTTGCAGTTGTGCCATACTCTTTCCATTTTCAGATGATGGATTGCTCCATAAGATGTTCAGAGCTTGGGATTTTTTTTATAACCTAACCCTGCTTTAAATTTCTCCACAACTTTATCCCTGACCTGTCTGGTGTGTTCCTTGGCCTTTGTGATGCTGTTTGTTCACTAAGGTTCTCTAACAAACCTCTGAGGGCTTCACAGAACAGCTGTATTTATACTGATATTGAATTACACACAGATGGACTCTATTTACTAATTAGGTGACTTCTGAAGGCAATTGGTTCCACTAGATTTTAGTTAGGGGTATCAGAGTAAAGGGGGCTGAATATTAAAGAACGCCACACTTTTGAGATATTTATTTGTAAAAAAATCTTTGAAAATAAATGATCATTTTCCTTCCACTTCACAATTATGTGCCATTTTGTGTTGGTCTATCTCATAGAAAAATCCCTATAAAATACATCAAGGGGTATGAATACTTTTTCAAGGCACTGTAAGTTTACTGGGGCCAAACAGGGACTGTGTGCACTTAACATCAAATATGCAATGCTGTACCCTGCTCGGCTGCAAGTCAAGGATGTGACAGTACAGTTTTCTTTAACCACCCTGAGGATGTTTTTAACTAGCTTGAGAATTTTTAGAAGACCTCCTGAATGATTTATGCCGATACTACTGTGAGATGAGCTAATAAGGCCCTGTTCACACTCCCCTGTAGGGCAGAGGACAGGGGTGTACACAAGCCATTGCCTCTGTGATTTGCTTCATAGTCGTGACAAGAATTAAACCCCCTGTTGCATTTGTCAGTCAGTACTGCATGCTGACAATGACCTATTCAACTAAATTGGGCTGTGCCGCAACAGGATACAATGGTGTAAGCATTTAGGGGTTAAAACAGGCAGTGAGGAGGAGAAATAATATTTCCTCACGACCTGTCAAACACCTTCTAAAGAGAAATCCACCATGGATCACTTCTTACAAGTGTGAGGCTTCATGCACACGGGACATTTTTACAACCTCTTCTGAACGATTTAACTTGACAGATAGTAACTCACGCTTAAAACGTCCATTTTACCGCGTTTACATGCAGCGTTTTGCCACGTTTGTATTTTTTTATTTTTAATGCTTCTAAATAGCCAAAAATTATAAACGCCTGTAAACGAAAAGCGGCTAAATGCGAGTTACCGCATTTAGCCACATTTAAAGTGTTTGGCACTTGAAATGCCTCTAAACACAGCTTCTGAACCCATTTTTTTGCATTCCAAAAAAAGCCTCTAAAAACTCAACTGCCTAGAAACTATAAACTAACCTGTGTACATGTACTGAGCAGATAACAGAGGAGAGTTCAGGAGCAGTTGAAAAAAATGCCCAACTGCTTCTAAACGTCCATTTAGCAGCAGCAGTGTACAACATGAGGCCTAAACTAGCCCTATTAGAGTAGAAAGCATGAAACCTCCAACACTTGCCAATAAAATGCATAACTTTACACACCTTGCACACCTGGGTGTTTTTAGATCCCTTTTGTTACAATATTATTATACAGGATTTATATAGCACCAACAGTTTGTACAGCGCTTTACAATATTGTGTATTTAATGAACACTTTAAAGTCAAATGTTTGTAGACATCTGACCATTACTACTGTATGCATTTGCTGGATATCCCAAAATGTTGGCATGAATTAGAACATCTGTGCCCATTTAGTCAAAAGAACATTTGTATGTTCAGTGTCTGACGTTGGATCAGAAGATCAGGCTCACAATTGGCATTCCAATACATCCGAAATGTGGTTTATATTGTTGTGATCAGGGCTCTGTGCTGGCCACTTGAATTCCTCCACACACTAATGCCCCATACACACGATAGGATTTTCCGACAGAAAATGTTTGATAGGAGCTTGTTGGAAGTTCCGAACGTGTGTAGGCTCCATTGGACATTTTCCATCTGAATTTCCGTCACACAAAATTTGAGAGCCGGTTCTCAAATTTTCCCACAATGAAATCCGTTGTCGTAAATTCCGATCGTGTGTACACAATTCCGATGCGCAAAGTGCCACACATGCTCGGAATCAAATAGAAGAGCAGCAATGGCTATTGAACTTCATTTTCCTTGGCTCGTCGTACTGTTGTACGTCACCGCGTTCATGACGTTCGGAATTTCCGACCAACTTTGTGTGACCGTGTGTATGCAAGACAAGTTTGAGCCAACATCTGTCGGAAAAAAAGCATGGATTTTGTTGTCAGAATGTGCGATCGTGTGTATGCGGCATTAGCCTGCCAAACAAGACTCTCACCTATATAAGCTATCATGAGTGCTGCAAATAGATATATCCATCCCATACATGATTTGTAGCAGGAAGCAGTATGTGGCCTATAAACCACTGATTTTGGTAACCACATTTCTAATGTTAATCCTTTTCTACAAAAATTGCATATAGTAAAAGGTACTATTTGGATACATGCAAGTATTATTGTTTTCAATATTCTTGCTTGCCAAAGGGCTTCAAAAGCAAGAAACTTTCTTTATAGTAGCTTACTGGAATTTGATTTTAATTTACTATGTTTCTTTAACTTATTTTAAATTGACAAGTTTTAATTTTAATAAGCAATGCTTTCATTTGTCCACACAACATGTTTCAAATCAACCTGTTATCATGACACGTTGACAGTATGGGTTTAAATACGCAAAATAATACCCTATTAAATTAGGTCGGATCTCAAAATAATATTAATATTATTCAGGACTTTGGAGTAATTCTTCAATTACTTTCACATGCAGCTATGATTGCTCGGGAATTTGAAAATGTATTTTTGGAAAACCAATAACTAACAACAGAAGCTACTGAATATAAATCCAGAAATACACAGAAAACAGCCTCATTTAAAGCTATTCTCTGAACTGCTTATTTCAACAAGAAAAATATACTGGAAGGATAAAACAGGGCAGGAAGTGGTGAGAGGGATTTACAATTAAAAATTAATATTCTGGACGTGGGCTTTAAATCATTTTTTGTTTTTTTAAAAAGGGCTTCTACTACAAATTGTGTCTGTCAGGGAAGCTAGAATGAGATAAACTGTACATAAAACTACTCTAAAGCAACAATTGCTTTTGTATAGTGGTACTACAAAGCTTATATATAGTGTTTTTCCTCCTTTAACCTTAGTGCTCCAACTTGTCTTTAGCCTAGGTTCACACTGATGCGTGTTTGAAATCGTGTGAGTTCAGGTGAACTCACGCGATTTCAAACTGGCGATGCAGTCCCACTTCGGGGGCGATTTGACAGACATCTGTACGGGTTCATGCATGGGTCTCTATTCAAATTGCCCCCAAAGTCGCCAAAGGTAGTACAGGAACTAATTTTGGGATTCAGACAGTGCCATTGCCGGCAATAGCCCCCGATTTGTCTTGCGATTTGACATGTCAAATTGCATGCCAAATCGGCCCAATGTGAACGTGGGCTTACACTGAATAGGACTAACACCTAAAAACACATTTTACCTACAAGTTAACACTGGGACCAACACAAATGAATGCGGGTCTTTATAGACTATTTCGCTCATTGTGGTACAATACAGTTCAGTGAAATAAATGGTCCTTGCAATTATATGTACTATAGAGGACCATATGACTGAATTCTTGTAATGATACACTACATCATGTTTTACTGTATGGTTATGCAGCCTTTACTTTTTTGGACTTGTGCGGCAAGGATGTACAGTATCTCACAAAAGTGAGTACACCCCTCACATTTTTGTAAATAACACTGAAGAAATGACACTTTGCTACAATGTAAAGTAGGGGTCTACTCACTTTTGTTGCCAGTGGTTTAGACATTAATGGCTGTGTGTTGCATTATTTTGAGGGGACAGCAAATTGACACTGTTATACAAGCTGTACACTCACTACTTTACATTGTAGCAAAGTGTCATTTCTTCAGTGTTGTCACATGAAAAGATAGAATAAAATAATTATAAAAATGTGAGGGGTGTACTCACTTTTGTGAGATACTGTATATTGTCACCCTACTTACCCTGTTTCCCCGAAAATAAGACCTAGCGTGATTGTCGGTGATGGCTGCAATATAAGCCCCACCCCCCAAATAAGTCCTAGTTAAAGTCCTTGTAGGTCTTATTTTCAGGGTAGGGCTTATTTTCGGGGAAACAGGGTAGGGCTTATTTGGGGGGTAGGGCTTATATTGCAGCCATCACTGACAATCACGCTAGGTCTTATTTTCGGGGAAACAGGGTATTTACCTTATATGCAGAGTTCATCATGCGAAATGCCAGGATCAATAAATTACAAGCCGGAATTAGGATTGTCGGAAGAAATATCAACAACCTGAGATATGCAGACAATACCACACTAATGGCAGAAAGTGAAGAAGAACTAAAGAGTCTCTTAATGAAGGTGAAAGAGGAGAGTGCAAAAGCTGGCCTGAAATTGAACATTAAGAAAACTAAGATCATGGCAATTGGTCCCATCACTTCTTGGCAAATAGAAGGAGAAGAAATGGAAACAGTGACAGGCATTGCGTCGCTCTCCCCCTATGGGGAATGGATGAAGGGGGAGGCGTGCCTGCACCTGTGACACATTTGGGTAAATTAGTTCCTTTATAAATTACTTTGGCAGTGTGGGAGGTTCAGTGGTACTGCCTGGTCCCACCGGACGCTCCTGTGTTGCTGGAATATGGATTGATTGGTAAGAACTCTTATTTTCCTCACTGTCCCCATGATGTGTGGCCCACATCATGTCTGTGTCACCCCTTTCTAATTCTAACAACCACTTTGATTTTTTTATTGTGATATTACAGAATTTATTTTCGATCCGCTTGCCCTTTTGATTTAATCGATTGGTTTCACAATCAAGGTAATGCTCTCTCATACACCCTTTCACTACGTGTCACCTATATTTCACCTTTTTATGGTTTTCATGGTTTTTGCTTTTTTCACGCTATCACTTGTTCACTTCTACCCCTCACTTCTGCTCCTCCGGGCCCCTTGGTGGGCCTCTCTTACACCATATGGTTTTTTATGCACACACATCCTATTGTCATTATCCTCTAGAATTTGGACGTTTGTAATGGGAGTCGGTCCATACCTTTTCGTTGTCCGTGTTATATATCCTTGTCATTTTTGTTGTGCATTTCTCTTTTTCCCCTTCTTCTTTTCTTCTTTCTTCCCTCTCACTTTTGATCCCTCACCTTCCTCCCTGCCCCTTTTTACATTCCCTTTCTTCCCCTTTTCATTTTCCCTTTCCCCTCCCCTTTTTCCCTCCCCCCCACATTCCCTTCCTTCCCCTTCCCCATTCCGTCCCATCCTCCCCTTTCTTTTCCCGTACCATTCCTCCCCTGTCTTTCCCCACCTCACCCCTTCACGTCTTTCCTCTGAGCTTCTCTATATGGACCTACACTCATCCCATGCCCGCCAACACCCCTAGCTATTTGTCCAATAATAACCCAAATATGATACATTCCTTCTTGCCCTTAGGAATTTCCTTTGGAGCCGATTACTTAGTACAATTGTTATTCCATCGCAGGTGCAGTGCATGCCCCTCTTCTCCCTCAATTCTTGGGGATATCTAGCGTGTGATTCCTTGTAAGGCATGAGTGTGTGACATTTGCTCCTCTTATGACTGGCCTACCCAAAAGGAGATTGAGGATATACAAGAGGGCAATTCCTCCATATTATGGCCACCTGTAACCATTGAGTACATCGTGACTGGTAAACATGCAATATATGGATCCGTTCATATATTCCTTTTCTCTTTTCTCTTTTATTTTTGAAACATTTTTGACACATGTTTACATCTTTACAGTTGTTATATATCTATCCTCTGAAGAAGACCCACTGGGGTCAAAACGCGTCAGTTTCTACACATAAGATCTTTGTGCTATTGTATCATTGCTGTTTATGGTGTAACCTATTGCGCACTACCCTTTGTCATTGGCATTGTTTTTTTATTATTTTTGTACTCCAGTTCATGTCCTGACTTTTTGATGTCAGTATTTATATACTTTTTTGTACCAATAAAATTATTTATTACCTACCTTTTTCTGTACTGTGTAAAATCACACTACTGGCTGCTCTAAAGCCCCGTTAGGGGTAATTCCCGTCTTTTTAACTTACTACCTGTGGTGCGCAACCCTTTTGCCTGTACTCCTATGCGTGTCTGCCTTCTCTCCCCCCACAGTGACAGGTTTTATCTTCCTAGGCTTTAAGATCATGCAGACGGTGACTATAGCCATGGAGTTAAGAGGCGCTTGCTTCTTGGGAGGAAAGCAATGGCAAGCCTAGACAACATTATAAAAAGCAGAGACATCACCCTACCGACAAATTCAAGAACTTAGTATCAACACAGAGTGGTACTGCGGATACATAAGAAGTACTATGTGCCACGTCCCATAATTGGATAGTATACAAGAGGAATTTGTGGGTTTGGACTTTATAGGCACGATAACAAGTATTGTATAGTTAATTAATTTATTCTATGTCTAATAAATTTTAGTTTTTAACTATACAATACTTGTTATCGTGCCTCGCCCATCCTCTGGAATTCCCTACCCCAATCTGTCAGACTGTCTCCAAATTTATCCACTTTTAGGCGATCCCTGAAAACTTTCCTCTTCAGAGAAGCCTATCCTGCCTCCATCTAACAACTGCACTATTTCCTCCATTAGCTCATCCCCCACAGCTATTACCCTTTTGTATAACTTGACCCTCCCTCCTAGATTGTAAGCTCTAACGAGCAGGGCCCTCTGACTCCTCCTGTATTGCATTGTATTGTGCTTGTACTATCCTCTCTAATGTTGTAAAGCGCTGCGTAAACTGTTGGTGCTATATAAATCCTGTATAATAATAATAATAATAATAATATAAAGTCCAAACCCACAAATTCCTCTTGTTCAATACCCTACCGACAAAGTTCTGTATAGTCAAAGCTATTGTATTCCCAGTAGTAACCTAAAGCTGTGAAAGTTGGACCATAAGGAAGGCCAATCGCCAAAGAATTAATGCTTTTGAGCTATGGTGTTGGAGAAGACTTGTAAAAGTCCCTTGGATGGCAGAAAGATTAAACCAGTCAATCTTGAAGGAAATAAACCCTGAATATTCACTGGAAGGACAGATCCTGAAGCTGAAACTTGAATACTTTGGCCACCTAATGTGAAGAGAGGACTCATTGGAAAAGGCCCTGATGCTGGGAAACATGGAAGAAAAAAGGAGAAGAGGACGACAGAAAACAAGATGGATAGATAACTTCATGTTCATTGTTTCGATGATGCTAAGCAAGCTTCGGGAGGCAGTGGAGGACAGAAAAGCCTGGCACGCTATGGTCAATGAGGTCACGAAGAGTCGGACATGACTCAATGACTGAACAACAACAATAAAAAACAGAAAATATGCATCAGAACAAATTAAAAGCCTTCATTAAAGCCCAGCTCGAGGCTTGGATCCCACCCCTTGTTTTTCTCACCCACGCACCAGGGCGTAGAACACCTGATCTGCATAATTTTTCCAGGTCTGTGCCTCATAAAGTGTTGAGGCTCCTTGGTCAGCATGACAGCCAAGCAACTAAAATTTCCAAAAGCAGAGGTCAGCAGTTTTGACTTCTGTATTATTTCAGTGCAAGTTTTTTTTTAAAGGGCTCTTACAGACTAAGGCAGCCCATAGACGGGGCAAATTACTTTTCTGCAGGAAAGAAATTCACACGATTCCCCCATCAACACAGACAGTGCTGACAGGGGAATCCCTCCTGCCGAGCATAATTGTCTTCTCCCAGTGGGGGGAAGGGGGGTGTACTGTAATTATCGCTTGCGGCTATAGTAGAATCTGGCAAGCTGGTTGTACCCAAGTTGATCGATTGATCAACTTGCTACATTCAGCCTGCCCATTAATGGTTTGAATCTTGGCCGCTTCCTGCTAAACAGGCCGAGATTTGAACCGTGCATGGCCGGCCTAAGCCAATTGGGAGCAGGTAGGAAAAAGTAGGAGGAAATTAGATGCTCCCCAGCAATCTTCACGTTAAGGTCAGTGCAACATGGACAATATTGACCCTAGGTTCATATCTTTGCGTTTTTGTGGCCCCCGTTTGCATATGCACCTTTTTCAAATCGTTGCCCGCAGGGAAGTTGCATGGTCATTTTGACCATGCAATTTCCTTGCAGTTCCTGAAACCTGCAGCCACACTGGGATTTTACATGCGTGGGGGTTTCCATTCAAAATGAATGGCAGCCCCACGCGTTCTCACGGCAGCTCATTTTTATTGCGAGTGTGAGAATCTCTGCGATTCTCACACCCGCAGCCACATGCATAAGTGTGAACCTAGCCTGAATCTCAAAGACTAAAAAAAAATTCTAGTGAAAAAAATTTGCTCTTATGTGCTATTTCATGAGATTATTGCCTAACCATTGGGAGATTATTATCCCATGTCATATACTTGAATTGGGAAAAGTCAGCCAAAGATCCTCTAAATAATGGACTGTTGAGCAAATAATCCCCCACTGCTGTTGAAGAGAAGGGATTAATCGCTAATATTCTCTGTTTGCAACCGCCACTATCATTTGTGTGATTGACTGGGACATTGTCTTAATATCTGCCTGCCGCTTAACAAGCTAGCAACCACCACTATCATTTGTGTTATACCAATATTGTGTAGTGGCACATGCAGACTGTTTTGGACGAGTGCCTCTTAAAGCATTTAGAAACCCAATATTTCATATATATGTAATGTGCCTGCTGTACCATATACTTGTATGAAAAAGTATCCTGTTCTCTTTGTATTGCTTCCTTTGTGTGAAATCCTTGTTGTTCTTGTTAGCCCCTCTGCTTTCCTACTAAAAACTGACCACACTGATCAGGTGAACACATCGTGGTCAGTTCAATCCCTAGCTATGCCTGGGAACTCGACTGGTATATGGGTAAATCTGCGCACAGGGTACAAGTACAGAAAATTGATTAAAGAAAGAACTGCTGCCTCTACAGGTACACCACCACTTGAGTGGAGTGTGCTAAAATGAATATGAAGGAGAATGTAGGTGTGGCGCTGTTCTAATTAGGAGAAAGAGTGTTTTATAATAAAGCTGCTGTGTTACACCCTCTGTAGTCCTCCAAACCAGATATGAATGGTGAGGAGATTAATAAACAGAATGCCAAAAGAATGTATAGATGATGAGTTGTCAGCAGGAGGTACCTAAACCAGTGTTGTGTGCACCCCCAACAGGGTGTGATACCTTAAACCAATATACAGATATACTATCTGTGAAAAAAAGTCCAGTGCTTGCTGAGAAATAATATTTTTAAAAGAACTTCTTGTTTAGGTGCCAGCTAGTGATAGTGCTCCTTAGTCGTGCTCCTAATGTGCATGCACTCACCAAATAGCCTCACCCCCACAGGGGTACTGCGCGGTCACAGTATCTGCCACTGTGTAGCCATCCTTAGCAGCCCTGGTCCTGTGCTTTAAATGTTGTTAGCAACGTTTTATTTGTTCATCATGTGGAAGAGAAGGGATGCTCATAGCGTAAAACCATTTTAAAATTTATTTATTAAACAAAAAATGTACTCACATTTTGTATAGATATAGTAAGCATGAAAACATGAGTGAATGGATGCCGTCAGAAACCTATACTCGGCTGACCAGAGGTGATGCAAGGCGTTCGCAACCCGCCTTACGCGTTTCGTCAGACATCAACAGGAGCATCCCTCTTACTACACCTCCCGTCCTTAAGTAGCATGCAGTGTCCTCAATGCGATTGCACACAATTTGCATGGATATTTGTACATATGCAATAATGCTCTATTATAGTTGATCAGAGGGCTTAGTGACATTGTGTTAAAATAAGGTCACCGCATACTATCATTCAGGACGCATTATTCTGCTGGCATGTACACAACATTAATCACACGTTACCAATATTAAAAATAGGTATATCAAGACATGATTGAAATTATACATAATTAAAATTGAATTTGGTACGAAACATAAAAATAAAAAAATACATGAAATTAGTAATAATAAAAATAAATTGGAAAAGTAGCATCAATGTGGGCTCTATATATTCAGATCATATCTTTCAAGACTTGATACAGTCCACAATGTGAATTATTTTGAGTTAAGGGTCAGATGTAATATATTCCAAAAACCCTAATAATATGTTATTTTTAGTACATTTTACATGGAATGTCATCTTTTATATTGATGTGTAATAATTATCCAACTCGGACTTCAAGTAAGTTGAAGAGTCTGGTGCTAGTATGTTTTAAAAATTGGTAAGAAGTCACCTGACCTTAAAAATAGGATCCATTACAAGCTTCTGTTATTTTTGTTCCTCACAGTGGATAAACAATATAAGAATAAAGGGACTAAGTCCCGTTACAATGACAATGTTCTTTTCATATTGTTCCTATAATATGGAGGGAAAATTACATTTTTTAGAATATACTACATCTGACGTTTTTTCAGAATATATCACATCTAACCCTCACATACAGGATCCACCACAAAGTCTTAATTTTTATAATATAAGGGTAGTTTTTTGGAATCTAACACATCTGACCCTTATAAATAGGATGCCTCTTAAGTTTGTGTTGTCCTAGTTCTATATAGTTGATTAAAATATCAGAATGCACTCCCTGCCATAATTTAAATAATTTATATATACTAATTTATAATAATCCCTGCTATAATTTAAATAATTTATGATATATGTTCACCAGGCCTTGACAGATATGATAAGAATAAATGTAAACCATACTAAAAATCCTTTAGATGTCACTCTCTCTTTTATGTCAATATAAGTTTACTGGTTTTGGAAATATGTAGTATGAAATATGCACCATGTATTATTATATGTAATTTCCATATACAAATTTGCGTGCAGCCTAAATAGGTAATTCCTTGTAATCACAATATCCCCCTCTTCATCTTCAATTTTTTTCCATCCCTAAATAGATTTCAATTGGTCCCATTGGAAACCCAAATTCTCCTCTTTCTCTGGATAATAAGAAATATTCTATATAATATGTCCAGCTTATCATCGATCTCTGTTCATTTTTATCCACTAGGTGGAAGACCTCAGTTTTTATAATTATTTTTATTTTTTATTTATTTCTATTTTTTTTCAATTTATTTTTATTATTACTAATTTCATGTAATTTTTTATTTTTATGTTTTGTACCAAATTTATTTTTATTTATGTATATTTTCAATCATGTCTTGATATACCTATTTTTAATATTGGTAACGTGTGATTAATGTTTTGTATATGCCAGCAGAATAATGCGTCCTGAATGATAGTACACTAAGCCCTCTGATCAACTATAATAGAGCATTATTGCATATGTACAAATATCCATGGATGTTTGTTGAAATAGGGAATCTGTAAATATTTATGGACCTGGTTTTCAGCTCCAATCTTCATTGCAGCAAAGCAGACGAAACGCGTAGGGCGGGGTTACGGATCTATACAAAATGTGAGTACATTTTTTGTTTAATAAATAAATACATTTTAAAACGGTTTTACGCTATGAGCATCCCTTCTCTTCCACATGATGAACAAATAAAACGTTGCTAACAACATTTAAAGCACAGGATCAGGGCTGCTAAGGATTGCTACACAGTGGCAGATACTGTGACCATGCAGTACCCCTGTGGGGGTGAGGCTATTTGGTGAGTGCATGCACATTAGGAGCACGAATAAGGAGCACCATCACTAGCTGGCACCTAAACAAGAAGTTCTTTTAAAAATATTATTTCTCAGCAAGCACTGGACTTTTTTCTAGAGCACAAGTCAGCTTGTTAAAGTCTACAGCTCATTTGTTAGCACTGGACACTTTCTGAGCACTAGGCACTTTTGATAAATGCACCTTTACTAAGTTATTTCCACTGTTAAGTATATTTATATTAATTTTTTGTAGAATGTATTATTAACTATTTTTGTTAAATGTATGATATTCCAATCACAATATTGGGAATAACATATGTTTTAGTTCATAATCACACTATTGGGAATAACATACGTTTTAGTTCATAAGACTTCATATTTTAATAAGCACACCTTTTCCCTACTGGTTAGGCAGCCAGAGGGTGTAACACATCTTGGACACATTTCTTTATTAAAAACACAACCAGTTTTTAAACACTAGGAGTTTGCCAATTTATCCTTTTCTGGCTGCCGACACCAAATTTGCTAAGCGGTTGCCAGAGGGTGCAACACAACCTAGACACATTTTCTTTATTACCATATAGTGTCACATTTGGACATCAGCTTTTACCCCAAATATCAGCACCGGTCTTATATAGAGGATTTAGCACCATTATAGGAAAGCCATTATTGGTGTTCCCCTTATGCACATGTATTCCTTTTTATAAAAATCCGGACGTGGAAATTAGGGGGTAACACACCTGAATACCATTTCACTGGACACCACACCCTGTGGGGAGTATATGCATACTGATACTGATATCTACCCATGTACTCCCTCCTCTGACTTTAGCCATTAGAGGATAGTATATCTGTATATTGGTTTAAGGTATCACACCCTGTTGGGGGTGCACACAACACTGGTTTAGGTACCTCCTGCTGACAACTCATCATCTATACATTCTTTTGGCATTCTGTTTATTAATCTCCTCACCATTCACATCTGGTTTGGAGGACTACAGAGGGTGTAACACAGCAGCTTTATTATAAAACAATCTTTCTCCTAATTAGAACAGCGCCACACCTACATTCTCCTTCATATTCATGCCTGGCAACTCGGTGTGCTTTCCTCCAATGATCAGACTTGTCCTGATATACCCCCCCTGCACAGCCATTCACTGGGAAGATCAGTGTGCTGCTGTTTCTCCTCCCCCCAGCTCTTATGCTGAATATGATCATTTATAATAAAAGGAAAAAGTTTTATATATATAAATATATATATATATATATATATACACACACACACAAACACACACACACATTTTGACTTTCATTACATTTTTTAAACTGAATGGTTTTTTTTTTACAAGGTGAGGGCTTACAATAATTTTAAGCTCGGAGCCTGCTGCTATGTCTTCCCATTGAAACCCTGCATAGCCTGATTCTTGCTGAGTGTTACAGGCGATGGTGACCCTAAAAAGTTCTAAAAGCTGTATAACAAGTTATTATACATTTTCTATTAAATTACCATTGGGTTTAAAACGCAAATACACACATGTCTGTGCCCAGCTGATAGTTTACATGTTTGGACACTATGAAAAATTACTCATTTTTTTCCTCCCTACAGAATTTATTTTCACACATACAATATGTTATAATGGCATCAAAATTGCTTCATTAGTTGTGTTTGCAAACAGATAAGCCCAGTGTATCATGTTCTGTTTTATCGTGCATTTGTTTACCACAACACCCTAGTGAAAAGCAGACACTGCAAATTATGTACAAACACATTAGGGACTTGCTAAATCGCATGCTTTCCCCCACCAGTGACACATAACACATCATGATGACAATCATTTGGCAAGCTAGAATAGCCTGCTTTCTAATTACTAAACCAAGGAAAAGAAATCTGTGCTTCAGCTAGCTCAACAGGAGACAATTACTTAAAATGAGTTACCTTCTCCTGGAATGTGAATTGTTTTTTTTTTTTATGTTATGTTTGCATTCTTAGTAGTATACGACTCAGCATAAAAAAAAAAGTTTCATTTAATTACTTAAGAGTATATGAAGTTAAAATGACACCTTTTTGCTTATGCAATCTAAAAGCTAAATGCAGCGTTAGACTTTTCCGCTTGCTTCAAGCTGAGAGATTGCTTTAATTGTTGCTAGTTTGCTACATGAGCAGGTGAGCCGCTATTCTAAATAACAAAATAAAGCACACAGCTCATATGTGTATGTGCAATACTTTTAAATGTGTGCTAAAATGATGTGTCACAGGAATATTATTTCACAGAGCAAAGGAATTATAGTGAATTATATCGAAAAAAAAACCCCAAATCTTATCAAGCCTGTATACATAGAAAAAGACATATGTACATGTAATATTAGCACATTTAAATAGGACAATTTTGGCAGAATGGGCTTTCAGCCTCTGCATAATTCATAAAACAATGAAATCACTTCCCAATCAGATAATATATTTTAGCTGCATGTGCATTGTTTGGTCAAGTGTGCCATCTCACTTGTAGGTAGGCAAGCTGATCAGGTAGTAAAGTGAAAATATATTGTGTGGGGATGGATCATGAAAATAGATGGTCGTGTGTCATGAAAAGAGGTAGGGTAGCAGTTGATCCTACAGAGTAGGGGATAACTGCAACAAATGTTATTGTGGACATTGTGAAGAGATCTGTGACATTGGGGAAGAGAAAGTGCATAGTGATGTGGACACTGGTAAGAGGACACTAGGGTTGTGGATACTGGTGATAGAAGAATGTCTGTGATCGGACCTTTCAGTTGTAGTGCACAACTCCTGAAAGTGGTCAGATCTTAGAGGTAGTGGTTGCTCTTTCCTAATAACAATAATGAATAAATAATCTACACAGAAGGGAAGCATAATATGTGCAGGTGCGGTGTGAACTGAAACTTACATGTGCTGGGCAGGACTGAAATTCACATGTGTTTTGAGCAGCTTCCCTAATACTATATAACATTTCTATTTTTATCTGTAAACCATATTATAATTTAATGACATGTACCTTACATTTTCAATCTGCAACAAACTAAGATTTCTTAAAACTACCCAAAATGTCTTTCTTTCAAGAGTACTCTGCATACAAGACTTCCCAGATATCCTGTGTAGTACTGACTTCCTGACGAGATGTTGAGTCCTCCTGCCGATTCCCACTCTGAACGTAACATTCACCACACACCTGTAATGCCCCGTACACACGGTCGGATTTTCCGACGGAAAATGTGTGATAGGACCTTGTTGTCGGAAATTCCGACCGTGTGTAGGCTCCATTACACATTTTCCATCGGATTTTCTGACACACAAAGTTTGAGAGCAGGCTATAAAATTTTCCGACAACAAAATCCGTTGTCGGAATTTCCGATCGTGTGTACACAAATCCGACGCACAAAGTGCCACGCATGCTCAGAATAAATAAAGAGATGAAAGCTATTGGCTACTGCCCCGTTTATAGTCCCAATGTATGTGTTTTACGTCACCGCGTTCAGAATGATCAGATTTTCTGACAACTTTGTGTGACTGTGTGTATGCAAGACAAGTCTGAGCCAACATCCGTTGGAAAATATCCTAGGATTTTGTTGTCGGAATGTCCGATCAATGTCCGACCGTGTGTACGGGGCATAAGAATGCAAAAAGAGTTCATTAGGACCAGAACAAGCCCTGCAAAGGGAGGACTAGCCTAAACGTTTACAGTAACAGAGTTAAGACAGGAACAAACAACCATAAGGACTGGGTCTATTACTCTCATTTCCTTTTTTGCCTGTAAAGAGCAAAACAAGAACGGGAATAAAAAATGTGATAAAAGACAGAAGAGAATAAGTATAAAAGAGTAACACTAAGAGATGTAATAAACTGTGACTCTCTCTTTTTAGGGAGGACAGGACAGGGCCGCTGTGAACAGAGGGGATCCCCTTCCTGGGAAACTAACCAGTAATCCAGTCAAAGTAATTGAGGAACTACTGCAACCAGCATATAACATTAACAGTCTGGATGTCACACCACTTGCTCAGACACAATCTGTCCAAAACCAAGGTCATAATATTTTCTTTCCCATGTGCCTCTGACTCTGTCGAGATTGATAGCAAAACTATCTGTTCGTCCCTGCATGCCAGGGGGCTAGGTGTAATCCTGGATTCTGCACTCTCCTTTTGGCCCCACATCCAAATACTGTCCAAATTCTGCATCCCCAACCTCCTCAACATCTCCAAAATGCACCCCTTCCTAATCAATACCACCACAAAGCTTTTAATTAACTCTGATTATCTCTTGCTTCAACTACTGAAACTCCCTCCTCATTGGATTACCTTTACATAGGCTATCCCTCCTTCAGTCCATCATGAATACTGCTGCCAGACTCATCCACCTTTCCAACTGTTCAGTGTCTGCTTCCCCTCTTTGCCAATCCCTACATTGGCTTCGGCTCACCCAACTAATTAAATTCTAAATACTAAGAGCAACCTACAAAGCCATTCACAACTCTGTCCCCAGCTATATCACTAAACTTGACTCAAAATACCAACCAAATCGATCTTTGTTTTTCCAAGACGTGCTCTCTAGTTTCTTTATCACCTCCTCCTATGCCTGCCTCCGGGACTTCTCCAGAGCTTCTCCCATCCTCTGGGACTCCCTACTCCAATCTGTCCGACTGTCTCCTACGCT
The DNA here is from genome assembly GCA_037952835.1 of Lithobates septentrionalis. NCBI lineage: Eukaryota > Metazoa > Chordata > Amphibia > Anura > Ranidae > Lithobates > Lithobates septentrionalis. The sequence goes on from JBBDGP010000597.1 coordinate 3,477,278, forward strand.
ATCGATTTTTAGGTGATCCCTGAAAACCCTTCTCTTTAGAGAAGCCTATTACCTTTTGTATCACCAGACCCTCCCTTTTAGATTGTAACCTCTAACGAGCAAAGCTCTCTGAATCTTCTTATATTGAATTGTATTGTAACTGTACTGTATGACCACATGTTATAAGGTACTGCATAAACTGTTGGCGCTATACAAATCCTGTATAATAATAATACTAATAATACTAATAATATAGGTACACACCAGTATGGACATAATACAAGCTTTATATAAGAATAGATTAATAATAGTACACACATCCAATTTGCAAACAGACATTATCAGCAAAGGACCCAACAAAAGTCCTAGTGGAATGTGCACAATTACAAGTACTGTATATGTGTGTATATATATATATATATAGATATTAATAGGGATACCTCCAGATGAACATTGCAGCAAAATCCAATTGCAGGGGTCCCTCAGGATGATCATGATGTGGTGTTAACCTTTGTGTCAGGGACCTGAAGACAAGATCAGCAGTGGTGGGGAGAACCTCCAATCTTTGTCCCACCAGCCTGAAACGTAACTTCTCACCAGCAGAACCTGTGGTGTGGCACTGGAACTCAGAGTCAGCCTATCTACTCTGCATTTTAGTACATTCCTAGTGGTTTTTAAATTGACATTCAACCGCCCCTTTAACTACCAGAAGTAGCAAAAAAGAAGGAAAGACACTACTATTGCCACATCTGTAATATAGGGTTAACAAAAGAAAAAGAAAGGGTTCACCAAGGAAACCCCCAGTCGGACTTTAAGGCACAGCAAACCAAAGGGATAGTATACAATATAGTAATGAAATACATTTTATTCAGTACAAAAATACATATATGTTGTGAAAAGGACATTACAAAAACATATAAAAATCATCTATATAAAAATATACATGATATGAGCCCTAATGCGTCTACGCGTTTCGTTATGAAAACTTCTTCAGGACACATTCATGTTTCAATTGTTGCAGAGAAAAGGAGAAAGGTCTCACTATCTAAAGATAAAAACAAGAACATAAATATATCCAAGCATAATACCATAAAACACCAGATGAAGCTTAATGACCAGAAATATATACTGTGTATGTCCACATTGTTACCTTGCAGAAAGGCTCCCGTAAGCCTGAGTAATTGATTATAAGGGTGTATATTTCCACTGCAGGTGCAAGGGACTTGTAAAGAAGGTAAACAACTGTCAGCTAAAACTGTTACCTGTTTAACCAAAGGGGTCATATACATTATTCTTTGCCAATGTGGAGCTTTCTACATCGGAAAAACGATTAGACCACTGTGGGAAAGTGTGAAGGATCACATCTATTATGCCACTAATGGCATACTCAACAAGTATACAAATTACACATTAGTACATTACACATTAGTATGAATGTGTCCTGAAGAAGTTTTCATAACGAAACGCGTAGACGCATTAGGGCTCATATCATGTATATTTTTATATAGGTGATTTTTATATGTTTTTGTAATGTACTTTTCACAACATATATGGATTTTTGTACTGAATAAAATGTATTATATTACTATATTGTATACTATCCCTTTGCTTTGCTGTGCCTTAAAGTCCGACCGGGGGTTTCCTTGATGAACCCCTTCTTTTTCTTTTGTTTACCAGAAGTAGCAGTCGGATGCTTAACCTGGCTCTAGCCTATGCTGGTTATTAAGCCCTCAGCTAAAACTGACAGTAGAATCCCAAACCAGAAGAGATAGGAATAACTAATATAACAGGACCTGAATATAAATCTATTGCAATAAACACGTTCATCTACTAATATACTAGAAGGTGACCACTACATACATACAGTAACACAGATCTAGATATGTGTCACTGTGCATGTGAGATAATAGCAATAGAACAGATACTTGTCTGTCTGCAGGATTCAGAAGTCTTGGGAAGCTACAGTTAAGGTGGTATTAAACCCAAAAGCAAAAAGCTAATATATTGCAGCTTACCGTTTCTTATATGTGACGGCTGCATTCATTTTCTCTTTTAGACTTTTTATTTTCACCTTGTGATCCAGCCAATAAGTCTGTTTTTCAAAAGAACAAGCTCTTTCAGGATGTATCAGTTGAGGCAAACCATTTAACACTAGCAGGGGTGCTTACAATGATCAGCTTTTATTCATGTAAACCTTTATCCCAAAATGAAAATAAACTGTTGCTATAACTGCTTGTAAAGTATTCGCTGGAGTTTGGCTTCAATTTGTTAGTGTATTTAATTCTGCGAGTACATCTAATGCCGCGTACACACGGTCTGACTTTTCGTCTACAAAAGTCAGACGGACGCAGACGGACCAAATCCGGCGGACAATCCGATCGTGTGTGGGCTTCCCTGGACTTGTAGGCAAGTCCGTTCGTTAGAGAGTCCACCGCAAGTCCGCCAAAAGTCCGTCGAAAGTCCGTCGAAAGTCTGTCGGACGGGCTGTCGGACTTTTGTAGCCGAAAAGTCCGACCATGTGTACGCGGCATAACACTCTCCATCCCTCAGACTGACAATGTTGCTTTCCAAAGGCGCTCCTTCTTCCAGAGTGGGGGCACTCTAATACAAGAGGTATGTCACTGGCAAGATCACCAGGTGAAACCAGACGGAAAAAAAACTGATGCAGCCACCACATCCAATCATTGGTTAGCTGCAATATATTACATTTTTTGTTTTGTAACACAAAAGCAGCGCTCATGCCCAAATAGTCCAAATGTTATAAAAATATGAAATATAAAATAAAAGTCCATGTAGTGCAGGTCCACACAAAAGGGTGTTCAAAAGGGGTCTGTCACCAAGATGAAAGGTTCACACTGACCCTTACCTCAAATGATGGACTACTTGATCAAAAGTAGTCAAATGCACTTAACAAATGCTTTGCTCCAACTCTCAATGCATGTGAGATGACCAGTCACTAAAGGACAGCTGCACTCCACCTTAAGCAGGAACTCACAAACGCCAACATATGGGGATAGGTAAAAAGAAACTTCATTGCACAGTATTACTGACAAGGATTATTTATTTAAAATAGCCAGAATACTCACAAACAAGGTTAAAATCGCACTTGAATTCTCATGGTCTCAGCAATGTTTCCAACCGATAGGATGGCTGACCATGTAGCATGGCGCTGTCACGTAACCAGACTCCTCTTGGTGTATTTTGTCACTCACAGACGTCATCAGGGGCATGATTACGCATGTATAGACTGATTTGGGCAGCACAGTGGTGTAGTGGGTAGCACTCTCACCTAGCAGTAAAAAGGGTCGCTGGTTCAAATCCCAACCACGACACTACCTGCCTGGAGTTTGCATGTTCTCCCTGTGTCTGCGTGGGTTTCCTCCGGGTACTCCGGTTTCCTCCCACACTCCAAAGACATGCTGGTAGGTTAATTGGCTTCTGTCCAAAATTGGCCCTAGTATATGAATGAGAATTGGGGACCTTGGATTGTGGGCTCCTTGAGGGTAGGGACTGATGTATGTGTGGAGTGCTGCATAAATTGATGGCGCTATATGGGTACCTTAAATAAAAATAGGGATATTGCAAACACGCACCCACACTCACTCAGGTTGAACTGGATGGACTGGTGTCTTTATTCAACCTTACTAACTATGTAACTATATATATATATATATATATATATATATATACATATACACCCACATACACACACATACACACATGTACACACACAATCAAGGCCGGAAACAGGATGTATGTAATTACTGCGCTCCAACGCCGGAAGCAACGCAACTGTACCTTAGAAGTAAGCTAGCTGCATTAACCCAAAGGCCAACCAACAGCCCCTTAACAGGGGGAAAAATATATAGCATACTGAAATGGTATCTTCTGAGGGCTGTGTTCCAATGAAAGGACAATAGCCCATTCAAAAACGTCAAATAAAAATACTCATTTACTATAATAAAATAACCTATGCAAAAGAAACTAATATATATATGTGGAATCAGATAAGTATTATGTGTTGGATCATCCCTAGAGAAACAAGTTTTTCACTGTAAATCAGTTGGGAGGCAATGCAAATATTTTATTTGTATTGAGACTTAGGCTTTAATGCACATAAACTATACTAGGCTACATTTTATAAGGGTTTTCTTGTATTTTGGTGCAATATGAGTTAAAGGTTTTAAGCATTTAAGAACTTTTGAGGGAGAAATGTGTCCTTTTAACCTACTGTGTGAATGTCACCCTGGGTTCTTTCAATTGTCAGACTGCAAAAAACTCAAATTACAGTACATTAGCTGCTAAAGAGATTTAGGCACAATGTAAGGAATAATGCTGTTCATATAATATTACTGCAGGAGGAACTGCAAAAACATTTAATATTACAAGCTCCGTGGTCTTTATTCTGTTCCGTGAATATAATTGAAATCTCTCCTTTTATGAAGAAAGAAAGAACTTTTTAAAATCCTCATGAGGCCAAGTGCCACTTATGGAACCGAATGCACCCTGTCGTAAGCAAGGAAAGACACAGTGGGGTTGATTTACTAAAACAGGAGAGTGCAAAATCTGGTGCAGCTGTGCATGGTAGCCAATCAGCTTCTAACTTTCAGCTTGTTCAATTAAGCTTTGGCAAAAAAAAAAAAAGAAAAAAAAAGGGAAGCTAATTGCTTTCTATGCAGAGTTGCACCAGATGTTGTCCTCTCCAGTTTTAGTAAATCAACCCCATCAGTTTATTGGAAAGAAAGTTTCTTAGGGGAAAGTGTGGATGTGGTTTCCCCGCATCCAATTCGCTTAGCAGGAGAATGTGACCAGCTCTCTATGGAGCCGGTTCACATATCTCTGGAGCGGCTGCAGAGCGAACAGAAACGCTGTGCGTCTTTTCCTCCGTTTCAGGGCCCAATTCTGGCAAAGATTCTTCCCTGATTCTTCCCTGAAACGGAGAACAGGGACAGACAGTGTTGCTGTGCAATCCGTGCCCAATTTAGTTGTGAACCGAGCCTTATTTGTACCATGCCCTCAGTTACAGTCATAGCACTGTCAGACTGAAGAGAACACTTTTCCAAGCCAACCCAAGGTTGACTTGCCATATGTATTTTCCTAGAGAATGATCTCTCAAGCAGACTTTGAAATAAAGTTTATCACATCCAAACCTGCACACGGAAAGGAATTGCATGTACTCAGCTGCTTAAGTGTGGATTAGGACTACCATTATCTAGCATATTACCTAGCCACTTACTTGATTGAAGAATTCACAGAGAAAAGACAACAACAAAGAAATCACTGTAGGCTCTCAAAATCCTTGATGCTTGGCAAAAACTGAGCTGCCTGTAGTATAAGGGGCTTTTGGCCTCCAGAAGGGACTGACCCTATGTGGTACTTTTTGTTTTGTGTATGTAGTGTCCTACTCACCCAGTGGTCAAGTTTTGCCATCTATGCTGAGTCTGTCATTGAACAAAGAAAAAATATGTTGGTCAGCCCAAAGTAAGATGGTTAGATAAAATTAATAAGAATTCTAAGATAAGAAGAGGAAGATGCGTCACTGTGACAATGGATAGATAAAGGAAAAACCTCAGAAGAATGCAATGACTCCCAATGAGCTGCTTCATTAATAATGTTGGGTTTCAAACCTGGGAGACGTGGAAATGAGGATCTTTTGAGTGTTACTACACAGAAGGGTCCTTAGAAGAAGTCAACCCAATATTATTTTATTTAACTAGCTGAGACTGTAAAACTAAAAACTTGTTGCCTTCTTATATTTATTGTGGAGCCCATTGATGATACATTTCTAACATTCTTCCCAGCTTTTTGCCTCCCACCTTGGAGTTTTGAAGTTCCTGCACACGTTGAAGTGTTTATCAACAAAAATGTATGTAGTATAAGTTGGAAAAAGTAGGACCCTCTTCTCAAGTCTATGGCTATTTTGGGGTCCTGGGAAGTCAAGCTAGGTGTCAAAGAACTCACCTGCCTGCTGAACCTGCCTCTACATGCAATACTGACCTTGGCTTGGACTTATGATTACGGCTCTGCCTTCTGATTCTGTACCCCGCTGCCAGTCTGTTGCCAACCTCTGCCTGTTCCTGACTATGGTTTTGCCTTCTGATTCGGTACCCCGCTGCCAGCCTGTTGCCGACTCCTGCCTGTTCCTAAATCTGTAATTGATCCTGATCTGGCTCCCACTGAACAAGTCTGGTGATCAGTTTCCACATCTCCTCAGCAGAGGTTCCTGTATCTCCAAGCTCCAGCCTCCTGCCTGCAGGCACCTGCACCCTTTTGTTGCCCTCGCACTCCCTGTACGCACTACCACGGGTGCTTGGACTGGAACAGTGCAAGAGGCCACCCTCATCATTTCGGGCTCCGCTGTAAGGAATGTGACACTAGGACACTGTTAGATGACTTTTTTGCCAAAAATTGATATAATGGTTTTGGGTGAATTAAGCCTTCAAAAGATTTTTTCTTAAACATTTTAGTTAACAATTCAGCATCCACTGGTATCATTTTGTATGCTATATTTCATATAGATAATTTGATATTTTGGATAAATACATGCTTGCTAAGTCAACATAGAAACTATTCCCTTACACAAAAACAAATGTAAAATGAACTCTTTGAAAATGGCAAGTATAGTTGTTTGTATGGGGTGTGTTAAATTGAGTCCACCCCCATGTTTTCTGTTACATAGTTTATACATTTGAAAAAGAAAAATACAGGTCGATCAAGTTCAACCTATGTGTGTATGTGATTTTTATTCTTTAATTCCCATAGCCTTGTATATTCTGCTTCCTGAGGAAGACATGTAAAATTTGTTTGAAGTTGTCAACAATTTCAGCTAGTACCTTTCCCTGAGGGATGGGTTTCCACATACTTACTGCTCTAAGTAAAGAATCCTTTTTTCTAACCTCAAATCTTGACTGTTTTTTAAAGTTACCAAAGTCACTTTTGATATATTTGTACACTGTAGTCATATCCTCTCTTAAGCACCCCTTTTCTAGAATGAATAACCGTAATCTATGCAATTGATCCTTATAGCTGAGGTTCTCCATCTCCCTTATTACTTTTGTTGCCCTTTACTAAACCCTTTCTAATTTAGCAATGTCTTTCCTGAGGATTGGTGACCTAAATTGATATGCATTATGAAGATAAGGGCGAACCAGTGGTTTGTAAAGAGGTAGAAGTATTAATTTCTTGAATGTACACTCTTGAATGACAACATTTTGCTAGCTTTGTTAGATGCAGCTTGAATGGTATTGCAAAGTCTTTGATCTACAAGCACTCCCAGATAATTTCCCATCACTGATTTCTTACAAGGCAGTCCCTCCTAATATGTGGGTGCATAGGGAGTAAAAATGGTTCTGGTGTCAGTGGGAGTAAACAGTGCATCTTTGTCATTAGGGGGAGGAATAGTGCCCCATCATTGATATCAGTGGAAGAATTGTGCTTCAATCGTTAGTGAGAGCAATAGTGCCCCATTGTTGGTGTCAGTGGGAAGAAGAAGAATAGTGCCCCATCATTGGTGTCAATGGGAGAAATAGTGCCCCGTTGTTGATGTCAGTAACAGGAATTATGCTTCATTGTTGGCGTCAGTGAGAGGAACAGTGTCTTGCATCAGTAGGAGGAAAGGTGCCTCAAGCGGCGGATCAAGGCAAACAAAGGGACGCATCCGGCCCCCGGACTGCAGTTTGAAGACCACTGCTTTAGAGAGTAATGTATTAAAGTTCTCTGGACTTGTTCATGTACCCAGCATCCTACCCATGTACATGCAATTCCATCAACTCCAACAGAGTTATAATATAGCCAAAAAGTTTATGAGTTATAGGATCAAATGTCTTAGCAAAATCTAAATAAACTACATTCCCTAGACTTCCACCATCCAACGTTTCACTTACTTGCGCACAGAAAGATAACAGGTTGGTCTGACAAAATCTTTTGTATAGAGTCTCCTAACTTTTCTCACAAGTAACTTACATACTATTGATGTTAGGCTCACTGGTCTATAGTTTTCTGGTATACATCTCAATCATTTTTGTAAATTGGTACCACATTTGTTCTACACCAAATCTGTTGGTACTATTTCAGTCAGTAAGGTGTCTTTAAAAAAATCTGAAATAGCAGCTTGGCTATAACTGAGCTCCTGTGTTCCTTAAGAACGTGTGGGTCAAAGCCATCTGGACCTGGTCAAATATTCACATTAGGTTTTTTTAGTCTCTTTTGTACCTGGTTTTTAGTCAACCACAGTGGTACTATCGGTGAAGCATCGTTAATATTATTGTTCGGGCGTGGCTACGCACGGCATGGAGTAAGACATGTCCGCTCTTGCTCCGTCGAGAATCCTGCACAATCATCTAGATTGCACTGCCATCCTACAACGCAGAGACCAGGGACACCTCTCATCAGATGCCGCAGATCGTCTACTATCTCTGGCAGGGGATATTGCCGTCTGGCCATGTCGCGACGTGGCTGCGGGTTCCACCTAACACCCCGGGCCATGATGGAGTCCTACCACCCTGCTTGTCAAAGGAAACCACACAGCGCCATACCTGACCCAGCAGAGGTGCTCCTGGAGGACAAGATGGGATCTCTGGATGGGATTCCCAAGCTACTGGCAGATGCACCAGCCTCCTCACAGGTGAGTACTCTACCCCATGCTTCCAATATGGCGGCCGAGTCACAACAGGAGGGAGCTGACCCTGAGCACATGCTTAGAGACATACTAGCTGCTGTTACACCCTGCAGCAAATCACAGATTTGACAGGGGAAGTAAAGGGCATGAAGGTAGAGCTTTCCCTAATAAGACATGACATGCAGAAGCTGAGGGAATGCACCTCTGCCCTGAAAGGCCGCCTCAGCACCCTTGAAGATGAGTATAAACCCCTGCTGAGAGATGTCCGCTATGTCCAGTCTGTGGCCTCTAGGCTGGAGGACATGGAAAACCACCTGCATCGGAATAATGTGTGGGCAGTGGGCATCCCTGAACAGACGGAGGGCAAAAATGTAGTAGCTTATTATTGAGGCCTGGTTGAGCAACACTTTTGGCTATTTTCCCCCCATGTTTGCAGTGGAAAGGACCCATAGAGTTCCCCCATGGCCTCAACAACTTGGGGGCCCCACCGCGTCCATTCCCGTTTCGCCTCCTGAACTACAAGGACCGCAGTACCATACTTTCCAAGGCCAGGTCGGCTGGAATCCTCAAAGTTGATAATGCTAAAGTATCCCTGTTTCCGGATTTCTCTGCAGAAGTGCAGAGGCAGCGCTCCAAATTCCTGGATATAAAGAAAAGGCTGCAGGCTCTAAATGTCCAATATTTCATGTTATACCCAGCGAAGCTGAAGGTCCTTGTCAATGGCAACTCCCATTTCTTTGATAACCCCACTGCTGTGATGAACTGGCTTGACAGAGAGGAACGGATCCTGGCATAGCATCCTCCATAGGAGCAGCTCTATGTCCCTCATAATACCCTTTGCTTTACAGGTGCCTTATTGTAATTTAGCTGACTGACGGGAAAGGTTTGTGACAGTTTTGTTTTCACCATGCAATGGGCTCTCACTTAACTATATTACAGTAGAGAACTCTCTATAGCTCACCTTATACCAGCTCTATGCCCTCTGTGCCTCCCAAGAATGGTCCTGTGAGGACTCTGCCCCCACTATTGCTGGGGAGTTGTTTGGTTTTACAAGGCCCTATTGGCCGACCATTGCACTAACTTTCAGTTTACAGGATTTTTTGTTCTTTTTGTTTCTCCTCTCTTCCCTACCGATGGAACTGACTTTTGCTTATACATCACGAACGAATACCTCAGCCTCCACCAGGTGGCGCACTGTGCTAAGATCCACTACATACTGGGACTGGTCTGTTTAGCTAAACTTTATATGCACCTTCCCCTAAAGCTGATTCTGGCTAATGCTATAACTTTATCCTTCACAAAAGTGGAGCCCTTAGGGCTCCACTCCTTTTTCAATTGTATTACTAATGTCAAATACGAGTGCTGGGGGACTGTTATAGTTAACATGGAATATAAGAGGGGACAACATTAAGATTGGAGAAATTTTTAAATATTTTTCTAGGCTGAGGCCCCACTTGATTTGCCTACAGGAGACATATCTGCAATCTGACTCGATCCACCTGCTGCGATCGTGTAAGTACCCTGTCCAATTTAACTCCACACATTCCTCCTATTCGAGAGGTATTAGTGTGTTGGTATCAAGCACTTTTGAATGCTTGCAGCGGGTGGTCGACAAGGAGGGCAGGCTTGTCTTTTTATTGTGCAGACTCAATTATCTTGTGTGTATTATTGCTGCTATGTATGTCCCTCCGCCCTTCTCCTCGTATCCTCTAAAATAATTGGCCCAGTTTATAGCATTGCACCCTAATGTACCACTGCTTGCGCTGGGTGATTTCAATAATATCCTTGACCCGCAATTGGATAGACTATCCTTGCCCCCGAGAGTAGGTATACGCAAAGCTGGCTCCACTGTATTTGCTACCATACTATCTGAACTGGGACCCCGAGACGTTTGCGAGAGCGGCATGCTAATGCTAAGAGTTATTCTTGCTACTCAGCCTCTCATAGAGGCCTTTCATGTATCAGTCTGGGTTTGGGGAATGCGGTGCTCATGCAACAAGTATTGGACTCAGCATATGAGCCCCGTCTTCTATCAGACCATTCTCCCTTCTGGGTACAGCTGGATGTCACAACATCGAGGTCTAGGCAACTGTGGCAGGTGAATCCCTTTTGGTTGACACTTTTTCTACTTTACTATTGATGTGGATGTAGCAGGCATTTGTCATGCAATTTTTCCTTTTGGCCACAAGATGGAGATAGGGAGATGATGACTTGTCCTTCCAAAAAACTTGGAGACAGAAAAACACTAGGAAAAAGGGGAGTATCAGTAAGAGCTGAGGAGGCGGAGGTGATTTGAGAGGAAGAGAGAGAGTCTAGGAGTCCAGGAAAAGAAAAGGCTCTCACAGGACAGTGCAGAGATGGAGATGAGAAACTGAGGTGGCTGAGGAGAGACAGAGACCAAGCCACAAAAGCCCCTGGGTGGTGTGACAGTCTGAACTCCACCTGAGAGAGAGAGACATGCTGACACAAGGGACTGTGTGGTGGAACTCCACTTGAGGGGGAGAGAGCCACACTGACACAAAGGAGTATGTGGTGGAACTCCACCTGAGAGAGAGAGAGACACGTTTTGCCCGAGACTGCTGCCAAGAGACTGAGGAAAAAGGAGCCAGGAACAGTGACACCCACACGGTACACCACCGTTTGACCCAGAGACCCTGTTCAGCAACTCAGCACCGCCTAACCCAGCGGAGATGACCCTCATTGCTTCAGGGATCGCAATGCCCATCCAGGTGTCCAGTCCGCCGCTGTCCAGTCACCTTGCCAGTTTAGCTACCAGACATCCTGATCAGCTGACAGGAGGTGATCTGGTGCCTTACAACATTGCTAGGAGCCTGAACAAGCATTTGGAATCTCTGTTGTGTCAGTGCACAGAGGATTGGTGAGCGGGTGAAAACCCAAACATCCTTCTTAACACAGTACAGATACTGCATGCAGACACCTATTCCCCTTTCTAGTGCCAGAAGATGCTTGTTTGGAGCTGCCACCTTTAGCCAGTCTGTTCGTACAAACCACTACCTAACAGAATATCCTATATAATTACTGTCTCAATTTTGCTTGATTAAACCCACTCTCTTTACAAAGGGCCCCAATGTCTGCTAGCCAAAGACACTGGCACTCTTCAACCTAGGACCTGTAACATTACGGAACTGTGCTTACTGTACCTTTTTAACCCATTTCTTTTTGTGTTGTTCACCTCTCAATGGTGTTTGTGGCCCAGAAGGAGCTGAGAAGTTGACAAACCTTCTCCTCCCCCTCTCAGCCCTCTGCTATGGGCATATAGTTTACTGTCTTTTCTATACCCACAGTTGCTACTATTGAAGGTTGTCATTTCTGTTGTATTGATTCTCTGCGGCAAGATTTAACAGTGCTGCAAGTTTCCACATGTGTTAAACTGTGATAATATATTCAACTTGTTTATAACTACCAGGTGTGTGTCTGTTTTTCTTTGGTGACAATCCACAGCCAGGATAACGGTATTTTCCTCTTATGTCCTTAAATGTGTTTGCAGTGCTTAATCTTATTTAACCAGGTGTGTAAGAGGGGCTGAGGTCAAAATCACCAAGCTGCTCCTTCCGGGGTAGCGCTACATGGAAAGTATTCAGACCCCCTTAAATTTTTCACTCTTTGTTATATTTCAGCCATTTGCTAAAATCATTTAAGTTCATTTTTTTCCTCATTAATGTACACACTGCACCCCATATTGACAGAAAAACACAGAATTGTTGACATTTTTTGCAGATTTATTAAAAAAGAAAAACTGAAATATCACATGGTCCTAAGTATTCAGACCCTTTGCTCCGACACTCATATATTTAACTCAGGTGCTGTCCATTTCTTCTGATTATCCTTGAGATGGTTCTACACCCTTCATTTGATTCCAGCTGTGTTTGATTATACTGATTGGACTTGATTAGGAAAGCCACACACCTGTCTATATAAGACCTTACAGCTCACAGTGCATGTCAGAGCAAATGAGAACCATGAGGTCAAAGGAACTGCCTGAAGAGCTCAGAGACAGAATTGTGGCAAGGCACAGATCTGGCCAAGGTTACGAAAAAATTTCTGCTGCACTTAAGGTTACTAAGAGCACAGTGGCCTCCATAATCCTTAATAGGAAGACGTTTGGGATGACCAGAACCCTTCCCTGAGCTATCGGGGGAGAAGAGCCTTGGTGAGAGAGGTAAAGAAGAACCCAAAGATCACTGTGGCTGAGCTCCAGAGATGCAGTCAGGAGATGGGAAAAAGTTGTAGAAAGTCAACCATCACTGGAGCCCTCCACCAGTCGGGGCTTTATGGCAGAGTGGCCCGACAGAAGCCTCTCCTCAGTGCAAGACACATGAAAGCCCACATGGAGTTTGCTAAAAAAACACCTGAAAGACTCCAAGATGGTGAGAAATAAGATTCTCTGGTCTGATGAGACCAAGATAGAACTTTTTGGCCTTAATTCTAAGTGGTATGTGTGGAGAAAACCAAGCACTGTTCATCACCTGTCCAATACAGTCCCAACAGTGAAGCATGGTGGTGGCAGCATCATGCTGTGGGGGTGTTTTTCAGCTGCAGGGACAGGACGACTGGTTGCAATCGAGGGAAGGATGAATGCGGCCAAGTACAGGGATATCCTGGACGAAAACCTTCTCCAGAGTGCTCAGGACCTCAGACTGGGCCGAAGGTTTACCTTCCAACAAGACAATGACCCTAAGCACACAGCTAAAATAACGAAGGAGTGGCTTCACAACAACTCTGTGACTGTTCTTGATTGGCCCAGCCAGAGCCCTGACTTAAACCCAATTGAGCATCTCTGGAGAGACCTAAAAATGGCTGTCCACCAACGTTTACCATCCAACCTGACAGAACTGGAGGGGATCTTCAAGGAGTAATGGCAGAGGATCCACAAATCTAGGTGTGAAAAACTTGTTGCATCTTTCCCAAAAAGACTCATGGCTGTATTAGATCAAAAGGGGGCTTCTACTAAATACTGAGCAAAGGGTCTGAATACTTAGGACCATGTGATATTTCAGTTTTTCTTTTTTAATAAATCTGCAAAAATGTCAACAATTCTGTGTTTTTCTGTCAATATGGGGTGCCGTGTGTACATTAATGAGGGAAAAAATGAACTTAAATGATTTTAGCAAATGGCTGCAATATAACAAAGAGTAAAAAATGTAAGGGGGTCTGAATACTTTCCGTCCCCACTGTACATTATGGAGCAGCAGCTGGGTAGAAGGAGAGGATTGTGAGAGTGTGGATGTTCAGTATTCAATTGATTTTTTTAAAGAGAACATATCTTTAAAACTAAACCCTTTCCTTTATCTATGCTTACAGAAGTCCCTGCCACATATAAACCTTTAGTCTATAAACAACTGTGAAAGGAAACTGTGCTCAAGGGCAAGTCTTTTTCCCTTTTGTGCACATATTGCTTCTGGCAAAAGCTAGTGAGGGTGAAATCAGACAGTAATTTTAAACAGTGCACAGAAACAATCTTTTCCCTTCCAGTGATAGTCATAGATTACTGCTCATTGTATATGTCAGTATCCAGGGGGAGGAGTTAGAGATAAAAGTGAGGGCTTAACGGATAACTTTTGACAAAATGTAAACATTTGCATACCAGTAACAGTGTTGTTTAATCCACTTATTCCTGCGTGTTCTGGGAATGTGCACAGAGACGTGCGTTTCTGCGCATGTTCCCAAAAATGCTCTAAAACGTGCTTTGCACATGTGTTATTTTTTAATGACACCCCTAACGCTGCTATTAGACAGGTGAAATCCACCAAAACATGCAGTACAAAATGCAGTAGGCTCACTTCCCCTATAGGGGAAGGCTACTTTTTCGGGTTTGTCGCATGTAGGGCAGCCCATTTATGTGAATGGGCTGCCCTATGCTGTCACACAATAAACTCACGAAAAAAGCACAAAAAAAGTGCAAAAGAATGCTTGAGGTGTGAATGGGGCCTTAGACTGTATGCTTTGGAGAAAGTAAGAGTACATTTGAAACAGATAATAGAGCAGATGATGAAGGTACCACTAAATTTAAATGAATGAGAAATAGAAAAGTTCACTTTAAATCAACAGCCACCAACAATATATCTCACCACTTCCCTAGTAAGCAGTGGTCCTAATCTCAGATTTACCACACCGTGTAGAAAGCCCTTCTAGCTCCAGGGGGCAGTTGAAGATGCCCCGAAAAAAACATTTTAGTTAGTGATATTGTAGACATAGATGTGAGAGACAGATCTGGTCATTTTCAGCCGGAGTGAGCAAATATCTCATGTCTATGGGATACTTCTGAACCCACCACAACACTGGTTGCGCAGGTTAGAAAACCTCCCTCTGTTAAGCTTCGTACACACGATCAGATTTTCGGACAACAGTTCGTCCGTTTTTTGTTGCACGCTAGTCTCATGTCAAAAGTGAAGAGGTTACTCACCAATACGAAAATTCTTGTATGACAGAATACAACTTCAGAAGTGATGTAATGTGTTGAATAGTTTTGTATGTATTCTTTCGTTTCTGAGCATGCGTAGTCTTGCTCTTACAATTTTCTTCAGACGAAAACCGTACTAATTAAACTAAAATTGAATGTTGAGTTTACGTATGACAAAAAATTTATAGTCTGCACATCCAGCTTTCAAACTTGCAATGGGCAGATCGTTCGTTGGACTAAATTTTACTTCCGATTTTCATATCATGCATATCACAGCCTTCTCACTCCTACAAACCATAGAGGATTACTATGCATTTTACAATTACATACCACAATTTAAACATAATATTATGTAATAAAAAGAAAAGAAAAAAGCAACACTTTTCAATTAACACATCAGCAGGGAATGAATACAAATACAAGCTATAATTAGTGTTTTTCATTTTTGAAAGCTAGCAAAACATGTTATTTTTTATAAACAAAACATATTTAGATGGGTGTAACAAGACAAAAAGGTGATCAATTACGATACATATTTTTTTACATAAAACATTTTTGGCCAGCTTGTATTACTCAAGTATATATTCAGTCCTGCATATTATTACAGATGCATCCATTCTGTTCTGTGATTTGAAAACAGATGCAATGTAGGACACCTGTTTTGTGATATACAAATTTAAAGTCAGCATTTTCCTAAATAAGTAGACAGCTAGACATATTACTGATAATAAGCAGTCCATGGAAAGTGGAAACATACTGGGTAGCATATTGCTAGCTTTAAACTCAAGCACTAAAGCTCTGATCTGGGGAAGTATTAAAGAAGGGGAGCCTAATGAAAAAGTTATTGAGCCATAGAGAACAATTGAAAGTGCTGTCAGGGGCTAGCTCAAGGGGGACCATGTTTTCTGACAAAAAGGTACTCCAAACGGTAGGTTTTCTTAAAAATCGGACTTGTAGTCAGTTTTAATCACATAAGCATCTCTCTCAGGTTTTGGCTTCCTGAGTCCCAGGCCAAGACCAATTCTTTGCTCCAGACCTGCTTTTTTTATACCACCTGTTGGTGGACACAAGTGGACCGCAAAATCTGGTCCGGAACCAACCCTGCTAAGGTGGCTGGTAAAACCTGGATCGGATTCCACCTTAGTTTCCTGCAAATGAACGCATGCGAGGTGAAGAGGTGAAACATAATGTCCGTCAATCAACTCGCCTTTCATAATGTCACAGTGCATACACACATACTGTAGCTCCCTCAAAGCAAACACAAGGAGATAGCTGGTATCTGTGCATTTTCAGCTTGAAAGTGTGTGTGTGGTGATTAAAGTTGTGTTCAAGGGAGAAAAAGTGTGCACTTACTGTACCTTTAAATACCTTCACCTGCAGTTGAGATTTGCTGCTGCCTGAAAGTGTTATTTAACATAAGCTAGGCATACATTATACAATTTTCTTATTAAATTTCCTTTAGATTTACCTTCAACTATGAGGTACAAGGACCTGTCTGATTGCATATAAATTGAAAGTGTTTAGGTCTGACCTCATGTTATATGGTTTTGGTAACTCTATAGGAAAAGTGTACAAAAAAATTGTATAAAGTATGGTCAGCCTAAGGCCTCGCTCACAAAGGTGTACTTAAAAACTTGCCCAGGAGAGGCCCGTGTTTGCTTGCAAGGGGATGCATAGGTGTTTTGTGCATCCCCATGATGGCAGTTCCATTCTTGTCAATTCGGATGCAGTGGCTGCACAGCTGAAGATGCTGCTCCCAATTTGACAGCCACGTGGGTGTGGGTCCCTGAATGCAGACAGTGTGCGGGGACCAAATTGGGATCAGCAGCTGTGTCCATGCAGCCAATGTGTCCTATTTGACATGAATAGGACTGCCTAAATGGGGAAGCACAGAACACTTGTGCGATCCCATGCAGAAAAACACGGCCCTCACATGGGTGTATAGTATGCTTAAGTATGCCATGTGAACGAGACCTAACAGTGCAATCAAGGTTCTAAACTGTGCAAAGTTTGCTGTAAAGAGTAGAGCTTTGAGATTAGGCTATAATAATATTGTGTGGGGCCTGTTTTTGCTGTGAGTGGACAGAGACAGTTGTGAGAGGGCTGTGCAACAGTGGCGGGCCCGTGCACTGTGGGCGCACGGGCGCGCCCCCCATCCATGCGCCCGGCCCCTTTCAGGACAGTGCTGCGGTAAGTCCCCTCGGCTCTGTCAAAGCCGTCGGGGGGGGGGGTGCCGGAGCCGCGATCCATGGGCGAAGGGGTGCCAGAGCCACGATCCACGGATGGGGGGTGCCGGATCCGCGATCCATGGGGGGGTGTTGGGCACAGGTGGCTGCATTTGATGGGCAAGTGGCTGCATTTGATGGGCACAAGTGGCTGCGTTTGATGGGCACAGGTGGGTGCATTTGATGGGCACAGGTGGCTGCGTTTGATGGGCACAAGTGGCTGTGTTTGATGAGCACAAGTGGCTGCATTTGATGGACACAGGTGGCTGCATTTTATGGGCAAGTGGCTGCATTTGATGGGCACAAGTGGCTGCATTTGATGGGCAAGTGGCTGCATTTGATGGGCAGAGGTGGCTGCATTTGATGGGCAAGTGGCTGCATTTGATGGGCACAATGGTTGTGTTTGATGGGCACAAGTGGCTGCATTTGATGGGCACGGGTGCCTGCATTTAATGGGCACATGTGGCTGCGTTTGGGTACAGGTAGCTGAATTTGATGGGCACAGGTGGCTGCATTTGTTGGGCAAGTGGCTGCATTTGATGGGCACAGGTGGCTGCAATTGATGGGCAAGTGGCTGTGCTTGATGGGCACAATGGCTGCGTTTGATGTGCACAAGTGGCTGCATTTGATGGGCACAATGAATGCATTTGATGGGCACAATGGCTGCATTTGATGGACACAAGTGGCTACATTTGATGGACACAGGTGGCTGCGTTTGATGGGCACAAGTGGCTGTGTTTGATGGGCACAAGTGGCTGCGTTTGATGGGCAAGTGGCTGCATTTGATGGACAGAGGTGGCTGCATTTGATGGGCAAGTAGCTGCATTTGATGGGCACAGGTGGCGTCATTTGGGCACAGGTGGCTGCGTTTGATGGGCACAGGTGGCTGCATTTGATGGGCAAGTGGCTGCATTTGATGAACACAAGTGGCTGTGTTTGATGGGCACAAGTGGCTGCTTTTGATGGGCAAGTGGCTGCATTTGATGGGCACAGGTGGCTGTATTTGATGGGCAAGTGGCTGCATTTGATGGGCACAGGTGGCTGCATTTGGGCACAGGTGGCTGCATTTGATGGGCACAGGTGGCTGTGTTTTTTTTTTTTTTTACACCATGGCATTAACAGCACCTTTATTTTATAGAACATCTTTTGTACATTTAAAGCAAAACATAAAACAAGGTCATGCATTAAAAGACATTTCTGAACATCGAGGACCATGCTCAGCACAGTGCTGCTCAAATTTTATGATAGAGAGAACGTCAACCCCCCCCCCCCCCCCTGGAATGGCCAACGTAGCAGAACTGCAGCCTGACAACCCAGGAGCCACTGCTTGTTAATCAGGGCAAACATTCTCCCCATCGCGTCACACATACACATTTCAGTATTAATTGTAGAAGCCACCAGAACACTCAAAAAATCAGAGCTCTGTGCTCATCCACGGCTTTTATTTCATACTTTTGTGGGGATGCTGTGAACGCCCCCCACCGTCCCGCCCAACAAATCAACACAGATATGCAGAACTAACATTTCAGGTCTCTTAAAAACAGCTACACGACAAATTTTTTTTGAATGGACACCAGTTACAAGATTTTGACCCACCCAGATGCAGAAATGCTAACAGGACAAGCAGTTACTGTTATAAAACAAGAAAATAACAGGAAATTAGTCAAAGCACTTCTAGAAGAAGGCGGGTGCATAACACTGCCGGCCACCCCCATCTGCCAGCATTTACCTCCAAAGCCCTTCAGATCAGAATGGGAAAAAAAAAAAATTATGTATAGAATGGTTATATCCTCTTGACCAGGTTGGTGAATCAATCTCTCTACACAATAGAGCCAAACTGTTTTGCAAGAGAAGCAGCTCAAGCCAATGAGATGTGTGGCTCCAGCCACGCCCCTGTGACACGCTTCGTCCCAGCCATCGGGGCCCGATCACAGGAGGTGGGAGACATGTGCGGGACTTACACTGGCAACATCGACCACGAAGGGGAAGTGAAAACGCGCGCGACATGCACGGACAAGGAAGGGGTGCCGAAAATATGAGGCGAGACAAAAAAAGGGAAAAAAATACTGAGAAAGGGGAAAAAAAAAATGACACTATTTTATTTTAATCAATTTTCCTCCCCTTCCCAGTCCCTTATACCTTTCAATAAAATTGATAAAAATCATGAATAATTAGAAAAAAATCCAAGGTATAAAGTGAAAAACTAAAAAGGGGGAGGAAAAACTAACAAAATAAAGTGTAAAAAAAATGAATATATATATTTATTATATATATATACATATATATACACATATACACACATATATATATATATATATATATATATATATATATATATATATATATATATATATATACATACATACATATATATACATACATACATATATATATATATATATATAAAAATAATTTCTCTTTATTCATGATTTTCACCAATGTCATTTAGTTTTCTTTATACTTTCCCCCCCCCCCCCTTTTTCTCAATATCCTTTTAAATTGGTCTCTTCATATTATTTTCAACAAACCCTTCTTGTCAACACATATCACACACACACGTCCCCACCTCCCCCCCACGGTGGATGACGCAAATACAAGTCTCTGTCCCGCCCACATCTCCCACCCGTGCGACCAAGCCCTGACAGGCGGGGCGAAAAGCGGCCTCACGTCTCTTTAGCACCAGGTGGGTTGGAGTGGTATTAGTTGGAGCAGCGCTGGCTGAGGCCTCACATCTCATTAGCACCGGGTTGGTTGGAGTGGTATTCGTTGGAGCGGCGCTGCCTGAGGCCTCACATCCCGTTAGAACAAGGTTTGTTGGAGCGGCACTGGCTGAGGCCTCACATCTCGTTAGCGCCGGGTTGGTTGGAGCGGTATTCGCTGGAACGGAGCTGGTTGAGACCTCACATCTCATTAGCACCAGGTGGGTTGGAGCGGCGCTGGCTGAGGCCTCACATTATTGTAGCGTCGGGTAGGTTTGAGTGGTGTTCGATGGAACGGAGCTGGCTGAGGCCTCATCTCGTCAGCGCCGGGTTGGAGACTGTCTGATTTCAGTTCAGAAATAGTCTTCAGCCACGCACCCAATGCGTCTAGAATACTGGACAAAAGTTCAGATGTCTCCAGTCACTGATAAACATGGCTGTCTCTGGTCTGAAGGCTAGTGGTCTGAAGCCTCCCCCCCTTACAATCCACAAGATCATTCACAATGCAGAAAAACACGCATTCTTCTCATCCACCAGTCACTTGTAAGGTCACACTAGAATGATGGCAAGCAAGCTTTGGACACTCGCTGCTACATCTTGAGCAGAAATGGTCGATATGGAGACTATACAGCCTTCCTGTGGTATTCAGGGGGTGCAACCTCATAGTCGCTGGCACTGAACAATGTGGAGGAATTTTTGGCCAAATACTTCAGGAAGTCATGCAGGTAGTTCAATAGAAGAGCCAGGCTCTTCTCATCCAACGGAGTATATGATAACATTGCTCCAATACGAACAAAAAGGCGTAGCAGGTGGGGAGCACCATAGACTTGGGACATTGGGGAATCGGGGTGATCTGCCAAGATATCCGCATACTGAGGGCGCTCAAACTTGTACAGTAGCTGTGTGCCCAGCATAACATTAAAGTATTCCTTAATACCTGCTACAACTTCATTCACTGCAAATTCCTTATTGTCGGTGTTCCCCCTGGATTTCTTGTAAGTAGCATATTCTTCAAGGATAGTTTCCACACTCTTCTTGGCAGGCAGATTAAACAACTGTTTCTGACGTGTGATGAGATCCCAGTCATCCACAAGCCAGGGTTTCAGTTCCTCAGGTATCTTCACTTTAACTTCAACTCTATTCATAAAAGTCTCCTCACTCTCAACAGTGGGATCCACTCGGGCCCGTTTCTTTCGTGGTGGTTGAGGAGCATCGCTGGTACTGGTGCCCTCTCCACTCCCAGGGGCTTTTTGCTTGTTTTTCTTGGTTTTCACTTCCACATTCTTCTGCTGAAGTGCAGCTGACTTTTTTCCTGGAGCGGCTGCTCTCATCTTCCCCTCTGCATACTGATCCTGATTGGCCTTCTGAAGTTCTTTTTGTTTTTGCAGGTTAGTGTCCACGTATTTGAGTACTCTACTTCCTGGTACCCACTCATCCCAGTTTTTATTCCACCCGCTGTAGTGAATGAAGTACTTCACCTGCTTGTCTTTAACTGCAACTTTCACACACTTTGCTTCATAGAGAAGAGGCCCATGAAAACACAACACACGTTCACCTGAAACTCAACTGCAGAGATCTCACCACCAGAGTCCCCTCCTGGAACTTTAGGTGGCTGTGTTTAATGGGCACATGTGGCTGTGTTTGGGGTAAAGAGTAGAGCTTTGAGATTAGGCTATAATAATATTGTGTGGGGCCTGTTTTTGCTGTGAGTGGACAGAGAAGAGATAGTTGTGAGAGGGCTGTGCAACAGTGGCGGCCCGTGCACTGTGGGCGCACGGGCGCCGCCCCCATCCATGCGCCCGGCCCCTTTCAGGACGCCGGACGCATGGATTCCTATGGCAGGGCTGGGAGGGGTGGTACATTTTGAAGCACCTGATTAGAGCCAGAGGCTCTAATAGGCTTCAAAATAGGGTGGGCTTGGGGCGCAGAGAGTGCGCCCTGATCCCACTCAATTTGATGGGCAAGTGGATACATTTGATGGGCACAGGTGGCTGCATTTGATGGGCAAGTGGCTGCATTTGATGGGCACAATGGCTGTGTTTGATGGGCATGAGTGGCTGCGTTTGGGCACAGTGGCTGTGTTTGATGGGCACAAGTGGCTGTATTTGATGGGCACAGGTGACTGCAGTAAATATAATGGTGCAGTGCTATAATTATTTTAGAATATACAGTGGGGGAAATAATTATTTGATCCAGAGACAGAATATCAACCAAAAATCCAGGAAAAGTACATAAAACAAATGCTATAAATTAACTTGCAGTTCAGTGAGTAAAATAAGTATTTGATCCCCAAGCAAAACATGACTTACTACTTTGTGGAGTAACCCTTGGCAAGCACAGAGGTAAGACGTCTCTTGTAGTTACCAGGTTTGCAGACATCTCAGAAGGGATTTTGGTCCACTCTTCTTTTCAGAACTTCTCTAAATTTTCTATAGGATTAAGGTCTGTAAACTGACTAGGCCACTCCATGACCTTAATGTCCTTCTTGAGCCACTCCTTTGTTGCCTTGGCGGTATGTTTTGGGTCATTGTCATGCTGGAAGACCCATCCACGACCCATCTTCAGTGTTCTGGCAGAAGGTTCTTATCCAAGATTATACAATACATGGTCTTGTCCATTGGACCCTCAATGCGGCAAAGTTGGCCAGTACCTTTAGCAGAGAAACCACCTCAAAGCATAATGTTTCCAACTCCGTGCTTGACTGTAAAGATGATGTTCTTAGGGTCATAGTCAGCATTTTTCTTCCTCCAAACACTGCAAGTCGAGTTAATGCCAAAGAGCTCAATTTTGGACTCATCTGACCACAGCACTTTCCTCCAATGTTTCTCTGAATCATTTAGATGTTCATTGACATGCTTGTACATGTGCCTTCTTGAGGAGGGAGACTCGCCATGTTTGGAGGAAGAAAAATGCTGACTATGACCCTAAGAACACCATTCCTACAGTTAAGCACGGAGGTGGAAACGTTATGCTTTGGGGTTGTTTCTCTGCTAAAGATACAGACCCACTTTGCTGCATTGAGGGGCCAATGGATGGAGCCTTGTATTGTACAATCTTGGATGAGAGCCTTTTTCCCTCAGCCAGAACACTAAAGATGGGTCATGGATGGGTCTTTCGGCATGACAATGACCCAAAACATATCGCCAAGGCAACAAAGGAGAGGCTCCAGAAGAAGCACATTAAGGTCATGGAGTGACCTAGCCAGTCTCCAGAACTCAATACTATAGAAATTTTAAGGATGGGACTCTTGGCATGACAATGACCCAAAATATATCGCCAAGGCAACAAAGGAGAGGCTCAAGAAGTGTATTAGGGTCATGGAGTGGCCTAGCCAGTCTCCAGACCTTAATCCTATAGAAAATTTATGGAGAGACCTGAAACTTCTAGTTGCCATGCGACAACCAAAAAACCTTAAGAAGTTAGAGGTCTTTAAAAAAGAGTGGACCAAAATCCCTCCTGAGATGTGTGTGCAAACCTGGTCACTAACTACAAGAAACGTCTTACCTCTGTGCTTGGCAACGAGGGTTTCTCCCCCCAAGTACTAAGTCATGTTTTGCTTGGGGATCAAATTCTTATTTTACTCACTGACCTGCAACTTAATTTATAACATTTGTATCGTGTTTTTTCTGGATTTTTGGTTGATATTCTGTCTCTATCATTTAAAATACACACACATACACACACATACACCATAGCATGCATTAAGGTGAAAAAAGTGAACCTTTACAACCCCTTTAATGTGCCAACTGTAATATAAACTGTGCTCCACCAATAGTCCACACAGGTAACCTTCCGTGCCTTGCCCCTTTAACGTGCTCACTCACCAGAAGTACTTGTGGCCTGTTATGTATATAAGAAAAGTCACAAATGCACTCCAGGAATATAACATCCACTCCTCACTTCTGCTCAGTGGAGTGTGCTACTATATGTATTTATGATCACAATTGCTAACCTGTTATATACAGTAATTATATATATTCTAAGTTAATAATAGCACTGCACCATTCTACTTTACGCTTTTAAAAATTGACAAGCAGCATTGATTAAAGGGAGAGGGGAATGGAAGTCTGCATTGAAACATCATAAACTAAACATGATGTCATATTTTCTCACATACACATGGTGAGGGGCTTCAGGGTTTATAGTTAATGTGGGGAAAACAGCTTTTTGTTTTCTCTTACTCTTAATAAGCTCTGTTCTGGGTCATGGATCCCAGAAGCTTTGTAGAGCTTTGGTAGGGTTAATGCAATTCCACAACTTGCCAGACCTCATTATTGGTTTCAGCTGTCCTCAGTTCTATACTGTATATGTGAGCTAACACTCCAGGCTCCCTCTCTGGCGTGGAAGTCTGTTGTTGTATGAAAAGGCCGAAGGCTGACAGAACACTAAAATAGGTAGAATTCCTGTCTGTTTGTTTTGAGGAACCCATTAGGGGGCACTCTGCTAGCTAGGAACTGACCTGAATTTAGTTAGTGGCTCACATAAGCAGAAATTATTTTTTTATGCTATGGACTTCCTGTATAAAACTCTCTTGCACTAAAACAGTAGTTGAAAGTTGTCCTGGGTATCCTCGCCTTATGCTTGATGTACTGCTGCCGATACCAGCTGGGTGATACAAGTATACATACACTCACCGGCCACTTTATTAGGTACAACTTGCTAGTACAGTACCGGGTTGGACCCCCTTTTGCCTTCAGAACTGCCTGAATTCTTCAACATTCAACAAGGTGTTGGAAACATTCCTCCGAGATTTTGGTCCATATTGACATGATAGCATTGCGCAGTTGCTGCAAGTTGAGATCACGCAGGTGCTCTATTGGACTGAGATCTGGTGACTGTGGAGGCCATTGGAGTACAGTGAACTCATTGTCACGTTCAAGAAACCAGTGGTGAGATGATTTGAGCTTTGTGACATGGTGTATTATCCTGCTGGAAGTAGCCATCAGAAGATGGGTACATTGTAGTCATAAAGGGATGGACATGGTCATGTTAACAATGCTCAATTGGTACTAAGGGGCCAAAGTGTGCCAAGAAAATATCCCCCCCCCCCCCCACTATTACACCACCACCAACAGCCTGAATCGTTGAAACAAGGCAGGATGGATCCATGCTTTCATGTTGTTTACGCCAAATTCTGACTTTACCTTTGTGAATGTCGCAGCTGAAATTGAGTCCCATCAGACCAGGCAATGTTTTTTCCAAACTTCTATTGTCAAATCTTGGTGAGCCTGTGAGAATTGTAGCCTCAGTTGCCTGTTCTTATCTGACAGGAGTGGCACCTGGTGTGGTGTTCCGCTGCTGTAGCCCATCTGCTTCAAGGTTTGATGTGTTGTGCATTCAGAGAGGGTATTCTGCATACTTTGGTTGTAACGTGTAGTTATTTGTGCTACTGTTGCCTTTCTATCATGTTAAACCAGTCTGCCCATTCTCCTCTGACCTCTGACATCAACAAGGCATTTTCGTCCACCATTCTCTGTAAACCCTGGAGATGGTTATGTGTGAAAATCCTAGTAGATCAGCAGTTATTGAAATACTCAGACCAGTCCGTCTGACACCAATAATCATGGCACGTTCAAAGTCACCTAAATTCCCTTTCTTCTCCATTCTGATGATTGGTTTGAACTTCAGCAAGTCGTCTTCATCATCAGGTGAACCTAATAAAGTGGCCGGTGAGCGTATTTAGGCTGGACAGGAAACGGTTAATTATGTTACACATTACGCCAAACCTCCTCCTAAACATTACACAAAGAGCATGTAAGGATTTTTAAGCAAGTAAGAGGCAACCAGCAATTTTTCTTCTTTTTTATGCTATGTTAATGGAACATGTAACAAATATAATGGAGGTGTTATCTCAATTTGGCTGCAAAAATGGAAATACACTTTAAAGCCTGCAATTACGACTTTGCAGTCTGCAGGATTTTTAAGTTAAACTGATTTTTTTTTTTTTTCAGTTTTATTTGTCAGATTATTTTGTATGGGCAAGGCATGAACACCTCACTGTAGTTCAAACTCTTTAGTTGTCACTATCAAAATTGTTCTGGAAAGCAGTCTAGCAACAATCTCTGATTCCAGATGGATGGCACTCAATTTTGCAGGAGACTGAGCTGGAGATTAAACTGATCTGTCAAGATAAAAGTTCATAAGAATGTCTAAGGCAATGGGTAAAATGTGAAAAGACAGCCCTGCACTGTATACAAACAAGGGAGATATTTCAGGACATAACAATAAAACAGAATGATCTTCATTTCAATAGCATTCAGCAGCACATAATTATATTGACAAATATATGTCAAACACGGCTTTCATTTAAGAAATATATTTGCAGTCGGTCTATGCCATGGTCAATGACATCAACTGACAGCTCTCCTACTTTTATGCCGCGTACACACGGTCGGACTTTTCGTCTACAAAAGTCCGACGGACGCTGACGGACTAAAGCCGGCTGACAATCCGATCGTGTGTGGGCTTCCCCGGACTTTCAGCGGACTTTTCCAGCCGCAAATCTGACGGACTTTAGATTTGAAACATGCTTCAAATCTTTACGTCGTAACTCCGCCGGACCCAGAAATCCGCTCGTCTGTATGCTAGTCTGACGGACAAAAACCCACGCTAGGGCAGCTTTTGGCTACTGGCTATCAACTTCCTTATTTTAGTCCGGTGTACCTCATCACGTACGAATCCGTCGGATTTTTGTGTGATCGTATGTAGGCAAATCCGTTCGTTAGAAAGTCTGCCGCAAGTCCGCCAAAAGTCCGTCGAAAGTCTGTCGGACGGGCTGTCGGACTTTTGTAGCCGAAAAGTCCAACCGTGTGTACGCGGCATTAGTGTTTTATTCAGGTATGACTTCCCTAAGACATTAAGGTATGACTCCGGGCTTCAACAATAATTATTCAGTGAACCTAATGCTATCTAGCACACATTACTGCTATTTTAATTCAGAAAGCCTGTATTTAAGGGTTTTTATGCCCACATTATTCTATACGATTGCAAGAGGCCATTAAAATGTCTCTGTATGGATTGCAGCCTCTTAGACATCATTCCATACTGTATAACCTTTCTGCTTCAGGAATGGTTCCAGGAGACTGCTGTGGATATAAATATATTAATAAGTACTGTCATTTCAGATAGAGCTGGGAAATGTAAAATACTCAGGCCAGACAATGAAAGGATTGAAAATAGAGGGTTCCAAGCATCCCTTTTACCGGTGACTATAGACACCTGTAGACTAGAATCCCTGTAGTCACACCTTCTACTGTCTCTTTGATAATATAGTGAATGGGGCCTAATGCCTCGTACACACTTTCCGATTATCGTACATCGGATGGTTCGCATTTTGTTGCATAACTAATATTGAATACAACAGTGCAAAATGTGCTCTACGAAAAGTACGATTTTTGTCGTACGATTCTGGAAAAACCTTCCATATTCGAAATGATGTCAAATACGTGTGACCCCTGTCACCCCCTACCATCCTTCTGGTTTATTTTTGTGTTTACGATCATGCGTGGACTGTTCGTCTATCGATTTTTAGAGGACGCATACTGTACTGATTAAACGATTGTCGTATGATGGGCTGTCGTCCGAGCAAAGTTTTCATGTTTGTCCCTTCGGATTTTGTTGGACGGACTGCCGTGATCGGTTGTCGAAAGCTGTGTACTAACGATCAGATTATCGAACGATCAATCCGAAAGTGATTTTTTTCATTCGATAATCGGAAAGTGTGTGCAAGGCATAAGGGTCAAAATCAAAAGGAAAAACATGACTGAACTTCTGGCAGAAAAAGCAGCTTGACAAACGCTCATAGTGGCTCATATTGCACAAGAGTTTAGGAGAGTTTATGGGCATTTGCTTTTACCAGCATGTTTTTCTAAAGCATTCCGTTTACTTGAATGTACGCTTGAAAACCTAAACGCACCTAAACATTGCGTTTAGGAGCTTTAAGCATATTTTCTACCTGAAAGCTCCTCTCAAAAATGCGATCCAGAAGGGTTTTTTTCTGCCTTCTAAATGCTGAGCTTAAAGTGATATTAAAATCTTGTTTTTTTTCCCTTTAGAAATAACAAACATGTCATACTTCAGTGCTCCTGGCCCCTCCCTCCTCTCGAGTGATCCCACAGTAAGCAGCTTGCTAAGGGGGCACCCGAGCCAAGCCGCTGCTCCCTGTGTCCATTCAGACATGGAGCCGTGGTTTGGCCTCACCCCTTCTCTCTCCTGATTGGCTCACTGACTTTGACAGCAGTGGGAGCCAATGGCGCTGCTGCTGTGTCTCAGCCAATCAGGAAGGAGAGTACCCGGACATTCCGAGGCACTCGTGCACATCGCTGGACAGAGATGGGGATCTTAAGTATGAGGGGGGCTGCTGCACACAGAAGGTATGCATTAAACTAAAAAACCTTATACCTTTATAACCCCTTTAAGGTGGTTCTAAGTGCTGAAGATTTTTTGCCTTCATGCATTCTATACATGAAGGTAAAAAACCTTCTTTGTGCAGCATCCCCCGCCCCCCCCAATACTTACCTGAGCCCCATCTCGATCCAGCGATGTGCATGAGTGCCTCAGCTTTCTCGGGACTCTGCCTCCTCATTGGCTTCAATCACAGCCATTGAGCCAATCAGGAGAGAGAGGGAGTGGGGCCAAGCCACTGCTATGTGTGTGAATGGACACGCAGAGCCGCAGCTCGGTAGTGAGCCTGTTCGGGTGTCCCTATTGCAAGCTGCTTGCTTGCAATAGGCAGCACAATGTCTTGGGCCAGCC
This sequence comes from Lithobates septentrionalis, assembly GCA_037952835.1. Lineage (NCBI taxonomy): Eukaryota > Metazoa > Chordata > Amphibia > Anura > Ranidae > Lithobates > Lithobates septentrionalis. The sequence goes on from JBBDGP010000597.1 coordinate 3,505,973, forward strand.
CTGCATACTAGTATAGCTCTGAGAGGGGGAGGGGGAGCAAGGTTGTAGAATTATTAGGAGCTATTCAGCAGGTCACAAATTGGCCAGCCGGACCAAATTATTTCAGATTATTCCTCACTGGATAGGAAATTAGTTAATAATCGGTTACATTGTTTTATTTTCTCATATTAGTTATCTGTATATACAGTATATGTATAATATATATAATATATATATATAGAGAGAGAGAGAGAAAGAGATTTTGCAACTTTCCCCAGTGCAGATATATTCTCTCCACATGAGGGCATGTTGCCACATGCACACATTTGTCATCTGTACACATCACTGTCATATACAAAATTAATTCTAGAAACAAAGCTTAAGGCTAAATAAATATTGATAGGCTTGTCATGTAACAGGGTGCATGGTACTCAGTTTATCCCGTTTATATTCCTGCATGCTTGTTTTCTTTGTGTATAGTGTAATACATACCTGTACTTAAAGTGGAACTTCCTTTAAATTAATTATGTACAGTATTCATGTAAAGAATGAGTACCTCAAACTGTCATTATATTGGCTTCCTCCGATCCTTTGGATAGCAGCATTAAAGTGAATCTATGGTGAAAATTTAAAATAATATAGAGTATTAATTTTCACATTGCATTTTAATTATAACTAGCTCCAATAATTGGAATGATTTTGAAGTTTGGAAGCTTACAAAATGTTCCGAATGCAGTGACATATACAGTAATCACTATCACTTGTAAACATGCACTGCTATGTCATACACTTTATAAAGCCTGCTGTCTGAACTGCAATTATTCTAGGCATTCTGAATTGAAGGAGATTTAGGAAGCACAGTCAGTACAGGAAACGCTCCACATGTGACATCATCACTGCTTGCAGGCTGCAAGGTAGCATGGGATATGTAGTCCTTAGAAATCAAAAATAAAGCAAAGGAATGAGCAGAGGAAAAACCACAAAACATGCAGGGAATAGGGGAAGTTGTGGAAAGTGAAGGCCAGCTGAAAGACAACACTCAGAGCATAAAAGGAACTTTTTTTAAGTAAACTTATATCGGATTGTAAAATATAACTATAATTTGTATTTCTATTACAATGCTAATGACAGCGAAAGCCTCCATTGTGCCCCCAAACCAAATTCAGAAAACTAAAACAAAAAAATAAACGACTCTAGTCAATTTACAACTAGCTTTTTTCTTTTTTAAATCACTTCGCTCTCGTGTCCAGGGGGTTGAGAGTTTAAAGTCAAACCCATGGCTCCATGCAACTTTAGGACTTAACATGTTTATTATCTAATTACTTAACACAATCCCTTCTTTTATATTTTATACAAAAAAATGGGTATTATATTGTGTTTGTTTGCACTAAAATTCCTTTTAATGCACTTTTTTCTGAAAAATATGCATTTGACAAACAGTTGTGCAAATATCATGTGACATAAACAAATTGCAATAATTATTTTTATATTCTACAGGACCTTCACTTTCAGAAAATATATTATGTTCTGGGGGTTTTAAGTAATTTTATAGCCAAAAATGCAGATTTCAACATGTGTGCAAAAATGAAAGATTTGCTCTATGGGAACTAGTTAAATAGCTATTCCCCCCAAAAAAGGAAATGTTTCCCTTTGATTACAGTTAGGGACCACATGAAAAGAGGGGTCTTGATGTGGCAGTCCTTCTTTTTTTGTGTCCAGCTGTTAAGTGTACTGGAACAGTTTCCATTTACGTTTACTGTAAAAAGCTAGTTAACAAACGCACTGTTGCCATTTTAGTTTCAACCACAATGAGGGATAGCTACTGGGTGTTATATAGCTACTTGGAATCACTGATCAGTTGCCTTCTAATCATGATCTGGGGAATCAGGTCTATCTATCTAATCTTCGTTCACCCTTGACTCTATTACATATTGAATATAAAAAGGATGATTTTGAAAGTAAAAAAGAATATACAGTATCTCACAAAATTGATTACACCCCTCACATTTTTGTAAATATTTTATTATATCTTTTTATGTGACAACACTGAAGAAATGACGCTTTGCTACAATGTAAAGTAGTGAGTGTACAGCTTGTATAACAGTGTAAATTTGCTGTCCCCTCAAAATAACTCAACACACAGCCATTAATGTCTAAACCACTGGCAAAAAACTTGAGTACACCCCTAATGCCGCGTACACACGGTCGGACTTTTCGTCTACAAAAGTCCAACGGACGCTGACGGACTAAAGCTGGCTGGTAATCCGATCGTGTGTGGGCTTCTCCGGACTTTCAACATACTTTTTTAGCCTCAAATCCGACGTACTTTAGATTTGAAACATGCTTCAAATCTTTACGTCGTAACTACGACGGACCCCGAAATCCGCTCGTCTGTGTGCTAGTCCGACGGACAAAAAGCCACGCTAGGGCACCTATTGGCTACTGGCTATGAACTTCCTTATTTTAGTCCGGTGTACGTCATCACGTAAGAATTCGATGGACTTTTGTGTGATCGTGTGTAGGCAAGTCTGTTCGTTAGAAAGTCCGCCGCAAGTCCGTCGAAAGTCCGCCGAAAGTCTGCCGGAAGTCTGTCGGACAGGCTGTCTGACTTTTGTAGACGAAAAGTCCGACCGTGTGTACGCGGCATAAGTGAAAATGTCCAAATTGGGCCCAATTAGCGATTTTCACTTCCCGGTGTCATGTGACTCATTAGTGTTACAAGATCTCAGGTGTGAATGGGGAGCAGGTGTGTAAAATTTGGCATTATCGCTCTCATTCTCTCATACTGGTCTGGAAGTTCCACATGGCACCTCCTGGCAAAGAACTCTCTGAGGATCTGAAAATAAGAATTGTTGCTCTACAAAGATGACCTAGGATATAAGAAGATTGCCAAGACCCTAAAACTGAGCTGCAGCACTGTGGCCAAGACCATACAGCGGTTTAACAGGACAGGTTCCACTCAGAACAGGCCTCGCCCATGGTCGACCACAGAAGTTCAGTGCACATGCTCAGCGTCATATGCAGAGGTTGTCTTTGGGAAATAGACATATGAGTGCTGCCAGTATTGCTGTATAGGTTGAAGGAGTGGGGGTTCAGCCTGTCAGTGCTGAGACCATACGCCTCACACTGCCTCAAATTGGTCTGCATGGCTGTCATCTCAGAAGGAAGCCTCTTCTAAAGATGATGCACAAGAAAGCCTGCAAACAGTTTGCTGAAGACAAGCACACTAAGGACATGGATTACTGGAACCAAGTCCTGTGGTCTGATGAGACCAAGATAAACTTATTTGGAAAAACATACAGAACAGAGATCTGCCTATATGTATGTAGTGCGGGGGTTTGCTACCAAAGTTATCCTGCTAAGTAATGTATTGTTTCTTAAGCAAGGGTTTGGCTCCCTCTAGTGGCCGCTGAAACTTTACCAGGATCTTTCTTTCTTTTAAGAAGCAAACAACTATGCATTGTGGGGAATGTAGTTTGATGAGGAAGTTGCCTCTTAGCTACTATAAAACCTTTAGAGATGTGCTCTCTTCTTATTTTCTTTGTGAGTTTAATTCTGTTACTACTGGCCATCTCCCCGCAGAGGACTTATTGTAGGCACACATAGCAGCCATTCCCAAACCTGATAAGGATCACACTCAGTGGAGTAATGACTGATCAATTGCCCTCTTGAACATTGATTTACCACGTTTTTCCAAATCCCTGATGAATAGGTTGCTCCCTTACATCATTTGAAATGTCCGAGAGGACCAGGTTGGCTTTGTCCCACAGAGTGAGGCTAGGGACAACACCACAAAGGTCATTGACTGGATACATTCTGCCCGATCAAGGGCTGAACCTTTCATGCTGTTATCTATGGACAATTAGAAGGTCTTTGATTGGGTGGACTGGCAATTTCTATGATCCACTTTGACTCACATTTGCCTGGGGCACCATGTGATGTCATGGATCTATGACCTTTATTCTTCTCCTATGGCTGTAGTGAATGGGGTCAGATTGCAGTACTTCTTTATCTAACAAGACCCGGCAAGGGTGCCCCCTGTCCCCATTAGATTTTATTCTGTCCCTTGAACCATTATTATGTAAGGTAAGATCTGATTTGACCATCAAAGGGCTCTAAATTTCTACCACAAAACATAAGATCACTGCTTATGCTGACAATCTTCTATTTTTCCTTTTGGACCCTGAGACCTCTTTCCCTGTGTTACTGGATCTCTTTACACAGTACAGAAATCTATATAACCCAATTTTAACATTAACTACTCAAAATCCCAAGCCCTGAACTTCACTATTTCTCCTGATAGGGTGTCAGGATGGGCATACCAGTAGACAAGATAACTCCTTTTGGAGGATAGGGTGTCAGAATGGGCATACCAGTAGACAAGATAACTCTTTTGGAAGGTCTTCTGTACACAAGCTAAAACATATTCTCTTTCGTGCTCGCAAGAATTGTGCATTGGCTAATAAATATGTACACAAGCAAACTCACGCACACAAGCAATTGTGCATTCTTGTGCGTGGCAGCACTTGTGTGCACCTGTGACAGATTTAAACTCAGCCAGTGCTCAGGTTCAGTGCTGCTTTGTCTTCAGCCTCCTATGTAACCTGTGATCCTGTGAATCTGTACCCTGCTTCCAGTTGCTGACCCGGCTTTTCTTGATAATTCTCTGAACTCCACCTGCATCGACCTTGGCTTGTCCACTGACCTTCCCTTCTGTCTGCTCTTTTGGCTCCTGCTTCACTGATCAGCTCCAGACCCGGCTTGCATCCTGACCATGCTCCTGTCTATGCCCTGCACCTGATCTATCCCGTCTGTGAATGACCCGGCCTGCCTAACTCTGCTACTGTTTGCTGTCACCAGTACCAGCAGCCTGCCTGCTTGCTGAAGCCATCTGACGACTTTTCATGCCCACCGTGGATACCTGCTCTGCTGTTAGCAAGACCTACAGGCACTTGTGCCATTCTACGCTCCCTGTCTGTCAAGGGCCCTGAGTCAGAGGTGTAAGAGGCCTTCCTCATCATATCAGGCTGTGCTACTAGGTGATGATATAGGGTTACCAAATTCAAACATTTTTACACATTTTACTGGACCCCTTCCAGCTTGAAGTATTTGGGTACTTAAATTATCCTGAACCCATCCACTTTATTTGAGGCCAACTTTAGCCCCTTGTTAAAAAAAATCTCTACAGATCTCAGAATGTGACATAAGCTAACAATATCTTGGTTAGAAAGATGTAACACTTTCAAAATGACAACTTTGCCGCATTCTGTACCTAATCCAAGTGTTACCTATAAAAATACTTCAGCCCTACTTTGTATCCCTACACACTATGTTGATAAAGTTAAATTAGGAGAGACAAACCAACTAGAGTGAGACTTCTTACTCTTCCAACATGAAGTGGGGACATAGGGCTAACCGACATGGTGCAATATTATAAAGCCCTACACTTGTCCAGGTTGGTGACATGGTGCTCACTACCCATGTCCAAATCCTGGGCAAAAATCGAACAACATTCCTCCCCAGTGGCCCTATCCGCTCTCTCTTGGGTACAAACATCAGGTTCCCCATCACAGGGCCCATATACATCAGGTTCCCCCATTAGAGTGTCCCGGTACAGCTGGTGTCCCCATTACAGTGCCTGATAAATCAGGTTCCCTATAACAGTGTCCCCAAACATCAGATTCCCCCATCACAGTACCTATATACATCAGGTTCCCCCATCACAGTGACCCCATACATCAGAGTTGTGCCCCCCCACCCTTTTACTCACAGATCACAAATGCTGTTACCACCTGCAATGGAAACAGCTTCTCATTCCCCTACCGTGTTGATACTGAGGTGAGGTCAGGTTCCCCCATCACAGTGCCCATATACATCAGGTTCCCCCATCACAGTGTCCCCATACAGCAGGTGTCCCCATTACAGTGTTCCCATACTTCAAGATCCCCCCCATCACCGTGTCCCCATATATTAGGTTCCCCATCACAGTGCCCCCATACATCAGGTCCCCCCATCAAAGTGTCACTATACATCAGGTTCCCCCATGCATCAGCTTCCCGCATCACAGTACCCATATACAGTTGTGCTCATAAGTTTACATAGAATTTATGATTTCTTGGCCATTTTTCAGAAAATATGAATGATAACACAAAAACATCTCTTTCACTCATGGTTATTGTTTGGCTGAAGCCGTTTATTATCAATCAACTGTGTTTACTCTTTTTAAATCATAATGGCAACAGAAACTACCCAAATGACCCTAATCAAAAGTTTACATACCCTTGTGATTTTGACCCGATAACATGCACACAAGTTGACACAAAGGAATTTGAATGGGTATTAAATGTAACCATCCCTACCTGTGATCTGTTTACTTGTAATTAATGTGTGTGTATAAAAGGCCAATGCGTTTCTGGACTCCTGACAGACCCTTGCATCTTTCATCCAGTGCTGCACTGACATTTCTGGATTCTAAGTCATGGGGAAAGCAATAGAACTGTCAAAGGATCTGCCGGAAAAGGTAGTTGAACTGTATAAAACAGGAAAGTGTATGGGTGGTGCCTACATAACGGGTGACCCCGCCCCCCTCTGACGTCACGGGGAATGCCGCAGGGAAGTCCCCGTGCAGCAGAGGGGGCGGGGTCACTGGGTGGCATGAAGGGAGGCTCCCGCTGTGTGACGCTTCTCCTCTTCTGACGGTTCTTAAATAGCGGGGGGCGGAGCCACCCGGTGACCCCGTCCCCTCTGACGCACGGGGACTTGACGGGGACTTCCCTGTGGCATTCCCCGTGACATCAGAAGGGAGCGGGGTTATGTAACGGTTGCCTCCGCCCCCCTCTGACATCACGGGGAATGCCACAGGGAAGTCCCATCAAGTCCCCGTGCATCAGAGGGGGGCGGGGTCACCGGGTGGCCCCACCCCCGTTATTTAAGAACCGTCAGAAGAGGAGAAGCGTCACACAGCGGGAGCCTCCCTCCATGCCTTTATGGATGCGGAGTGGCCCGAAAAGAAGATGAAGAGAAGAAGATGAAGAGAAGAAGATGAAGAGAAAAGTGTCACACAGCGGGAGCCTCCCTCCATGCCATCATGGATGCGGAGCGGCCCGAGGAGAAGAAAGGAAGAAGACGCCGATGCCGCAGAGGATTTAAATAAAGGAATTGTCAAAAACTGTCTCTTGTCATTTTTAACATTTTTGACAGTTTTTTTGTGAAATGGTAGGGGTACTTTTGTACCCCCTTACCATTTCACACAGGGGGGAGGGCCGGGTATGGAATTTAGGGGGACCCCCACGACATTTTTTTTTATTTTAGTTCGGGGTTCCCCTGTGGGGAATTCCCATGCCGTTTTTATCAATGAACTTTTATGTGTATTGTCAGACCGGCAATTCATTAATAGCCGCGAGTAGTTTTAAATTACTTTTTTTCCTTTGAAATGTCATTTTGCTGTCAGACTGTTCTAAACACGGGAAACATGCGCCCCTTTACAGGCATACTATAGACACCCCCCAGGTACGAAATTTAAAGGGATATTACACTTTTATTGTTTCACTTTAAGCATTATTAAAATCATTGCTCCCGAAAAAACGCCCGTTTTTAAAACTTTTTTTGCATTGATCCATGTCCCCTGGGGCAGGACCCAGGTCCCCAAACACTTTTTATGACAATACCATGAATATAAGCCTTTAAAATTAGCACTTTTGATTTCTCCCATAGACTTTTAAAGGGTGTTCTGCGGCATTCGAATTTGCCGCGAACACCCCAAATTGTTCACTGTTCGGCGAACTGGCGAACAGCCAATGTTCGACTCGAACCCAAAGCTCATCCCTAATTACCTGTATTAATGGCACCTGTTTGAACTTGTTATCGGTATAAAAGACACCCGTCCACAACCTCAAACAGTCACATTCCAAACTCCACTATGATGAAGACCAAAGAGCTGTCGAAGGACACCAGAAACAACATTGTCCTGGATTATGGCCCAGGAGAAGCTCGCTAGCCTTCTCAACAACACAAAAGACCAATTTGAGGCTATTTGTGAGCCCTGGGCAAGTTTCATTGGTATTTCCCTGATTCCGGGTATCCAACCATAACTCAGCTGAATGTTGCGGGGGTGCGGGACATCTTCCCGCGGGATGGCTCCCTTCTCTCTCCTCTCTCTCCTTTCTCCTCCCCTCTCCATTTCACATTCTTTTCTTTCTCTTTATATGCCTTATGTTTTGAATTGCAGACAGTTCAATGGTTTTAGTGACACTTATGATCCCAGATGGTTTCTATCCTAAGGGGTTAATATACTCTGATAATGTTTCCCTACTAGGATTATCTACATTTCAGCTATGTCTGCTGGGGGGCTGGGGGGAGCTGATGGAGATTTCGCCGGTCACAGTGTGTTCCCTATTGGGGTGCCGACGGAATCCCTCAGATCTCCTCCACCTACTCCTAGGATAGTCTAGGGATTTATTTTCTTTTTTGTTTTTTCTTCAGGCCAATGGTGTTATTCTCTGGGATTATCTGTTATAACCACAGGCCGGGACCTAACCCCTAACATTTGTTTTTTTTTTTTTAATTGCCTACCCCATTGGGGTCTATCTGTATTTGATATGACTAATCTGCCTACATGATTCGTTGCTTGTACAACTTGTTTGTTGAAAAAAACAATAAATATTTTGAAATACCGAAACAACATTGTAGACCTGCACCAGGCTGGGAAGACTGAATCTGCAATGGGCAAGCAGCTTGGTGTGAAGAAATCAACTGTGGGAGCAATAATTAGAAAATGGAAGACATACAAGACCACTGATAATCTCCCTTGATCTGGGGCTCCACGCAAGATCTCACCCCGTGGGGTCAAAATGATCACAAGAACGGTGAGCAAAAATCCCAGATTCACACGGGGAGACCTATGCCGCGTACACACGGTCGGACTTTCCGGCATACTTGGTCCGGCGGACCAGAGTGTGCCGGACAATCCGCCCGTGTGTGGGCGGCGGCGGACTTTTCCGGCGGACTTCTTCCCAAAAGCCCGCCGGACCTAGATTTGAAAAAAGTTTTAAATCTTTCCGTCGGACTCAGTTTCGGGCGGAAAGTCCGCTCGTGTGTGTGCTGGTCCGACGGAAAGCCCGCTCGTGTGTTGGCTGGTTCGACGGACCAGATACGACACGAGGGCAGGGTATTGCATCTCGCGCTCGCTGCAATAGGAAAAACAAATCTTCCTATTGCGGCGAGCGCAGTGCATACCAGGCCCTTAGGTCTGGTATGGATTATAAAGGGAACCCCGCTACGCCGAAAAAACGGCGTGGGGTCCCCCTAAAATCCATACCAGACCCCGATCCGAGCACGCAGCCTGGCCGGTCAGGAAAGGGGGTGGGGACGAGCGAGCGCCCCCCCCTCCTGAACCGTACCAGACCGCATGCCCTCAACATGGGGGGTGGGTGCTTTGGGGGAGGGGGGCGCCCTGCGGGCCCCCCCACCCCAAAGCACCTTGTCCCCATGTTGATGAGGACAAGGGCCTCTTCCCGACAACCCTGGCCGTTGGTTGTCGGGGTCTGCGGGCGGGGGGCTTATCGGAATCTGGGAGCCCCTTTTAATAAGGGGGCCCCCAGATCCCGGCCCCGCACCCTATGTGAATGAGTAAGGGGTACATGGTACCCCTACCCATTCACCTAGGGAAAAAGTGTAAGTAATAAAACACACTACACAGGTTTTTAAAATATTTTATTTAAACAGCTCCGGGGGGGGATCTTCCTCCGGCTTCGGGGGTCTTCTTCCGGCTTCGGGGGTCCCTCCGGTTCATCTTCTCCCGGCGTCCGGTTGGTTCTTCTCCGCTCTCTTCTCCCGGTGTTCCAGTTCTTCGGCCGGCTCCTCTGCTGTCTTCAGGTAGCTCTCTTGCCAGCAGAGGTCCGGACTTCTGGGCTTCTGGGCTTCTTGTCTTCTTGTCTTCTCTTCCCCAGATGTTGACACAACGCTCTCTCCTGCTGGACTGCTCTCCGAGGGCTGCGTTGTGATTTATATAGGCGGAGACCCCGCCCCCTTTTGATGTCACAGTCCCTGGGCATGCTGGGACTGTGACGTTTTAGGGGGCGTAGTTAACATCACCCAGTGACCACGCCCCCTAAAACGTCACAGTCCCAGCATGCCCAGGGACTGTGACATCAAAAGGGGGCGGGGTCTCCGCCTATATAAATCACAACGCAGCCCTCGGAGAGCAGTCCAGCAGGAGAGAGCGTTGTGTCAACATCTGGGGAAGAGAAGACAAGAAGACAAGAAGCCCAGAAGCCCAGAAGTCCGGACCTCTGCTGGCAAGAGAGCTACCAGAAGACAGCAGAGGAGCCGGCCGAAGAACTGGAACACCGGGAGAAGAGAGCGGAGAAGAACCAACCGGACGCCGGGAGAAGATGAACCGGAGGGACCCCCGAAGCCGGAAGAAGACCCCCGAAGCCGGAGGAAGATCCCCCCCCCCCCGGAGCTGTTTAATAAAATATTTTAAAAACCTGTGTAGTGTGTTTTATTACTTACACTTTTTCCCTAGGTGAATGGGTAGGGGTACCATGTACCCCTTACTCATTCACATAGGGTGCGGGGCCGGGATCTGGGGGCCCCCTTATTAAAAGGGGCTCCCAGATTCCGATAAGCCCCCCGCCCTCAGACCCCGACAACCAACGGCCAGGGTTGTCGGGAAGAGGCCCTTGTCCTCATCAACATGGGGACAAGGTGCTTTGGGGTGGGGGGGCCCCGCAGGGCGCCCCCCTCCCCCAAAGCACCCACCCCCCATGTTGAGGGCATGCGGCCTGGTACGGTTCAGGAGGGGGGGGCGCTCGCTCGTCCCCACCCCCTTTCCTGACCGGCCAGGCTGCGTGCTCGGATCGGGGTCTGGTATGGATTTTAGGGGGGACCCCACGCCCTTTTTTTCGGCGTAGGGGGTTCCCTTTATAATCCATACCAGACCTAAGGGCCTGGTATGCCCCGCGACGGGGCTCGCAAGGTGTCAATCTTGCCGATAAAAGCGGCAAGATTGACATCCTTTTCTAGTCCCGTCGCACCTGAGTCACGTTCAAAATGAACGGACTTGTCCGTGTGTGGGCAAGTCCGTTCATTCTGAAAGTCCGCCGGAACTCCGGCGAAAGTCCGCCGGAAAGTCCGGGCGTGTGTGGGCAAGTCCGTCCGTTTTAAAGTCCGTCGGAAAGTGTGCCGGACCAAGTAGGATAGAAAGTCCGACCGTGTGTACGCGGCACTAGTGAATAACCTGCAGAGAGCTGGGACCAACGTAACAAAGGCTACCATCAGTAACACACTACGCCGCCAGTGACTCAGATCCTGCAGTGCCAGACCTGTCCCCCTGCTTAAGCCAGTACATGTCCAGACCCGTCTGAGGTTTGCTAGAGAGCATTTGGATGGTCCAGAAGAGGATACATGAACGAATGAATGGGGCCATGTATCGTGAGATTTTGAGTGCAAACCTCCTCCCATCAGCAAGGGCATTGAAGATGAAACGTGGCTGGGTCTTTCAACATGACAATGATCCCAAACACACCGCCCGAGCAATGAAGGAGTGGCTTTGTAAGAAGCATTTCAAGGTGCTGGAGTGGCCTAGCCAGTGTCCAGATCTCAACACCATAGAAAACCTTTGGAGGGAGTTGAAAGTCCATGTTGCCCAGCGACAGCCCCAAAACATCACTGCTCTAGGGGAGATCTGCGTGGAGGAATGGGCCAACATACCAGCAACAGTGTGTGACAACCTTGTGAAGACTTACAGAAAACGTTTGACCTCTGTCATTGCCAACAAAGGATATATAACAAAGTATTGAGATGAACGTTTGATATTGACCAAATACTTATTTTCCACCATAATTTGCAAATAAATTCTTTCAAAAATCAGATAATGTGAGTGTCTGGATTTGTTTCCACATTTTGTCTCTCATAGTTGAGGTATACCTATGATGACAATTACAGGCCTCTCTCATCTTTTTAAGTGGGAGAACTTGCACAATTTGTGGCTGACTAAATACTTTTTTGCCCCACTGTATGTGTGTGAAGGGGGGCAGAGGACGTTTCCTTATTAGGGACACAGGACACTGCTTTGGGGGGGGCACAGGACATTACATGGGGGTTGTAAAGGGGGGTGTGACGAACATGGGTGTCAGATCCCTGCCCTCCTCTCTAACTCATGATGAAGGGCTGGCCAACCTCACACCTTGCTGTCCCTTACGTAACAATACCACTCCCATGTTTCCCTGCACCTGGAGGGGAGAGAGGTGGCGCCAGCTCATTTATAGGAGGCCCTATGTACACACCAGGCTGCATGAGGATCAACTCATGATTCCATGCACAAACTGTTAGATTTACTTGCTAGGGTTGGCTCAGGCTAACACTAGTGGAAGGACACCAAACCTGGATTCATTTATTCTAATGGTTTGATCATTTGACTTTTTTTTTTTTCTTGCAGAGTCCATATCTTACTATGCACATTAGCAGCCAAGTTGCAGGTTTTATTGCAATGATGGTTCACACTAATCACACCTTTGTTTAAAGGTAAATTATGCTTTTTACAATGATTGTTTTTTCTTCTTTGGGTAACTTTCTTTGTTCTGGTTGCATGGGTTCTATTCCCCCCCCTTTTTCACTGAGTCACTCTTCATAATTTTTTTATTTTACAGTCACAGTGGTATATCCCCTTATATAATCAACTGAGGTTTATTTAGTACCCGCATACATTTATTTACATTTTTTTCACTTAATGTAATTCACCATTAGATAGTCAGGGCCTATCCCTTTCAAATTATCACATATCGTTATTAATTACTATGCAACCCTATGTATAAGGATCCATACAATTGCAATAACATCAGGAAAAAGTATTCTATTTTATAATAGAATATATATATTCTATATATATATATATATAATAGAATATATATAAACACTATATACCTCCATTAGTGAACAAAATAGTCTACTTTACCGACCCCCCCCCCTTCTTTTATTACTATATCAATTTTTTTCTTATCACATCGAATTTTTGAATCCATTTCAGATGCTGTCCTTTCCTCCTCCTCCTCCTTGTGGGTGGCATTAAACGTGGTTCCTTGTAAGCCTGTTGGGCAGTGTCTTTTCCTTTGAAGAGTGGAGATGGCCACGGAGTCCACTTGGATCATCTAACTGTTTTATGACATCACAATGTATATATAATTTGGTGCATGGTGAAATTTGTTTTTTGAATTGTTACATATATCTTTTAGAGCAAATTATCCCCCAGAAGAAAACCGTGACCAAATAGGTCGAAACGCATTGGACTCTGTGACATAGTAACCACTATAATAGAATGCTGTGTATTTACATGTTTGCAATGCTGTATTCCTTGTAAATGTTTTATGCCCCATGACCAGAGCTCATATTTTACTATTGAATATGTGTCAATTTTTCAAATAAAGATTCTTTTTATACATTTTGAACTGATCATTTTGCTGCTAAAAAAACCCTTGGGGGAACACTTCCTTTCCAATTCTAGTCGGGGTGTGCAGCCCTATAACTCTCCAATATGTGTCTTTCCCATCATATAGGTCATGGTGGTGTGCCCTTCACTGGACAACATGGCTGGGATGAGCTGCATAATGGCAAAATGGCTACTAACCACACAGCTATGCGTTAGCCCAGTATGCATGACCATTACACCTCCCCCCTCAAGTGGTTGCATGGGAGGAAACTGCAATTTCCCTCCTGATGCACGACTCCTGCGGACTCGGCTTGTCACGACAACCCATCAGCATTGCCATGGGTGCTGCTTTTCTAATGCTGGATGATGAAATTGTATTGCTGAAGAATTAAGCTTCACCAAAGCAGTTTGCCATTCTCCCCAGCAACATGATTTAGCCAGCTCAAGGGATTGTGATCATTGATCACAGTTAAGTGCCACCAATAAACGTATGCACAGGGCTTTTTTTCTCAAACAATAGGTGCTGGAACTTAACCACGGCCCCACAAAACCCCTCCCCCACACACACCCTCCAAATCACATCAAATAGTGGGTGTGTTCAGTCAAATTTCACAAAAACAGAAGGAGGGTCTTAAAGGGGCATTAAGTATCAGGATTGCATTACATACAGAGTGCAGAGCTGTCACTTGTAAACACAGAAACCAGACTTCTGTGTTTACAAGTGATTGTGGTGAGCAGGCACCAAAGGGCCTGAGCCAGAGGTGGTGGAACTGGGTTCCACCAAGTTCCCCCTGAAAAAAAGCCCTGCGTATGCAACTTCTGGAGAGCCCACATGACACTCCTTTTCGATCGTGGTGTATGCTTTGTCCCTGGGAAACAGCTTCCAGCTCAGGTAGAGGATGGGATGTTCCTTTCCGGCATCATCCACCTGGCTCAGGACTGCACTCAATCCATAGGCAGAGGCATCAGTCTGCACTAGGAAACAGCGGGTGAAGTCTGGAGCCTGTAGCACAGGGTCACTGGCCAGCGCCTCCTTCAAGTTATGAAATGCCCTCTCACACTCTCTGGTGTCCAAGACACCACCTTGGGCAATTTCTTTTTGGTTTGCTCAGTCAGAGGTTTCACCAGGCTACCATAGTTACCTACGAACTTCCTATAGTAGCCAGCTGTCCCTAAGAATGACATAACCTGCTTTTTGGTTTGGGGGGTAGGCCAGGCCAGGGTGGCCTCAACCTTCCCTGTTTTGGGTCTCAGGGTGCCTCCTCCTACCTGGTGTCCCAAGTACTGGACATCAGTCATGCCTATCTGACACTTACTGGGTTTGACAGTCAGATTGGCAGCTGTAAGTCGGTCCAGGACCTGTGACAGATGCACCAGGTAGGGCTGAACACGGCGATGTCACCCAGGTAGGCTACTGCAAAGCTTTCCAGCCCCTCCAGTAAGTCATTCATGACTCTCTGGAAGGTAGCTGGGGTATTCTTCATCCCAAAATGCAGGACGGTAAATTCAAATAAGCCCAATGGGGTGATGAAGGCCGCCTTTTCCCAAGCCTCAGGGGCCAAAAGAATTTGCCTGTACCCTCTGCTCAGATACATGATTGTGATATAGCGGGCAGCTGCCAGCCTATCCAACAAATCAATTCGGGGCATGAGGTAGGTGTGTGCAGAGGTGATGGCATTCAGCTACCTGGTTGATCCTTTTTGGGGACCAGGACTACTGGGGACGCCCAGGCACTGTGGGACTTCTGAATCACCCCCAGCTGCAGCATTTCCCCAGTCTCCTTTGCTCCGCCTGTCTGTGCCTCCTGCGAGACAAGGTGGGCTTCAGGTGTGAGGGGAGGATACAAAAATTGCCTACTCCTGCGCTAATTGATCCCTACACAACACAACCCGATTAACACTAGTGCTAAACACCCTGGTTGCTTTGCTAGAGGTAAGCATAAGAATTACATTTCTTTAGCTAAAGAACTCCGATACTAAATGATTGCTGAAAACAAAGATACATAAACATTTTTAACTGTGTTAAATCTTGTATGCTTGTCTAATGTAGGTAAATTATTTATATAATTTACCCGTATTGTGATTGAAAGATTGCATATTAGTGTTATGTGAGCCAAATCCTGATATTTTTCATTTCACTGTTTTTTGTTTCTGATAAAATATGTTAAAATTCATTGGTGATTAAACCAAGTTGCATAACATGTTTCAAGCTGTGTCATTTTCAATCGCAGTATGTCAGCTGGAATGGTGCATTTATATTAATTTGATCATATTAGCAGATGTTGGTTTATGTCTGTCATTCAAATGTAGGATACAAAACTAAAGTGATTAGAATTATATAATTCTTCCCAATACCGTAAGCAGCTGAGAGCAGATACAGAGCTTTTAGTCCATGGGCAAATACACTGGGAACAGAACAAAGCATGGAACATTTGAGAACAAAGTTCAACACTCTTTGTTCTATAAAAATGAGTGGCCTTGGTTTTCACTCATTATGTAGATACAAAAGAGCAGGGGGCTGAAGACTGCACAACTTAACAGAGAAATCTAAACTTTTTACCTGAAGGCCATGCAACACAAAACATATAATTATGATAACAATATATCTTCTGTTAACTGCAATTCATGTCAAGACTCTAGCTTCTACTGTTTACCTTTCTTCATCATAAAAAAGCACCCACTCACAAAAACTGAGCAGCATTTTTTCCCCTAGTCCTAGTGTAGGGTTGCCACCTTTTTCTTCAAGTCAAACCCGAACACTTTAGCAAGATTTTTTTTGTTATTAATATAAACTATACATATATTTTACAATTAAGTAATATTTCTAATTATATGAAGTTAATGACAAGAGTCCCCCTTTTACATCTGAATCCACTTGCAGAGTTATCTTACACTGTAAGGGGTGACTCTGCAGACTCTTTTGTAAGGGTGAACTCTGGGGACTCTGACATAAGGGATGCTCTGGGAACCCTGATTTAATTGGAAACACTGAGAACTCTGATGCATGGAGAGGACTCTGATGTAAGGGGGAACACTGGCTTCTGGTGTAATGGGGAACTCAGATGTAGGGGGTGCTCTGAGAACCCTGATTTTCTTTAGTGTACTCACTCAGAGGCAGGAAATAGAAGGGGGAGACTTCAGTCACAGACAGGGATGGATGGGGAGCTCACTCACCCCTTGGCAGTCAGCACCTCTCATCTAGATGTATTTGAGCCTTCTGGACTTCAAATATCCAGCCCCCACTCTCCTTTTCTGAGGCCCAGTATCGGGAACTTGAATGTGGGCAGACACGGGGGGTAGGGGCGGGAGGAAGAGGTGCAGATTGAGCTCTTTCTCCTCTCCCGTGTGTGTGTGTTTGGGGGGGGGGGTTGTTAGTGGTAGCTTTGGGCAGTGTGAAAGAGAGTGTAACAGACACTCTCAGCTTAGACACCTGCAGCCAGCAACCCTGCTGGGAAGCCATAGCCCAGTCTGAATAATGTGTCTGGGTTTCAGACACATGGGTTGAAACCCGGGCACACGATTCCAAACCCGAACTGTCCGGGTGAATCCTGGACAGGTGGCAACCCTATCCTAGTGACTTCATATGTTTTCCAAAAAATAAAACAATAGTTATGTATAATGGTAGCTATTAGTCCACATTGTTATAAAAGTACAAAAGTTACATCACATTAAAGTGGGCAAAATCAAAATTTTATAAATAATGCAGTCTATCACTAACATTAACACAGCAGTTTTTGTTATTCTGAGTCAGTCTGTAACAGTTTTATTGCCTGCTGATCCTGCCACTAGGTCCCCACACACTGTATGGGTTGGCAGCAGGGTAAAGGAATACTTACCCTATTCATCTCTCCCCTGGAACCAGACGCTCTCCTCTGCTGTCTGATGCTCCAGAATGGGGAGGACCCTTGCCATCCACCCATATAATGCTAGACTGGTTCTGCTTTGTACACTATGTGGTCACGGTGATATAAAAAAACTGCTACAGGCCAGGTGGCAAAGTAATGTGGCTTTCCAGAGACCAATCACACTGAGAGGAGAAAACCTGTGGGCATGAGGAATAAGGCAAAAATGTCCCCTTGTTCCTGTCCTCCTAGACAGACAAGCATTTAACACATGCACTGCGACTACACTGCATTTATACATTTATCAGAAGCAGGCTGCCACAGCATTGCAAGGGTTGAATGCTTATTTTGTCTAGGCTGCAGTGCTGGAGGAACCCCATTGGCAGTGTTATATAGTGTGTGCTAATGTCTGTAAATTTTGTAGGACAGCTTAGTCTGCATGTACAGTACCTGACCGCGAGATTGTGTTTCCAGCGTGATACCATCGCGCTGGTTCTTGGCGACAGGGTACTGTGCATGTCGCGCTGGCTCACTCATCAGGAAAGGAAAACTTTGTTTTCCTTCCGCGATGAGTGACAGGCAGTGCTGACAGCTGTCTGGTATGAATCCTGAGGCGGGAACACCGCGCCAAATTTTAAATGAAAATAACGGCGTGGGGTTCCCCCCCAGGGGCATACCAGGCCCTTAGGTCTGGCATGGATTGTAAGGGGGAACCCCCTACACCAAAAAATTGGCGTGGGGGTCCCCCCCAATCCATACCAGACCCTTATCCGAGCACGCAGCCCGGCCGGCCAGGAAAGGGGGTGGGGACGAGCGAGCGCCCCCCCCCCTCCTGAGCCGTACCAGGCCGCATGCCCTCAACATGGGGGGGTGAGTGCCTTGGGGGAGGGGGCGCCCTGCGGAGCATTCGAGCCGGAGAGAGCGTCGTGTCAACATCGGGGAAGAAGAGAAGAAGCAGCGAGACAGCGGCGACAAGACAGCGGCGGCGAGACAGCGGCAGCAGACCGGGCCCCTCGCTGGCAATAGAGCTGGAAGAAGATAGCGGCGGGGCCCGGGAGAAGAGGCCGAACACCGGGAGAAGTCGGAAGGAGACCCCCCGAAGTTGGAAGAAGATCCCGGAGCAGACTAATAAATTACTCTTAAAACCTGTGTACTGTGTTTTTTTTATATTGACACTTTTCCCTAGGTGAATGGGTAGGGGTACCATGTACCCCAAACTCATTCACACAGGGTGGGGGGCCGGGATCTGGGGGCCCCCTTATTAAAGGGGGCTCCCGGATTCCGATAAGCCCCCCGCCCGCAGACCCCGACAACCAACGGCCAGGGTTGTCAAGAAGAGGCCCTTGTCCTCATCAACATGGGGACAAGGTGCTTTGGGGTGGGGGGGCCCCCGCAGGGCGCCCCCCTCCCCCAAGGCACCCACCCCCCCATGTTGAGGGCATGCGGCCTGGTACAGCTCAGGAGGGGGGGCGCTTGCTCGTCCCCACCCCCTTTCCTGGCCGGCCGGGCTGCGTGCTCGGATAAGGGTCTGGTATGGATAGGGGGGGGACCCCCACGCCAATTTTTTGGCGTAGGGGGTTCCCCCTTACAATCCATGCCAGACCTAAGGGCCTGGTATGCCCCTGGGGGGGAACCCCACGCCGTTTTTTTCATTTAAAATTTGGCACGGTGTTCCCGCCTCAGGATTCATACCAGACAGCTGTCAGCACTGCCTGTCACTCATCGCGGAAGGAAAACAAAGTTTTCCTTTCCCGATGAGTGAGCCATCTCGGTGCTGGCTCC